>CM044011.1:31250868-31902303 GCA_024085815.1 Flaveria linearis
TAGTAGTAGTAGTAATAATAATAATAATAATAATAATAATAACAATAATAATAATAATAAATAATAATAATAATAATGATAATAATGATAATAGTAATAATAATAATAATATTAATAACAATAATAAACAATAATAATAACACTAATAATAATAATAATAATAATAATAACATTAATAATGTTAATAATAATAATAATAAAGTCCAGGGGTCATTTTTGTCAAATTGGAAACTTAATAAGAAGTTTAGAACATAAAATAACAAAACAGAAACCGCAGGGACCATTGTGAAACTTCGAAAATTTCAATTTCAACCCCCGCTCACCCCCGATTTTCCGGCCGGTCACCGGCGAAGCTCCGGCCGAACTCTGGCGAGGCCAAATCGATTAAAATACACGATTTTCAAACCCGAAACCGTTTCCAATGCATTTGTCGGTTAGATTCGAACCCAATGCACCTTTAAACACGCGTTAATCATCGATTTACAGCATAACATTGGATCCAACTTTATTCACCGATCGTTCAAAGCTAATTAACCCACTCAAAGACCACTTTAGACAAATTGATTCAATCAAATTGAGCTTTATCACAATATAAATGGAATGCAACCTGCAATTCCAATCGAACACGCACAAACAATCCGAAATCATTCTTCGTCTTCATCGGACCTGCAACTCTCTTAAAACCCAACTTCCGATCATTTTTAATCAAATTTGATAAGGGGCTATTGTTCCAGATCACCATTCGAAGCTAACTGTTGGATCATGATAAGGCTGGTGCAACCAAAACCACTTCATAGTCACTTTTGGTGCTACATTGAAGGGCTTCCGAAGCTGAGCAAGAGATCTTCCGAAAGTCTGAAGAACAACAGCTGAAGACTATCTTCCGATGACAAAGTCTGAGCTTCCGAAGACAAAGTCTGCTTCCGAAGACAAAGAAGACTCCAAGCCTCGGAAGAAGCAGTCTTCCGAAGTATAAGTGGCTTCGGAAGAAGTTATACTTCCGAAGTACTTTATCCTTCGGAAGACATTGCTATGACCAGCAGATAAAAGTATGGTCCCTGACAGTCCGCTGCAGACCTCTGATACAGCATGGCATCTTCCTAAAGAGCCATGTTGTTGACCATACTTTATTCTATTGTTCACCTTTTTATGATAGTACATGTTACCAACTTTAGTTGGTGACAAAAGGTAAGTCAGGGACATGTCCTGACTACCAACTCTCAGGCAAAATGTCTGAAAGACCTCACCTAGAGTCTTGTAGTATAGATGTAAGGTTAGAGGTGTCCAGCTGGTATCAAAGTATATCCGGCTGTAGGTAGTATTATATATATCTTCCCCCTGTAACTCTTTACATAAGCGATTTGAGTCCAAGAGTCTTGTAATCCTTTGAGTTGAGAAGCAATATATAAAAGTATCTTGAAAATTTACTTGCTGTGTTAATTTTCTTACTGCTTGTTACTTGTTATATTGTGATCAACTCTTCATAGACTGCTTGCCGAGTGTTGTTCATAGTGAGTTGAGAGAAAAACCACCCATATTCGATCCTGCAATTGGTATCAGAGCTCCAGGCTCTTGATTGTGAGATCTTACCATCCAAATCAACCTGTTTTTCATTCTTCACTACAAACCACTCACTCAAATGGCTGCTCTCTCCAAGGCTGATATGGAAACCGGTACCATGACCAAGTCCCCACTAATCACCCCTGAAGACTTTGACACATGGTGTATCAGAATGGAAGGCTTCCTCAAGTGTCAAGATTCAAGGATGTAGGACTTCATTGTCAATGGTCCTTTCATACCAAGCACCACTTCTGCCACTGGTAATCGCATCATTCCAAAAGATGTTGATGATTACTCAGAAGAAGACAGGAAGAGAATAGAGCTGGATCAAAGGGCTATGACTTCTCTCCAAACTGCTCTCCCCAACTCCGTCTACAGACGCTTCAAGAAGTGCAAAACTGCCAAAGATTTATGGGAAGCACTGAAGCTGATGTATGAAGGATCCAAGGAAACCTAAGAGAACAAGAAGGATCTCTTGAAGCAGCAGTTTGAGAACTTTACTTTCAAGGCCGGTGAGACCTTGACTCAACAATACTTCAGGTATGTTGAGCTAGTAGATACTTTGGAGGATATTGGAGTTGCTCTTGAGAACAGAGACATAGTTAGGAAGTTCATGTCTTCACTTCCTAAACTATGGATACATTACTGTGTTGTAATCAAGAGAACTTCGGACCTTAAGACTCTTACTCTGACAGAGTTGTATGGTATCCTAAGTGCATTCCAGATGGAGATGAACATGCAGAACTCCTCTGGTCACTCCAATAACCAACAGAGTTCAGCCCTTCATGTGGTTGAAAGGGAAACCATAGAACCACAACATCAGTTGCTATGTTACCTTGATAACTCACACAGCGGACCTTACATTACTCTACCTGAGACTCTAAAGTCTCAAAAGGTTCAACACAACTCTTCTCAGGATAGTTGTGCCTTTGTCTCTGGAAGTGGCCACTCTAGTGATTTTCAATACTGCTTTGATGATCTTGAGTGCTTCAGTCCAGATGATGTGGAGTATATGGATATTGTCCAGCAGATGGCTCTTTTAACTTACAGAGCGAAGAAGTTCTTCAAGAGAACTGGAAGGCAATTCCTTCAAAACCCAGTCAACAGCAAGTTTGGGTTTGATAAGAGCAAAGCAAGGTGTTACAATTGCAACCAACTTGGTCACTTTGCTAGGGAATGCAAGGCTCCCAAGAACAACCCGGGAACCCCACAGGCCTCCACACATCCCACTACTCCAAAGCATGAAGAAAAGTCAACTGAAACAGCTGCTGTTGCTCAAGAAGTTGACTGGAGCTTCATGGTACAGGATGTGACTCCTGCTCAAGCACTCATGGCCGGAACAGATGATGATCAGGTATATGAACATCTTTGTACTGCTGCCTGTATTGCTAAAGTTAAACTTTATAAGGATTACATTTCGGAAATCAGATCTGAGGTTGAGTCTTTAAATGTGCTAAAATCTGATTTTAAGAGAGCTGAATCTGACTATCAAAAGAAAATTGAGGAGTTAGAGAAAACTGTGTCTCTTTTAAAACATGAAAAGACTAATTATAAGACTCAAATTGAAGATCTGATATCCAAACTGTCTGAGGTTCAAACCCAGTTGGTCACAGCTGAGGCTCAGGCCAGGAAGTAAGCTATTGCTGAGCAAAGCTTCCAAACTATTCTTGCATCAACCTCTCATTCCAAAATGTTTTATCAAAACAAAGAAGGGTTGGGAACCAATGAAATAGCTCCACCACACTCTTATGAGTCTATTAGACTACCTAGATGTGGTACTAAAGAGCAAGAGGTTCCAACTGCTGACCCTTCTCCGTTGGAACTAAAGGATGAGGCAAAAATAGTAGCCACCATAGGGGAGAAACAGGAGGATACACTCATATCCACCTGTGAAGACCAAATCCTAACCACCAAGGCAAGAAGAAGCAGAGCTAAAGCTGCTAGAAGGACTGCCAAGAAGGTTGCAGAGTCCAAACTTAAGATTGACCCAAAGCAAAAGGGTGTCTTCATCTCTGCCGGATTTCAAGTGGTAGGTACTTCTGATTCAGGAAAGGAGTGTAATACCAGCACTCCTGTCCTACTGAAGGATCAGAAGTTGAAAGGAAAAGTTGCTGATGAAGAGAAGAAACCCAAGAAACAGCAACCTGCGAGTTCCCAGAAGACTAACATTGCCTGCATAATGTGTGGTCTGCACAACCACATGGCTAAAGATTGTTACTACAATCCAGCAAGCACACATTACGCAAATAATGTTAGAAAAGAAGGAGTCAGAGAAGGTTTCTCAGTTGGACCACTTCAACAGGTCCAAATGATGAAAAAGGGAAAGTTGGTCTCGGAAGCCAAGTTGCTTTCGGAAGAAACTACTTCTTCCGAAGGGAAAATGGCTTCGGAAGCCAAACCTTCTAAGGTTCGGAAGAACAAGAAGGCTCCCTTGAAACCATCTCAGAAGAAGACTACTTCGGAAGAAAAGGTGGTGAAGGCTTCTTCTGAAAAGAAAGAAGCTTCGGAAGAAGGCCATGCTGCACAAGCTTCAACAAGCTTATCTTCAAAGATCAACCAAGGGATGGATTGGAAGATCAAGGAAGATGCTGCAGCCCAAACCCCTTCTTCAACAATGACCTCTATTGAACCCCAATACATATCTTTTGGTTCAATTATGTCACTATCTTTGGAAGAGCCCAAGACCAGCAAGGCTTGGGCTTCCAAACAAAACTAACCATCTCATCTTATGTGCAGGGATGTCCATTTGAAAAGAACAACAATGTCTGGATTGTAGATAGTGGATGCTCCAGGCACATGACAGGGAACAGATCTCTCCTTCAACAATTCCAGAACTTTGATGGAGGGCCTGTCCAATTTGAAGGTGAGGCCGGAGGATATATTTCGGGCAGAGGAAGTATATCCAATGGCAGAATAAACATTGACAAAGTTCACTTTGTCAAACAGCTTGAACACAATCTGTTAAGTGTTTCTCAATTCTGTGATCAGAAGCATCAGATGCTCTTCACAGAACATGAGTGCATTATCCTCAACCAGGGATGACAATTCCTCTGGATTTGGTGCTTCTTAGATCTCCCAGGAAAGGGGATATGTACAAGCTGGACATGAACAATGCTTCTCCTATGGGTGAAGTATCATGCTTTCTTTCCAAAGCTAATAGTGATGAGTCAACACTATGGCATAAACGCATGTGTCATGTGAATTTTAAAACAATGAATAAATTGGCTAAAAATAACTTGGTACATGGTTTGCCTAAAAGGAATTTTTCTGCAAAGATAACTGTGTTGCATGCCTGAAAGGGAAACAACACAGATCATCTCATAAATCCAAATGTGTTCACTCTATCACTACTCCATTACACTTATTGCACATGTATCACTTTGGACCCACAAGTATAATGAGCATTGGAAGGAAATCATACTGCCTTGTGATAGTTGATGATTTTATTAGATTTACATGGGTATTCTTTTTAAGAAGTAAAGATGAAACTGCTGAAACTTTAAAATCTTTTATTCTTAAAATAGAAAATCAAATTGATCACAAGGTTAAGATCATTAGAAGTGATCAAGGGACTGAGTTTAAGAACTTCGTTCTTGACTCATTCTGTGACTCAAAAGGGATTGCCAGACAATACAGTGTTCCCAGAACTCCTCAACAAAACGGTGTTGCTGAGAGGAGGAACAGGACACTTATTGAGGCTGCTCGGACCATGTTAGCTGATTCAAAGCTGCCTCTAACATTCTGGGCAGAGGCAGTCAGCACTACATGCTATGTGCAGAACAGGGTTCTTGTAGTTAAGCCCCATGGAAAAACCCCTTATGAGTTATGGAACAACAGGCCACCGTTCATTGGCTTTCTAAGGTCCTTTGGCTGTAGGTGTACCATACTTAACACAAAGGACAACTTAGCAAAGTTTGCTGAGAATTCGGATGATGCTATCTTTATTGGATACTCTTCTAGCTCTAAAGCTTATAGAGTATACAATATCAAGAATCAACAATTTGAGGAATCATCCAATATAGTTGTTAATAAGCACACTCCTTGTGTTAGGGGGAATGGACCTGAGTATATCTTTGATTTAGAATTGTTTCCAAACTATTCTAAACCATCTTGTGAGAATCTTTCAGCTGGAACAGGTGCTCAAGAGAATGCTGATGCTGATGCTGATGCAAGTCAACTATTTGAGCTTCCCAGACCTCTTCCAAATTCTCCAAGAGCTGAAAGGCAACAAGCTTCAACCATTCACAGATCTGGTAGTGTAACTATCTCCAGGAATAATGAAGCTTCAACAAGTGAATCACTTGATCAACCTCAAAGTTCTTCAGTGATCATTACAACACCAGGTTGAGGGAAGTAGTATTCTGAAGGAACAGGCAACTGTTAATCCTACTTCACAACCAACCATTGATGATGTTTCTCAATCATTCAATCAGTCCTCATTGAATGACTTTGAAACAGCAGTTGGACAGAGTGATCCAGCTCCTGATCAGAATATGTCTAACCTAGACTTATCTCTGCAACTGGAAGTGATTCCTCGTCTTAGGATTCACAACACTCATCCAACTGAGAACATCATAGGGAATGTCTCTGAGGGTGTGAGAACAAGAGGACAAACTCATCATGGGAATGTCTGCTTGTACTCATGCTTCTTGTCTCAGATGGAACCAAAGAAGGTAGAAGATGCCTTAAAGGATAGTAGTTGGGTTGAATCGATGCAGGAGGAGCTGCTTCAATTCAGAAGACAAAAGGTCTGGAATCTATGCCCACTACCATTTGGTCAAGTACCCATAGGCACTAAATGGGTGTTCAGGAACAAGAAAGATGATAGAGGCTTGATTATCAAGAACAAGGCAAGGCTAGTAGTTCAAGGATACACCCAGGAGGAAGGAATCGATTATACTGATGTCTTTGCACCTGTTGCAAGACTTGAGGCAGTTAGGATCTTCCTTGCTTATGCTGCATCCAAGAACTTCACGGTCTACCAACTTGATGTCAAGTGTGCTTTTCTATATGGGGATATAGATAGGGAAATCTATGTATGTCAACCTCCAGGATTTGAAGACCCACAGCACCCCAACTACGTGTGCAAACTGGATAAAGCTCTATATGGGCTGCACCAAGCACCTAGGCTGTGGTATGAGACCTTGTCTCAGTTTCTCCTGAAGAATGGATACACTAGAGGTGCCATCGACAAGACTCTTTTCATCAGAAAGAGTGGAGAAGACATTTTGCTTGTACAAGTCTATGTTGATGACATCATATTTGGTTCTTCAAACGACCAAATATGCAAGGACTTTGAAAGCATAATGAAGCAGAAGTTTGAGATGAGTTCCATGGGAAAAATGGACTTTTTCCTTGGAATTCAGGTGAAACAGATGAAGGAAGGGTTCTTCATCAGTCAATCTAAGTATGTCTCAGACATCTTAGATAGATTTGAAATGAAGGATTGTAAACCAGCCAAGACACCCATACCCAGAAACCATAATCTTTGCCCTGACCTTGAGGGGGAGGATACTGATCAACATCAGTATGAGCAATCATTGGTTCTCTGATGTATCTCACTGCTAGTAGACCCGATATCATGTTTGCCACATGCATTTGTGCAAGATATCAGGCTGCTCCAAAGGTGTCTCACCTAGCTGCTGCAAAGAGAATCCTAGATACCTCAAAGGAGCACCTAAACTAGGTCTCTGTATCCAAGAAATAGTGATTTCAATCTCTATGGATACTCTGACAGTGACTATGGTGGCTGCAACATTGACAAGAAATCAACATCAAGAGGATGTCAATTTCTTGGTGGAAGGATTATCTCATGGCAATGCAAGAAACAATCCTGTGTCTCTACATCAACTGCTGAAGCTGAATACATTGCTGCTGCTAGCTGCTGTGCTCAACTGCTATGGATTCAAAATCAGATGTTAGACTATGGATTCAACTTCATGACTACTCCTATCCATATTGACAACAACAGTGCTATCTCCATTACTGAGAATCCGGTGAAGCACTCCAAGACAAAGCATATTGATATCAGGTATCATTTCATTAGAGATATTCATGAGAAACAGCTGATAAAGTTAATCAAAGTTGACTCAAATGAACAATATGCTGATTTGTTCATAAAGGCATTTGATGAACAAAGATTTAAGTATCTCATATCAGCAATTGGGATGATAAACATTGAATAACTATCTCTTTTGAAAACCTTTTTAATATGTAAAGTCTTGTGTCAATACAATTTAAGCCCAGTTACAAAAGATCTTTAAATTATTCCAAGTGTAAATTCCTTCCGAAGAGGAATTAACTCTCGGAAGATATTCTTGAATGTCTTCCGAAGCCAAATTCCTCAATGGAAATTTTCTTCTCGGAAGAGTTTTTGGTCTCGGAAGAAGCGATTGATCTTACATTAGATCTACTTCCGAAACTTATACAACTCTCCATTCGGAAAGACAACTTTACCTTCGGAAGCAATGCCTTGCTTCGGAAGATAAAGTGCCTTCAAAGGACAATTTTACCTTCGGAAGCAATATCATGCTTCGGAAGAGAAATTGCCTTCGGAAGAAAATTACCTTCGGAAATGTTTTACCCTCGGAAGTAAAGGTTTTTATATGTAACGGATATCTTTTGGGCCCCACTTTATAAAAAGTAAAGATTTTGTTGATGATGGTCAGATTATTTAAAATTATCCTTGCCGCCACTATCATTTCTCCGCCGTAAACCACCATACCACCCACAGTAACCCCAAACAGTTACCCTATTACCACCACTACCACAATTCACCCCTTTTTAAATAATCTTGACTGATCAATTTCATCTTCTTTTACCACTTTACATCCTAACTATTCCCTTCACTGTCAAACCTTCAATTTCACCCAAATTTCAAGCTTACCTTTTCTTCAATGGCGCTAAACCCTCAGCACAACAAAGTCGCATTACTTGATTCGTCAATGGATGCCGACTTCACCCAAATCATCACATTTCTTGCCGAATCCACATACCTCACTGCACTTACAGTTAATCCCACCGTATACTCCAACCATATGTCCGAATTCTGGAGTAACGGTGAAACTGCAGTTCTGAATGGGGTTCGAGTCCTGAGAACCCGCATTTGTGGCCAAGAGTTGGTCATCACTGAACAGCTCATCAGGGAGCATCTCGAGCTCCATGATGATGGGGCTCCTACTGAGTTCCCCAAAGAAGACTTGGAAGGCACTTATATCCTCATGGGATATGGAGGAGATGTCAGCAGATCAACCGTGTACAAGTTCAATTTCTCTTACCATTGGAAGTTCCTGCTGCACATTATCCTGCATTGCCTCTCCAACAAATCAGGGGGTTGGGATCAAATCCCGTATGAACTAGGATGCCTAGTTCATGGGTTGGTGAGAGGTCTTCGCTTTAACTACTCACGATTTGTGTTGACCAACCTTATCGGAAATCTGAGCAAGGATACATTCTTCATGTATCCCCGATTTATTCAACACATAATCAACTGTGAGATGGAACCGAGCAAGCTTGTCTGCGCAGCTGCTCTTACTGTTCCACAAGTAAGACCTACCATCTTCAAGACACTGAAGAAGATGTCCGCCAACTTCACTGGAAGGTATACTCTACTACCTCCAGAGATGACTGAGCGCATAGCTCCTGGTGACATCCCTGTTATCCCCACAGGTGATGAACCCACACCAGCAACATCCACCACAATGCCAAAACCTTCTTTACCCATCAAAGCTACATACCAGAGACGTCCAAAACGAACCCTTGTTCAATCTACTCTGATTGAACAAGCTCCTCCTGTTCACACCCAAAGGGCTAGAGTGGAATCATGGGCTCCCACTCAGTCCGAGGTCACACCATCCTTCACAATTGACCTCAATGTGGGTTTTGAGCCTCCTCAGTCTCAAACCCCTGAGCTCGAACCCCAAGCCTTAAGCCCACAGGGTGAGTCTCTACACTCCCCTATGCAGCCTTCTAGGGACAGCCCCACCATAGGCTCAATGCCTGTAGACATTGATCAAGGTCCCGGGTCAATAGGACTAACCACCCTCTCTTTCACTGACCTTTTACTCCGCACTGATGAAGAGATTACATCTCTCCATGGCTATGAAGTTGATCTACAACACCCTCTGAAAAATCAACAGAGCCAAAAGGGATCCCTTGTCTCTAGCCCCCATCAAAAGCCAATTACTGAGGTGAGTCCCACTGATGTGGAGGGGACTCATGTAGGCTCAGCTGCCACTACTCAGAGTCTCTCATTGAGCTCTCAGGACAGTGGTAACATAATAAGAACTGAGTCTACGGCAACTTTGCCCATTGACATCTCTGAAAGAGATGACTCTGAGCAAAGGAAACCAGGGTGCCAAGAAGCCACATCTGGTGGTGAGAGTGAGCATACTAGGTATGTTATCTCATCTCCCCGTGATTCTTCTCATGAAGATGAGGGAAGTATGCAACTAACACTTCAGTACTTGCTTTCTAAGGTCTCCAACCTGGAATCACAGGTGAGGATCTTAGAATCAAGGACTGCCACTCAGCAACTTGAGATTAACAACCTCAAGGCTAAACTAGCTGAGAAACAGACGGAGAGGTCTGTTAGGCATGTACCAATTCAGTCTCAATGACTTCTTCCTCTAGCTCATCTAGCTCTCAAGATGATGCTACCAAAAAGGGAGAGAAAGTTCAGAGACAAACACTTGAGGAACCACAGACCCAATCTCTAACTTCCCAACTCATCACACTACCCGAGTCATCTCAATCCTTTCTAGAGATTGACTCAAAGATGCTTCAAGATCTCTACAGACTTTTCACAAAGTTTGTATTGAGATCATCCCTAGAACAGCCCAGCCCCGACACCACACTTATATACTTTAGGGCTGAGAAGCTTCAAAGACTGACTGCACCTTCTACCACTGTGGAAAAGTTGGTCAACCGAAGGTCCACATGGAACCCGAGATTAGCTTCGAATGGGAAATGAGGACTGATGGCCCAGCAACTGAAACAGTTGGGACAGAACCTGCAGCAGTCTCATCTTCCGATGCTCTAGCTGAAGCTTCCGAAGCTTACATGGAAGCCTCGGAAGAACAAGAAAAGTCTTCCGAGGCCGAAATAGAAGCTGCAGAAGGCTTATTTAAGATGTCCGAGGAACTGACCATCACAGATGTTATTGCTGAAATAGCATCTGAGGTGAGCAGGGAGGACATTTCTGACATTCCTCCAACCCAAACACCAGCTGAACTTCTCTCTCAATCACAACCCTCCATCGAAGAACCACCACAGTCAAGCACTGCCAAAGACAAAGGAAAACGAAAATTGACTGCGGAAGAGCTTCAGGAGGAGGAGAGGATTGAGAAGGCTAAAAAGAAAGGTAGGTTTCCTACTGAAAAGCTGCTAGCTGCTAGTTCTAAGGCAGCTGCAGCCAATCAGGAAGAAATCACCCAGAAAAGAAGAACAGCACTCATTGACCAGCTCATCAGTCTAGGAGCTACCAATGAGGAGATACTCCTGCTACCACTAGAGGAGTTGGTGACTTTGGAGAGGACAACCAGGCTACAACAAGAAAAAGAAGCCAGGTTGGCCTTGGAGAAGGAAGAAAAAGAGCAAAGGGAGGCAGCCCTGAAGCTGAGAGAGGATAGGATCAAGTTCCTACTCTCAAGAGGCTTCAGTCTTCCTGAACTGTCTCCATATGACGATGGCATGATCCTGCTGCTCCACAACAAAGAGCAGGATCAAATGGAGAAGGAAAGGAAGAAGGCTGCTAGGGAGAAGTTGAGGGAAAAGGAGAGGAAGGAGGAAGAGAGGAGGGTCACTGCCACCAAGAGTCCAATGATAAAGCCTGGATGAAGGACTATCTCCGGGCTCATGGCTTCTCTGGTAGGCAGGTGGGACCTATGTCCGAAAGGACACTCCAACGAATAGTCAGTGAAATCAAAGCTGACATCCGTTTGGGGAAGAGAAGGGAGATGTACAGGAGGGTACAGGGAACGGTCTCAATCCCAGCCACTCAACCACAGCCACAACCCACACCAGAACCAACCCCTTTTCCCATTAAAACAGAACCCACTGATGAAACCTTCACACCTCAACCCACAACTCTACCCAAACCTACCACATCACCTCAACCACCCAAACTACCCATCCTAAAACCCAAGACACAACCCAAAACCACTAAACCTAAGCCTACCCAACAAACACCAAGACCATCCCCTCAGCCTCCTCAACATCTCTCCTTTGAGGAAATAAAGGAGTTCAAGATGAGGCTCATCAACTGCACTACTTTGAGCAGCATCTCCTGTGAGGGAGAGCTTATCAACATCACCTATGTTGATAACTCTTCAAGCTCCCTCACCCTAGGCCAATTTCTTGAGTTGCCTAGAGACACCTTGGGCCAGGCTGCAAGACTTCTTGGTCTCAACTCCGATATCCTCAATGCTGAGGAGAAGAGACTAAGAAGGAGACTGGTAACTCTGCTGGATACCAGGAAAGAGGACAGGATTTCTGGTCAATCTCCTGGACCTAGAAATGCAATAATCCAGTGGAGGTTCGATACTTTGTTGTGGAAAGGGAGAATGGTGAAACCAACAGGCTCAATGCCACTTCTCTACTGCATCTCAGCAGATTTGATCTTGCTGAGCTTGCAGAGAAGCCATTCTCCAATCCCTCCAACTCTGAGACTGCTGCACACATCAGAAACCATATCAGCGGTCTCCACTTGGCTGAACGAAGTAGAAGAGCCAAGATTGAAGAAGAGTTGAAGTTGAAAGGAGTGGAAGACAAGGAAAGACCAACCACCAAAGGCACAGCCTTTCTACAGATGGTGGAAGGTCCTGAATTGGAACTAATAGTTCGATGGGAATATGACTATACTTCCCAACAACTAACTCTTTTCAGAGGGCCACAACAAAGAGTACACATAATCCAAGGTGACAGAGTAGAGGTTCTGTCCACCAAGGATCTGTACAAGATTCTCAGTACCACAGCAGGAAAGAATGAAGACACTGATAAACACTTACTTTCCTTGGTGCTGAGAGCTTTGAGAAGAAGAGAAAAGTGAAGTTTTGGTAGCATCAGCCTAGGGGGAGTTTGTTGGATCATGATAACGCTGGTGCAACCAAAACCACTTCATAGTCACTTTTGGTGCTACATTGAAGGGCTTCCGAAGCTGAGCAAGAGATCTTCCGAAAGTTTGAAGAACAACAGCTGAAGACTATCTTCCGAAGACAAAGTCTGAGCTTCCGAAGACAAAGTCTGCTTCCGAAGGCAAAGAAGACTCCAAGCCTCGGAAGAAGCAGTCTTCCGAAGTATAAGTGGCTTCGGAAGAAGTTATACTTCCGAAGTACTTTATCCTTCGGAAGACATTGCTATGACCAGCAGATAAAAGTATGGTCCCTGACAGTCCGCTGCAGACCTCTGATACAGCATAGCATCTTCCTAAAGAGCCATGTTGTTGACCATACTTTATTCTACTGTTCACCTTTTTATGATAGTACATGTTACCAACTTTAGTTGGTGACAAAAGGTAAGTCAGGGACATGTCCTGACTACCAACTCTCAGGCAAAATGTCTGAAAGACCTCACTTAGAGTCTTGTAGTATAGACGTAAGGTTAGAGGTGTCCAGCTGGTATCAAAGTATATCCGGCTGTAGGTAGTATTATATATATCTTCTCCCTGTAACTCTTTACATAAGCGATTTGAGTCCAAGAGTCTTGTAATCCTTTGAGTTGAGAAGCAATATATAAAAGTATCTTGAAAATTTACTTGCTGTGTTAATTTTCTTACTGCTTGTTACTTGTTATATTGTGATCAACTCTTCATAGACTGCTTGCCGAGTGTTGTTCATAGTGATTTGAGAGAAAAACCACCCATATTCGATCCTGCACTAACATCAAGTTTAATTTGATTATAATCACTGTTTGCTCATCCATTGATCATCACATCGACCGCGAACTGTTCTTAATCTGTTCTCTATCGATTTAACATCAAAACAGGTAATTGAACACATCATTGTACTCGATTTTACATGGGGATCAAAAGCCCCATGAATTTAGACATTAACAGACCCGAATTGATCTTCAATTTGGATCATAATCGATTTAGGGTTTATGTGATTTTGGGATAAATTGCAATTGGTGTTTAAAACAATTTGAAACTAAAATATACCGCGGCTGAGGCCTTGGTTCACTGGTTTGGTGCGTGTGTTTGTAAACAGGAGGTCCCGGGTTCGACCCCAGGCACCCCCTTTATTTTTTTTAATTAGCTTTTTAAGCCCCTAAAAATTTTAGAAAAATTCTTAAAAATTATAAAAATAAATCTCGTAAACTTTTCTTATTTAAAATGTTACATAGATAATTTCTGTAAATTTATTTTAGTTAAAAAACCTTAATAATATTTATAAAATATTATTTATAAATATTATAAACAATTATTTTTATAAAAATGGACACTATATCATGTTTAATTATGAAATAGTCCTGTAAATTATAGAAATTATACATCTTAAAATTTCACAATTATTTACAAACGTAATTTATTATAAAATATACTTTCACAATTAATTTAGATTAATAAATTATCGGATAATACATTATTGTAACGATATTTATTACAAAGAATATATACAAAATATATTCAAACATTATCCGATATTAAACCTAATTTCTAGATTAAAACACTTAAAAGATATATTTCTTCCGAATAAATATAATATACAAAACTTCAAAATCGTAAAACCTTAGTTCACGTTTAATTGTTAAATTTATTATCGAACTTAATCTTGAAATAAATACGTTTTAGGTACCTTGTAAAGGAATTCGTTGAAATGATGCGCGTTATTATTTCTTATTAATCATCCAATATATACTTAATCGCCAAGTGAGTATTTCTATACCCATTTTATTATTTCACACACTTTTGGGTGAAACATGTTACATTATAAACGTAGCACTTGTAAACACGTTTGATTCTTGTAAACTTATGGCAATTTGCTTGTGTGTTGTGATTAGTTGAATCTTGTAGCTACCATGTAATGTCGAATACATGTACAATCATTAACTATTGCTAGCCTGGCAACGTCATAGATCTATGGGCCTGACAAGCCTGCTTGGTTGATCCAAGTACACTTAGCTAATCGTATATACTTGTAAACATTTGAGACTTGTAAAACTTTGTCAAGGTTTGATTGTGCATTCTGTCTTACATCCCTAGTTACCTTATTCTCTAATTTACAACATGAATTGCCATCTTTTATATACTTATGTATTCAAAACTATAGAATGCTCACCAACGACCAAGTGGTTTACTTGAACAACCTGAAATCCCTATGTGGAAATGGGAACATGTATCCATGGATTTCATAACCAAGTTACCACGTACTCCTCGTGGTCATAATAGTATATGGGTGATTGTGGATCGTTTGACCAAGACGGCACATTTCATACCTATACGAGACACCTACAAGGTTTCAAGACTAGCTCATATATACATTGACGAAATTGTGAGTCGTCATGGCGTACCATTACACATCATTTCCGATCGAGATGCTCGTTTCACTTCGCACTTTTGGTCATCTATGCAAGAACTCTTGGGTACTCAATTGGATTTAAGTACGGCTTACCATCCTCAAACTGATGGTCAAACCGAACGAACAATCCAAACCCTTGAGGATTTGCTACGTTTGTGTGTCCTTGACTTTGGTGGTAATTGGGATACGCATTTACCACTCGCGGAATTTTCGTATAACAATAGTTATCACTCGAGTATCAAGATGGCACCGTTCGAAGCCCTTTATGGTCGTAAATGCCGATCGCCGATCTGTTGGACTGATATTGGTGAAAACTTTATCACTGGTCCTGAACTTATACAAGAAACGACCGACAAAGTTGCTACAATCCGCAAGAACCTTGAAGTGGCAAGAAGTCGACAAAAGAGTTATGCTGATAAGCATCGTAAACCGTTGGAGTTTCAAGTTGGTGATATGGTTCTTCTTAAGGTTTCACCATGGAAAGGTGTTATTCGCTTTGGAAAGAAGGGCAAATTAGCTCCAAGATTTGTAGGACCTTTCAAAATCCTGAAAAGGATTGGGAAAGTGGCTTATAAACTAGAACTACCTTCCGACCTTAGTGGAGTTCATCCTGTGTTCCATGTCTCAAACTTAAGAAAGTGTTTGGCCGACGAGAGTCTGCATGTTCCACTGAAAGACATTCAGATCGACGAGTCATTGCACTTCATCGAGAAACCGGTCGAGATTATGGATCGCATCTTGAAGAAGACTAGGACCACAACTACTCCAATTGTCAAGGTTCGTTGGGAGAACAAGTGTGGAGCTGAGTTCACGTGGGAGCGGGAGGATCATATGAAGGAGAGATACCCGTATTTGTTTGTTTAGTTAATTTTTAAGTACTGAACGAAATTCTTTAAAGTAGGGGAGACAGTAACACTTTGTATTTATACGATAATTAACATTCATTCTTAATCAACGTAAAAGCTTATGAGGCTAATTGGAAGACACACACGTTAGACTCTCTTTTTACCTCTAATGGCTCTGCCATTGCACATAAAGTAAACACTAAAGCGGTCAGCTTAATCAATGATGAATTTTCTTCTTCATCAAAACCGGAAAGTTCTCCAAGTGCCCTCATCTTGTCGTCACAGCCTCCTCGTAAACAAATTTCGGGACGAAATTTCCTAAAGTAGGGGAGACTGTAACATCTCGTATTTTGCAAATAATAATAATACTAATAATAATAATAATAATAATAATAATAGAATAATAATTATAATAATTATAATATTATAATATAATAATAATAATAATAAATAAATAATAATAATAATAATGATAATAGTAATAATAATAATAATAACAATAATAAAAATAATAAAGTACAGGGGTGTTTCTGCAAATTCTGAAACTTCAAAAGAAGTTTTAGAACATAAAATAGCAAATTACAAACCGCAGGGACCATTGTGTAAATTTTTTTAAAAACCATTCCCCCTACCCGATTTTCCGGCGCCGGACTCCGGCGAACTCCGGCGAGCTCCAGCGATGTCCAAATCGATTAATATACACGATTTTAAACCTCGAAACCGGTCCCAATGCATTCGTCGGTGAGATTCGAACCCTATGCACCTCCAAAATGCGTTTAATCAGTATCCAAAGCTCACAAACTTCGGATCCAACTTTATCCCGACCGTTCAACGAATAATTAGCCCACTCAACACAACTTTAGACAAATTGATTCAATCAAACCGAACTTTATCTCCATATAAATTGAATACAACTTGCAATTCCAATCGAAAACACAAAAACAATTGAATTCGATCCTCATTCTCTGTCGGACCTGCAACTCTCTAAAAACCCAACTTCCGATCATTTTTAATCAAATTTGATAAGGGGCTATTGTTCCAGATCACCATTCGAAGCTAACATCAAGTTTAATTTGAATATAATCACTGATTGCTCATCCATTGATCATCACATCGACCGCGAACTGTTCTTCATCTGTTCTTATCGAATTAAGTATCCAATCAGGTAATTAAAAGCATCAATCTACTCGTTTTTACATGGGGATCAAAAGCCCCATGATTATCTGCATTAACATTGTCGAATTGATCTTCAATTTGGGATCAATCGATCTAGGGTTTTTATGAATTTGGGAAACTGGGAAATGATGTTTAAAACAATTTGAAACCAAACAATATCGCGGCTAAGGCCCTTGGTTCACTGGTTTGGTGCGTGTGGTGGTAAGCAGGAGGTCCTGGGTTCGACCCCGGGCACCCTCTTATTTTTTTTAATTAGCTTTTAAGCCCTAAATTAAATACAAAAAAATTCTTAAAAATTATAAAAATAAATTTTATAAACTTTTTCTACTTTTAATATTACAAAATGATTTTCTGTAAATTTATTTGGGTTAAAAACATTTAAAAATCTTTATAAAATATTATTTATAAATATTATAAATAATTATATTATAAAAATGGACATTATATCACGTTTAATTACGAAATAATCATGGAAATTGTAGGAATTATACATCTTATAATTTCACAATTATTTACACACATAATTCATTATAAAATATACTTACATAATTAATTTAGATTAATAAATTTTTATCGGATAATACGTTATTGTAACGATATTTATTACAAAGAATATATACAAAATATATTCAAACATTATCCGATATTAAGCCTAATTTCATTTCTAGATGAAAACACTTAAAAGATATATTTCTTTCGAATAAATATAATATACAAAACTCCAAAATTCTAAAACTTTAGTTCACGTCTAAATGTTAAACTTATTATTGAACTTAATCTTTTAATAAATATGTTTTAGGTACCTTGTAAAGGAATTCGTTGAAACGACGCTGGTTATTATTTCTTATTAATTATCCAATATATACTTAAACGCCAAGTGAGTATTTCTATACCCATTTTATTATTTCACACACTTTTGGGTGAAACATGTTACATTATTAACCATTGCACTTGTAAACGTTGATTCTTGTAAACTTATGGCAATTTGCTTGTGTGTTGTGATTAGTTGAATCTTGTAGCTACCATGTAATGTCAAATACATGTACAATCATTAACTATTGCTAGCCTGGCGACGTCATAGATCTATGGGCCTGACAAGCCTGCTTGGTTGATCCAAGTACACTTAGCTAATCGTATATACTTGTAAACGTTTGAGACTTGTAAAACTTTGTCAAGGTTTGATTGTGCATTCTGTCTTACATCCCTAGTTACCTTATTCTCTAATTTACAACATGAATTGCCATCTTTTATATACTTATGTATTCAAAACTATAGAATGCTCACCAATAATATGTTGACCTTTTATTTTAACATGTTTCAGGCAATAGTGTTATGTGGCTGTGAACAATTGTAACTCTCATGCCTCGACGATTCCGCCGTCAAGGTTGGGGTGTGACATAATGGGGTAAAGGTCACATTATGAGGTATGAGTGAAGCCCAGAAGACTATGCATAATGCTGAAATGAAAGCATATGCCTTGTTGACTCAGTCAATACCTAAAGATATTTTTCATCAGTTTTCTGAGAACAAGTAGTCTAAAAAGTTATAGGAAGCCTTAGAAAAGAGATACAAAGGCAATGCAACTCTGAAGGCACTCAAGGCAAAGGCTCTTAAAAAGGAATTCGATAATTTCTCAGCAATTAGGAAGGAGAGCTTAGATGATATCATTGACAGATTCTATCATCTTATGAGTGAGTTGCACACTCATGGTGTGATTACATCCATGGAAGGCAAAGTCTCTAGCTTTGCTGATGGGTTACCAGACAAATAGGATTCATTTGTGTTCAATTTAAGGCAAAATGATACTCTTGCTACCTTGGACATAAATGACTTCATTTTAAAACTCGAGGAGGAAGAACTGTGTTAGAAGTACAAGTCAAAGAAAGGATCCTACGCTCAGAATCCTGCTTTATACAACTCAGTTCCACCTCCTACTACGTCAGGTACACCATTACAAACTGCTTTTGTATCTAACTCTTTTGCTCCTTCTCAGTGCAGCCCATCAGGTACCGACACGTCTGGGTCATCTGGAACCCATTACATAGCTCCTGAAGCACATGCTACGAAGTTAAATACTAAGAATCTCGGGAATGTGACTGTGGAAGTAGCGAAAGAGCATATGGACCTTCTAGCTGCAGTTTTCCAATCTTATGATGGTCTGGTCGCTGGAAAGATTGAAAACTGTCATCTTGCTGATGAAGATTACGAGCAAGTTGATGAAACTGAGTTAGAGCGCATGGATATCATGTGGGCATTGGCTATTGCTGTTAGAAGAGCAAAGAAGTTTGTGAAGAAGACGGGACAAAACTTGGTGGCAACTAAAGATACTACATTTGGATTCAACAAAACCAAGGTCACGTGCTTCAACTGTGGTGAGAAAGGGCATTTCAAGCGGGAGTGTGTTAAGCCTAAGAAGACTGGAAATGGAAATCCATTTCCCTCTTTCAATCGTCAAGAAAAGGATAAGATTGGGACATCAACAGCAAGTAAAGACTCTAAAGCTTTGGTTGCTCAAGGTGATAAAGGGCAAGACTGGTCCTTCCGATTCGTATCCGAGGGTGAATCTAACATTGTTTTTGTCAGCACCTTGGATGATGGATCTGCAAGTGAGGGAGACATAGTGGCTGAGTATTCACGTTCATATGTTGAAGAAGCTACGGATGTCATTGATCACTTAATGGAAGAAGAGCCTAGTGCAGCAAACACCGAACATTTAGTTGCTGAAGAGTCTGACACTACACTGATGGCTTATTCGTCTGGTACCTCACAGGGTGTCCGTTACAGCGCTATCACTAACACCGGATTATTGATAGTGGAGTGTTCAGGCACATGATCGGGAATTCATCTCTCCTTTTCAACGTCAAACAAATTAAAGGGGGACACGTGTCCTTTGCTGGAAATAAAGGAGGATATATCACCGCTCAAGGCGAAGTGGGAAATGAGAAAGTCAAGTTTGATAAGGTCAACTATGTTCAGCAACTACAAAATAACCTACTTTCTGTCTCCCAAATCTGTGATAAAGGATTCAAAGTTGTATTTGACAACAAGAAGTGTTATATACTGAAGAAGGAGTATGTCATCCCGGAGGAGCAAGTTCTCATGTCAGCTTCAAGATACAATGATCTATATTTCTTGGATCTATCAAAAGCCTCCACAACTGAATCGACTGCACAGTGCTTCCTATCAAAGGTAACTGAAAGGGAGTCAGTCTCATGGCATAGACGAATGGGACACATAAATCCGAGGAAGATGAACCATCTGGTTCAGAATGATCTGGTAGAGGGAGTTCCTGTCAAGAACTTCCAGCTTCCAGATTTCTCTGTCTCTTGCAAGAAAGGAAAACAGATAAAAAAGTCTCACAAAGCTAAGAAAGTCAACTCTATTGAAATTCCACTCGAGCTTCTACACATGGATCTGTTTGGCCCAGTCAGCATGAGGAGTATTGCTGGAGACCTGTATTGCTTTGTTGTGACTGATGATTACTCCAGATTCTCTTGGGTAATGTTTCTGAAAGCAAAGTCTGAAACGTTTGAATCATTCAAGCATCTGGTTACGACACTGGAATATATCTACAAGCTGAAAGTTAGAAAGATTCGATCAGACAACGGCATAGAGTTCAAGAATCAGTGGATAGAGACGTTCTGTCAAGAAAAAGGTATTGTTTATCAATTCACTTCTGCATATACTCCGCAGATGAACGGTGTCATGGAGAGGAAAAATCGGAGTCTGATTGAGACTGCAAGGACAATGCTAGCTGATTCAAAACTACCTATTCAATTCTGGAACGAGGCAGTGGCTAATGCTTGTTACACGCTGAATCGGGTTCTGGTGGTCAAACGCCATGGAAAGACATGTTATAAATTACTCCAGCGACGTAAACCTAACTTGGAGTATCTCGAACCGTTCAGTGCACCTTGCATGCTTTTGAAGAAGAATCAAACTGGAAAATTTTGTGAGAAGGCAGAAGAATGTATTTTTCTCGGCTACAGTATACCAGACAAGCGAGTGTACAACAACTCAACGGGTTAGGTAGAAGTGTGGTGTAACGTTGACATTCAAAGATTCACCACCCCCCTGCTGGAAAGGGACCTTCCTTCTTCTTCGATTATGATGGATTCTTCAAGTCTTTCAATCTACCATCTTCTTATTCTGATTATAACTTAGCTGCTCGGATGATGTATGATGTGTTGAACTCTCTGACATTAGACACTACATCGTCTGCTCCATTAGATGATACTTCAAGCCCTTCAAGTGAAGAACTTGCAGTAAGTGATTCTTCTCTGATGATGAAGTAGTTGGGACCACAAATGTGGATCAGACAGAACAGGTTCCTGCTACTACAAGTACACCCATAGCTGAATCTGAAGCCGCCAACATGTCGGAACCTCACACTCCAACAGCGAATGAGATTCCAAATCTGGATAATGAGGTAGTTGTTCCCACCACTCCTGGAACTCGGATACATGTTCATCATCCCCTGGACAACGTCATCGGGGATATTCTATCCGGACTTCAAACTAGAAACCAGTTATATTCAGCTGATTATGCAGCAGTGATGGAAAAGGGATATATTCATGATGGTGCCTATCGCTGCTTTGTATCCCAAGTTGAGCCTAAGTATGTAAGCGAGGCATTACAAGATGAGGCATAGGTAAGTGCTATGCAAGAAGAACTCCTTCAATTCAAAAAATTAGGAGTCTGGACACTTATGGACAGACCAAAAGGTACAAAGGTGATTGGCACCAAATGGGTTCTTCGTTGCAAGAAAGATGACCAAGGGTTCATAATTCGAAACAAGGCTCGGCTTATCGTTCAAGGGTTTAGGCAAGTCAAAGGCATTGACTACAATGAAGTGTTTGCACCTGTGGCAAGGATGGAAGCTATTCATATATTCCTGGCCTATGCATCCTATATGCAAATCAAAGTTTATCAATTGGATGTGAAAAGTGCCATCCTTCATGGTGAGATTCGTGAAACAGTGTACGTAAGTCAACCCGAGGGATTTGAGGACCTTTATCATCAGGATAGAGTGTATAAAATGGACAAGACTTTGTATGGGCTTCATCAAGCCCCTCGAGCCTGGTATGAGAAACTCTCTACTCATCTGCTTAAACATGGTTTTCGCAGAGGGGTTATTAACTATACACTGTTTATCAAGTACAAAGATGGTGATTTACTACTGGTTCAGATTTATGTGGATGACATCATCTTTGGTTCGAAAAACGAAGTTCTATGTAAGGAATTCGAATCTGTGATGAAAGCTGAATTTGAGATGAGTGCCATAGGAGAAATGAAGTTTTTTCTGGGTTACAGGTGGATCAGACACCCAAAGGAATCTTCCTGCATCAGATAAAGTATGTAGGAGACATTCTTAGTTGGTTTGACATGGAGAATACAAGTGCTGCTGGAACTCCACTTGCCATAAATCATGATTGAACCTTCATTCGTGCGACTAAGCACTCCATTCGCACAATGGACCTTTAGTCGTACCATGCAAGACCCATTCGCACTCCATTCGCACAATGGACCTTCATTCGTACGAATCAGCTTTATTCGTACGATTGAACCGTCATTCATGCGACTAAGCATTCAGTCGTACCATGCAAGACCCAATCGCACAATAGACCTTCAGTCGTACGAATCAGCTTCATTCGTACGATTGAACCTTCATTCGTGCGACTAAGCATTCAGTCGTACCATGCAAGACCCAATCGCACGGCTCAACCTCCATACGCATGATTGAACCTTTAGTCGTATGAATCAGCTTCATTCGTACGATTGAACATTCATTCGTGCGACTGGCCTTTCAGTCATGCGACTCACGCACAATCGCACACAATCTCATCCGCACTGACTCAATCGCAAGCACATTCACTCGCATGGACTCAATCGCACACACATTCAATCGCACACACCCAGGCGCATGACTCAGTCGTGCGATTCACCTAATCACACGGCTCAATCGCGCGACACACCCATACGCATGACTCAGTCGTGCGATTCACCCAATCGCACGACTCAGTCGCGTGAACAGACCCAGTCGCGAAGAATAGCAGAATCGCGACTGCCGAGTGCAGAGTAGTCTCCGGCTGCTCCT
The DNA here is from genome assembly GCA_024085815.1 of Flaveria linearis. NCBI lineage: Eukaryota > Viridiplantae > Streptophyta > Magnoliopsida > Asterales > Asteraceae > Flaveria > Flaveria linearis. Next base: position 31,274,061 of record CM044011.1, read on the forward strand.
TGCACTCGTTTTACACCCCAAGAACTTCCAGAATCCATATTCTAACATGTCTAAACAAGAAACACACTCAGAAACACAACACACAAGCCCATACGACCTCATGTGCTCGGATGAACCCGAGCACCCGAAACCCTAGAAAACGCAGAAGTGAAACCGAGCAAGAAACGGTTCAAACGAGGTTATCTACCTGTTAGAAGTAAGTATTCACGATGATAACCAAGATTTGTCGGTGAAAACGCAAGAAAATGAGCGGTTTTGGTGCTAGAATGGTAAAGAAGGTGAAGAAGAGGAAGATGAAGAAGATGGTGAAGAATGAGAGCTAGGGCTGGAAATGGGTTTTATATACCCATCCCTAGTTTGCAAAAAGTCAATTTTAGTCCCTGCACTTTGCCCCCGGGTTCCCAAATTTTATTTCGGTTGAAACGACATTAATTAGGCTTATTTTATTAATGATGAAAGATGTAGTTAATGGTATTTATAATTTAAAAATGGTTTTATTTGTAACATTAGGTTTATATAAAAATGGCGCGTTCAATGATAACGAGGGCAATCTTAGAAAACGTTTTAAGATGATGACAATGTAAGCAACAATAGCACAAGCATAAAGATAACCAAGCAAGCAAATACGATACCCACATAGGGAGGAATGACCGATAACAAAAGTCAACCAAACACGTTAAATGACGGACCTTTGATGACGGATGTCACAGTACCCAACAAGACCTTACCATCTAAGAAGTAGGTATTATTTCTCTTCCTAGTGCCAGACAAGACTGTCATTGCTCCTTTAATGACCTTGGCTTTACCATTCTTAAGACTAACATAATACCCACTACTTTTAAAGGTACCAAGAGATATCAGATTTCTCTTTAAGCTAGCGATATATCTGACATCCCCCAGGTTTATTTCTGATCCATTGTCAAGCTTGAAACTAATAGTTCCAATACCTTGTATGTCACAAGGCCTGTCATCCCCCAATTGAACTACACCTTGACATCCCATTTGCAAATCTTGGAAGAATTCCTTTCTTGAGGTCACATGATAAGAACAACCTGAGTCTAGTATCCACTCATTCTTGTCTCCAGTATTCGTCGCTACTAGAACATCAGCACTATCATATCCCTCAGAAGTAGTGTCTGGTGACTGAGTTGCAGAGTTTTTTGGATACTTATGCTCCACCCTTTTCTTTTTGTTATTATCTGGGCAATCTTTCTTGAGATGTTTCTCCGAATTACACATGAAACACCTTATTTTGGTCCTTGACTTTGACCTCACAGAGCCTTTGAATCTTGTACCCTTCACCTCAGTTCGGCCTCTAGCTATGAGACCATCAGCACCATCTTCCTTGATCTCTCCCCTTTTCTTTAACTCTTTTGAGTTCATAGCTGCCAGAACTTCATCCATCAACAATGTATCCCTTCCAAACATCAAGGTATCCACAAAGTGTTCATACACCTATGGCAATGAAGCCTAGAATATTATTGCTCTATCTTCATCTTCAATGGTCACATCTATGTTTTCCAAATCCAATACCAGTTTATTGAATTCATCTATGTGATCTTCCATTGATTTTCCTTGATTTAATTGAAATGTGTATAACCTTCTCTTGAGATACAAACGATTGGCAAGTGACTTGGTCATATATAAGCCCTCTATCTTCAACCAGACGCATGCAGCAGTGGTCTCCTTTGACATCTCTCTTAGAACTCTATCACCAAGACTCAGGATTATGGAACTGTGGGCTTTCTCCATCATCTCTTTCTTTTCCTTTTCAGACATGGTTGCCGGCATACCTTCTTCGCCCTTCAGCGCATCCACGACACCATTGTGAACTAGCAGAGCTCGCATGTTCAATCGCCATAGACTGAAATCATTCTTGCCATTGAACTTTTACAAATCAAACTTAGTCAATGTCATCTTCTTCCCTTTCGATTGATCAACACAGCCTCTAGATTACGAATCACCTCGAGCCAATGACTCTGATACCAATTGTTGGAACTAATGCAGAATTGAAAGAACTCAATCGATTGAAACAACCACCAACTTATGAAACATGAACAAAGAACAATGAATCTTAAATACAAATTGAAAGAGAAATGATTGAGAGAAAACTAATTCTCTAATCCTCAATTAAAGACTTATAACAGTCATTAACAAACAAACTAACTAACTACACACTGAATCCATCAACTATCTAATATTGACATTAACAGCCCCTGAAGTTTTAAGACTGTAGCATATTATTCAACAGAAACACCATAACATAATAGGGTGTTTGAGGTAAAGGTCTTTTGGACTACATCTATATGGTTAAGCCGGAAAGTTTTCTTATCCAAAGCATCCTCATAAAGCATTTAAGTTCAAGAAAGCTATTTATAGAACAAAAAAAAACATCATAAAGCTAAATTCTTTGATACAATGTGAAAATCAAATAGGTCGTTTTTTTATCAAGAATAAAGTTATTCGTATTTACAAAAAAAAGTAATCGGAGCAAAGATTTAATGATATTTTATATCAATTGCATAGTATTCACTAAAAACGATATTTCAACTTTGAAAGATGTTAGGTATTGGGTTAAAAAGTATTTCACAATGAAAGATGTGTAAGAAGTCTCATATTCTAAGAACAACTCTATATAAATATAGATCAAAGTGGTTTATTAGCTTAAGCCAATTTACATATATTAATAAAGTTATCAAACATTTGGCAATTGAAGATTTGAAGATAAGATTCTTGCCAAAGGCACATGGTACTATTCTCAATAGATCTCAACGTATTGAGAAAGACGAAGCGATTAAAAGGATGCAAATATTTCCATGTGTTTTAGTGATTGGATCTATCATGTACACCATACGAATCTCAATAATTCCCTTTCATCACTTCGGCTTTCATAAAATGATTTACAGAGTATATTAGGCACACTTTGGTTCGTTTAGAAAGCAAAAAAGGATAAAGTTTTTGGAGTAAGCTCTTGGAGTAATGATAAAGTGGCAGAAGAAATATAAACATCAACCTTCATGTGGATTAAAAATAGAGGGAAACAGACATGTTTTACAACGGTGTAATTGGGCTAGAATTTCTCTAATGTAACTGTATATTCTGGCCTCTATCTCGGTCTATTTTAATTATTAAAAACTTCCGGCTTTTGTTCGAGAAAAAATGTTAAGAGTATCGTCCGAACCTTAAATAAGATCGTCTGAACCATAAATAGAGTCGTTCGAAGTTTTTATAGGATCGTTCGAATTTTAAATATGGACATTCAATTGTGTTTAAGTACGATTGAACTTCTTTATAAACATGTTCGGCTGAATTTAAGATATCTTCGTTTCAGCTTTAAATAGGTTTGATCAATCGTATTTAGACACATGAACAAAACATGTATATTAGATGAAAGTTCGGGTGACTCTATTTAAGGGGTATGGACGACTTTATTGGGTAGGGACATGTTTGAGGATGTCATGGTTAAAAGGACATATTTAGAAAAAATTTTAGTTAAAAGGACATTTTGACTATTTTTTCCTTATTTTTTTCATGATTAATATTGTATTTTATTTTTAGTGGTAACTTATTTTCTAAGTAAAATATAATTGCTTACGCTCGTGTATGCTTTTTCTCTCTTCTTTTGTTTTTTCAAGTGGTAAAAATTATAACTTTTAAATATATTTAAAGAAAACAAAAATATGTATAATTTCATGATATTTATATTTATCTAATGGGTGTCAAGTTTTGGAGGTGTAGATTAAGGGGGTATCTTTGTGTAAGTAACGTCAGGCCATCACACCATAACAAGCAAAAGTCCCAAGTTGAAATAAAGTAGAATGATATTGATGTCACTGTCACAATATATAACGGCAACTGATAGTTCGGTCTCCAGAATCTTTCCTTTTCACTCTCTTTCTTAAAAATTTTATCTACAAACATGTACTTACAACTATGACATGTACTCCTTTGAATATTTTCTAAATTTTAACACATTAACTCCAATATTTAACAAACAAAATTTTAAGGAAACGTAGGGTTGTTAAACGGATAATATTCGCCGGTTCATCCTGTTGGGTTCAGTGGTATCTTCGTTAGATTTATTTATCAAAACAGTTTTGATAATTATTAATCAGATTAATAATATGTAACGCAGCGGAGTAATAATAAAATACCAGAATGAACCCGACAGGATCTGGGTTACAAACAATGCAAATACAGAATATTAATATCCTACTGATGAGATATAATATACCTTTGTGGTTGATATTTAGCCGTTTGAGACACCGAGGGACAACAAATAAATGCTAGAATCAACAAACGCTAAATTGGAACACAGTGGTTGCGGCTCTAAGAGGCGTGATCCACGGTTGCAATCAAATATATCGGTTGTTTGAAAGTTGAAAGAAAAATCAAAGCTTGCACAGTTCTTTTTGTGAAGATCAAGAAAAAAACATTAAGTTCCTCTTTGAATTGACAAGTAGAAGAAGAACCAAGTAGGAGAGCTGCAGAAGATCGTTTCAATGTGAAGCAAGGGAATAGAGTTGAATATATCAATAATTGAGGTTTAGTGTGTCTTACAAGTTGTATGCTCCACTACACATTATTTACTTTGCTTTTCAAAAGGAATGATTAGTATAGAAAGCAATAATTGAGCCATCCAACTTGTCTCTTGGCCTACCTAGCAACTTTGATTTTTTATTTATTTATTTATTTAAATAAATATTAATACTAAATAATTTATAACAATTATAAATTATAAAAAAAAAAACCGATATAGTTCGTAAGCGCCAGTTAATCAAATTAAGTGGACTTAATATTTGTTGCCCAAGGTGTAACTCTTACGGGTCATAGCTCGGTTGGCAACGTGACGTAACCGAACCCGTACATAATCCAACAAGCTCCCACTTGGACGGCATTCGGTTAAATTCCACGTAGACAGTCAGCGGCGCTCTAGCTGCACATGGCTGCCCCCAACAAGGTATGACACTTTAAAGTCATTAACCAAACATCTTCTTCTAGTATTATTTTACTATAACAAGACAATAAACTTATGGTAATCATAGTCATTTATCCTTTCTGTAAAAGACATCAATTGAGTCATTGAGATTAATTCTCATATGGAGCTCAATCATTATTGTTCTCGATCCAGATTCAAAATGGTCCAATCAAACACACAGTCAGTTTGGGTGAGGCCTCACACTTCACCAGTTTGAATCAACGAGGGCGCCAAGATGTCTAACTTTTACATATAATGTAAGAGTACAAAATCCCTTATTGACTACATACAACTCCCACTGAACTTCAGAATTATTCCCAACCAAAGCCTTTATGACTGGCAGTTACGCGACAGCGGTTGACAGTGATCAAAGAATGACCCTCGGTAAACGGAAGTTCTAGTATGCATCTCAGGTCATAGGATACTAAATGAGTATACCAATATCAAAGCATCTTATAATAAAGATGGTTTGTGGCGAGTTACATCCAACGTCATTCATAATGAGGTCTGTGAATTTAGAAGTCAACTCCTTGAGTCTAAATTCAGAATAGTCTTAATTCAGAATTGTTCCCACAAGTCTGATCGGCTATGGATAATTTAGAATACAATATCCATGGATTAAACGTATTAAAATCGAACACAGTTATAGGATTCATAATTGTATCTATATCAGTAGATCAAAATGAATTCAAAAGTATAACTGTTTAAAAGTTCGTACATCCAAATACTAAATCAAAACATATCACTAGCTAATCTAAGCCCGATCGCATTTCTATGCAGATCATGCTTGTTCTGAGTCATGGGCTTAGTAAACGGGTCTGCTAGGTTTTGATCTGTGTCGATTTTTCTTATCACGATGTCTCCCTGTTTCACTATGTCCCGTATATAATGAAACTTCCTCTGAATGTGCTTGGCCCTGTGATGAGATCTGGGCTCTTTGGCTTGAGCAATAGCACCTGTGTTATCACAAAATATCTCGATTGGTTGCTGAATACTTGGAACCACATCGAGATCGGCTATGAACTTCTTCATCCAAGCAGCTTCCTTTGCAGCATCAGATGCTGCAATGTATTCAGATTCAGTAGTAGAATCTGCCACCACACTTTGCTTGGAACTTTTCCAAGAGATGGCTCCACCATTGAGTGTGAATACAAAACCAGATTGTGAGCGAGAGTCATCTCGGTCAGTTTGAAAACTAGCATCAGTGTAACATCTTACAGTGAGCTGTTCTTCAACTCCTCCATATATTAAAAACATGTCTTTAGTCCTTCTCAAGTACTTCAGAATGTTCTTAACTGCAGTCCAATGGGCAAAACCAGGGTTTTGCTGATAACGGCTAGTAATGCTTAAAGCATACGAGACGTCAGGTCTAGTGCACAGCATAGCATACATGATGGAACCAATCGCTGAAGCATATGGAACATTTTCCATTCGCTTAATATCAATGTCCGTTGAAGGAGATTGCGATTTGTTCAACACGGTACCTTTAGTCATTGGAACACCTCCTTTCTTGGAGTTTTCCATCTTAAAGCGTGTCATCATTTTGTCTATGTATGTGCTTTGACTAAGCCCTAGAAGCCGCTTAGATCTATCCCTATAGATCTTTATTCCTAGAATGTAAGCAGCTTCTCCAAGATCTTTCATTGCGAAACAAGCTCCCAACCATTTTTTAACTTCGTTAAGCATTGAGATATTGTTTCCAATGATCAGTATATCATCCACATACAATATGAGGAACGATATAGTGCTCCCACTAGCCTTTCTGTAAACACAAGGCTCATCTTCACTTTTGACAAAACCGAATTCGACGATTCTCTGATCAAATGAAGATTCCAGCTACGGGATGCCTGTTTAAGTCCATAAATGGACTTATTCAGTTTGCACACCTTATTTGGATATTGTGGATCGACAAAACCATCGGGCTGAACCATATAGACATCTTCAGAGAGATGTCCATTTAGAAAAGCGGCTTTGACATCCATTTGCCATATCTCGTAATCATAGTACGCGGCTATGGCAAGCAATATCCTAATCGATTTGATCATAGCAACAGGTGAGAAAGTTTCATCATAGTCAACACCTTGAGTTTGAGTGAAACCTTTCGCAACTAGTCGTGCTTTATAGGTGTGTACATTTCCATGCATGTCGGTTTTTCTCTTGAAAAGCCACTTGCTCCCTACAGCCCGTGAACCGGGAGGTAGCTCAACCAAGTCCCAGACTTGATTGTCTCGCATGGATTGCATCTCGGCGTTCATGGCATCTAGCCATTTCGCAGATTCCGGATCTGAGATAGCAGATTTGTAGTTAGTAGGTTCATCACCAGAATCAGCTACTACCAGAACCTCAGGACCCTCTAGATTCCAAAGATATCTGTTAGGTTCTTTGCGAGTTCTGCTACTTCTGCGAACGCTTGTGTTTATATCTGAATCAGTAACAATTTCTTGTTGTTCAGACGCACCGACTACTTCAGCGTTTGTTTGTGGTTCTCGAATTTCTTCAAGATCCACAATATTACTTCCAGTTCCTCGATCAAGAAACTCTTTCTCGAGGAAATGTGCCTTCCTTTTGATGGAAATCATATTTGCATCAGGATGGTAAAAGTAATACCCGCTTCTATTATAGTATCCAACGAAAATAGCTTTTTCGCCTCGAGGATCTAGCTTGTCATTAGACTCACTAGTGACATAAGCATCACATCCCCATACTCTAAGGTAAGACAAATTGGGTTTAGACCCATGCCATATCTCATATGGAGTTTTATCTACCTTCTTAGTCGGTGCCAGATTGACAAGGCGGGCGGCTGTCATAAGAGCATAACTCCAAAAGGAGTGAGGTAAGTTAGTTCTACACATCATCGATCGAACCATATTAAGTAGGGTTCGATTTCTCCTCTCACTCACGCCATTAAGTTGGGGTGTGCCGGGTGGAGTGAACTGTGAAACAATTCCACATTCCTTTAGATGATCAATGAACTCTTGGCTTAGGTATTCTCCACCTCGATCTGATCGAAGTACTTTGATAGTCTTATCAAGTTGGTTTTCTACTTCGTTCTGAAACTCTTTGAACTTTTCAAAGGTTTCATGTCTATGCTTCATAAGGTAGACATAGGCGTATCGACTATAATCGTCAATAAACGTAACGAAGTATCTTTCGTGATTTCTAGACATGGTTCTGAAAGGACCACATACATCAGAGTGTATAAGTGCTAACAGATCCTTGGCCCGTTCACCAACATAGGTGAAAGGATCCTTTGTGAGTTTGCCAGCTAAGCAAGATTCGCATTCATCAAAAGATTCATGTCCTGTGGATTCAAGAATCCCTTCGGACTGAAGCCTTTTCACACGGGCCTTGCTTATGTGGCCAAGTCTACAATGCCATAGAAACGTATCGTTAATTCCAGATTTGATACGTTTAGAAAGATTATATACATTATTGTTTGTTTGAATATCAATCTCATAAATACCACTTCGAGGTTTAGCCTCAAAATAAAAGATATCATTCAAGTAGGCAGAAATAACAGCATCATTAAAAACATACTTGAATCCTTGTTCAAACAATAAAGAAACTGAAATAATGTTTCTGGTTAAACCAGGAGCAAACAAACAATTATTTAAAGTAATTACAAGACCAGATGGACAAGAAAGATGATATGTTCCAGTTGCTAGAACCGGTACTCTTTTCCCATCACCAACGATGAGCTCCATGTCGCCTTGTTTCAGTTTCTTCCACTTTTCAGGCTCCTGCAAGACATTAATGATGTGGTAACCACATCCAGTATCAAATACCCATGTGTTGCTGGAAACAGTGAAAAGTTCAATAACATAAATCAGAATACCTGAAGAAGTGCCTTCACCATTGGCCTTCTTCACCTTCAGCTTGGCTAGATATTCAGGACAATTACGTCTCCAGTGTCCCATCTTATTGCATTCAAAACAGTGTCGCTCCTCAGGAGGGGGCGCTGCTTTGTTTTTAGCCAGCTGTTTGTTGTTGGTGGCAGGCTTGGCAGCAACAACTTTACCCTTACCCTTATTGTTATAAGTTTTCTTCTTGGGGTTTGGTTTCCTAACACCAGTAGATCGGACCATCAACATTTGACTGGCTTTACCTGGTATGTTTTGCTCAGCAGTTTTGAGCATACCGTGTAGTTCAGCTACACTCTTAACCCATGCATTCATATTAAAGTTCATTATGAACTGGTCGTAAGAACTAGGCAAGGAGTTCAAAATGAAGTCTACTGCCATTTCATCTTGCATAGGATAACCAAGTTTGGCCATTTGGTCGATGTACCCTTTCATTTTAAGCACATGGGCACTAACAGGCGAGCCTACTTGCATTTTGCAGGATATAAGCTGCTTCATGGTATCATAGCGCTCTTGTCGGGCCTGTTTCTGAAACATGCCCTTAAGTTGCTCAATCATGTCAAATGCAGCCATGTCCTCCATGTTCTTCTGGAGATCAGGAGACATGGTGGCTAGCATAAGGCAGGCTACCTCATCGGCATCCTCCTTAAATTTTTCCCAAGTTCTACGGGCTGCGGCCGTATTGTTTTCAGGCTCGTTGGGAACAGCGCTATCTATAACATAGAGCTTTTTTGCCATCTTGAGAACCAATCTCAGATTGCGGTGCCATGCGAGAAAGTTGGTGTTATCAAGTTTCTCTTTCTCAAGAATAGACTTGAGAATGAAGGAGTTGTTGGTTTCTGAAGACATCTATAAGCAAAATAAATTAATTAGTATTTTCGATGTATTGTTTCCTTATTTTAATTAATGACCCATTTACAGTAATTTTAAATAAGGAATGAGAATCTGGCTTGGTCAGTCACTAAAGGCAGCTGGGGCACGCAACATTAGTAAGTGATTAGGCAGACTGACAAAGTTTATCAATTGTGAAAATTGCACAACTCTCGTGTATGAGGCCGCAACGACAACATTTGTCAATGCATTGATACGTTTAGCCTCATCTATGCCCTTGTGACGTAACTAGAGAGAAAAGTAATAGTCATCCTAAAACAGTTACTTGTGAAAGGGCCGGATGTGTCAACAAAACCCTTGCACCTTGGAAGAATAAACTACATATCAAGTGCGGTGCTGTGGCTCCAAACACTGATGTTTCGCTTAATGTTCCAAGTGTTCCTTATTTTAGGGTGGCATAGACTATTGATTTTTATCTATGGGATCCAATTTTAGTGTTTACCGAATAGGGTCAAACACAACGTATAATTAAGTTATACGTGCGTCGTAAAATTTAGCTTTACAATATATAGTTCGTGATAATAAATGACGAACCCTTTCAGCTCTCGGGACACCAGATTTTAATACCCTATTAAAACTAGGTTCATCGCGAGATAGACAACCGATTTTTTAAGTTGATAATTTTAAATTATTAAGATTTAAGTTTTAAAATTTAAACTAATTTTAAATTTGAAAACTTATCTAGTTATCCTTTTAAAAGGATAATTAATTTTAATTTAAAAATTATCAAGTTTTAAGTTTTGAAATTCAAACTAATTTTGAATTTGAAAACTTATTCGATTATCCCATTTAAAACAAACAATTTGTTTTAATAATTTAACAAGTTGTAAAAATAAGTTTAAAACTTGTTATTTATTTTGATTGTAAAATTTTTTTTTAATTAGTTTGATATTAGGTTGGGTGATATAAAATAAAGCAACCATAATAGCAAAATAATATGTAAATCTAATGGCTATGATTGTTTGATCTCGCTAGAGCCAAATAGCGAGATCAAGCTAGGTCACGGGTGAAAACACAAAACAACCACAAGGATGGACCTAAGTGCATCTAGTTGTCTTGATGGCTCCCACTGACTCCTTGATTTGTCCTGCTTCCAGTTTTGACTTCGGGTCTTCTAAATATTACAATATTTACAAAAGAAATACAAAATAAAAGAAAACTCTAATCTATTACAACTTTGAGCCATCAAATGGGCCAAAAACCATAAAACTAAAAAACTTTAACAATAACAAATCACATCACAACCATTCAACCACAGGGTCTAGCCAGATTTACATATTAAAACACAATCAAAATAATACGGGCAATCGTTTGGTTAATAAATATTTAACCAAAATAAACAAGTTGTCTAAAAATAATATAAATCAGAAACTTCAAATAATTTTAAAGTTTGTGATCTATAACCAGTTAACAGACCAGATCTGATTTGCATGTTGTAAGCCTGGCTCTGATACCACTGTTGGGTTCAGTGGTATCTTCGTTAGATTTATTTATCAAAACAGTTTTGATAATTATTAATCAGATTAATAATATGTAACGCAGCGGAGTAATAATAAAATACCAGAATGAACCCGACAGGATCTGGGTTACAAACAATGCAAATACAGAATATTAATATCCTACTGATGAGATATAATATACCTTTGTGGTTGATATTTAGCCGTTTGAGACACCGAGGGACAACAAATAAATGCTAGAATCAACAAACGCTAAATTGGAACACAGTGGTTGCGGCTCTAAGAGGCGTGATCCACGGTTGCAATCAAATATATCGGTTGTTTGAAAGTTGAAAGAAAAATCAAAGCTTGCACAGTTCTTTTTGTGAAGATCAAGAAAAAAACATTAAGTTCCTCTTTGAATTGACAAAGTAGAAGAAGAACCAAGTAGGAGAGCTGCAGAAGATCGTTTCAATGTGAAGCAAGGGAATAGAGTTGAATATATCAATAATTGAGGTTTAGTGTGTCTTACAAGTTGTATGCTCCACTACACATTATTTACTTTGCTTTTCAAAAGGAATGATTAGTATAGAAAGCAATAATTGAGCCATCCAACTTGTCTCTTGGCCTACCTAGCAACTTTGATTTTTTTATTTATTTATTTATTTAAATAAATATTAATACTAAATAATTTATAACAATTATAAATTATAAAAAAAAAAACCGATATAGTTCGTAAGCGCCAGTTAATCAAATTAAGTGGACTTAATATTTGTTGCCCAAGGTGTAACTCTTACGGGTCATAGCTCGGTTGGCAACGTGACGTAACCGAACCCGTACATAATCCAACACATCCAACTTGAATCCTAAAGGCTAAACAGAAGCAAATATCATGTCAAACTTGAAAATGGAATTCATATTCACGGTTAACATTAACAAAGGTATGTCTAAGGAATTTACAACGGTTAATGTAAAACAATTATAATTCTTAACGGAAACCAGTTTCAACTTATAACAATGCACTTAAAATCTTAATTTGACAACGGTATGTTTAATTTTAAATAGCCAGATATATGTTGAACCACACAATAGTTTGTTCAACTATTTACATAGGCGCGTATATAATCACTTATAATCAAATGGTCACAACTTGACTCACCTTAAATTATATGTATCTTAAATTCTTCATTCTCTTAAAGTACTATTCTAGAACGGTGATGCTCGCTTTAAAGTCAATACCTTGAGCCTCGTATATAACAGATTGATATAAATTAAAAGTGCGTTACATAAGTGTCCGAGTTGTCGTTTTAAAAAAACATATATTGTTGTGGGTGAGGTTATTTTACAAATTATATTTTTGTTAAAAAGTGTGAGAAGACACAATGAGACTAAAAAATTCACAAAAAAATTTGTATTTCACAATCTAAATTGAATTTTAATAAAAACACTTCGGAGCCTTTGTTCATCTCGTTGTCCTCTTTCAGAAAAAAATAAAAAAAAATAAAATTTTTTTTCATTGTGTCATTATATGACACAATGACACAATGAAGTTAGTTTTTTTAATTTTTTTATATATGACACAATAAAAAAACGTTAATTTTTTTATTTTTTTATTTTTTATTTATTTTTTTCTTATTGAGGACGACTAGGGGAACAAAAGCTCCGAATTACTTTTTTGAAATTCGATTTTGATTGTGAGATATAATTTTTTTATATATTTTTTTTGACTTATTGTGTCTTTTTTTGACTCATTGTGTCTTTTTTTGACTCATTGTGTCTTCTCACACTTTGTAACAAAAATACACTTTGTAATAAAAATACACTTTGTATTTGAATTTTTTATATTGTTGTGTAAATGCATTAATAGTTAATATACAATGATTAAAGAGACGGGTATGGCAGTGATGGCGATGGTGTTGCCGTCCAATTCAATTTGGTTTTAAGATTCCATGCATCAATTGCAATCTTATCCCTGTTAACGTATTTTCATAGTAATTATTTACAATTAGAAAATAAGATATAAATTAATTAATAATTAATACATCACTTTTCCTTTTTTTAATTTATTTTGGGGGAAATCTTTCTGATCTTCAACCAGTCAGGTATCTGAGATTCTGGCTGCTGATTATCAGATAGTTTTATTAAGTCAGATAATTTTTTTTCTTTATGAGATACTTACGTCACTATCGACAAAAGCTTAGTAAATATTCAATGGAAGTAGGATTTGATACCTTTATATTATGTATTAAATTCAAAGTATTGATAATCTATCTACTAACTTTTTTAATTATATAATTATAAATGTTAATTGCATAAATGTTTTAATTTATAAAATATAACTTCTTTAGAAATTTTAATTGAGTATGAAAAATTCTCTTAATTCATTCGAAATACGATGAGGTTTTTATAGAAGAAACAAAAAACTAAAGAATAGAGCTAAGAAATAGGCTACGTAAATGAGATAAACCAAAAATGAGGGAACATATATATAAATCACTCTCATCCTATACCGCTATATATGCACCTAGAGCTTTTGTAGACAGATCTCCAACTTGATACTTGGTATCCTTATCAAATGGTTCAACTTCTTTAGATTCCACCCGTTCTCTTATAAAATAGTAATCCATTTTCACGTACTTCGTACGTTCATGAAAGATCAGGTATATGTTTAACCGTCAAATTATCACAAAATAGTTGAGCTAGGTTAATGCTTTGTTCATTGCGCAGGACATTAATGGAGCTAGCTACTTCACTAACCATATTCACCATTGCCTGGAACTCGGATTCTGCAAAGGAACGTGACTTCACAATATCGGTGCACCACCGAGAAGTAATAGATAGCCGGTTCTTGACCTTCTCAACGGGACATCCAAGCCATTCCAAGTCAGTATAAGTGACTATATTTGTACCATGCACCATCCTTTAAAAGCAGGGGTGGTTCAAAATCGGATATTTGAATTTATGATATACGAAAATTTAATAATATGTATTATTTAACAGTTTTCGAATACCCGAACAAAATTGCTACAGGATATAAGGGGTGGTATTACCAACCAGAGTCAGATATTTCTCATCTCTCTCCGGTTCCTAGCTACTCCGTGTCACCTTAGTCTGATTTAATACAAGTGTGTGTTATAATTTTGGTAAAGTTCAAATTTATATGAAAATAAAGACTTAACAAAATTATTTTAGATAGACAATAGAGTTCATTTTAGTCGTTTATGGAAAAGTTATAATGAAAATGGCAAAAATGCATGTTCATGTGGCTCGAACCGGCTCTTTGTACGATTGCGTCTCCGCCCTACAGCCGCCACACAAGTACTGTACTTTAGCGCATATGTAATTTAAACCAAAAATGTAATAATAATAACCTAATATTTATATCAAATTTCTTGGTGAATTAATATAAAAGTATATGTAAGATAGAAATAAAAAATATATACTGAATCTCATCGTTATATTAAATGAGGTGGTTTGTAAATATCACCAGTATTATACCCTAATGTCATACAACAAATTATAAGAAAACCAAAAGTGTTTTAATATTATATTTATATTTTTTAAAATAAAAAAAAAATTAACTGTACCAAAATCACTATTTGTAACAACAGAAATGATTTACACAAGTTCAGATTTTGGAGGTCTATCAATAATCAATCGTTAATAATATATACCACGAACATAAATAACAAATTTTTTTCATTTAGATTTCGTAGAATTAATTCGTCAACATTCATCAGAAACACATCGTAATTACCGATGAAATTTCCATAGGTAATGTTTTTGCCAGCTTAATACGAACTCTATTTGGATCGACTTAACTTGCATGGTGCATAAAAAAGTAAAAAACCATATCTTAAATATTAAAATAATCTATAAAAATAGCATTACTCTATGTCTTTATTATTAATAATTTGGAGGAAAAAACTTAAATAAATGAATAAACATTTAATTTCCAAGGTGGCTGCTGATGCAATGATGTCAACTTGAGAATCTAGCCTGACTCAGTCGTTATAAATACTGTTGAGTATCCCCTCAACTCAACTCAACTCAACTCGCTTCAATTCACTACTTATCACACTCTCTTCCTCCTCAAAACAAACATAACATAAGCTTCTCTTCTGTTTTAATTTTTACACACAAAAGACTCATGGCTTTTGAACTCAAATCACTTCATGCATGCTTCCTTTTGCTCCTCCTTCTGCTTCAACTCTCTGGTATGCATCTCTTTCTTTCTAAATTCTCCATTTTTAAACTGTAAAAACCCTTCAATGTTTGTTCTTCTTTGCATGCAGATGGCTTCATTGGTGCAGAAGCAGAAGAAACCCTCAACAATGGCTCATTCATGAAAGAAATCAGTAATAGAAAGGTATAGTGTATACATAAAGAATTGAATATATACATATGCATACAATTGTTATTCTATATTGTGTGTGCGCAGTTGCTGGTGGTGAATGGTGTGGAAGCAAGAGAAGCGGTTTTCGACATCGGTGTTAAGGGTGGAAGAGACGAAGAGGAAGGTTGGGAGCTGAGGGCTGCACCATTGGGTCCGGACCCACTGCACCATCATGGTGCTGATCCCACAAGGCCACGGACCCCTTGAGCCAGATGATGTGTTGTTACAGTATTAATGATAGAACCCTCTTTTTGGCTGTTTAGTGCATGTGATGTTCATGACTCTATGGATCAAGTGTTTAGTTGGCTTTTTGGTTTTGATTTGTAGTTTTGAAATGTGGAGTATGTATATATAGTAGTAGAATGCTATGGGAGTTTTGTGGTTATGATTAGTATGTTTTTGGTATGAAGTAATATGTTTTTAATTAAGAGATCGAAGCTTTCTCTTCGTCTGCGGATATTGTTTAAATATCATGTTAAAATGGCAGTGAAAACAACAAACAAAAAAAGAAATAGAAACATGTGCATGCAAGATTGAGTCTTATATCAAACAATGATTCAAGTTTATTTCTGTACCAAATTAGTCCATTGAAGAATAAATGGATCCCCTATTATTGATCTTATGGAACATAGGGGTCGACCCCCATCTTTTTTGGAAGTACGTCATGACATCCTCCCACTTTACTGTTGGACTTAGAAACATTGACATCTATTAGAAGTCTACATTAGAAGTTAATTTGTATAATTAGAATGTCAAAGTCAATTATGTATTTAATAAAGTCAGATATATAGGAAATAATGTGGGACTAGGAATAGTTATTAAACCAACCAGTTTCTTAGATGGATAACTGCATGTAATTTCAAGGGTATAAATACCCATGTATGTTGTCATTTTGTAGTAATGTGTGTTGTTTGTATTTCTCTGCATATATTCAAGTGTTTAGTGTGTGCGAGTGTGTGTTCGATAGAAAACCAATCTGTGATCTGTGACAGATCTTCATTTACCAATGATTTTATTTTATCCTTAATACCCTCACATAAAATTCCTCCTAATCCTTTTCAAATCTTGAAAAAAAATTAGGCTCTTTACAGAGTGAGAAATAATAAGTAGGAAGATCGACTATTTAGAATTGATTTTTCTAAAGTGATATGCCCCCTATAGATAATGTCTCTGATTTCCACAACGAAAGTATAGCCTCCAGAATATGTATCACCGGTTTCCATGACTTTCTCATGTTCATATTTCCCCAATCAGTAGCCCAAGATAGCAAATGGAATTTTACCTATATTACAATGCAATAAGTTGGTAGTTTCTTGCACCACTTGAACTTCTTCTGTTTACACTTTACAGTTAGAGTAAAACATTAAAAACACATAATTTTTTAAACTTTAAATGATCATTCATCATAATAGTAGAATAAATTGTTGATACATCATTCATTATCTATCACTATTACATTCAAACTATAACAAAAACTTTGCTTTTATCAAAATGTCAATCTTGGAACAGCCGGGTAACTCCACCAATCATGCCCAGCTATTTTTCATTATTTTATCTATGTTATACCTATCAAACTAATATGAACACACAAGTTAGCATTGCTAAGTAAGTTCTAATTTTATCAAAATAATTTAACATGTCAGTCTTTATCATTCTTTACTTTATCATCAAGTAACAATTAGTTTTGACGGTCACCTAGTTTTACTTTTATGCTTTAACAATACTTTCAAAAGCATTAATCTTCATTCTTTAATTGATCTTTACTTTAGTTATAACTTTCTATTGCTTGTAAAAGTATAGAACTTAACTTCTTTATGGGTGAGCTAGCAATAATTGCTAATCTCCTATCAAATGAGCATACACGAGGTATAATTCATATCAGGTTGAGCAATGCACAAGTCAAGGCTCCTATTATTATGGTGAGCAGTGCACAAGGCAAAGCTCCTAAATTCAATGTATCATCTATCTCCATTTCAACAAGCGAAATATAAGCATCCTTACCTTGGGAAAGGCACGTTACTTGTACGTTAATATTATCCAAAAATAGCTTGAGCACAAAATGGCTATAAGAGGATGGCTAAATGCAATAAAGTTTTTCCCTCTGCTCACATCCTTGCCTGGATTAACTATTGGAAATCATCTATTCACGTCCATATATTCTTGCCCGTTTCTCTCCATATATTTTGCTACATATTTTAGGAAGTTTATTATTGGTTGATTTTATTTCCTTTCTTAAACTTTTCTATATATGTATGCTGCATGTTTACGTATGATGAATGAAAACACAGAAGCTTCTTGAATACCAATTCCTTTATGGTATCAGAGCGATACCGATCCCAACTCTAACAAAACGCAGCCGGTCATTCTGATGGCCGAGGAAGAAACCTCGGAAACCTCAAAAACCTCAAAAACCAAAACCGATGGGGAGGTTATTGATCATACATCTCCCTTTTACCTACACGCTTCCGATTATCCCAAACAACTACACGTAAATGACCTTCTTACCGACAAAAACTACAGCGATTGGGCTGCCGAGATGTTGAACTTCCTGTTCGCGAAAAACAAGACCGGATTTGTCGATGGCACACTCAAGAAACCAGGTACGGATTCTGCCCAATATATGCCATGGATGCGTTGTGACGCGATGATCAAGGGATGGCTAACGACTGCGATGGAGAAAGAAATCCGTGGCAGCGTAAAATATGCGAAGACAGCGGCCGAAATCTGGAATGATTTACAGGAACGTTTTGGGAAAGAAAGTGCTCCCAAGGCGTATGAACTAAAGCAATCCTTGGCCGGCACTCGACAACACGGGTTAACGGTTTCCGCTTATTTCACAAAGTTGCGAAGCTTGTGGGATGAGATGGAATCCGTCTTACCAACACCTCGTTGTACATGTGATGGTTGCACGTGTGGACTTGGAAAAATGCTTGAAGAATTGAAGGAGAAAGAGAGAGTTTATGAATTCCTGTTGGGACTCGATGATCAGTTTGGCGTTATTAAGACACAAATCTTAGCTATGAAACCGACTCCAAGCCTTAGTAACGTGTATCACTTAGTAGCGGATGATGAACAACAACGCTCCATCAACACAAATAAAAGAACAGCCCAAGATGCTTCGGCTTTTCAAGCCTCGTACACAGGAAAACGTGAAGGAATCAGGAACCAACAAGAGAAAGGATGGCAAAAGACCGAAAAGAACTC
The DNA here is from genome assembly GCA_024085815.1 of Flaveria linearis. NCBI lineage: Eukaryota > Viridiplantae > Streptophyta > Magnoliopsida > Asterales > Asteraceae > Flaveria > Flaveria linearis. The sequence goes on from CM044011.1 coordinate 31,292,826, forward strand.
GTCGGGTAACAAGAACGAACATTGTACCTTTTGCGGGAAGGATGGACATGTGCGAGATGGGTGTTTCAAGAGGATTGGATACCCGGATTGGTGGCCGGGAAAGGGAAAGAATGAAAAGGAAAAACCCAAGCCGAAGGCTGCTATGGTCGAGACCGAACCTGTTGGCGCATCGCCCATTCCGGGCTTGACAGAGGAGCAATACAAGAACTTTGCAAAGTTATTTGGTGGAAACAAAACCCATCAACCTTTTGCCAACATGGCGGATAGAGAAGAGCCGAGTATTGTAAACATGGCAGGTAGACATGATAAAAGTTTAGATTGGATTGTTGATTCGGGTGCGACCGAGCACATAACGTGTCATGAAAACGCGCTTGATAACTTGACTGTTGACACCTTTGAAAAGCCGGTTACCATTCCGAATGGCGAAGCCATTCCTGTAAGAGGAAAAGGCGACTTTGTGTTCGAGAATGGACTGAAAGTTGGAGGAGTCCTTTGTGTGCCTAATTTTACATGCAATTTATTATCTGTTCACAAGTTAACTAAAGAATACAATTGTGCCGTGACATTTTTTCCGGATTTCTTTGTTTTACAGGCCTTGCGGACGGGGAGCTTGATTGGATCGGGGACTTGTCGTGAAGGTCTATATCGAATGGGGGGAATACGTGAAGAAAGGAGGGCAATGGTGGTGACAATTGAATCATGGCATAAAAGACTTGGGCATCCTTCAAACGTTAAGTTATCTCATATTAACTTTCTCAAAGGTGTTTCTTTAAGTTTTAAAGACAAAGTTTGTGATTCTTGCAATAAAGCGAAACTTACTCGTTCACCGTTTCCGGTTAGTTTTATTAAAACAAGTGAATGTTTTGAATTGATCCATTGTGACATTTGGGGAAAGTATAGGAGACCGTCACTTACGGGGGCTAGTTATTTCCTCACCATAGTCGATGACTATAGTAGAGCTGTGTGGATTTATTTACTCAAACATAAGTATGAAGCTAGTACCTACTTAATTGATTTTTGTAGAAGGGTCAAAACTCAATTTGGAAAACATGTTAAAAGAATTAGGTGTGATAATGGTGGTGAGTTCATATCTAATCACATGCAACAATTTTATAATGAAGAAGGTATTATGTTAGAAACGACTTGTCCACACACCCCTCAACAAAATGGAGTTGTGGAACGAAAACATAGGCATCTTCTAGAAATTGCTAGAGCCTTACGGTTTGAAGCTAATCTTCCTACGATTTTTTGGGGAGAGTGTGTGTTAACTGCCACTTATATAGTAAATCGGTTGCCATCTAAATCTGTGAGTAACAAAACCCCGTATGAAATTTTATTAGGCCGAGTTCCAGAATATGATCACATGCGGGTGTTTGGTTGCTTAGCCTACTATAGGAACACCGAAACAAATGGGGATAAATTTGAACCAAAGGGAAAGGCTGGTGTGTTCTTGGGCTATCCGTACGGAAAACGGGGATATAAAATCTATGATCTCGAGCAAAGGAGAGTTGTCGTGACAAGGGATGTAAGATTTATGGAAGATACATTTCCCTTTTCTAAAATTGAACCAACTATACTAAGCGCAGAACCAGAAATATTTGAACATACGAATCCTGTCACCCAATGCCATGAATATCCTCATGCAACCAAAAATATGGGGACAGGGGGAGTTAATGCACCTTTGAATGAGACAAATAATGATGTTGAAATAAGTCCTACTACTCCTGACACCCCACGTGATCATGTTGAGGAGGATAGTAACTTAAGCATGCAAAACATGCAAGATATTGAAAATGAGATGGTTCAACTTGGTAACTTGACTGAAGAGGAGCCTACGGCTCAAGTTGAAACAGAAGAAGGAAGACAAAGAAGGCATAGAACCATGCCTAAATATCTTAGCGATTATGACGTGAGGCTCCCCCCTTCGATTAACCAAACGCAGCCCGACTCCGATCAAGGTTCCTCCACGGTACACCCTTTATCTCATTTTGTGTCATATAAGAATTTTTCTAACACTCATAAGGCTTTTTTGTCGGCCATCAAAAATCATGATGAGCCCAAAACATTTCAACAAGCAGCTTGCAAAGAAGAGTGGAAAGAAGCTATGAAGAAAGAAATTCAAGCCCTTGAGAAAAATGAAACATGGACCCTCGAAACTTTACCGAAAGGAAAAAGAGCCATCGACTCCAAATGGGTGTATAAGATCAAGTTCAAACCAAACGGAGATGTCGAGAGATACAAGGCGAGGCTTGTGGCAAAGGGATTCAAACAGTTGGAGGGCGTTGATTACCATGACACTTTTGCACCGGTAGCTAAGTTAGTAACCGTAAGAACTCTTCTCGCAATTGCAGTTAAACGAGGGTGGAAAATTCAGCAACTCGACGTTGACAATGCCTTTTTGCACGGAGATTTAGAAGAGGAGGTTTATATGAAGATACCTCAAGGCTTCGCTAACAAAGACGAAACAAGAGTTTGCAAGCTCAAAAAGTCCATTTACGGTCTAAAACAAGCTTCTCGAAATTGGTATCGCAAATTCACCAACTTTCTAACCACACTTGGGTACAAGCAGTCGAAAGCAGACCACTCTTTATTTCTTTACAAGGATGGTAGCACATTTGTGGGTATTCTCATATATGTGGATGATGTAATCATTGTGGGTAATGATGAGACATGGATGGAAGAAACAAAGCTTCGCCTCGACAAAGAATTTAGCATTAAGGATCTTGGCACCTTGAAATATTTTCTAGGCATTGAAGTTGCAAAAACATCGGAAGGCTTGGTACTTAGTCAACGAAAATATACTCTAGACATTCTTGAAGATAGTGGGATGTTGGGATGTCGCCCCAGTTCATTTCCCATGGAACCTCAATTGAAACTCGACAAATGTGAAGAAGAAGAAAAGGTAGATGGACTGCAATATCGGCGTCTCATGGGACGACTGCTTTACTTACAAGCCACGCGACCGGATATCGCCTACTCCGTGAACATTCTTAGTCAGTTTGTTGGAGATCCTAGAAAACCTCACATGGATGCCGCGATCCGAATTCTTCGTTACTTAAAGGCTACTGTTGGGCAAGGAATTCTTTTGCCAAAAGAAGGTGGAGTAAACCTAGTGGCTTATAGTGATTCGGATTGGCTCGGGTGTCCGTTTAGTAGAAGGTCCAGAACGGGGTATGTATTGTTGTTGGGTTCTGCACCAATTTCTTGGAAATCGAAGAAACAGTCAGTTGTATCACGCTCCTCTGCAGAAGCTGAATACCGTGCCATGGGTACATGTGTCAGCGAAATATTGTGGGTTCGATGGTTGTTAACCGAATTAAAAACTCCTCAAGGGAATCCTACGCAGTTATTTTGTGATAATCAAGCGGCACGTGAGATAGCAAACAATCCTGTTTTTCACGAGCGAACAAAACACGTCGAAATGGATTGTTATTTTGTTCGTGAGCGTGTTGAAGAGAAAATAATCACTCCAATGGCTGTCAATTCCAAGTGCCAAGTCGCCGATCTGTTAACCAAGCCGCTCGGGTCGCCATTGCTACGGACATTGCTAGACAAGTTGGGCGTTCGAAACTTACACGCACCAACTTGAGGGGGAGTATTGGAAATCATCTATTCACGTCCATATATTCTTGCCCGTTTCTCTCCATATATTTTGCTACATATTTTAGGAAGTTTATTATTGGTTGATTTTATTTCCTTTCTTAAACTTTTCTATATATGTATGCTGCATGTTTACGTATGATGAATGAAAACACAGAAGCTTCTTGAATACCAATTCCTTTATTAACTGCTTTCATACTACTAAAAAACATTGCCTTATGCTAAGAACTACACCCCTTTCTAATATTGTCCGATAAAAGTTTTAAGTGATTCTTTGAGTGTGGTAGCATGAATTTCCGAATACCCGTCATGAGACGAATACATAGTGCATCTATGTAAGGATTTGTTTATTTAACTTAGCTGAATTTCCAACTAGTAACTTTGTTTTCCTTCTGAGCTCCCCAGATGACCAATTATATAAAGGATATATAAGCGCGCTAGGAGTAGGTCTGTTGATATTAGAATAAATATACATGTTAATAATGCATGTTCTCCCCCATTTCAATGCTAGCTTTTGTTACAATTCATCTAAATCGATACATAATTGTGATTTATTTTGATTTTGTAGCTTTAGATAGTTACTTGATGATCTCAAAAGAAAAGAAAAAAAAGGAAATAAATAAAGACTTTAGAAATTGAGAGACTATTATGGCAATAACGGTTTCTGTTATGAGGATATATAACAGCCAAGCTGATTGAACTTGACTAGCGTGTTATGGCAATGAAACTTTCACCATGATCATAACATGCACCAGATTCCCTTTTTAGCCCGTCCTCTTTCCCATTTCAACTAAACTCAAAGATCAAAACCCTAGCTTCTCTCTAATATTAAGCTTCATTTTGAAGAAATTTTACAAGATTAGAAGCCAAGATTGAACAAGAAGCATTTTGAGGAAGAATCTAGTATGAATAAAAAGGTTCAAAGCTCTAAAATTTTCATTTGTGAGTTCCAGCTTTGAGGAGCTGAACAAAGAAAATAGCAGTTCTCTTTTTATTTTTCATTTTTACTTTAGTGATTTGTTTTTCAAAGTTACTGGTTATTAGATAGGATTAAACGTGAAAAAACAATTAATAAATAGTAATCAAGTTGTATAAATTGCCTTTTAATTTTTTTATTATTAATGGCATCCAATCAAATTCTAATAGCTACCCCTAACACGGTCATTCCTGCATGTCAAAGGATGGAACACTCATCAGCTAATTAATTAGAGAAATACATCACAAAAATCCAATCATATATCATTAACAAATCAAGTAGAATCGTAACAAAAACAAATATTACTGCATGAGCAAGACCATCACAAAAATCCAATCCAAATTATCCAAACAAGTAGAGAGGCAAGGTTTAAAATTTTGCACCCATCTCCTACTACTCTTTAATTTTTAAATGTTAATCTTGTAAGTTTTAAACTCAATATTATACATAAGCCCAATTAAGTTTTAAACTCAATATATGATTTACGTACGTAAGCCCAAATTAAATTTAAATCAAATTCCAATCACCATGTCGCCAGTTCTGGCCGTCGTTTTTCCGATCATCACTTCCACACAACGCACTACGGTAAGTTTATTAAGTATTTAAGAATTTAAATGTTTTATATAATTAATTTTATTATTTAGATGGTTATTTGATTGAGGAATAAAACATATGAAGTAGGATTTGAAAAATTACAAACTCCAAAAATCTTCGATCGATTATAACTTATGATTCAATAACTTTATAATAAAAATTTTGAATCTTTAACTATGACCAGACCAAACGACACCTTAAAATTTTCTTGCCACATGGCAAGAAATATCAGGTGCTCAAATTTCTATTAAAAAGACAGATGCTACCTGTAAATCATGGTGTGATTGTGATGAGAATGAAAGTCAACAAACATGTATTTCAAAGTCTTTCTCACACCACCAAACCTCAACTTGGAAATATATGTACACGAATTTATTAGACCATCAACAACGCAAAGCTGGCACGCCGCATGTGCCACAAATACAAGTTTTTTTTCTATTGGAGTGTACCCTTCCACTGTTCCACAAAGACTTAAATACGCACGATTAATTTTCTTTTCTCTTTGATGCAGCGCACGGAACGGAATCGAAGTCAAGCACGTTGATTCTGCGAATACCCGTAATGATATTTACCCAAACCCCTAAATTCGACTCAAGAGTAACGAATTTGAAAAGACTAAAAGTTTAATTTCAATAATAATCAACCGACTCCTCACATTACATGAACTTAACTTTAATATGCAAACAAAATTCGGATGGGCCTAAAACAAACAACCATGGGCCAAACAAAAGCACAAAACAAACTCAAAGAACTAGGAAAAACATAAAAGTAACCAAAAAACCCACTTAGAGGCCTTATTTCGGAAAATTAACGGGATAACCCGCCTACGGCAGAAACAATAAGGCCCGGTCTTCTAGAGGCCTTATTTCGTTTTGACTGGTAGCACGTCAGAAACGGAGGCTCAAAGCCCAGGTTAGGCTCATCCAAAAACAGTAAGGCCCGGTCTTCTACACTTGGGCCCGCATCACTCTTTCTTTTCTGAAAATTTATCAAAATAATCAATTGCCCAAATGAGTTTACAAGAATAGCTTTTCACTTAAGAAATATCCGAAATATTTCACAAATCAAATTGTGTCGCGTATTCAAATATCTCTCTGAGACGATACAAATCATGCGGTATCGCTAGTTTTTACTAATGAGTGATACCAATGCATGTGGTATCGCCAGGGTATCATTAAAAATAAAAAAATGTATCGTGGGTCAGCGGTACAACATCCATACGTATCGCTCAGATAAAAGATATAGTTATAGCTCCGGTCAATGATACACATACCCTTATGTATTGCTAGAAAAGAAAAAAAATATGTCAAATTTAATATTTTATTCATTAATACCGAATTTTATCATTTAAAGTTCTTTCAAAATTTCATCCCACAAACTTTCAACCATCTTAGTCTCAAAGTGTTTTGTTTTATTTTTAAAATATAATTGAACTTTATCATATGTTGTGATGGAAAATGAAAGTTTATTAATGAAGTCGAAGAGTATGCAACTATATTTTAGGAAAGATTGAAGACGTATATATAGTTGAAGTGAAAATTGTTAATAATTTTTATAAATAAAAACGTAAATAAAAAATTGAAATACAGAGGTGTGTCAGCGATACGTCAGTGATACGCTTATTTTCGAGAAGATATGTCAGCGATACGAGTTCACCGCGTATCACTGACGTGTATGAATATTATTGGTTTCACTATTTTCAATTAAATAAAGATATCTTTGATTTGACATAAAGGAGCGATACGCCAGTGATACATCAGAGATGCGCGCTTGTTTACAAAGCGATCATGGTCAGTGTATCTCTGGTGTATCGATGTACATAAAAAAATTCAAAAGTCATGGGAGTGATACCACATGAATTGGTATTGTCACGTGGAGATATGGTAGCTAGATTACAATATCCACTAGTTAACGGCTATTATCATAAACTGATTTAGTCAATAGACTATTTTGTTAATTTTTCCTTTTTATTCATACTAGTGTATGCCACTTCTACAAATGCAACAATCATTGGTACAAGGGGTGATGATGAGTAAATATGGGGTGTTTGCAAAGGTTAGAAGCCTTGAAGGTAAAATGGGTTTGTGAAAAGGATGGGTAAATCTAACGTGACCATTGACTAAACATGGTGAAAAAAATTAGTGAACGTTAGAGACTGTCTTAAGTTTCTCGAAAATCAAATATGAACATGTTTTCCTCTGTTTTTATGTATTATTTTACTGCCGAATCAAAATAGATTTCATAGTTTTAAGATAAACTGTCTTTTTAAACTGTCTTTTTCTCGCCGTATGTTGCGGCGGTATCGGACACAATGTGATAAAGTATAGATTAGAGTCGATCCAAACTGTCTCAAAGTTAAATTTATGTTAAAATGTCGAGTAAATTGAATTTATATTGTTTAATAAAAATGTATTATATTTAACTCGACTCTTTTTTGAATAAAATATATGTAGAAGCGTAAACCAACTTAAACCATACATAAAAAAGCACGTGTCACGGCATCGTATGTGTGCGTGATAAGATCTGACTCATTCCCAAACTAAATTTACGTCGACACATAGAGCAACTTCATTTTTTACTCTAGAATGAATATATATTCTATATGACCCTACGCATTTCCAAAAAATATTTACAATAAAATGTAAAGCAACTCAAAAGCATACATAAAATAAGCATGGAAACGCTTTATATTGGGCCAACTTAATTCTGAACAAAGTTTACGTCAAACACGCTATGAACGTCAAAACATAGATAACCTCAAAGTGTATATAAAAATAATATGGAAATGTTTCTCTTTTATGAACAAAATTTACGTAAAAACGTAGACGCACTCGAATTTATAGCGACACATATAAAAATACAAACATAAGAAATTAGTTTTGCAAATAAAATTGTACATGATAAACTTGAAACTTTAGATACTTGAGGTGGTTAAAGTAACATTTTATAAAGTTTTTAAAAATTATTAGAGGTTAAAAGTTAAGGGGTGAGAAAGGTCGGTGGGTGAGAAAGGTCACTAGAACACGCTACCAACCTTTATTTTTAAGAGAGAGTAATATGTATTCTACAATTCCATAATAAAACTTTTAAAATGAAAGAACAAAAACCTTAAAAATTTTAAAATAAAATTCCTTTAAAAAATAAATATAAATTTTACATTATTAATGATATCTAAAAGAGGAAAGTGTCTTTTTCATAATTGTAGTTTTATAAAAATTATCATTTGAATCTAATAGTTTACATATTATCATTTGCATCCAAATATTTCATTAAACTTGTCATTTGAATCCATTTGACTTCACTCAACTAATACCGGTAAATGTTTCCTTTAACTTTCCTACATTAGGAGTATTTTAGTCAAAACAATTACAAAATGAAGAACCAATTTCACGTGAGAAGTAGTATGCTTTGTTTTAAAAAATATGGTTACGTTGATCGGTGTTTTACAATTATTATCCAGGGACTGTTAATGTCATATTATTCATTGTGCTTTTACTTTTATGATGATCTATGTTTTATGGTTATAACTTAGACAGTTTGTATCATATGACTTGTTTGTTTATATATATAATTTTTGTGGTGTATACTTCATAAAGTTAACGTCCATCAAACTTAGGGTGGACCAACTTTATAATTTTTGAAAGATAAGAACTAAAAGTGAAATCAGGCCTAACCATAGAGATCATTCGTGTATTTAAGTCCAACTAAATCACATATGTTATATACATAAATATTGTATATATAGACATACATACATATACGTATTTATAAACATACAAAGTCTACAAAAACATCAGGATAGAGGTTATTATATAAAGTGTTTATAAACGTACAAAGTCTACAAAAATATCAGGATAGACACTTGTCTTTGAGGAAGAAGGGTATTTTCATTTGCGTCATACTTACATGACAATTACTCAATTTATATACATATGCAATATATGTTTATAATTACACGCAATAATAATGACTCAAGTTAAGCGCTAATCATGCAAATTATGTTTATCATTATGGAAGTTATGTTTGTAATTACGTACAATGACAATTACTCAACTTATAAAAATAATTACTCAGTTATACGATAATTACGCAAATGATATTTACAATTACTTAAGTTATGTATATAATTGAGCAGGATAATATTTACACAAGTTATACTCACAAGACATGGATGATTTAAGAAACATTGTTGTACATACATACATGCATACATATATATATACATATATACGTATATACATATATATATATATATATGTATACATATATACATATATATAGCAAATTAAAGATAATAAAATATTCAATTACATTGTAATTTTTAAAATAAAATAATGTCATATAAAAACATTATGCGTTTAAAAAAATAAGAGAATTTGAAAAAGTTAACAGATGTAGACTACTTTTTATTTTACCTCTCCGCATGAGAATTGTTTCTTTTATATGTGACAATTTCATATTCTCTGAATCGTTAATGTCCTAGATCAATGACTCGCGATAATTTTTAGGCTTTGTATGATTTTAATCCTTTGTATTTGAAACTTTGTATGTATATGTGTGTGGGGGGATTAATTAAGTTAATTATCATTAGAATCATATTGTATTTACAGGTCAATTCCTTTACCAAAGAATATACTATCTATATCAAAAATACATATGTTTATTATTCCATAAAATAGCTCTTGTGTGTGTATAACTATGTTTAAACATTAATGATCTAGCTTAAATAGTTAAAGTAAGGTATCCAAAAACAATTTAAAACGGTTCAGGTTCAAGTTTTACTCAGAGAAAATATTGGGTTTTTTCCACTTATGAATTTCCTTCTGAAAAGGTTGAGGGTAGGTCCCGATTAGAAAATAAATAGGTGGGCCCGATTAAAATAACACATATACTGTGAAGCAGGGTCGTAAATTTAAATTATGTTTAAACTCAACAATAAACTTGCATAAAATATGTATAAACTTCTAAATATGTTTATGTTGTATATTTGCCAACTCAATTATCCACCATATTCCAAGGTTTAATTATCCATCAAAATACATCCAACCAGGGAAGGTCTACCTTCCAAGCAATCGCCCCCAACCTCCCAACTAAAGAAAATGATGGAATCATTTTACCACCCACTTTTCCCTTTTCTTTTTCTTTCATTTCCTTTTTCTTTGAGTAAACTCAAAGCTCTTCTACACCCCCTTCAAATTATACCCCAATAAACAAACACCCAATAAACCTTACCTTTTCAATATTTACATGGAAAAGCAACACAAGACCATAACAATTCATCATCTTTTGGCCACCACCATCATCATCCCCCTTGCCATTGCATCTTTTGCTTTATGCATCATATGTGAGCTCAAGAAATCAAAGGTATGATCATGTCAATCATGTATGCCTCACACCCACATGCTGATTTTTACGCGTGGTCGATTGTTTCAACTTAGGGGTTCGCGGGTGTTTTATGGTTTTGTAGAAAGTGGACCTTCGAATCGATGGCGAGCTATGCTCTTTGCCACAAAGCAAGGCATTTGGTTATGGGATTGCAGCTTTGATGTGTTCTTCCATTGCACAAATCATAGGGACCGCGTTGTTTATACTTTGTAGACGATCAAGTGATTTCAAGTCTTCAAACATTTCCTTTGCAAGTAATGTTCTTTTGCTTCTTTCTTGGTGAGTTCTTTCAAACCTACATGTATATATTCTTTGTTTAGTTTCTGATGAGTACAATTATAACTCTAAATGATTTGTTTATATTCAATTATGAAAAGGGTTTTAGTTAATTAAGTGGAAATGTATTTCATGCAGCATACAAATTCAAGAGGTTGAAAACTTCCTATTTTTAGAGATTGACAAGTCAATTAAAAACGTCATTTTTTGGATTCTTCTTGTTGAAATTAAGCATGAATACATCATTATTCCACTGTTGTATACGTGTGTCCCACTTTTCATAAAGAAAATTGAATAGCTTGCTTCGATTGTGATTCATTCAACAATTAATATCTATATGGGAAATCAAACTTTTTTTAAAAAAAATGTAGTTTTTTATTTAAGACTTGGTTATATCGGTGTATATTGGCTTTCAAAGCTACAAAAGGTTCTCAGTTTTCAATAGAACTTATTAAGTTACATACAAAAAATGGTTGTATAATTAGACGTTGTAAATTATTAAAAAAAAAACATAAATAGATTATAACCGACCTGAAAACAGGAAAAATTATAAAACTTTGGATTTCAAACTGTGTACCCGGTTACAAACCCTTATTACCAATTTGAAAATAGAAAATATTATTTAATTAAAAAGTTGGTATACTTGTGGAAAGTTTAAACATTACACTTGAAAACAAATAAAAAAAAATAATAATAATAACAAAACAAGACGTCATGTGTTACTGTTCATTGAATTAATAATTTGCTTACATCGTCGACCTTTGAACGTGTGGTACATGTGTTACTGGTTTAGGTAATTGTGAATTTGTGATCATAACTTTGAATATGAAATTACTAATTATGCGTTTAGTTAATTTTAATCCTGTAATTAACCCTTTTAGATATAGGAAATATTATTTTGAGAACAGAAATTAAATTTTGCTTTTCTTTCCAGATTTTATAAAAGAAATTTCTAACAGTTGTTTTATTTCACAGGGCCAGTTTTATCATTATGATGATCTTAACCGGAACAGCAACAAGCATGAACCGAAGGCAGGCAGTCGGAAAAGGGTGGGTTGACGGCACGTGTTACCTCGTGAAAAAGGGCGTATATGTTGGCTCGGGAACCCTCGTCCTTATCGCCGTGAGCTCAACACTCTTGTCGTGTTACTTGATGATCAATAAGAGTCGAGCTGTGCACGCACAAGTGAAATGAGAAATTTTCTTGAAACTCTTCCGATATTTAGTATAGGAAAGATTAAATAGATACAATTTTCTAATTATATTTTTGATACATCCTTGAACAAAAAATAATTTCGAATAACCAAAATATTTCCATCCAGTTGAATAAAATTGTTCTACTTTTGATCAGTTTGATCTATTCCCTTGTTTCAAGTTCCACAATTCATAATCATAACTATTTTGATGTGAAAAACATTAATGTTTTGTAGTAGTGCAAATCTTGAACTAATCAATGATAACACAAATCAAATACAAAGATAAGTAGGTTTTGAATAATCATGTTTATCACATTCAATAAACAGATTCAAAACTAATGAATGTCGGGTCAGGACGTAGTCATCATTTTAACTAATGAATGTCGGGTCAGGACACTCTCATCATGTTAACTAGTGAATGTCGGGTCGGGACATTCTCATCAAGTCTGTATTGACATGTATAATCCATTTAATAAGTGGGTCGTATTTGCGTTATCTTGTTTAACTAAACTAGTCAAACCCTTGGGCTTTAGGGTAGTGGGGTGCTACTCAAAACTACCCAAGTCATCGTCGAAGCATAATGTGTCATCTCAATTTTATTAAAATTTCCAAGAGGTGAAACACTACCCAAAGGTTAACAATAAAAAATTCATATAAAATGGTTGAAAAAATGACATTTTTTTAAAATAAGTGACTTGTATTTTAAATAGATGTCCTCGACATTTTTAATAATAGGTAACATGTTTTATAACCTTGCTACCTTGGTCAAAGTCATCAATCTCCATAACCTAATTGGAACTTTGGCTCAAAACAACCTTTTTTGAAAATTGAACTATGAAAGTCTTCACATGTAAAAGGTGTGTAGCATTTTCATGTTCATCATATCAATAGCAACAACCTATACAATAGTCATTTTGACGAGTCAACTTTATCGATGAAGTCACCTAAGCTGGACAAAACAAACAGGTTGGGTAACAAGTTGAGAGTGTTCTAAGAAAATTATCAATTTAGTTCGGGTCAATTAGGATCAAGCCCAAAATGTTTTACACTTCGAGAAGGAACAAACTTAAAATCACCCCCATAGAAAAAAAGGATGAACACCTGGTGACCCGGACCCAAGTGAACCTAACCAGTTCCAGCCCTTTACAACAGTCCCATGCTGGTCCAGGCTGAGAGCAACAAAGGTTACGTCTTGACGTCTAAACACAATCAAAGACCAAAAGCTCCGTCTTTAATTCATGTCATTGCATATGAGAATAGCACAGAAAAGTAGAAAACACCGCCAAAATTTCAAAACATCACAAATAAACACTTAAATCAAAATCACCGACATATAACAAGCGCTCGTATATCAGCAATCATGAGCCGGAAAAATACAACTAGAAAACAAGAGGTGCCTCCGGATGAAAAAAGCAGCACTAAGTACAAGCATTTGTAACATTTAACTGCATGTTACGTAAAACTCTTTCAAACATAACAAGTAGCAAACACTGACCGAGGAAGAACACCGCCACGCACCGCTGGTCCTGGCAGTGGATTCACTGAAAGTGTCTAGAAGAGAGTGACTCTGCTTATACAGTTGCTAAGTGATACCCAACAGTCATGTAGGGTAGCAAGAAACTGGATTTGGTAAATTAGTCATCCAGGTAATAATAAGATCCAGCAAGTTTCTGCTCCCTGTCCTTTGTTGAATTAAGCTTATTGATTCTTGGTCGATAATTAGTTGGGTCCCGCCTAAATGTAATGGTAAGATGCTGTACCACAAAAGTTTCAAACTTGGTCAACTAATAATTCCAAAAAAAAAAATAACAAAATATTGGGATGTAGATAATAAGCTTCCAAAATGCACAGGTGATGTTGGCTAACAGGTCAAACTAGGTTCGCATCTAAATAACAAAAGATTGGGATGTAAATAGGCTCTCTGGTTGAAACAAGTTATTTCAGAAGAAACAAAGTATCAAAATGGTTCACTATATAAGATCAATATATATTGAGATGTTAGCATGTTTCACTTTTGAATTTCAACCAACTTCCTTATGAATGGTCAATATAGGTTATGTTTTATCTCTAAGAGATCAAACAAAAAAATACCAAATATTAGCAAGAAACTGAGTCAAATAGGAAAACACAGTTAGTTGGACTAATGTTGACAGTGTCAGACTTACCGATAAGAAGAGATTCATTCCAGTTAATAAAGACTGAGGTGCATTTGCAACACAATCAACAGATGGCGTCCCTTCATAAACAATCACACGATCTGCTAGATAAGTTGCCATTATAAAATCATGTTCAACCACAAATGCAGTCTTTTTAGCATGAAGTATAAATCTCTTTATAACTTTTGAAGCAACAATACGCTGCTCGGAATCAAGGTATGCACTTGGTTCATCTATCAGGTAAATATCAGCAGGCTGGTATTAAAACACAAAACACCAAAAGCAGACATGACAATAATAGTCAGAAATCAAAACAATGGTTTTTTAAATGGATGAAGAAGAAAAAAATATATGAGAAAGTTAATTACCTTGCCAAGACACAAGCACAATGCAACTCTTTGCAACTCACCACCAGAAAGATTGACAACTTCTTGATCCATTAATTGCTCGATTTGAAGAGGCTTCATGACATCAGAAACAAACTGAGGGTGCATATATGAGTCACGAATCTTTTGATGTAACAAATGCCTGACTGAATTAGGGAACTTGGGACTGATCTTTTGGGGTTTGTAAGAGACATTAAACTCAGGTATCTCCGACTCAGAGCCTTCTACAGTATCAGGCTTCTGTAACCCAGCCTACAGATTGGTAAAGATACACTTAGAAACACAATGTAAACATGATATTAATCTATTTACAACCTAAAAATTAGCTCAAAAAGTAACAGGGAAAACATGCTGAATGACATCCTTGTTTTCAGAGATTCAGGACAACAAAGCCTGGTCCATTTTTAACAGGTTACAAAACCCATCAATATTGCCATCTAACAATTTTTAATTCTTTTTAAGAAAGAATGTCTCACCAGCATACGAATAAAGGTCGTCTTCCCTGTTCCATTTTCTCCAAGCATTACAATGATCTGAGAATCTGTGAATTCACCCTCAACCACTTTAAGTTTGAAACCACCTTGTGTTTTAGTCATAGTCGGGTACCTATACGTGCATATGTTTCAATTTCTTCAGCACTCTCCTGTGGTGTCTCAGCTACCTTTTTTTCCCATAGAATACAGAGATTATAAAAAGTATGTTCAAACAAAATTATTGAATTGCTGGTGAATTTGTGACTAAAACGATACATTGATGAGAAAACTTTACCTTAAACGTCAGAGATTCATCACGAAAACGAAGGTTTTCTGTGGGCACATACCCTTCCAAAAAAATATTAATTCCTTCTCTGACAGAGAAGGGTAGTGTCACAACACCATATGCACCAGGCTTCCCATAGAGGCAGCAAATGAAGTCTGATAGGTAATCAAGGACACTTAAATCGTGCTCCACAACAATCACGTAGCTGAAATACAAATGTCACACATGAAATTGTATTATTAGTATTAAGCCTCTTAACATCATATGGAGGAGGCAACACTTGTAAATGGGTAGATTTGGATTGAGTGCCGCCTCAAACAAGTCAAATTATTCAAATCAAGAACTTTGGCTAAAAGAAGAACATGTCACATGGGTTAAAAAGTCATCCAAAGTCTACTTTTAATGCTTACGTTCTATATAACTGTTATCCAAAAATTAGATTAGTATTGTACATATATTCTTTTTGTAGTCATAATTACACATTAATTATCTATTAAGAACTTCAAAACAGACGAGAAGTGTTTGGCTGTCAAGCAAGCTTGATACGAACCATATAAAAAAAAGGCCGACCTGTCATCAACAAAAACTCCTTTTGAACAGTTATCCAACCCATTTGACCCATTATCTTTCCACTCCAATTATAGAACAAAACGCCAACTTAAGAATGGCAAAACATAGGCGGTACAATAACCTGTTAGGTCTAAGCAAAGATCTGATAACTTGAGCAGCTTTAAGCCTTTGTTTGACATCAAGATAACTTGATGGCTCATCAAACATATAAATCTCAGCATTCTGTATGGCAACAACAGCAATTGCAAACCTCTGAAGCTCTCCACCAGATAAATCTCCAACATTACGATCAATAACCTGATTCAGCTCAAGATCCACACAAAGTTCTTCCTTCACATCTCTCTCATTTTTCTGTTCAAGTACTTGTCCAACATTCCCTTGAACTGCTTTTGGAATATGGTCAACATACTGTGGCTTTATGATTGCCTATTTTCACAGAAAGAATAACTACTTATCAGATGGTGCTAAAATTGTCTCATAAGAGTTCCAGAGCTACTTTTGAGTGTAAAACACACCTTTAAATTATCTTCAAGAATACGCGTGAAGTAGTTTTGCAACTCGGATCCTCGGAAGTAAGTTAAAATTTCTTGCCAATCTGGAGGGTTCTGGAAAAAAATATCGTGACATTAATTGCAAGTTTGCAACTAAACAAAGTTAATAAAAGTAATACCTGCAAAAAAGGTATGATAGGATATCAATGAACTTACATTAAAACGCCCCAAATTAGGTTTCAATTTTCCAGCCAGAACTTTTAGAGCTGTAGACTTACCAATTCCATTTGTTCCAACCAAACCAAGAACTTGCCCAGGTCTTGGGACAGGCAACCTGACATTAGAAGTTTCTCAAGTCTGTGTTCAATGTAAACAATAGAGGTGGCAAAACTGGCTGGTTAGGCTGGTTGGATCACAGGTGACACGTCATATTGACCTAATACAGTTTCTGGGCAAGATTTTAAAGTTCTTGCAAATAATTAGTATGCTAAATATGATTACAAATTATATCATTTCGATAACAATCCAAATTTTTGAAGTATAAGATTTAAAAGGTTTTATGCATTAGAAGTGCACTTTGGACTACTTTCAACCCATTGGACCACTTAACATGTTTCCTTTTAGGTTATCTTCTATTATTTAACCCATTAAGAGAGAACATGGCGGCATCATCCCAATTATAAGTAAAAAATGCAGTAAGTCAGTGATACCATTATAACAAAACAGAGTGATTTGTTAACCTGTGCAATTTAAAGGTGTTGGCCCCATAACGATGAGTTGTATCTTTATCCAAATCTTTTGGTAAATTGATGATCTCAATTGCATCAAATGGGCATTTCTACATTACAAAGCAAAATATATCATGCTCAAGCTACAACTACTGATGTATGGTGGTAAAGAAATAGAGAGCAACACAAATTAAAATCACATGGTACACAAACCTTAACACATATACCACACCCTATGCAAAGCTCCTCAGAGATATAGGCCATTTTCGATTGAGAAGTGACCTCAATGCATAGCTTACCTGATGAAGAAAGAATAATCATTAAAAGGTCTCTGAACCTATAAACTTCAAATGCATAACCAATAAAAGTAGATAACTCATATAAGTTGGCATGCTATCAATTTTAAATTGATGATTATTCAACTGATGTAAGATGCTAGCTAAATGACAATTCGGTTATGCCATTAAGACTGCTCTTAATTGATCAATGGTACAAGTTCAAAAGGCCAAACACATATTTTCTTTTTCATATAACAGATTTGTGTGTTTCGGTTCAGTGATATTTGTGATAACCGATAACTGAACCAAACTGATTCCATAACTGAACATATTGTGGCCAGACTGATATGAAACTAAACAGAATCAAACCAACCCTAATAATATAATGATTAATTTTCAGAAATTCTGTTAACCGTATTTCCAGAAGTTTAAATAATACTGTTCCGTCAGATTTGAACCCTAAGATTTTTTGGTGAAACTTCACTTGGTTACTTCTAAAAAATTTATCTTGACATGGGTCATAGAAGTAAACTTGGGAAACAGGTTGGTTGAATTTATGTTAACTTAGTTTTCATTATTGTAGTATCTTATTTGTTTGATATGTTATCTTTGAATGGTAGAAAACCAAATCAAATAATACTTGGTATCCAAGAATAGGCTTTATTGTTTTCCAAGAGTCTAGTTCAGTATAAATAGGAGCAATTCACTGATGTAGTTCTGCTTGTTTTTCTGCTGTTTCGTTTGTTCCAGTTTATAAAAGAGTCGTGGGTGTTTCCACAAAACTTGGCGCGATCTATAATTTTGATCCAATTGTTTCCACAACTGGTATCAAAGTGTGCAATGGTTCAAGGGAGAGAGTCAGAGAGTTTGAAGATTCAAAGCAAAACAACACAAAGTAGTATAGTCAAAACAGAAAAGTGTAGTCAAAACCTTCGTGGATTGACAGGAAGAAAGTCTCGAACCTTCGTGTATCGAGCAAGGCAATAAAGACCTTCATTGATCGACAGAAAGGAAGAAAATCAAAACTGCTGTGGATTGAGCAGTGTAGTTGAAGCCTGAGTAGATAGACAGAGGCAAGGAAGGTTGCAACCTAGTAGAGCAACCAGAAGGAAAACGACATTCCATTGTGCAACCAGACATTGGAAGCAAGAAGAAAGCAATAAGCAAACAACCAACAGAGAAGATCAAGCAATGACAAACATCAACCCACCCGCCAATACAGCTATGGTTCAGAATTAAGAAACCAATAACACCTCGCTTCAAGTCCCACAGTTGACGTCAACAAATTACAACAATTGGACCATCTTGATGGAGTCTGTTTTAGATGCTCAAGGCCTTTGGAAGGCACTTTATCAAGTAACTAGCGATGAAGTGGACGCGAAAAAGAATAAAGTTGCTAGGGTTGTTCTCTTCCACGCTCTACCGAAGATATCCTTTAGAAGTGACAAAAAATCGAAAGGCAAAACACATATGAAAGGTTTTACGGGTAAGAAAACCGGCGTTGACAGGATTCAAAAGGCACAATTAGCTAAATTAAAAAGAGAACTTGAACAACTTTAAATGAAAAGACATACACGATGGACAATTTTGCTAAAAAAAATAAGGGGATTTAGTTCAAAGTATAACAATCTTGAATTAAGCCTTGATGATGCAGTAATAGTTTACATTTTTTCACCCTACTTGTAGATTATCAAAGTATAATAACAATCTTGAACCAAGTAAGAATTTACAGTAATAGGAAATTAACACTTTCACAATAATATAACATCTTATTTTTCACCCTACTTGTAGATTATCAAATTCTATAATGTATGCAAGACATCTCTTGGAGAATCATATTCAAGGATAGCTGCTACAAAAAGGGAAAATGTTTCTTGAGACTCTGTTAGTTAATTCTCATATAATATAAGACAAACAGCCATGAAATATCAATTACTTCGTTTTATCATCACCTAATATTAACTTAGACCAACTTATCCAACCACCTAATATCATTACTCCAATATTAACCATAAAGATTTTCAATAACTGTACCCATCCGTTCGCTATGGGAACAAACCTAATAGATTGCAGAGTTCAAGAACTGGTCACAAACTCAGTTCTTTTTTCTGGCTCACTAAATAAAGCCACACAACCAAATCAAACGATGCCCCCTTCATCCATATACAATATAATTTACTAAATCGCTATGAATCCAGAAACTTGAATACCCCTATCTGCTTAACACTAAACCCTACATACATCAAAATCACAACAAAAACAAACCCTTCACAAATCAACACCCAAAAACAAACCAAATCAACACAACAAATCCAAGATTCAAAACCCATCATCAAACAACAAAAATCGAACAACTTCCAATACGATAACCGATCGATATAAATTAGCAAACTTTACCAGTTTTAACAACGGGGCAGCTCTTCTTGCACTCCTGGCGACACTTCTTGGGCTTGCAGCGGTCTTCTTTGAGGATGGCGATACGTGTCAATCGATCCGCCATTGATGAAAAGCTAGGGTTCAGAGGATGAAGGTGCGGCGTGTGGTTGGAACACGATGATGAGTGAAGGGTAGAATTAGAAACCTCAGCAGCAGACGTAGTACGTACGGAGAGCTAGGGTTCTATGGAGGATTGCGTTTAGTTGAGATAATTTGCACCAATAGTCCCTTAATAGCATATAAATAGCTTTTTTTAATACTTTTTTAATTACTTTTTAACTTATTTACTTTTAAAAAGTTAAAAATTTATTTTATAGTATTTGATAATTTAATGGTTGTGAGGTAAAATAAGTTAATAAGTCATTCAATACTAACTTATTAACTTATTTGACAAGGAGATAAGTCAAAAAGGACTTTTAAAAACGAATCCCAAACACCCTCAATTGTTTAGTTCTTGTATGGGTGAAAATTTGGGTTTGGTATGGACTTAATAATGGTTTCTATAGCGGTATTTTAGTAACCAAAAAAACTTAGGTGTTAGTGTTAATTGGGTTAAAAGGTTGTTTAGTAGTCTCTTAATGATTTGTTAAGTGGTTAACTCTAAATCGGTCTGATGTAAGGTGTGTTTGGTTCACTTGAAATACACATGTTAATAGATTGTGAAAACTTTTAATGGGTAAGTTTTTAAAACATACTGACAGATTAAGAGAATACCTTAAATTTCATCAGGTCTTTTAGTGGTTCAGTATAAAGTTACTAAACAATCCCTAAGTTGTTTAATAAAATGTATATGTTATATCTGACTTGTTTAAAACGTTAAAGGATCGTATTTGGCTTTGTAAGGTTATATAAGAAGGCCGATGCAACCAAAGCAACCCAAGCCTTCCTGCATACATGCATTATGTATAAGGTAGAAGTTGCCTCGGAAGTTTACACTTTGCATAGAAAGTATTCTAAGTGTAAAATCTTCCGAAGCCAAATACCAAATCTTCCGAAGCCTTAGATGAAGTTTTCTAAAGCTTCAAGGACAAAGTCTTCCGAAGTCAAATAAAGAGAATACTGATTTCTTCCGAATACAGAAGAGAATATATCGGATGTACTTTTGTATAAAGCTGACATACTTTCCGCTGCAACTCTGAAGACTCACCAACTTGCATGAGTTGGTGAAAAGGTCCATGCTTTTACAACTGTACATTGAGGTCTAAAGTTTGTAACTTTCTACTTTATATACTTTTATCCTTATTGTATTAGGATGTGAGCTATGGCATGTCATAGTCACTAGTCAAAAGGCAATCTGCCTTTTGACTATACATTGATTTTGTTGTCTATCAATATTTCCAACTGGCTTTCAAAGTATAGTCGGTTGTAGGACATAGTATAAAGTATCTCAGGGTCTTGTATATTATTTTATGCATTGTAACATTTGTAAAAGAATATGGGAGCTTCTAAGTCTGATATGGAAACCGATATCTTGGTAAATTCCCCACTGATCACTCATAATAATTTTGACACTTGGTGCCTAAAAATGGAAGGCTTCATCAAGCCACAAGATAGCAGGATGTGGGAGTCTGTTATCTCAGGTTCTTATATTCCATGCATCTCTTCAACTGCTACTGGAGGTGGCATGATACCTAAAGAAATGGCTGACTAGTGACTACTTTGAAGAAGATAGAAAAAGAATAAATGTAGATCAAAAGCCATAACTACTTTCCATACTGCTCTTCCAAATGTCATCTACAAACGTTTCAAGAAGTGCAAGACTGCCAAGCAATTGTGGGATGCACTGAAGCTGATGTATGAGGGTTTTAATGAAGCCAAAGAAAACAAGAAAGGCCTCCTGAAGTAGCAGTTTGAAAATTTCACCTTCAAAACTGGTGAAACCATGACTCAACAATACTTTAGGTATGTTGAGATTGTGGACACTGTAGTGGATGTTGGAGTAAAGCTGGAGAACATGGATATTGTGAGGAAGTTCATGTCCTCTCTCCCTATACAATGGACACACTACTATATGGTCATTAAGAGGACTGAAAATCTCAAGACCCTTACTCTCACTGAGTTATATGGCATACTCAGTGGCTACCAGATGGAGATGGATGCAAAATCCATCTGGTAGCTCTAGCAATCAGCAGAGTTCTACCATGTATGTGGTTGAAAGGGATTATAGAGAACCACAACATCATCTTATCTCTTACCCGGATAACTCACCAAAGGGTTCTTTCATCACCTTTCCAGAGACACCAAGGGAGAGCTACATCTAAGGAAGCCCATTTCAAGAGATAAGCTCATCACAAGCTTTTGTGTCTCAGGGATGAAAACACATGCAACTATCTCATCACCCTTAAAGATTTGGACTATATCCATCCGGATGATCTGGAGTATATGGAGATAGTCTAACAGATGGCTCTTCTCACTCATAGAGTTAAGAAATTCTACAAGAGGACAGGGAGGAATTTTCCCAGTAATGTGTACAGTGGAAAGTTTGGGTTGAACAAAAGCAAAGTGAAGTGTTACAACTGTAACTAGATAGGACACTTTGCTAGGGAGTGCAAGACACCCATGACTAATGGTGGCCAAGCACAACCTATGTCAAACTACACTAAAGGAACTTCACTCACTGAGAAGCCCAAGCAGTAAGCTGCAGTTGCTGTTGAAGAAGGAGGATTTGATTGGAGTTTCAGGTTGAAGATGTGTCTCTAAACCAAACACGGATAGCCGATCTTGATGAAGCCAATATATTGGAACATTTTATACCCTAGAATGCATTGTTAAAGTAAATATATTTAGGTCCTATAACTTAGAGATGAGATCTGATCTTGAGTCCTTGAATATCTTAAAATCTGATTTTAAAAGAGCTAAAAATAAGTATAAATTAAAAATAGAAGACTTAAAGAAAACTATTTCAACTCTCAAACATGAGCACCAACTACAGGACTCAAATTAAGGATCTCATCATTAAGTTAACTGAGTGTCAGGCTGAGCTTGTGATCAGTAAAGCCAAGGCAGAAAGACATGTTCTTGAAGAAGATATCTTCAAGAACATAATATCCTCATCGCTGTATGCCAAAGTGTGTTATCAGAACAAATAGAGACTGAGATCTAGTGAGATAGATCCTCCATACACTCTATTGTCTGTAAGATCTTGTAGGTGTGGAACTGGCCAAGATGAGCTTCTATCCATAAACCACAGTGATGAAGAGGATGAAGAGGAGATAGTGAAGGACATATCTATGAATAGTGAGAAAGATCATCCTAACAAGGGTCATTATTCTTCTAAGGAGAAGAAGAAGCCTGGGATGACAAAGTCAAAGAGAAAAAACTTGATCCAAGCAGCTAAAAAGAGATCAAAGAAAGCTCAAGAGATCAAGGTCATCTTCAACTCCAAGCAGAAACAAGTTTTTATCTTTGTAGGATTTGAAATGGTGAAGACTATGGATTCAACTATGAACTCTAGTACCATGAGTTCAAGCTCATATTCAACTTATCCCTGTGAAGGAATAAAGGCTAATCAGCTGTGTACCACTGCTACACAGCATGAACCATCCACCTCCAAAAACAAGACTACCCCTAAAAAGATTGTTACAACATCTGAAAAGATGGGGATGGAGATGGACAGTAATCAAACTCAGTCTTTCATTCACAAGAAGGCTCTCAAAAGAAAGCAAATTGATTGCATTATGTGTGACAGTACTTCTCATCTTGCTAAGGATTGCTTCTACAATCCCAAAGGACTGTCAATATAATAAGAAGAAGAGTTCTGAGAGGAGCAAGAAGAAAAAAGCTTTGGAAGAAAAATATTTTTTCTTTCGAAAGCTCCAGAATGGGAATGAAGACAAGTGAAAACTTGCCTTCGTAAGATTTTTTGGTCTCGAAAGAAAGGAATACTTCCGAAGCACTGAAACTTGCTGCAGTGAAAGCAAAATCTTTTGAAGCATCAATCTCTAAAACTTTCGAAGTTGTAAAAACTTCCGAAGTGTTGAAGGTCAAGTCTAATCTTTCAAAGATGATGTGGAAGATAAAGGAAGACCATGTGACTGAAATTTATTCATTAACAACAGCAAATGATCCCCAAAGTCTTAACATAAGATCAATTATTGTTGCATTGTCTTCAGTCCATTTTGAAGAGCCCAAGACCAATGAGGCTTGGATTTCTAAATGTAAGTAACTTTCTTGTTTCTATGCAGGAACAGTTGAAGACTAAAATAAATATATGGATTATTGATAGTGGTTGTTCCAGGCACATGACAGGCAATGGTTCTTTGCTTTAAGATTTTGAGAAAATTAGATGGCCGGTTTCTTTTGGAGGAGATGCAGCAGGTTACATTACAGGAAGGGGCAGGGTCACAAATGATAAGCTCAGCATTGAAAAGGTAAACTTTATTAAGAAGCTTAGGTACAATTTACTAAGTGTATCCTAACTTTATGACCAAATACATGATATGCTTTTTACTAAGCATGAGTGCATTGTTCTTAAGCCCGGGGTGGTTATTCCTCAAAAGCATATTCTGCTTAGAGCACCTCGAAAGGGAACACGTATAAAACGGATTTGCAGGAAACATCCACTTTAGGAAAAGTTTCTTGCTTTCTGTCGAAGGCAAATAGTGATGAGTCTTTCCTTTGAAATAAAAAAATATGCCACGTAAACTTTAAGAATATGAATAAGTTAGTTAAGAATGGTTTTGTAACTAAAATATCAAAGAAATAGTTTACAAGTGATGATAACTATATTGCATGCCTGAAAGGGAAAGAACACTTGGTATCTCACAAGCCAAAGGAAAAGAACTCCATCACTACTCCCCTACACTTACTACACATGGATCTCTTTGGCCGTATCAGTGTAATGAGTCTAGGAAGGACCTCATACTGTTTAGTAATCACAGATGATTTCATAAGATTCACTTGTGTATTCTTCCTTAGAACTAAGGATGAGACTTCTGAAATCTTAAAGAACTTCATTCTGAAAATTAAGAATCAAACTGATCACAACATCAAGGCCATAAGATATAATCAAGGAACTGAATTCAAGAACCAAGTTCTTGACATATTTTGTGATGAAAAGGGTATTACAAGATAATATAGTGCTTACAGAACTTCTTAACAAAATGGTGTTGCTGAGAGGAGAAACTGGACACTTATTGAAGCTACAAGAACCATGTTGTCTAATCTAAATTGCACATCACCTTCTGGGCAGAGGCAGTTAACACTGCCTACTATGTGTAGAACAAAGTTTTAGTAGTTAAGACTTATGTTAAGACTTCTTATGAACTGTGACACAAAAGGAGACCTTTTATTGGTTTTCTTAGATCATTTGGATGTCCTTGCACCATCTTGAATACCAAAGATTAGGTAGCCAAGTTTGCTGAGAAATCATATGATGAACACTTTATTGGATACTCTTCTCCAAGCTAAAGCTTATACAACCTCAGAACTAAAGTAGTTGAAGAATCAGCCAATGTAATTTTCAATGAACACACTCCCTATATGAAAGATTCTGGTCCTGGCTGGCTATTTGATCTTGATTTATTTACTAACTGTTTTAATATATCTTGTGAGAATGTTTTAGGATCTACAGATAAGTTATCAACAAGAGATCCTGACCCAAGATTTGAGCTGATAAAACCAAGCAAGAATACTACCTCAGCTCCAATGGTAACTAACCCTGCAAATAGAGTTCCTATCAGCATAGCACTAACAAATCAAGCTGATACATCTAAGGTGCCTATAAATTCCAGCTCAGGGGCACAAAACTCAAATGAAGGAGCTTCAAATGTAGAGGAAATGATAGTGGTGATAGTGATCAAGAATTTTTTGATGCTAATAATAACTCCATTGAAGACAACATAAATGATGTCACACACTTATTGGATCAAGCTTCTCATAATAAGTGTGTTTATTTGGTAGAAGACAATTCATTGCCAGATCTAAACTTCATAAATTTATATTTCTCCAATAAACTTGTTGTGATCCCTCAACTTAGGATCCACAAGTCACATCCTACCACAAACATCAATGGAGATGTTGATCAAAGGGTGAGAACAAGAGGAAAATCCCATGACAAAAATGTTTGTATGTACTCTTGCTTCTTATCTCAAATAGAGCTAAAGAAAGTTGATGATACTTTGAAGGATGGAAGTTGGGTTGAAGCAATACAAGGGGAGCTGATATGTGAAAAATTACACATGTTAAGAATACATATCTTTTCCTATTTTAAGTGATTTTTGTTTCAAATTAATCTTTAGCGATACTTAATTGTGATTAATTTGATTTTTGTAGCTTCGAATGGTGGTTTGATGATTTCAAAAGGAAAAGCCAAGGAATTCATGAAGAGTTTGGGAGTTTAGAAGCTGTCATGGCCATGACAGGAGCTGTCAAGACCATAACAAGCTGCAGACCCCCCTTTTTGAGCGTAATATGGCCATGACAAACTGGGTCATGGGCATGACACGCATCAGGTCCCCTTTTTAACCCCTTCTTCTTCTTCATTGAAGGAGAGACGATTTTTGAAGATAAAACCCTAGTTTTTCTTCATCTTTGGAGGAGATTTGAAGGGAGTTTCTCAAGAGTTCAAGAGAGGTTGAAGATCAAGCATTTCAAAGAAAGATTCAACTTCACACAACCCATCTTCACTCATCTTTGGTTTGAAAATCTCTAGACCTAACATGTTTTCTTCCATTTCTATGAGTTTGGTTGTGGCTTTTGTAAGCCTCATGGGCTAAATACTCTTAATCACTTAGATTAGATGAAGCTTAGCATACTTTGACATTTTGTATGAAACCTTGGTGGTGTTTATGTCAATGCTCATTACAAAGCTATGAATGTCCTTTAATGGTGGTGTGTTCTTGTTTAACTTGATGAAATATTGAATCTTGTGGGTGTTGCAACCACATTATGTTGGAAAACCATGTGTGTTGGAACATTTATTCATGAATTGCATAACCTAGTATGTAGTTTATGGCATTTGACTAGAAATAGTGAATGAATGGTTGAATATCTAGTAAAGTTGAACAAGTATGCATCCTTATACACGTGTTTGTGAAAACCATTGTGTTTGTTATGAATACCTCCTAACTTTGTTATGTAAAACCATAGATAATGCGCAAATTTATGGTTCATAAATTCATGTTAGGATATTCATAAATTGAAGGATATATATAGGTATTGTTACATTACGTGAATTGAGGTGGTTGCCACGTGTTCATCGTGTTAACTTTCCAAAGATTTGTGGGTTTGGTATCCTTGACGGGAGTCCAAATCACATTTAACATTGGCATAATATTATCATTAGTTCTTCATGGCATAACTTTAGGTGGCTATTGTGTGTTTATCGTCTTAGCTTTCCAAAGAGTTATATAATTAGATAACTTTGACAAGAGTCTAGTTTATATCCATGTTCCGTGTGTAGAAAATGATCTCACCATAGGTTCATACATGTCGTCATTGTTTTGCTAAGCGGATTCAAAGTCTAAGTGATACCTTCCTCTGATTGGTTATCTTCATCTTTATCTACTTTCTTCAATTAGTTTAATTGTTAGTTAAAATTAGTTAATGATAATATTCACAAATCCTCTTTCATCGGCTAGATAATGATAAAGACGTAGTATCAGGAGCTCTCGTGTCCATGGATCGATACTTGTTTCTTACCAAAAGCTATACTACTATTCGATAGGTACACTTGCCTATTGTGTGTGTAGTTAGTCATAAGGTGAAAATCATTTTATAATTTTAAAGCTTAATTGTGTAAAATTTGCTGCTAAAGTTTATATATCAAAAACACACATCAAGTTTTTGGCGCCGTTGCCGGGGACACGGCAATTCTGAGAAAGATCCGAGTCATTACTTTAGCCAATCCTTTGTATTTACTATTTTAATTTAATTTAATTTTTTTTGTTACCTTTATCTTTCTTTACGCGTTTGGTAGTGTTTGTGTTTCAGGAAGCTTATGTCCGCATCTTCACCGGTTGATGATCTTGTAGAGCCTTATTCTGAACCCGAAAAAGTAATCAGGAGAAACTTGAGGGCAAGATCCCACAAAGTAGCACAAGAAATCGAAGGTGAAGCGACGAGGCTAGAGTACTCAAACGAGACCGAAAGTGAAAAGGAGGATACAAACGGAACAGAAAGTGAAGAAGAGCACACCGAAGACACAATGGCGAGGCAAGAAGATAGAAGAACAATCTATGATTTTGCCAAACCATCTTTAGAAGGTGCAAAACCTAGCATTGTACGACCGAATGTGCAAGCAAACAACTTTGAGATCAAGTCAAGCACAATTCAAATGATCCAAAACAATTGTCAATTTGATGGGCGTCCGGATGATGACCCAAACTTTCACCTTGCAAACTTTCTTGAGATATGTGATACCTTCAAGATTAATGGAGTTAGTGATGATGCAATTAGACTCCGATTATTCTCTTTCTCATTACGTGATAGAGCAAAGCAATGGTTGAACACACTTCCTGTTGGTTCCATCACCACTTGGAATCAAATGGCCGAAAAGTTTCTCTTGAAGTATTTTCCACCATCGAAAACCGCTAGATTAAGGAACTTGATCACATCATTTATGCAAGATGAAGGAGAATCACTATATGAAGCATGGGAAAGGTACAAAGATTCAATGAGGAAGTGTCCACACCATGGATTGGAACCTTGGTTTCAAATCCAAACATTTTACAACGGGTTATGTCCGGAAAGTCGTCAGATTATTGATGCATCTTCACGAGGTGCATTTTGGGATTAAACACCCGAGGAGGCACATGAGTTGATTGAAGATTTGGCTAACAACAGTTGTTCATGGCAAGCTCCAAGAACAAGGCAACCTAGACAGGGTGTTCATCAAGTTGATACATATCATTCTTTATCTGCACAAGTTGAAGCACTTACAAATCGAATGAATCAAATGCAGGTAAACAGAGCCCAAGTAGTTTGTGATATGTGTGGGGGACCACATATGAGTGCAGATTGTCAACAAAGGGAAATGTTCAACCCTCCGGAACAAGTTGATTATATGGGAAGTCAAGTTCGTCCTCAAAATAACCCATATAGTAACTCATACAATGCGGGTTGGAAAAATCATCCAAATTTCAGTTGGAAAGCAAGTGGTAGCAACCAACCCCCGGGATTTCAACCAAGACCAACATATCAAAACCATCAACAACAAGGCTATCAACCGTATCAACAACAAACTCACAATCAATTCCGCTCCCAAAATCAAAATCAATATCAACAATTCCAACATCAAGGATCAAGTAGTGGTTCACAACCAGAAAAGAAACCCAATTTGGAAGAGATGATGGCACAATTTCTATCTACAGCCGAAAGTCGTCATCAAAGTTCGGAAGCTCGTCACCAACAACACAAAATGGAATTGAGAAACCATCGAGCCACAATGCAAAGTATAGAAGCTCAAGTGGGAGAAATTTCAAGGCAATTATCCGAAAGGCAACCTGGTGGTCTTCCGAGTAACACCGAGCCTAATCCTAAAGCTCACGTGAAGGCGGTCACGACTAGAAGTGGCAAGACCACTCATTCGGATAACTTAGCTTCTACATCCGAGCCAATTGATGAAGAGGAAGTTGAGGTTCAAGACGAGGTGCAACATACTAGGCAAAGCCCATCAAGTACCGCACAAGTCAAGGAACCATTGAGAGTTTACAAGCCCACTATTCCTTATCCCGGTAGATTGAAAAAGGAAAAGATGGAAGAACAATATGGTAAATTTCTCGAACTTTTTAAGCAATTGCATATTAACTTACCATTTGTTGAAGCTTTATCACAGATGCCAAAGTATGCCAAGTTTCTTAAAGACATTCTAACAAACAAGAAGAAACTCGAGGAGCTTTCGCATGTGACTTTGAATGAAGAATGCTCGGCGGTTTTGCAAAACAAGCTACCGAAGAAAATGACCGATCCAGGGAGTTTTACTATTCCTTGTTTAATTGGTAGTTTATCTGTTAGCAATGCATTGGCCGACTTAGGTGCTAGCATCAATTTGATGCCCTACTCGGTATTTAAAAAATTAGACCTAGGTGAGCCTAGACCGACCCGAATGAGCATCCAACTTGCCGATCGATCTGTAAAGTACCCTAGAGGCATAGTTGAGAACATGTTGGTTAAAATTGACAAATTCGTGTTTCCGGTTGATTTTGTAATTCTTGACATGGATGAAGATAAAAATGTACCACTTATCTTAGGTCGCCCATTCTTAGCTACCTCTAGAGCCTTAATTGATGTATGCAATGGTAAATTAACTCTAAGGGTAGATGAAGAAGAGGTAGTCTTTGATATTAAAAATTCCATGCAACATTCACAAAATCATGATGATTCATTATATTTTATTGATACTATTGACTCATATGTGGATCATTATCTGCAGGAAAGTTGTGAACAAAATGCTTTGGACACACAATTGCTTGATGGGGAAAACTTTGACATTTGTCACGTGCAAGTTGTTGATGAGTTAGCTTGCTCGTTAACCAATGAACCATCCTCAAGTCCAAAAGTATTTGAAGTATCGGAAAGCGATGAAGCAAATAAGGCTAAACCATCTGTTGAGGAACCACCATCATTGGAACTTAAGGAGCTACCATCTCATTTGGAGTATTCCTACTTGGATGAGGATTCCAAATTACCCGTCATTATCGCGACCGATTTGACGAATGATGAAAAGGTGAAGCTCTTAGAGGTGTTAAAGACGCACAAGAAAGCTATGGCTTGGAAGATCATGGATATAAAAGGAATACATCCTTCATTTTGTACCCATAAGATCTTAATGGAAGATGAGTACAAGCCGGTGGTGCAACATCAACGTCGCCTTAACCCTAACATGCAAGAAGTTGTAAAGAAGGAAGTAATCAAGCTACTTGATGCGGGCTTAATCTATCCGATTTCCGATTCCCCATGGGTTAGCCCGGTTCAAGTGGTACCAAAGAAAGGAGGTATGACGGTGGTGACGAATGAAAAGAATGAGCTTATACCCACAAGAACCGTCACGGGTTGGAGAGTTTGCATCGATTACCGCAAGCTCAACGATGCAACAAGAAAAGATCATTTTCCTTTACCTTTCATTGATCAAATGTTAGAACGTTTATCTGGGAACATGTTTTATTGTTTTCTTGATGGTTTTTCAGGATATTTTCAAATTCCTATTGCACCCGAGGACCAAGAAAAGACGACATTTACATGTCCTTATGGCACTTTCGCATACAGAAGAATGCCATTTGGGTTATGTAATGCACCGGCCACGTTTCAAAGATGTATGGTTGCCATATTTCATGACATGATCGAAGACTCAATGGAAGTGTTCAGGGATGATTTCTCGGTCTTTGGAAATTCATTTGATCATTGTTTAAGTAACTTGGAAAGGATGCTTGCAAGATGCGAGGAATCAAATCTTGTTTTGAATTGGGAGAAATGCCACTTCATGGTGAAGGAAGGCATTGTCTTAGGACATAAGATTTCGAATGCGGGGCTAGAGGTAGATAGGGCAAAAGTGGAAACCATTTCGAAACTACCACCACCAAATTCTGTCAAAGCAATAAGAAGTTTCTTAGGTCATGCCGGCTTTTATAGACGTTTTATCAAACACTTCTCAAAAATAGCAAGACCTATGACCCAACTTCTTGAAAAAGATGTGCCTTTTATTTTTAATGATGAATGCTTGGTTGCATTTAATCTGTTGAAAGAGAAATTAATAAATGCACCCATAATGGTAGCCCCGGATTGGAATCTCCCATTTGAACTAATGTGTGATGCTAGTGACTATGCAGTTGGAGCAGTTTTAGGGCAACGAAAGGAAAGACATTTTCATCCAATCTACTACGCAAGCAAAACCCTTAATGATGCTCAAGAGAACTACACAACAACTGAAAAAGAATTGCTTGCTGTGGTTTTTGCTTTTGATAAATTTCGTTCTTACCTTGTTTTATCAAAAAATGTTGTTTATACTGATCATGCAGCTCTCAGATACCTTTTTGGAAAACAAGATGCAAAACCGAGATTGATTCGATGGATCTTGCTTTTACAAGAGTTTGACATAGAGATACAAGACAAAAAGGGGGCTGAGAACGTCGCAGCTGACCATCTTTCTCGTCTCGAGAACCCGTCTTTAGAAGAACTCCGGGAATCCAACATAAATGACAATTTTCCACATGAATTTCTTTTGCAGGTTCAAGAGATTGATGATCATCCTTGGTTCGCAGATTTTGCAAACTACCTTGCGGGTGGGGTTCTCGTTAAAGGAATGACCTACCAACAGAAAAAGAAATTCTTTACTGATTTAAAGCACTACTTTTGGGAAGACCCGCATCTGTTTAAGGTATGTGCAGATCAAGTGGTGAGAAGATGTGTGTATGGTAGTGAGGCGATGAGCATTATTCGCCATTGTCATGAAGGACCCACTGGTGGACATCATGGGGCTAATTACACCGCCAAGAAGGTTTACGACTCTGGATTCTATTGGCCCACCATTTTTAAGGATGCACATGCATTGGTAAAAGCTTGTGATGCTTGCCAACGAGCAGGTAACATCTCATCCCGTGATGAGATGCCCCAAAACGGGATTCAGGTATGTGAGGTATTTGATATTTGGGGCATCGACTTCATGGGACCATTTCCATCTTCACGAGGACACAAATACATCCTAGTTGCTGTTGATTATGTCTCAAAATGGGCAGAAGCACAGGCATTGCCCACAAACGATGCTAGGGTTGTTGTGAAGTTTTTAAGAAAGTTGTTCACACGGTTTGGAACCCCCAAGGCCTTAATTAGTGACCGAGGCACTCATTTCTGTAACTCGTTACTCGAAAAAGCTTTATCACACTATGGTGTTCACCATAGATTTTCAACGGCGTATCATCCACAAACGAGTGGACAAGTGGAAGTCACTAATCGAGGCCTTAAACGCATTCTGGAGCGAACAGTGGGGCAAAACCGAAAGATTTGGTCAGATAAGCTAGATGATGCTTTATGGGCTTTTCGAACCGCTTACAAAACACCAATAGGCACAACACCATTTAAGTTGGTTTACGGAAAAGCTTGTCATCTACCATTTGAAATTGAGCACAAAGCATATTGGGCTTTAAAATCAGTTAACCTTGACTTAAGATGTGCAGGTGAAAACAGATGGTTGCAGGTTCATGAGCTTGAAGAATTGAGAAATCAAGCTTACGAGAACTCTCGAATCTACAAGGAACGAACAAAGCAATCACACGACAATCACTTGAAGGATAACAAACAATTTCAAGTAGGAGAGCGTGTCTTGCTTTACAATTCAAGACTTCGGTTGTTTCCAGGAAAGTTAAAATCACGATGGACAGGTCCTTACCTTGTGAAACAAGTATTTCCATATGGCACCGTTGAAATAGAACATCCGGACGGAAGAGTTTTCAAAGTGAATGGTCATCGATTGAAACATTACATCAAAGGCCCGGTGGATGAGGAATTGGAGATTGTGAATCTTCACCCCAAGAACAATTAATGCGGGGTCGAGTCAAGCTAAAGACTCGTTAATAAACTAAGCGCTTCCGGGTGGCAACCCGAGGGTTTGAACGCATTATGGTATTGTATGTTCTCTTTTTACGGGCTCTATAATGTTTTGATTTTTAGGAAATCGTTGTTTTTCTTATAGCATGATGAAACTCGAGATTTAATTACCGGCGTCACTCGGTAAGTATTTCTTAAGTGATTATGCTAATCATTCGAAAAACCAATAACTAAATTTTGAAATCATTATCTTTTGGTATAACCCGTTAAATATTTATATTTAAAAAAAAAAAAATTCAAATATTTATTTTATTAGGTAATTGTAATAGAATTAATGACAAAAAAAAATTAGATGATAAGATAAATTTTCTTATTAATTAAAAAAAAAAAAAATTGAAAATGTATTTGTCATGACCATGACACAAAAGTAATGCCCATGACATTTGCATTGTCAGGAGCTCAAAAGCTACTGTCATGACTATGACCATTTTTGTCATGGCCATATCCTGGTCAAATTTTCAAAAAAAAAAAAAAAAAAAAAAAAAAATTGAATCTTAAAAGAAACCTAAATCTCAGATCTTCTTCCATCTTCTTCCATTTTCTCCATTCTCCATCTTCTTCCATTTCTTTCTCCCTTCCTCCCTTCCTCCCATCCTCCACAACAACAGCAACAGCCATCTCGAAGAGCCACCATCCCGCAACGAGCGACACCCCCGCAGCTACCAGCCACACCCGGCGACACCACCACCGTCTCCTCCCAGCCTCCACAAACCGACCTCGCCGCCATCACCAGCCCACCCGACCTCGCCTCCGACCTCACCGCCTACGACCATCCCGCATCCACGAACTCATCCATCGGCAACCATCGCAACCGCAGGTCACAACCATCGCAACCACCCCGCAGCCGCAACCACTACACCGCAGCCACTACACCTCCGCGCGACCACCCTGCAGCCGTCGCCACCCTCACCACCGCAGCCTCCACTTCGCCTCACCAATCACTTCGCTGCCTCACCACTTCGCTGCCTCACCATCTCGCAGCCACAACCACCAGCAGCCCCAATTCCACCTCATTTCCCTTCTTTTCTCTTTGATTTTTCTTCTACAAAGGTATATCACTAGCCATTTTTACTTCTTTTCTTTTCTTTTACCTTTGTTAGTTCTTTAATTTTGTTAGATTACAAGAATGGTGCTGATTTTTGTTAGATTCACAGCATTCCCTTGATATGTTGTGTTGACAATTGTGTTATCTTGGTTTAGCTTGGTGAAATTGAACCATAACACGATTTTTCGCATGTATTTTGGGTTGAATTGGTTAGGGATATATATCTTTTTGTTGCAATTGTTGAGATGAGACTTGTGTTGTTTTGATTTAATTTGGTGTAGGTGTGTTTAATGATTCTTGTTTGAATGCATCAAATTAGCTCATACGACAATTGCAAATTCATATTGTTCCGCTCTTGGTGTGTAGTTACCATCGTTATAGCAAGCTCATTTCTACTTGTTGGATGACTAATTGGACTTGTTATTTCATCTACATTTTGGACAAAGTCATGGGGTAGTGTTTAAAGCATGTTATCCACTTCATTTTTGTGTCTTGAAGATTGAAAGTTAGTATAATGTGTCTCATAAGTTTGGTAGTTATTGTTTGAATTTTGTGTGATATCGGTTAATCAATTTTAGGTTTATAATATTTTGATGTGTGACTATTGATGTATGTGTGTGTGTATGTGTATATATATATTATATATGTGTCTACATATACACACATATATTGTTTAACTCATTATCTCACATTTTCATTTTTGCAGGTGATGGCGAATGACGATCTTCATCGGTTTCTTCAATTTGAGCAAGGCAGCGAGAGGGCTAAGCGATATGAAGCCATTCGCTTAAGGAACTTTGAGCCATCACGTACGATTTGCATGTCCACCTTGGAAGCTCTTGGAGAGAAGACTCGTGTTGACGCGATGCTCACGAAACCATGGCAACGTTTCTTCTCAATTCGTCAGCCTCAGTACAAAGAGCTAGTGTTGGAATTCTGTGCTACTTATCGGTTTGCTCACCCGGTTACTGACTTACATGATAAGAATGCCATTTCTTTCCGATTGGGTGGTGAGGAACGCAAGCTTTCTGTTGCTCAGCTTGGGAGCGCGCTTGGTATTTATACTAAATCTGAGCTGAAAAGATCGCCATTTCTTCAAAGTTTAAAGAAGGTTGATCAGGGAACGTTATCTGCTTTCTGGCGTGAAATTGGCACGGGCAATCATTCCCCAAAGCTATCGATGAGTACACAGCTGAAAGATCCGCTTCATCGTTATTTTCACCGTGTGATTTCACATTCGATCTGTGGTAGGAAAAACAGCACGGGTGTGGTGACTCGTAAGGATTTGTTCTTCCTGTATTCTTTAATCAAGCAAGTGCCTTGTAATCTGGCTTACGCTATGGCACAATTCTTCTCATCGTGCATCGGAACAAAGCCCGCTAGTTACATCTGTGGTGGTTCTTTCATTACACAGTTGGCTTTGTCTTTTGATTTCATGACTAATGATGTTATTTCAGGATTAACACCTTTATTTCCTACAACGGTTATTAGCACATCAATGCTGGAAAACATGAGTTTGGCTGCACACTTTGGTGATGAAGGATGGAAGTTTATTGATGAAGATGGAAATCCATGGCAGCCTGCTCATCTACGTCGCGAAGAACCATCCGCGATTACCATTAGAGAAGAAGCACCAGCCCCTCCTCCACATGTTGACTTGGCGACACGCATTGATCAAATTGCTCAAACTCAAGCGATACTTGTCAATTCCGTTTCTCAGATGTCAGATTCCATTCAGTGGATAGTTGAGGAGTTGCAGCAGGCTGCTCGTGCAGCCGGACGGGAGCCACATCCTTTCCCGCACCAGCCTTCTGGAGATGATCTCATGGAGGACTAATTTTATTGAACTCTTGGTTACATGAATTGCGCGGCTGCTTTGTTTTATTTTTGGAATCTGATCGCGCGCGTCCAGAAATCTTTTGATAAGGGGAGTTCTTTTGTTCTCTTTCATTCTCACTTGCATGTTAATTGCATCTACTTTTATTGTTTTTACTTATCTTGACACATTGAGGACAATGTATCGTTCAAGTGTGGGGATGTTAGGGATTTTTGTTTGATTTCATCAAAACCACCGATCTTATATTTTTGCTTCTAACAAATTCCTCTTTTTGGCTTAATTTTTTTTATGGTGTTCATTTTGCTTAAACAGTAGATTTTTAAGCATAAGCTCAATTTTGAAATCACATTTCTAAGAGAATCCAACGAAAATGCAAAAACAATGTTGAAAATATCGTAATAATTGTCATGTTGATTGAAAGATTTTTATGCCAAAGTTTGCATCGATTCCTACCACCCCGTTTCCGTGAGTAAAAACTCTTGTGCCTTTCGAGCATTGGTTATTCACTATATATCACATGCTCACATTTTTGTTAATTATGGAGTGGCTCGAATGTTGTAACATTTTAGAACTTGCTTAGGTGATTCATTTCAAAATCATGAACTAAGTTGTTGCATGAAAATGATTGAGGCGTTAGGAAAACTCACCTTGTTTACTCCATTTTCGTTTCTCTTCTCATGCCCGATCATCACCCTTAGTCGCCCTTGTTGAGCCTAGACCTCATTTTTTGTTTTACCACCGTGAATAACCTAATTAGCCAAATAGCCTCCTTCCTTTTAATCTTTGTGTTAAAATCCAGATTTTGTTAGTTGTCTAACTTATATTATATAGTTGTAATTATGTTTAGAACAATTGTGTTATTGTTTTATTAGCGTAGCATATGTTGTATTCAAAAAAAAAAAAAAAAAAAAGAGAGAGAGAAAAGAAAAAGAAAAAGAAAAAAAAAAAAAAAAAGATTAGTGAATTATTTTCTTTGTTTGTTTTAGGAGAAATCAATTAAAAATGAACAAATTTTGTATGTTATAATGAGAAACCATTATGATAACTCATTATACGTATGTTCATATTAGTTTATTTTAGTTTGTGCATTCTTCTTATGTTTTGTATTTGTTCGTAGAAAGCATCTAGCGATTCCGGATTTTTAACATTTTAACCACTTTTTCGCCAAAATCCACACCTTCAACCGTAGCCCCGTTACAACCTTTAAAGACCTCTTGATTTGTGCAACTTTCTTATGTTATGTGGTGGAGAATTTGATCCCTAATCAAGCTTATGATAATGTTGCTTCATTATGTGCTTTGAGTGATTTACATACCTACTTCCATATATACATCCGAGTGTTGAGCGAATCATTGTGAGAAGTGCAAGTTAAGGCATAAATTTCTTTTCATAAACTGTCAAATCTATTTAGATATTCTCACACGTTGGAAATTGATTGACTCGTTGGTTTCCTTTTTAAATGTGCATTTCTTAAAAATCTTATGCATTTAAATCTTTAGCTTATTTGTGAACTACCTATAAATATTATTAATGCCAATGGGAATCTTGTCAAATCTTTTGTCATTTTGCTTGAGGGCAAGCAAACCTTAAGTGTGGGGATATTTGATATGTGAAAAATTACACATGTTAAGAATACATATCTTTTCCTATTTTAAGTGATTTTTGTTTCAAATTAATCTTTAGCGATACTTAATTGTGATTAATTTGATTTTTGTAGCTTCGAATGGTGGTTTGATGATTTCAAAAGGAAAAGCCAAGGAATTCATGAAGAGTTTGGGAGTTTAGAAGCTGTCATGGCCATGACAGGAGCTGTCAAGACCATAACAAGCTGCAGACCCCCCTTTTTGAGCGCAATATGGCCATGACAAACTGGGTCATGGGCATGACACGCATCAGGTCCCCTTTTTAACCCCTTCTTCTTCTTCATTGAAGGAGAGACGATTTTTGAAGATAAAACCCTAGTTTTTCTTCATCTTTGGAGGAGATTTGAAGGGAGTTTCTCAAGAGTTCAAGAGAGGTTGAAGATCAAGCATTTCAAAGAAAGATTCAACTTCACACAACCCATCTTCACTCATCTTTGGTTTGAAAATCTCTAGACCTAACATGTTTTCTTCCATTTCTATGAGTTTGGTTGTGGCTTTTGTAAGCCTCATGGGCTAAATACTCTTAATCACTTAGATTAGATGAAGCTTAGCATACTTTGACATTTTGTATGAAACCTTGGTGGTGTTTATGTCAATGCTCATTACAAAGCTATGAATGTCCTTTAATGGTGGTGTGTTCTTGTTTAACTTGATGAAATATTGAATCTTGTGGGTGTTGCGACCACATTATGTTGGAAAACCATGTGTGTTGGAACATTTATTCATGAATTGCATAACCTAGTATGTAGTTTATGGCATTTGACTAGAAATAGTGAATGAATGGTTGAATATCTAGTAAAGTTGAACAAGTATGCATCCTTATACATGTGTTTGTGAAAACCATTGTGTTTGTTATGAATACCTCCTAACTTTGTTATGTAAAACCATAGATAATGCGCAAATTTATGGTTCATAAATTCATGTTAGGATATTCATAAATTGAAGGATATATATAGGTATTGTTACATTACGTGAATTGAGGTGGTTGCCACGTGTTCATCGTGTTAACTTTCCAAAGATTTGTGGGTTTGGTATCCTTGACGGGAGTCCAAATCACATTTAACATTGGCATAATATTATCATTAGTTCTTCATGGCATAACTTTAGGTGGCTATTGTGTGTTTATCGTCTTAGCTTTCCAAAGAGTTATATAATTAGATAACTTTGACAAGAGTCTAGTTTATATCCATGTTCCGTGTGTAGAAAATGATCTCACCATAGGTTCATACATGTCGTCATTGTTTTGCTAAGCGGATTCAAAGTCTAAGTGATACCTTCCTCTGATTGGTTATCTTCATCTTTATCTGCTTTCTTCAATTAGTTTAATTGTTAGTTAAAATTAGTTAATGATAATATTCACAAATCCTCTTTCATCGGCTAGATAATGATAAAGACTTAGTATCAGGAGCTCTCGTGTCCATGGATCGATACTTGTTTCTTACCAAAAGCTATACTACTATTCGATAGGTACACTTGCCTATTGTGTGTGTAGTTAGTCATAAGGTGAAAATCATTTTATAATTTTAAAGCTTAATTGTGTAAAATTTGCTGCTAAAGTTTATATATCAAAAACACACATCAGGAGCTGCTTCAATTCAAAATAGAAAAGGTGTGGAACCTATGTCCTCTTCCTCAAGGGAAGACTATCATAGGAACTAAGTAGGTTTTTAGGAATAACAAAGATGATAGAGGACTTGTCATCAAGAATAAGGCAAGACTAGTTGTTCAAGGGTATACACAAGAAGAAGGAATTGACTACACTGATGTTTTTGCTCCTGTAGCAAGACTTGAAGTTGTTAGGATATTCATGGCATTTGTTGCATTCAAGGACTTAAGGTCTACCAACTTGATATCAAGTGTGCTTTCTTATATGGGGTGATTGATAAAGAGGTGTATGTCAAACAACCACCTGGCTTTGCAAACCCAAATCATCTTAATTATATCTACAAGCTTCATAAAGCTCTCTATGGGTTGCACCGAGCTCCAAGGAAATGGTATGAGACACTATCTCAGTATCTCTGTCAGCATGGCTACAAGAGAGGTACTATAGATGGAACTCTCTTCATTAAAGGAACATGAAATGACTTAATGCTGGTTCAAGTAGATATAGATGACATTATCTTTAGGTCAACTAATCTAAAGCTCTGCAAAGACTTTAAAAGGCTGATGAAGAATAGATTTGAGATGAGTGTCATGGGGGAACTCAACTTCTTTCTAGAAATTCAAGTGAAGCAAGTTGACAATGACATCTTCATAAGTTAATCAAAGTATGTACAGGACATACTTACAAGATTCAACATGACTGATTGTAAGATTGCAAAGACACCCATAGCCAAAAACCACTCCCTTGTACCTGATCTTGAAGGCGAGTGTGTAGATGAACATCTTTACAGGGCTATGATTGGGTCTCTCATGTATCTTACAGCCAGCAGGCCTGATATTATGTTTGCTATATTCATCTGTGCAAGATATCAAGCCAACTCCAAGATATCACACCTGGTTGCTGTCAAGAGGATTCTTAGATATCTTAAAGGTGCTCCTAAGCTAGGCCTTTAGTATCCAAAGAATTCTGAATTTAATCTGTATGCCTATACAGATTGTGACTATGGTGGCTGCAACATGACTACGAAGTCTACATCTTTCGGATGTTAATTTCTTGGTGGAAGGATAGTCTCATGGCAATGCAAGAAATAATCCTGTGTAATTGCATCAACTACTGAAGCTGAATTATTGCTGCTGCTAGCTGCTGTGCTCAAGTACTTTGGATTTAGAATCAGATGTTGGACTATGGATACAACTTTAAAGAGACTTCCATCCATATAGACAACAATAGTGTTATTTCTATCATAGAGAATCCTGTGAAGCACTTAAGGACAAAACACATCAACTTAGGTATCATCTAATTAGAGATAATTATGAAAAGGGACTGATAAAACTAGTCTAAGTTAATACAAATAAACAATATGTTGATATGTTCATAAAGGCTTTTAATGAACAAGGCTTTAAATATCTTGTATCAACTATTGTGATTATTAACAAAACAAACAAACAAACCCAGTATATCCCACTCAAGAGCAGGGTCCGGGGAGGGTAGGTGTAGGCGAGTCTTTCCTCTATCTTGTTAGGTAGAGAGACCGCTTCCAATGAGACCCCCGACTCGATAGCAAAAGTCATACTGTTTAGCAAGATAACATACAATAAAACTGTTGGATCATGATAAGGCTGGTGCAACCAAATTCACTTCATAGTCACTTTTGGTACTACATTAAAGGGCTTCCGAAGCCAACCAAGAGATCTTCCGAAAGTCTAAGGAACAACAGCTGAAGACATCTTCCGAAGACAAAGTCTGATGAAAGAGCTTCCGAAGACAAAGTCTGAAAGAGCTTCCGAAGACAAAGTCTGCTTCCGAAGACAAAGAAGACTCCAAGCCTCGGAAGAAGCAGTCTTCCGAAGTATAAGTGCCTTCGGAAGAAGTTATTCTTCCGAAGCACTTTATCCTTCGGAAGACATTGCTATGTCCAGCAGATAAAAGTATGGTCCCTGACAGTCCGCTGCAGACCTCTGATACAGCATGGCATCTTCCTAAAGAGCCATGTTGTTGACCATACTTTATTCTACTGTTCACCTTTTTATGATAGTACATGTTACCAACTTTAGTTGGTGACAAAAGGTAAGTCAGGGACATGTCCTGACTACCAACTTTCAGACAAAATGTCTGAAAGACCTCACCTAGAGTCTTGTAGTATAGATGTAAGGTTAGAGATGTCCAGCTGGTATCAAAGTATATCCGGCTGTAGGTAGTATTATATATATCTTCTCCCTGTAACTCTTTAGGTAAGTGATTTGAGTCCAAGTGTCTTGTAATCCTTTGAGTTGAGAAGCAATATATAAAAGTACCTTGAAAATTTATCTGCTGTTAAGTTTTCTTACTGCTTGTTACTTGTTATATTGTGATCAACTCTTCATAGACTGCTTGCCGAGTGTTGACACACAGTGAGTTGAGAGAAAGACCACCCGAAATCTGATCCTGCAATTGGTATCAGAGCTCCAGGCTCTTGATTGTGAGATCTTACCATCCTAATCAACCTGTTTTTCACTCCTCACCACAATCCACTCACTCAAATGGCTGCTCTCTCCAAGGCTGATATGGAAACTGGTACCTTGACCAAGTCCCCTATGATCACCCCTGAAGACTTTGACACATGGTGTATCAGGATGGAAGGCTTCATCAAGTGTCAAGACTCAAGGATGTGGGACTCCATTGTCAATGGTCCCTTCATACCAAGCACTACATCTGCCACTGGTAATCGCATCATTCCAAAAGATGTTGATGATTACTCAGAGGAAGATAGGAAGAGAATAGAGCTAGATCAAAGGGCTATGACTTGTCTCCAAACTGCTCTCCCCAACTCCGTCTACAGACGCTTCAAGAAGTGCAAGACAGCTAAAGATTTATGGGAAGCTTTGAAGCTGATGTATGAGGGATCCAAGGAAACTCAAGAGAACAAGAAAGATCTCTTGAAGCAGCAGTTTGAGAACTTTACTTTCAAGGCTGGTGAGACCTTGACTCAACAATACTTCAGGTATGTTGAGCTAGTAGATACTCTGGCGGATATTGGAGTAGCTCTTGAGAACAGAGACATAGTTAGGAAGTTCATGTCCTCTCTTCCTAAGCTATGGACTCACTACTGTGTTGTCATCAAGAGAACTTCGGACCTTAAGACTCTTTCTCTCACAGAGTTGTATGGTATCCTAAGTGCATTTCAGATGGAGATGAACATGCAGAACTCCTCTGACCACTCTAATAACCAACAGAGTTCAGCCCTTCATGTGGTTGAAAGGGAAAGCATGGAACCACAACATCAGTTGCTATGCTACCCTAACAACTCACATACTGGACCCTTCATCACTCTACCTGAGACTCCAAAGTCTCAAAAGGTTCA
The DNA here is from genome assembly GCA_024085815.1 of Flaveria linearis. Classification (NCBI taxonomy): domain Eukaryota; kingdom Viridiplantae; phylum Streptophyta; class Magnoliopsida; order Asterales; family Asteraceae; genus Flaveria; species Flaveria linearis. The sequence continues at coordinate 31,335,664 of CM044011.1, forward strand.
ACACAACTCCTTTCAGGATAGTTGTGCCTTTGTCTCTGGAAGTGGACACTCTGGTGATTTTCAATACTGCTTTGATGATCTTGAGTGCTTCAATCCAGATGATGTGGAGTACATGGACATTGTCCAGCAGATGGCTCTTTTAACTTACAGAGCGAAGAAGTTCTTCAAGAGAACTAGAAGGCAATTCCCTCAAAACCCAGTCAACAGCAAGTTTGGGTTTGATAAGAGCAAAGCAAGGTGCTACAACTGCAACCAACTTGGTCACTTTGCTAGGGAATGCAAGGCTCCCAAGAACAACCCGGGAACCCCACAGGCCTCCACACATCCCACTGCTCCCAAGCATGAAGAAAAGTCAACTGAAACAGCTGCTGTTGCTCAGGAAGTTGACTGGAGCTTCATGGTACAGGATGTGACTCCCGCTCAAGCACTCATGGCCGGAACAGATGATGATCAGGTATATGAACATCTTTGTACTGCTGCCTGTATTGCTAAAGTTAAATTGTATAAGGATTACATTTCGGAAATCAGATCTGAGGTTGAGTCTTTAAATGTGCTAAAATCTGACTTTAAAAGAGCTGAATCTGACTATCAAAGGAAAATTGATGAGTTAGAGAAAACTGTGTCTCTTTTGAAACATGAAAAGACTAACTTCAAGACTCAAATCAAAGATCTGATCTCCAAACTTTCTGAAGTTCAAGCCCAGTTAGTCACAGCTGAGGCTCAGGCCAGGAAGCAAGCTATTGCTGAGCAAAGCTTCCAAACTATTCTTGCATCAACCTCTCATTCCAAAATGTTTTATCAAAACAAAGAAGGGTTGGGAACCAGTGAAATAGCTCCACCACACTCTTATGAGTCTGTAAGACTACCTAGATGTGGTACTGAAGAGCAAGAGGTTCCAACTGCTGACCCTTCTCCATTGGAACTAGAGGATAAAGCAAAAATAGTGGCCTCCACAGGGGAGAAACAGGAGGATACACCCATCTCCACCTGTGATGACCAAATCCTGACCACCAAGGCAAGAAGAAGCAGAGCTAAGGCTGCTAAAAGGACTGCTAAGAAGGTTGCAGAGTCCAAGCTTAAGTTTGACCCTAAGCAAAAGGGTGTCTTCATTTCTGCCGGATTTCAAGTGGTAGGTACTCCTGATTCAGGAAAGGAGTGTAGTACCAGCACTCCTGTCCTACTGAAGAATCAGAAGTTAAAAGGGAAATTTGCTGATGAATAGAAGAAACCCAAGAAACAGCAACTTGCAAGTTCCCAGAAGACTAACATTGCATGCATAATGTGTGGTCTGCACAACCACATGGCTAAAGATTGTTACTACAATCCAGCAAGCACACATTATGCAAATAATGTTAGAAAAGAAGTAGTCAGAGAAGGCTTCTCAGTTGGACCACTTCAAAAGGTCCAAATGATGAAAAAGGGAAAGTTGGTCTCGGAAGCCAAGTTGCTTTCGGAAGAAACTGCTTCTTCCGAAGGGAAAATGGCTTAGGAAGCCAAACCTTCTAAGGTTCGGAAGAACAAGAAGGCTCCCTTGAAACCATCTCAGAAGAAGACTACTTCGGAAGAAAAGGTGGTGAAGGCTTCTTCCGAAAAGAGAGAAGCTTCGGAAGAAGACCATGCTGCAAAAGCTTCAACAAGCTCATCCTCAAAGATCAACCAAAGGATGGATTGGAAGATCAAGGAAGATGCTGCAGCCCAAACCTCTTCTTCAACAATGACCTCTATTGAACCCCATTGCATATCTTTCGGTTCAATTATGTCACTATCTTTGGAAGAGCCCGAGACCTGTAAGGCTTGGGCTTCCAAACAAAACTAACCATCTCATCTTATGTGCAGGGACATCCATTTGACAAGAACAACAATATCTGGATTGTAGATAGTGGATGCTCCAGGCACATGACAGGGAACAGATCTCTCCTTCAACAATTCCAGAACTTTGATGGAGGGCCTGTCCAATTTGGAGGTGAGGCCGGAGGATATATTTCTGGCAGAGGAAGTATATCCAATGGCAGAATAAACATTGACAAAGTTCACTTTGTCAAACAGCTTGAACACAATCTGTTAAGTGTTTCTCAATTCTGTGATCAGAAGCATCAGATGCTTTTCACAGAACATGAGTGCATTATCCTCAAACCAGGGATGACAATTCCTCCGGAATTGGTGCTTCTCAGATCTCCCAGGAAAGGGGATATGTACAAGCTGGATATGAACAATGCTTCTCCCATGGGTGAAGTATCATGCTTTCTTTCCAAAGCTGATAGTGATGAGTCAACACTATGGCATAAACGCATGTGTCATGTAAATTTTAAAACAATGAATAAATTGGCTAAAAATAACTTGGTACATGGTTTGCCTAAAAAGGAATTTTTCTGCAAAGATAACTGTGTTGCATGCCTGAAAGGGAAACAACACAGATCATCTCATAAATCCAAATGTGTTAACTCTATCACTACTCCATTACACTTTTGCACATGGATCTCTTTGGTCCCACAAGTATAATGAGAATTGGAAGGAAATCATACTGCCTTGTGATCGTTGATGATTTTACAAGATTTACATGGGTATTCTTTTTAAGAAGTAAAGATGAAACTGCTGAAACTTTAAAATCTTTTATTCTTAAAATAGAAAATAAAATTGATCACAAGGTTAAGATTATTAGAAGTGATCAAGGGACTGAGTTTAAGAACTTCGTTCTTGACTCATTCTGTGACTCAAAAGGGATTGCCAGACAATATAGTGCTCCCAGAACTCCTCAACAAAACGGTGTTGCTGAGAGGAGGAACAGGATACTTATTGAGGCTGCTCGGACCATGTTAGCTGATTCAAAGCTGCCTCTAACATTCTGGGCAGAGGCAGTCAGCACTGCATGCTATGTGCAAAACAGGGTTCTTGTAGTTAAGCCCCATGGAAAAACCCCTTATGAGTTATGGAACAAGAGGCCATCGTTCATTGGCTTTCTAAGGTCCTTTGGCTGCAGGTGTACCATACTTAACACAAAGGACAACTTGGCAAAGTTTGCTGAGAAGTCGGATGATGCTATCTTTATTGGATACTCTTCTAGCTCCTAAGCTTATAGAGTATACAATATTAAGAATCAACAATTTGAGGAGTCATCCAACATAGTTGTTAATGAGCACACTCCTTGTGTTAGGGGGAATGGACCTGAGTATATCTTTGATTTAGAATTGTTTCCAAACTATTCTAAACCATCTTGTGAGAATGTTTCAGCTGGAACAAGTGCTCAAAGTGATGCTGATGCTGATGCAGGTCAACTATATGAGCTTCCCAGACCTATTCCAAATTCTCCAAGAGCTGAAGGGCAACAAGCTTCAACTATTCACAGATCTGACAGTGTAACTATCTCCAGAAATAATGAAGCTTCAACAAGTGAATCACTTGATCAATCTCAAAGTTCCTCAGGTGATCCACTACAACACCAGGTTAAGGGAAGTGGTATTCTGAAGGAACAGGCAACTGTTAATACCACTTCACAACCAACCATTGATGATGTTTCTCAATCATTCAATCAGTCCTCATTGAATGACTCTAAAACAGCAGTTGGACAGAGTGATCCAATTCCTGATCAGAATATGTCTAACCTAGACTTATCTCTGCAATTGGAAGTGATTCCTCGTCTTAGGATTCACAACACTCATCCAACTGAGAACATCATAGGGAATGTCTCTGAGGGTGTGAGAACAAGAGGACAAACTCATCATGGGAATGTCTGCCTGTACTCATGCTTCCTGTCTCAGATGGAACCAAAGAAGGTAGAAGATGCCTTAAAGGATAGTAGTTGGGTTGAATCGATGCAGGAGGAGCTGCTTCAATTCAAAAGACAAAAGGTCTGGAATCTATGCCCACTACCATCTGGTCAAGTACCCATAGGCACTAAATGGGTATTCAGGAACAAGAAAGATGATAGAGGCTTGATTATCAAGAACAAGGCAAGACTAGTAGTTCAAGGGTACACCAGGAGGAAGGAATTGATTATACTGATGTCTTTGCACCTGTTGCAAGACTTGAGGCAGTTAGGATCTTCCTTGCTTATGCTGCATCCAAGAACTTCACAGTCTACCAACTTGATGTCAAGTGTGCTTTTCTATATGGGGATATAGATAGGGAAATCTATGTGTGTCAACCTCCAGGATTTGAAGACCCACAGCACCCCAACTATGTGTGCAAGCTGGATAAAGCTCTATATGGGCTGCACCAAGCACCTAGGTTGTGGTATGAGACCTTGTCTCAGTTTCTCCTGAAGAATGGATACACTAGAGGTACCATTGACAAGACTCTTTTCATCAGAAAGAGTGGAGAAGACATTTTGCTTGTACAAGTCTATGTTGATGACATCATATTTGGTTTTTCAAACGACCAAATGTGCAAAGACTTTGAAAGCATTATGAAGCAGAAGTTTGAGATGAGTTCCATGGGAAAAATGGACTTTTTCCTAGGAATCCAGGTGAAACAGATGAAGGAAGGGTTCTTCATAAGTCAATCTAAGTATGTCTCAGACATCTTAGAAAGATTTGAAATGAAGGACTGTAAACCAGCCAAGACACCCATACCCAGAAACCATAATCTTTGCCCTGACCTTGAGGGGGAGGATACTGATCAACATCAGTATAGAGCAATTATTGGTTCTCTGATGTATCTCACTACAAGTAGACCTGATATCATGTTTGCCACATGCATCTGTGCAAGATATCAGGCTGCTCCGAAGGTGTCTCACCTAGCTGCTGCAAAGAGAATCCTCAGATACCTCAAAGGAGCACCTAAACTAGGTCTCTGGTATCCAAGAAATAGTGACTTCAATCTCTATGGATACTCTGACAGTGACTATGGTGGCTGCAACATTGACAAGAAATCAACATCAGGAGGATGTCAATTTCTTGGTGGAAGGATTATCTCATGGCAATGCAAGAAACAATCCTGTGTCTCTACATCAACTGCTGAAGCTGAATACATTGCTGCTGCTAGCTGCTGTGCTCAACTGCTATGGATTCAAAATCAGATGTTAGACTATGGGTTCAACTTCATGACTACTCCTATCCATATTGACAACAACAGTGCTATCTCCATTACTGAGAATCCGGTGAAGCACTCCAAGACAAAACATATTGATATCAGGTATCATTTCATTAGAGATATCCATGAGAAACAGCTGATAAAGTTAATCAAAGTTGACTCAAATGAACAATATGCTGATTTGTTCACAAAGGCATTTGATGAACAAAGGTTTAAGTATCTCATATCAGCAATTGGGATGATAAACATTGAGTAACTACCTCTTTTGAAGACCTTTTTAAATGAGTAATGTCTTGTGTCAATACAATTTAAGCCCTGTTACAAAAGATCTTTAAATTATTCCAAGTATAAATTCCTTCCGAAGAGGAATTAACTCTCGGAAGATATTCTTGAATATCTTCCGAAGCCAAAATTCCTCATTGGAAATTTTCTTCTCGGAAGAGTTTTTGGTCTCGGAAGAAGCGATTGATTCTATATCAGATCTACTTCCGAAACTTATACAACTCTCCATTCGGAAAGAAAACTTTACCTTCGGAAGCAATGCCTGGCTTCGGAAGATAAAGTGCCTTCAAAGGACAATTTTACCTTCGGAAGCACTATCATGCTTCGGAAGAGAAATTGCCTTCGGAAGAAAGTTACCTTCGGAAATGTTTTACCCTCGGAAGTAAAGGTTTTCATATGTAACGGATATCTTTTGGGCCCCACTCTGTAAAAAGTAAAGATTTTGTTGATAATGTCAGATTATTTAAAATTATCCTTGCCGCCATCATCATTTCTCTGCCGTAAACCACCATACCACCCACAGTAACCCCAAAACAGTAACCCTATTACCACCACCATACCACTATTCACCCCTTTTTAAATAATCTTGACTTATCAATTTCATCTTCTTTTACCACTTTACAGCCCTAACTGTTCCCTTCACTGTAAAACCCTCAATCTCACCCAAAATTTCAAGCTTACCTTTTCTCCAATGGCGCTAAACCCTCAGCACAATCAAGTCGTATTACTTGACTCGTCAAGGGATGCCGACTTCACCCAAATCATCACCTTTCTCAACGAATCCACCTACCTCACTGCACTCACAGTTAACCCAACCGTATACTCCAACCATATGTCAGAATTTTGGAGCAACGGAGAAACTACAGTGATGAATGGGGTTCGAGTCCTGAGAACCAGAGTTTGTGGCCAAGAGTTGGTCATCAATGAACAGATCATCAGGGAGCATCTCGAGCTTCACGATGATGGGGCTCCTACTGATTTCCCCAAGGAAGACTTGGAAGGCACCTATATCCTCATGGGATATGGAGGCGATGTCAGCAGGTCTACAGTATACAAGTTCAACTTCTTTTACCACTGGAAGTTCCTGCTGCATATTGTTTTGCACTGCCTCTCCAACAAATCAGGGGGTTGGGATCAAATCCCTTATGAACTAGGATGCCTAGTTCATGGGTTGGTGAGAGGCCTCAGATTCAACTACTCACGATTCGTGTTGAACAACCTAATCGCCAATCTCAGCAGGGATACATTCTTCATGTATCCCCGATTCCTTCAACACATAATCAACTGTGAGATGGAACCAAGCAAGCTTGTCTGTGCAGCTGCTCTTCCTGTTCCACACATGAGGCCTGCCATCTTCAAAACACTGAAGAAGATGTCCACCAACTTCACTGGACGGTACACTCCATTACCTCCAGAGATGACTGAGCGCATAGCTCCTGGTGACATCCCTGTTCTCCCCACAGGTGATGAACCCACACCAGCAACATCCACCCCAATACCAAAAGCCTCTTTACCCATCAAAGCCACATATCAGAGACGCCCCAAACGAACCCTTGTTCAATCTACTCTGATTGAACAAGCTCCTCCTGTTCACACCGAAAGGACTAGAGTGGAATCATGGGCTCCCACTCAGTCCGAGGTCACACCATCCTTCACATTTGACCTCAATGTGGGTTTTGAGCCTCCTCAGTCTCAAACCCCTGAGCCCGAACCCCAAGCCTTTAGCCCACAGGGTGAGTCTCTACACTCCCCTGTGCAGCTTTCTAGGGACAGCCCCACCATAGGCTCAATGCCTGTAGACATTGATCAAGGTCCCGGGTCAGTAGGATTAACCACCCTCTCTTTCACTGACCTTTTACTCCGAACTGATGAAGAGATTACATCTCTCCATGGCCATGAAGTTGATCTACAACACCCACTAAGAGATCAACAGAGCCAAGAGGGATCCCTTGTCTCTAGCCCCCATCAGAAGCCTGCTACTGAGGTGAGTCCCACTGATGTGGAGGGGACTCATGTAGACTCAGCTGCCACTACTCAGAGTCTCTCATTGAGCTCTCAGGACAGTGGTAACATAATTAGGACTGAGTCTACGGCAACTTTGCCCATTGACATCTCTGAAAGAGATGACTCTGAGCAAAGGAAACCAGGGTGCCAAGAAACCACATCTGGTGGTGAGAGTGAGCATACTAGGTATGTTATCTCATCTCCCCATGATTCTTCCTATGAAGATGAGGGAAGTATGCAACTAACACTTCAGTACTTGCTTTCTAAGGTCTCCAACCTGGAATCACAGGTGAAGATCTTAGAATCAAGGACTGCCACTCAGCAACTTGAGATTAACTCTCTCAAGGTTAAACTAGCTGAGAAACAGACGGAGAGGTCTGTTAGGCATGTACCAATCCAGGTCTCAATGACTTCTTCCTCTAGCTCATCTAGCTCTCAAGATGATGCTACCAAAAAGGGGGAGAAAGTTCAGAGACAAACACCTATGGAACCACAGACCCAACTCATTTCCACCCAACAAATCATTACACCACCTGAGTCATCTCAATCCTTTCTGGAGATTGACTCAAGGATGCTTCAAGATCTCTACAGACTTTTCACAAAGTTTGTATTGAGATCATCCCTAGAACAGCCCAGCCCCGACACCACACTTGCATACTTTGGGGCTGAGGAGCTTCAAAGACTGACTGCACCTTCTACCACTGTGGAGGAAGTTGGTCAACCTAAGGTCTTCATGGAACCTGAGATTAGCTTCGAAGGGGAAATGGGGACTGATGGCCCAGCAACTAAAACAGATGGGACAGAATCTGCAGCAGTCTCATCTTCCGAAGCTCTAGCTGAGGCTTCCGAAGTTTACATGGAAGCCTCGGAAGAACAAGACAAGTCTTCCGAGGCCGAAATAGAAGCTGCGGAAGGCCTATTTCAGATGTCCGAGGAACTGACCATCACAGATGTCATTGCTGAAATTGCATCTGAGGTGAGCAGGGAGGACATTTCTGATATACCTCCAACCCAAGCACCAGCTGAACTTCTCTCTCAATCACAACCCTCCATCCAAGAACCACCACAGTCAAGCACAATCAAAGACAAAGGCAAAAGAAAGTTGACTGCGGAAGAGCTTCAGGAGGAGGAGAAAATTGAGAAGGCCAAAAAGAAAGGTCGGTTTCCTACTGAGAAGCTGTTAGCTGCTAGTTCTAAGGCAGCTGTAGCCAATCAGGAAGAAATCAACCTAAAGAGAAGAACAGCACTCATTGACCAGCTCATCAGCCTAGGAGCTGTCAATGAGGAAATACTCCTGCTACCACTAGAGGAGTTGGTGACTTTGGAGAGGTCAACCAGGCTACAACAAGAAAGGGAAGCCAGGTTGGCCTTGGAGAAGGAAGAACAAGAGCAGAGGGAGGCATCCCTGAAGCTGAGAGAGGCTAGGATCAAGTTCCTCCTCTCAAGAGGCTTCAGTCTTCCTGAACTGTCTCCACATGATGATGATATGATCCTGCTGCTCCACAACAAAGAGCAGGATCAAATGGAGAAGGAAAGGAAGAAGGCTGCTAGGGAGAAGCTGAAGGTGAAGAGGAAGAGGGAGGAAGAGAAGGAGGTCACTGCTGCCAAGAAGTCAACTGACAAAGCCTGGATGAAGGACTACCTCCGGGCTCATGGCTTCTCTGGTAGGCAGGTGGGACCTATGTCCGAAAGGACACTCCAGCGGATAGTCAGTGAAATAAAAGCTGACATCCGTTTGGGGAAAAGGAAGGAGATGTACAGGAGGATGAAGGGAATGGTCTTCACACCAGCCACTCAACCACAGCCACAACCCACACCAGAACCAACCCCTTTTCCCATTAAACCTGAACCCACTGATGAAACCTTCACCCCTCAACCCACAACTCTACCCAAACCTACCACATCACCTCAACCACCCAAACTACCCATCCTAAAACCCAAGACTCAACCCAAAACCACTAAACCTAAGCCTACCCAACAACAACCAAGATCATCCCCTCAGCCTCCTAAACATCTCTCCTTTGAAGAAATAAAGGAGTTCAAGACGAGGCTCATTAACTGCACTACCTTGAGCAGTATCTCCTGTGAGGGAGAGCTTATCAACATCACCTATGTTGATAACTCTTCAAGCTCCCTCACCCTAGGCCAATTTCTTGAATTGCCTAGAGAAACCTTGGGCCAGGCTGCAAGACTTCTTGGTCTCAACTCCGATACCCTCAATGCTGAGGAGAAGAGACTAAGAAGAAGACTGGTGACTCTGCTGGATACCAGGAAAGAGGACAGGATTTCTGGTCAATCTCCTGGACCTAGAAATGCAATAATCCAGTGGAGGTTCGATGAACCTTCTCACAACTTTGTTGTGGAAAGGGAGAATGGTGAAACCAACAGGCTCAATGCCACTTCTCTACTGCATCTCAACAGATTTGATCTTGCTGAGCTTGCAGAGAAGCCATTCTCCAATCCCTCCAACTCTGAGACTGCTGCACACATCAGAAACCATATCAGTGGTCTCCACTTGGCTGAACGAAATAGAAGAGCCAAGATTGAAGAAGAGTTGAAGCTGAAAAGAGTGGAAGACAAGGAAAGATCAACCACCAAAGGCACAGCCTTTCTACAGATGGTGGAAGGACCTGAATTGGAACCAATAGTTCGATGGGAATATGACTATACTTCCCATCAACTAACTCTTTTCAGAGGGCCACAACAGAGGGTACACATAATCCAAGGTGACAGAGTAGAGGTTCTGTCCACCAAAGATTTGTACAAGATTCTCAGCATCACAGCAGGAAAGAATGAAGATACTGATAAACACCTGCTCGCCTTGGTGCTGAGAACTTTGAGAAGAAGAGGGAAGTGAAGTTTTGGTAGCATCAGCCTAGGGGGAGTTTGTTGGATCATGATAAGGCTGGTGCAACCAAATTCACTTCATAGTCACTTTTGGTACTACATTAAAGGGCTTCCGAAGCCAACCAAGAGATCTTCCGAAAGTCTAAGGAACAACAGCTGAAGACATCTTCCGAAGACAAAGTCTGATGAAAGAGCTTCCGAAGACAAAGTCTGAAAGAGCTTCCGAAGACAAAGTCTGCTTCCGAAGACAAAGAAGACTCCAAGCCTCGGAAGAAGCAGTCTTCCGAAGTATAAGTGCCTTCGGAAGAAGTTATTCTTCCGAAGCACTTTATCCTTCGGAAGACATTGCTATGTCCAGCAGATAAAAGTATGGTCCCTGACAGTCCGCTGCAGACCTCTGATACAGCATGGCATCTTCCTAAAGAGCCATGTTGTTGACCATACTTTATTCTACTGTTCACCTTTTTATGATAGTACATGTTACCAACTTTAGTTGGTGACAAAAGGTAAGTCAGGGACATGTCCTGACTACCAACTTTCAGACAAAATGTCTGAAAGACCTCACCTAAAGTCTTGTAGTATAGATGTAAGGTTAGAGGTGTTCAGCTGGTATCAAAGTATATCCGGCTGTAGGTAGTATTATATATATCTTCTCCCTGTAACTCTTTAGGTAAGTGATTTGAGTCCAAGTGTCTTGTAATCCTTTGAGTTGAGAAGCAATATATAAAAGTACCTTGAAAATTTATCTGCTGTTAAGTTTTCTTACTGCTTGTTACTTGTTATATTGTGATCAACTCTTCATAGACTGCTTGCCGAGTGTTGACTCACAGTGAGTTGAGAGAAAGACCACCCGAAATCTGATCCTGCAAAAACATACAGCACATAGCATACAGTATACAAAAAGCCATATCGGCAGCAGGACATCATACCAAAAATCATACAACACATATCCTACAGTACACAATAAATCATACAACACATAGCATACATAAATCCTAGGTGCATGTAGAATCATCGTTAAAGGGCAGATATGGGCTACTTAGGCCCCGAAACCAGACGTCAAATACCCTTCCTGCCTATAGGTCACACTAGAAGTCCTTAATTTTAATTCTACGCCTCCACTCAGTCCTATCCTCGATCATGTGATCAGAGAGGTGCAGGTGTATCATATCTCGCCTAATTACCTCATCCCAAGTCAATCTAGGTCTTCCTCTACTCCTCTTACCCTCTAAGATGATGTTCTCTACTGCTCTAACTGGTGCCGCCATTGGTCTCCTCTTGACATGCCCAAACCATCTTAATCTTCCCTCTCGTATTTTATCTGTGATACAGGCCACTTCTAGCTTCTGTCGATACACTTCGTTTCTTATCCGGTCAAGTCTTGTGTGACCGCACATCCACCTCAGCATTCGCATTTCCGCTACCTCTATTTGTATCTCGTGCGATTTCTTTATGGCCCAACAGTCTGTTCCATACAACATAGCTGGACGTACTGCCACTCGATATAGCTTTCCCTTTAGTTTTGCTGGAAACCTCTTATCACATAGGATCCCTGCTGCTGCTCTCCACTTGCACCATCCAGCTTGAACACGGTGCGCTACATCGCTGTGTATCTCTCCGTCCTCCTGCAAGTACGAGCCCAGGTATTTGAACCTAGACGTTTGTGGGACCGCCATACCCTGAATAGTGATTTGGGTGTCCTCTTCCGCCTCGCCACTAAAGTTACAATGCATGTATTCTGTCTTTGAGCGACTTATCCTTAAACCTTTGCGCTCTAGTGCTGCTCTCCACTGTTCTAGCTTGTCTTTAAGCACCCTTTTAGACTCCGATATTAAGACAATATCATCCGCAAAGAGCATGCACCACGGAGCTGGCTGCTGTATAGACTTGGTCATCTCATCCAACACTACTGTGAAGAGAAATGGGCTCAGTGCCGATCCTTGGTGGAGTCCCACTTCCACTGTGAATGAGTCTGTGTCTCCGATCGGGGCTCGCACACACGTTTTTGCCCCATCATACATATCCTTGATTATTTTGATATACCTCTCTGGTACCCTTCTAAGTCGTAGACTTTCCCAAATTAGTTGACGCGGAATGCTGTCATAGGCCTTTTCTAGGTCGATGAATACCATATGGAGGTCCCTCTTCTTTTCTCTGTATTTCTCCATTATCCTCCTTATGACGTGTATTGCTTCTGTCGTAGAGCGTCCTGGCATAAATCCAAATTGGTTTGACGCTATCTGTGTTTCTCGTCTAATTCTCGTGTCAATAACTCTTTCCCATAATTTCATCGTGTGACTCAATAGCTTTATTCCCCTGTAATTTTCACAACTTTGTGCATCTCCTTTTTTCTTATATATGGGGACTATAACACTGGTTCTCCACTGGTCCGGCATCTTCCCTGTCGTAAAGATAGTGTTGAATAAATCTGTTAGCCATTTGAGCCCCTCATCTCCCAGGCATTTCCACACTTCAATCGGTATGTTGTCTGGCCCCACCGCTTTAGCCCTTCCCATTTTCTTCATAGCTCTCATAACTTCGTCTACTGTGATGCTTCTACAATAGCAATTGTTTTGTTATGTTGTTTGGGTTGTATTATCTATCTCAGCTTAATGATTTGGGTTCTTTATGTTGTAAAGGTTATCGAAGTAAGTTTTCCATCTCCCCTTGATGTCCTTGTCGTTCACCAAAACTTTTCCATCCGCAGCATTTATAAACTTCACAATTCTCAGGTCTTGTCTTCTGCTGTCTCTTGCCTTGGCTAACTTAAACATGTCATGCTCTCCTTCTTTCGTCTCTAGTCGTTTATACATCATCTCATACGCCGTGTTCTTTGCCTCTGACACCGATTTCTTCGCCTCTCTCTTAGCCTCCTTGTATTTATCTTTTAGCTCTGGGCGTTCTTCCTCATTGTTACAGCGTATAAGCTCTTTGAAACTTTGTTGTTTTATTCGTATCTTCTCCTGTATATTTTCGTTCCACCACCAAGATTCCTTATGGTCGACTGTCCTCTTTGTTGTAACTCCAAGCGTTTCTTTAGCTGCTTGGATGAGCGTATTTGCCATGGCCTCCCACTTTTGGTTTGCGTCTTCCTATGGTCCAGGATGTTTCATTGGTATGACCTTATCTCTAAAAATGGTAATGTTTTCGTCCTTGAGCTGGCTCCATTTTATCGTATGTCTAATTCTCTTATTTTGTTGGACAATTGGTCTCTTAACGCGTATATCCGCCACTAACATATGATGTTGTGTCACAACTGACTCTCCTGGGATTGTCTTACAGTCCTTCCACGAGCTACGATCTTCTCTCCTCGTCAGCAAATAGTCTATCTGCGTGTGTCTCCCGCCGCTGCTAAACGTGATTAGATGCGATTCTCTTTTCTTAAAAAACGAATTTATGATTCCTAAGTCATGCGCTACCGCAAAGTCAAGAAGCTTCTTGCCGCCTTCATTCCTAAGGCCATACCCGAAGCCTCCATGCACCAACTGGAAGTGGTCATTGTCCTTACCGATGTGCCCATTAAAATCTCCTCCTATGCATATTTTCTCGTCTCTAGGTATGTCGCCCATAACGTGATCTAAACTCTCCCAGACTTTTTTCTTTCTGTTTCTCCTAGTCCAACATGTGGAGCATACGCACTAACTACTGCCACTACTTCATCCCCTATTACTATTCTTAACAGCATAATTCTATCATCGTATCTTCTTACCTCCACTACATTATCTTGGAGTTCCTTAGCAACTAGAAACCCTACTCCATTTTTCGTTCCGTCCGACCCTGAATACCATAGTTTGTAACTATTGTACTCTGTTGCTCTCCCACCCCTCCATCTAGTCTCTTGGAGACACGCTATCTGGACCCTACGTTTACTTAGCACATCAATTAACTCTAATAACTTACTAGTTAGGGTTCCTACATTCCACGATGCCACTCTTAATCTAAAATCCTTTTTCATTGTATTCGCACCTCTCGTCACCGAACATGATCTCGGAGCAGCATAATGACACCTGCTGTCTATATTACCGCACTAACACCTTAAACAACCGCTAAAGACAGGGCCACAAAACAGGAGGTGAACAAACACAAGCCAAACAATGCTTTAAACGGAACAAACAAAGGTAATAGCAAAATAGAATCAACAGAAGCACCCAAAATTAATCCAGATTGTGAATGCACTCACACAAGAAGTATCAGTCAAATGATGCACCACTAATAATCAGAGAACACACCAATTTATGAGACAGAAATATAGAAAACACAAAATTAATCCAGTCAAAACAGACCAATTTATGAGACACACCAATTTATGAGACAGAAATATAGCACACCAATTTATGAGAACGAAATATAGCACCCAAAATTAATCCAGTAACAAAAGAATGTAATATACTAACGGATGAAAACACACCAATTTATGAGACAGGAATATAGAAAACAGAGAACACAAATACTGGTACTCCTAACCCAGTCAAAACAGACCTATTAGACTATGGAACAAAAACAACAGGAAATAAGGGAGAAAGAATATCCTCACAGCGGGGTTTTCCCAAGTTAGGGTTCTCCTTCCAGATCTCAAGTAACTCACAACCTTCTAGGGTTACAAGTCACCCGAGATCGATAAGCTAGATCGAAAGCAGTTCTTTAGCAAATCTGAAGATAGCAGATCGGTGATAAAGCAGTTCCCAACAAGCAGTTCTTTAGCTGGTCAAGCAGATCGGTGGGCGAGGTCAACTAGATCGACGACCAGACGACCAGAGATGCATGGTCCTGAATAGGGACCAATAGTAGCCCTCAATCGCAGCCTTCGAAAGAAAAAAACTAAGGTTTCACGGGACCTTCGCCTAAATCACCAGAGAGGTTGAATCACCAGAGAGGTTGAACCATCCGTTGAGACGCGCCTTGCCTGGGTTCGCCTAAATCGAGGTTTAATCACCAGAGAGGTTGAATCGCAGCCTTGACCGGAGGTGTTGGGGGTGACCGGTGGTAGTGACCGGTGGTAGTGACCGGAGGTGTTGGGGGTGACCGGTGGTAGTGACCGGTGGGGTGACCGGTGGTAGTGACCGGAGGTGTTGGGGGTGACCGGTGGTAGTGACCGGTGGTAGTGACCAGAGAGCCGTTGAGAGATAGAGAAATCTTAGAGAGAGAGAGAGAGTATTGCATTGTGATGATTAACATTGATTAAATTTTCTTAAAACTTAATTTAATATTATTCCTAAAAGGAATTGTGTGTCCTAAGTTGTCTAAACAATCATCTACTTAAGCCCAGTTCATATTGAGAGAAAATCTTTTTCAAATGATTTTCCTTAGAAATCTGAAAATTTTAAATATATTTTCTTTCGAAAGACATTAAAATTGTCTTCGGAAATATTTTAAGTCATCACTACTTATGAGAAATTTACCTTCGAAAGAAATGCTTATATTTCTTCCAAAACCAAAACATGCTTCTAATAAGTACTCATATGCATTTGAAGACAAAGTTTCTTCTGAAAGCAATTATATCTCGGAAGATTTATTCTTTTAGGAATAAACAAAATCACAAGTTTTAATATATTCTGAAATCAAATATGCCTCGGAAGAGAAAAATACTTAAGTAATTTTTTTTCAAAGCAAATTTTCACAAACCTAAGGAATATCTTCTGAAGTCAAAATTTAGCTTCGGAAGTTTTTCAGAAAAACTTTCAAAGACAAAAATACATTCGGAAGAATTTCGACTTCCAAGAAAACTACCTTTTTAGGTACTTTCTCAGAGGTGAGACTGACATTTGGATTTTAAAGTTTATTCTTTTGCATTAATTTTGTCTCAAGTTCATTTCATATAAATATACTCAACGGTTCCCTCCCTCTTTCACTATCTTCTTCATCTGCAACTTCACTAACCTAAATTCACCCACTCACCGCCTTTGTTCTTACCTTTCTTCACCACAAAGCTACCTCAAATGGCCAACCTTGACCGTAGAAACCAACCTGATTTTTTCATGCATCTTCACAGGCAACACAATCAAGTTGCTCTGCTGAATTCTGAGAAAGATCCAAGTTTCTTAGAGATTTGTCGCTTTCTCTCTCTATCTAACTACTTCACATCCCTCACCGTTGATCCTTCACTTTATAAGAATCAACTTTTGGACTATGAAGGACCTGCCAAGAGGTCATCATGGATGGGGAGAAGGCATTGTCTATCACAGTGCAGGGGAGGACAATCTTCATCACTCCAGCTTTCATAAAAACTCATCTTCAACTGGATAATACAGAAGGTGAATTGTCCTTTCCCAAATCTTCTGTTAACCAATCTTTTGAGTAGATGGGCTATGAAGGTGAATTGTCCTTACCCATAAACATTCATCTACAACTGGATGATGCAGAAGGTGAATTTTCTTTTCCTAAATCTTATGTTAACCAATCTTTTGAGCAGATGGGATATGAAGATAACTTCTCAGTTAGAACCTTTAGAAAAGGGAAGGTTTCCTCTAAATAGAAGTCCCTCCTCCATGTCATTATCCACAACTTGTCTAATAAAAATGAAGGATGAGACCAAATTACAGAATACATTTCTTTTATAGTCCATGGGATGGTTCATGGGGTCAAGTTCAGGTATTCACAATTTATGTATAATAATTTACTTGCAAACTTAGACTTCTTAAAGTATTACATGTTTCCTAGATATGTCCAGCACATTCTTAACTATAAGTTAGGCTCACAGTTGAGGGGAACAAGTAATATTCTAAAATTGGGACAGATGAAGCCCGACATCTTTAAAACTATGAGAAAGCCTACTATGGGCTTCTTAGGGGTAGAAACAACCCTAGTCCAAAAAATGTTAGAGCTCATTGCTCAAGTTGATAACCTAGTAGCACCAGCTAGTGTTGAACCCACACCTTCTACTTTAAGACAACCCACACAACCACAAATAACCATCACCTACCAGAGAAAATCCAAACGAACCCTTGCACAAGTTATTCAACTTGTGCAGGCTCCATATCATCACCCATACAGGAGGAAGTGGACATTAGAGCTCCCACTTACCCTGAGAAGCAAACCATTCCCATATCACCAATAACCAGTCATGAGGTTTCTTATGCTCAGACTGATGAGCTCACAACCCAAGAAGGCTTAAGCCTTCACTCAGAGTCTCAACACTCTAGTGAACAACCTTCAGAGGAAAGTTGTCATCCCCAGCCTCTTGATCTAAACTAGCCAATACCCAGCTTAGAATTCTATGATGATGAGGATATGGCACTCAGTCAGTACCATGAGTCTCTTTTTTCTTTCCCTTCTTAAAGAATGATAAGTGCTATTGTTTCTCCCATATCTAGCCTACATCATCCACCTACCACTGAGGTGGATCTTACTGAACATGTTCAGGGGATCCATATGGAAGAGGCCTTCACTTCTGCAAGTGATTACATCATTAAGATCTCAACCATGGCAACCCAGCCCATTGACACTTCAATTGAATCTGTCACTATACAGGGGAAATCCAGCAGCCAAGAACAACAAACTGGTGATGAGGAAGAAGACTTAGTTCCAATTCTCTCATCTCTTAGTGATTCTTCTACTGAAGATGAGGGGAATCTCAGACTAAAGGTGTGAAAACTGACCAAAATGTGCACTTATTTATTCTCCAAGGTTAGTCATTTGGAATCTCAAGTGACTACCTTACAAAGAAGGGTCAATGATCAGTAACTTGAGATTTCTGATCTTAAGGAACAACTAGCTGGGAGACCCTTTATGAGGATTCAACCAGGAACACAAGAACATAAGGATGTGATAGACTTAACATCCAGCTCACCTATATAAGAGGGTGATGCTACCAAAAAAGGGGAGGGAGTTATCATAATCACAAAACCTGGGAGTCCTTCTCAGAGTATGGATATTAAGGATTCACCACCCTCACTTGCAATTGTCCATACTCAGCAACCTCCTCTAGTTTATACTGATAAGGACTCTTTCATACAAAGTCTGTTTAAGGAGGGTATACTATGAGCAATGTTAACCCCACCCTATGGAGCTGTAAATGAAATACTAGGGTGGATGTATGATGTTGATAGAAGAGCCCTGATACTGTATAGGTTTCAAGGGTAGGAAAAGGTTTTCAACTTTCAGACCTTGAACTACTATGAAAGTCTCTCTCTAGTTAATATGCCACTTGTCAACCCAACTCAACATAGACAAGCTGACATAATGGCTGAGAGAATTCAAGACAGGATTGTTGAAGAGTTAAGACATAGAAGAAAAAAATGCAAGCAGAAAATGTAATTAGTCAACTGGATGTTGAGGTGGGTCCTAAGATTAGCTTCGAAGAGGAAACCTTAACTAAAGGCCCAGTGATAGAACCTGTGAGCATTGTCACAGAAATAACTACTTCAACATCCTCTACCCTCAGTGAGGCACCAATTGGTGAAGGTGCTTCACAACCGCTCTCTAGCCAGAGCTTGACTACTGAACCAATCAATCAAAGCCAAAGCTCTCTCATCCTGAGTCATTAAGGCATGTGAGTGACAAAGAGAAGAGGAAAATGACTCCTGAGGAGATTGAGGAGGAGGAAAGAGAGAGGAAGTTGAAGCTAAGAGGAGAGAGTTCAAGAAGGTCTCCGGGCTTCATGGAAGCAACAATCAGGGCAAGGTTTCCAAGTTGAAGCTAAAAGAAAATCTGCCTTTTGACTCTATATTGATTTTGTTGTGTATCAATGTTTCCAAGTGGGTTTTAAAGTGTAGCCGGTTGTAGGATGTAGTATAAAGTATCTCAGGGTCTTGTATCTTATTTTATGCATTGTAACACTTGTAAAAGAACTTAAGATTAATATACATCATTCTTGAAAACCATATATATTGTTTTTAAGTTTTGTCTCCTTGTTTGCTTGTGTTATTTGTATCTCATACTCAAACTCCGTTCCCTATTTGATCTGTTAAGTGTTCTAACTCTCTTCTCCTTGTGAGACTAATTGTATTGACATCCCCTAACTGGTCCTGCAGGCTTGTATTGTAAGAGTTAATTGCACGTATGATGGTTAGTTAAAATTGCAACTCTCGTCCCCAAATTCTAGAAATTACATGTATGGTATCAATTACTTATAACGTTGTTACACAAATGTTCTTCTCTTGGATAGGTGTTAGATTTTAGCGTTAAATCCCTCCACATGCCATACATATGAGAGTATGATGGTTATTTTAAGTCGCAAGAATGTAATTTTGTTATTTTGGTTGTGCTCCCTACTTTTCAATTGCCATTAGTGAGATTTTCCTCTTGCTTCTTCATTTTCTTCTCTCTTATACACATACAACGACTAAATAATTTCCACTGAAAAGCGGGTGAAATCATATTTTTGATGTAACGACTAGCATAGATCAAGGTTGAGATAGGTAAATAAATAAAAAGCTAATGAATTGAAGCTATATCGTTTATACGATGTGATTTCATGTTATTGTTATTTTCAATGTCAATGGTTTGTTATTTTGAGCCTTAAATGATGTATGGGATTTTTTTAGTTGCAGTTTAGGCTCATTAATGCAACCTACTTCGCTATAATCTGACTCTGATACCAGTCTGTCACACCCCAAACATGGCCGATCGTTACATGATTTTGTAAAACATACATTGTAAATCATTTTGATTGATATAATTATTTTCAAAATTCTAATGCAAAAGTAGTTGTAGAAAAGTAAATATTTCTCAAAACACAACACGTGAAATAATAAATGTCCTAAAAAGCAAGGATGGCCATATATCCATGTGTCCCGGGCAAGCTAGACTTAATGCAATTATCAATTACGTAAGAAAACATGTAGAAAAACTGGATCAACAATAATATTGGTGACTTCTCATGTTTAGTTGTAACGGAAATCAGTGCGATAGACCACAAGATAATATTATACAAACACATCTCAACCAAAACTAGATTGTTATGGTAATAGATTGCCCCTACCCATTCGGTAAAAGTTAGAGTAATTAACCCGGGTGGGGATAGTCAAACCTAATAATAATATACATGATTACCTCATTTGAAAAAGAAATTTAAGGCTTCAATTTGGAGGGGACTTTATATGATAAGTAAATCACTTATGAAATATGTGTAATCATTGACACGTATTTGTGTCCACAAAAATAGTAAATTGATACACAGGTTGCACAAAAGGGTAAGTTTCAAAATTTTCAAAGTCAATCAAAAAAACTTTTGATATTTCTTTGGATTTTACATGAAAAAACGATGGAGGGGGATGCACGGGCAGGGTTTGTTTTCAATATGTTGATACATAATGTCCCTAGTTTATTATACTCAAATATTTTTGTCTTTCAATCTTACATATGTGTAATACATGGACATTTGGGTAATATGATATGTGTTTGAATGTATATTTGCTATTGAATGTATTTTATTCTTATATCATATATAGTTACACGCTTGAATGAATATTATATATTGGTTTGTAGTAGTCAGTCACAGTTCCGAGTTAATTATGATTCGTGAATGTGTTTGACTTAGTCTTATGGTTATTCATGCTAATAGACCATGCTTATTGACCAGTCGCACGACTGAACCAGGTGATTGGGTCAGTCGCACGACTGAGTCATGAGACTGGCTTAGGCCCTGTTTGATGCGTCTGACCAAGTGTCTGACCACTGACTGGCTGACTCGATCAGCCAGTCAGTGCGTTTGTTATGGCTGACCGAGTCGGCTGACCCGGAAATACCACTGACCGAGTCCTCCCCTTTGACATCGCTGACCAAACCCTTCCCACCTTCTCCATATCGCTGACCTCCCCCTCCCCTTGCGCTCTCGATCGTTGATCTCCCCCTCCCCCTGCGCTCTCGATCGGCCACCTCCCCCTCCCCCTGCGCTCTCGATCGGCGACCTCCCCTCCCCCTGCGCAAGCCCTAATCGAGCAACCCCGACCTGCGCGAGCCCTAACCGAGCGACCCCGACCTGCGCAAGCCCTAACCGAGCGACTCCCAAGCATCTCCCTGCGGTAATCATCATTTCTTTATGAATATAGATGTATATGCATATAGCTGTGTATGTATATGTGTATGCAGATGTGTATGTAGATGTATTTGCATATAGATGTGTATGTATATGTGTATGTAGATGTGTATGTAGATGTATATGTGTATGTAGATGTAGATGTAGATGTGTATGTAGATGTATGTTTATGTAGATGAGTATGTAGATGTATGTGTATGTAGATGTGTATGTGCATGTAGATGTGTATGTTGATGTATATGTGTATGTAGATATGTATGTAGATGTGTATGTAGATGTATGTGTATGTAGATGTGTATGTATATGTATATATTGCTTATGTGTATGTATGTATATAAGGTTATTTTTATCATTCAGCAGAGTCAGTCAGATACTAAGGTGCTGTTTATTTTTTCTGCAGGAAAACGTCTGCAGTCTGCGGACCACATCTGTAGACATCTGTAGCAGAAGAGGTGGACCAAATGTTTGCAGTCTGCAAGAAAAAGAATGTTTGTTTTGTTTAACATCTGCAGACAACAACAAACTAAATAAAATTATACAAACAAAATAACCATATACAAACAAACTAATCATACAAACAACAAATCAAAAAAAATATAAAAAAATGGTACCTGCAGTCGACGGTGAGGGGGCCGAAGGGGAGGGGGGCCGAAGGGGAGGGGGGCCGAAGGGGAGGGGGCCTAAGGGGATGGGGCCGAAGGGGATGGGATTGAAGGGGGGACGGTGGCGCGGTGGTGAGCAGGCGCGGTGGTGAGCAGGCGACGGTGGGGGCGGTGGCGCGGTGGCAACTGCGGGGCGGTGGCGCGGTGGCGACGGTGGGTAGAAAATGGGTGGGGAATAAGGGATCAGATGTTAGGGTTGCTTTATTTTAGAAGAGAAGAGGTTAGAAGAGGTGTGAAGACATTATTTCACCTCTTCTCCGTGCAGAGGTGAGGAAGACGTTTTTTTAATGAAACGTCTTCCAGAAAACAAACAGTCCGCAAAGTAAAAACCTCTTCCCGCGTCTGCGAACGCGCAGATGAAGAGGTGGGAAAGATGTTTTTTCAAAAAACAAACACCCCCTAAATCAAACAGCCAAGTTTCAGTCAGATGCAGACTCAGTCAGAACTTCTTACTGGGTCAGCTTCTGACTCAGTCAGATCTTACTCAGTCAGCGCAATCAAACAGCCCCTTAGTCGCACGATTGGACCAAGTATATGTTTCAATCGTGCGCATGAACAAATCGTATAGTTCAGTCGCACGACTGAACCATGCTAATGGCTCAGTCGTACGACTGTATACTGAAACCTATAAATACCACATAATTCGTAGAAACACTTAACACTTCGAATTCTTTCATACCCTAGCCGTCCAGAGAGTTCTATCTCGTCCATCCAAGTTCATAGTTCGTCCCGGATCGTTTTCTAATCATTCTTAACGTTGTTCTATTGTTAGATTGATTCGGGTTTTTCGTTTCACTAATTGGATCCACAATCAAATAGGATTCCGCACTATTTGATTAGGTTACACGTTGAATCTGTTAGTACTCCGTATGTACACGGTCCTAACACAATATGTTTAGTATTAAGTGTTTTGAAGGATATTTATTATGGTGTAGATATTTATACATAGTTTTGTATTTTTGTCTTTTAATTTTTGAAATGATTATAAATATTATGATGGTATTTTTATAATAATATATTTTAGTATTGATGGTTACTTTAAAACCATGTCACGTATATAGTAGTCGCATTAACATGGTTCATAGTGGGTAAAGTATCAATTAATGTGTTTATGTTTTTTGATTAATTTAAATCATTTCCACGTATATATTAGGTTCTAAAATACTTTATAACACTTTAATGCATTTATTAGTACATATATATTTGTCATCATCAACGTTCGTGTGTGCCGATTGTACCGTGTGTAAACTAGTAATTACAACGAATTATCGATGCATGTAATGTTATGCATAAACTTTGTTATGCATGGAATGACCTCAAATAAATGAAACTTAGATAAAATACATGTATAATATTTGTAATTATGACTAAGTAAGGGTTGAGTTTGACCTAAAATCCGAGGTGTCACATGTGTGATTTAGGATTGCTTTGTGTGTTTTTGGGTATGTAGTTGGCTGGGTGGATGGTTATTTTTGGTAATGTCCATGTTTAATGTTTTTAAGGGATGTCTTTGGCATGTTTATAATCACCTTGGTTATCTAAGGATGCTACACTAGTTAGATGGTTGTATATATAAAAGTAGGTCTTCCTATTATGGTTTATTATAGTTTGTCATAACTACATCTTTTGCTTACTGGAATTGTGTGTCGATTGGTTTGTCATTAGTTATGGTTAGTCTGTGCAATAGGTTGTCAAAGATACTTACATTAGGTTGCTAATAAATGGATCATGGTTATTGACTATAGTTTGTACATCTTTTGCATAACGTAATTGTATGTCAATTGGTTTGTTATTAACATGGTTTGTAGTTATGGAACATCAAACTCAATTGGTTGTCAATTGATTCGTTAATTGTTGTCAATCAGAATGATTTGTTAATTTTTTTTCAGGCCATTAAAACTGGATAACATGTGATCTGAAGCTGAGACCCCAAGTGATCTACCACAGAGACAATGTAAATGCACATGTGAAGATTGTTGATCACATATGACTCTGTGTTGATTACCTAAATGCAATACTTTTTGAAACACTTGCTTGCTTGATAATTTTTTTATCAAAAATTTTAACCAAATATAAGAGTGTATATTTTTAGGTTCCCTGATGTGTCGAGGCCACATGTGAACAAAGAGTTGTCACTTGATTTGATTTAGTAGAATTGGTCTAAAAAGTGGATAATAATAAGCTAAAAATAAGTAGAAGTGAGAAGAAAAAAACATTAGTATTATCGATTCACCGAAAGTTGATGAATGTAAAATTTCATCCCATATAAGATTGCGTGGACCTGAGAATTAGAGTCGTGACCTAAAGAGGATAAGAGATAAGATACGAACAGATGCGATGTCTACGAAAAGTCTTATTTACAAACTTCAAATCCGGTCTAAGCATTCATCGTCCTCCAACTTTGACCGAGTGGGTGTAGTAACCTAGGGATATTTCGTGTTATTATTTATACATAATTATATAGTTCACGGCAATCAACTGATAATTATTTATTTATAAATATAATATATCAATGAGAATAAAACAATTATTTGAGCCATTCTAGTAAAAGGTAACCATATTATTTTTCTTTTCTCCTTTTCATTTTTGATTAAAGCATAATTTTAACCCACTTCATATTCATGTAACGATTGAAGATCATATTCATTACACATGCGTACAAAATAAAAAACACATGTGTAATAATCAAAAAATGAGTAAAAAGCATATGCGCAAATCAGTAAAAAAAAGTATACATCCAAGTACTCAAATATCTTTACATAAAGACAAAAATCTACATGCTCTTTTCTTTATTCTTTCTTACTCATATCATAAAACTAGGTTGTTATGTTTTGAAGAAGAAACAAAGATTTAACATTAATTAACAACTACTTAAGCGGAAAAATGTATATCTAAAGAAAAAAAATTGAAGATTTAACCAGGTTTATAAATATGTCAATTCAATTTACATTTATATTTGGGATATTCAAACGTGTAAATTCCGCAAATTCTAAAAACCTGATAAAAATATATTTAAAGTTGCGAAAACCTTCACCAATAGAAAAATGTGTGATAATTCAAATACACCTATGTAGCAATCCAGTTTATACATGTGTAAATTTAAAAACCCTGTTAAAAACCAACAAAACCCAACACAAATATACAACCTTTTGTTAAAACCCAAATTTGCACATTTCTATTTCTATTCTATTTATTCCTCTATGTCGGTGGACATAGAGGATTTTTTTTGTTTTTGTTTTTGTATATTATATATAGAGGATGCAGCAAAATTGATTTTGTGCTAAACAAAATTGTACTACGTGCTTTAATTTGTGGTGTTGTGTAGAGAAACAAATATCCATAATAGCTTTCTTAATTAATCCATATTTTAAAAAAAAGTTATTATATAATACTACGTGTTTATTTTTAGGTGTAAATTTTGTTTGGAACGAGTTGTGTCAAATATTATAATTTTATTTCTTTGGTGTAAATTCAAATCTCTATGTTTTGATGTAAATTTTGCTAGGAAATGTGTTAGAGCGAATGTAATCTATGCTCTATCATGCCGCCTATGGCTTCCCCACACTTGCTTATTTTGATATACGTTTTGAGTTGTTCTACGTTTTAACGTAAATTGCGTTTAAATATAGTCGATTTAAATAAAATATGTTTTCATTCGATGATACTAATTGGTGTTACTCTATGTTTTACGTAAATTTAGTTCGGAAACAAATTGAGTCGATTATATTTTATACTTGATCATGACACGTACGCTCGCTGCCGCCGCAACGCGCGGCGAGTTAAATAACTAGGTTTATTTTATTACCTTTTATTTTTAACATAACAAAAAAAAACTTTTTAGTTTTGAACATTCATTTTGATTTTGGTTTAGGGTTACATTAAAACTCGCATACACGCGACAACTATTTTAGTTTATCATATAATAGTAATAGTAGTTCAAATTATATATATCATAAACAACTTTATTATATAATATTACGTGTTTATTTTAATGTGTAAATTTTGTTTTGAACGAGTTGGGTCAAATATTATAATTTTATTTCGTTGGTATAAATTCGAGTTACTCTATGTTTTGATGTAAATTTTGCTAGGAAATGCGCTAGAGCGAATGTAATCTATGCTTTATCATGTCGCCTTCTTTCTCGCACTTGCTTATTTTTATGTACATTTTGAATTGTTATACGTTTTAACGTAAATTGTGTTTGAAATATTCGATTTAAATAAAATATATTTTCATTTGACTGTACAAATTCGTGTTACTCCATGTTTTACGTAAATTTAGTTCGGAAACAAGTTGAGTCGATTATATTTTATACTTGATCATGACACGTACATTCGTCACTGCAGCAACGCGCGACGAGTAAATTACTAGTTTTGTTAAATCTCAAGAAAACCCAACACAAAACCCTAACAAACATAACAGAGGTATGCAATAGCTTTTGAATATCGGACGACCCACCATAAACATCATACCAAAACAGTCGCCTTTGTTAGATCATCGCCCTCTGAGTCTTTTTGATTTTGAGAAAAAGACGATGGATCTAAGAGAAAAAATCTGCGAGACGATGAAAATGTGCGCAAAACCAACATCTACGTTGGTCCGTGATTATAGTCACCAAATTTAAAAAAGAATTTATGAATGGAACACATATAAGATTCTGGCTGAAAAAAAAGATTTAGAAAAAGAAGGCTTCAAATAAAAAATCGAATTAAAATTAAGTGTGTCACATTATATTATATTATATTATATTATATTATATTATATTATATTATATTATATTATATTATATTATATTATATTATATTATATTATATTATATTATATTATATTATATTATATTATATTATATTATATTATATTATTATATATATTAAAGACCTTTGTCGGTAATGTAATCATCTTGTGCTACAGTAAATTCTCAAATCCCCTTTTTATTAAGCTTCTCCTTCATCACCACCTAAACCCACACGGTCGACCTTCTACATTGACGAAGGCTCATCTTCCTTCTGGTACGTTCTTTCTCTCTATCATCATCATCATCTTCTCGCTCTTGCGTTTATCTTCTGCAACACACGCATACAAACTCCGATTCGTAATCTTGTGGTTTATCGTTATACGCTCTTTCGAAGCTCATACTCTGGTACTTCATTTATTTGTCGCCGTTGAAACATATACGCCATTGGTTTTGATAGAATGATGTGAATCGAACGTTTTAAGATGTTTGTACCTGCATGTTATTGCGTCTGGATTTTGCGTTGATTTCTTTAGCTTTGGGTTTGGGTTAGGAGGTGTTTTGGTTGAAGTGGGTCTGGCTTGAACTTACGATCATCAGGTTGCTTGTGGGTATCTTTTGGGTGGGTTTTTTGTTTTAGGCTTTAGTTACCTGCATTTTGCATTTTAGATTTCTATGCTCAAGAGATTGATGGTCTAATGTTTTGGGAACAACCAGTGATAGGATTCCTTTAAGTTAGACTGGAGAAATAACCTGAACAATTTCACAGATTACAACAGAACAAAGGTAAAGAAAGTCTTTATAAAATTTATTCTAAAAGAACTGTTGCCTTCTACCTGCTGCAATTATCCAATGTATCATATGAGATTCTTTTAAGTCGTGTGAAAAACAATAACACCAAAAGAACATTGAATCTATGATACAAAATCAAAATCAAGTTAAACAAGATGTAAACATGCAATGAGTTGGGTTTTTTACTTGATTTCCTTCTTTTTTTAAGGTTTTCTTCTGCTTAGTGCGCATCTATGTTAAAGATAGGGTTGTGGGGTTTATTTGTATCTTATTTGTGTTCTGTGTGTTTTTTCTCCAACTTAGGATTGGCGTTATTTTTAATTGCTTTACTCTACTGTCATGGATAAGAGGGTGCCTACCTGTGTTTCTTTTGATTGTCTCATTTATGTGACTTAGGCATCTGTTGCTTATATCTTTTTCCTCTTGTGCTAATTGCCATGAAATTGCTATCATCAGGTTGCTTATGGATGTCTTTTGGATGGGCTTTTTTTTACATTTTAGTTGCCTGTATTTTGCATTTTAGATTTGTATGCTCAATTGGTTGGTGGTCTAATGTTTCGATCAAATTAAACAAGATGCAAACATACAATGAGCTGGGTGTATGTTGTTTTTTACTTGATTACCTTCTTTTTCTAAGGTTTTCTTCTGCTTAGTGTGTATCTATGTTAAAGATTGGGTTATGGGGTTTATTCTTATCTCATCTGTGTTTTGTGTGTTCTTTCCCCAAATTAGGATTGCTGTTCTTTTTAGTTGCTTATCTGACTACAAATGCTTTATTCTACTGTCATGCATAGGAGGGTTCTCTCTATGTTGTTTTAAATTGAGGAAATCATATATAAAGTTGTTTAAAGCAAAGTGTATTTATGAGTCAGTCACCAGATTACCTCCAACTATAAACGTTATGCTTCACTTGGGCTGTTCATTTTAATATAAGTGCTGATTTCTTTTCCTTATTTCACATTTAGGTATCTGTTGCTTACATATTATTCATGTTGTACTAACAGTTCATTCGTATTTACATATTGATTGTGTCACTTGGTTTAAATTTTTACGTTGGTTATTGGTTCACCCAAACATCATGATGAATGTTACTGTAAATGTTAGTTGTCTGGCTTTGGGTATTGTTGGTAAGTTCAAATGCTTGGCTTGGTTTACTTAAACACGACATGCAATAGTTAGCAGAAGATAGTTGATTGTGAGACATTTAAACCAAAAATGTGGCAGTTACAATCCTTATTATGCAGCATCGGGAATTACTAGTGGACGAATAGTTTAATATACATCGTTGTTTTGTTTCAGGTGTAGCGTTTTCCGATATAAGACGAGAATACATTCTACAAATACTAATCCACAGGTCATTTGAAATTTAATTTAATATTGACAGGCTTAGATCAATGTTTTAACCCAAACAATGGCATCTTTAAATACACGTTCTCTTAATCGTATATCTTATGTATGGTGATGTGTTTTTATGTTTATTTAAGTGTCTGATATTCTGTTGCTTTTTTTTTGGTGCTCGAGCTTTGGGGTTGAACGTTTGCTTGCTTACATTCTGCAGGTTTGTGACCCAAATTTAGTTTATGTTTCCTTTGTTCCGTCGTGATATGTCTGTGTTTTCTTATTGACGTTCTTACATCGTTGGTATAATGATAAATATTGTTGTTTATGTATGTTTGTCTACTTTATGATACGTCTAAATGTTTGTTCCTTCTTACTGCGTTGCTGTGCTGTTGTGTTTATTTTGTGTGTGCAGGTTATTTCTTCAAGTGTCTCGGCTAATAGTTCACGTTTTCATATGCAGGTATGATTTGTTTCTCCTTTTTTTTTGATGTTTGGCGTCTAGAATTGCCTGTCTTTTTAACCTGTATAATATTACCATTGATTTTATTTTTTAATGTTTAGCGTCAAGAATGGCCTGATTTTTTGCGTTTTGGTTTAGGAAGAGTGTACCTATCCGGAGTAGGTTAACCTGTATTCTATTACCGTTAATTTAATGCTAAAAGTGGATTCAAGGTTTTGTAGTTTCCCTGAAACATGTAGTATTCTGTTCTCTGCGCCTCTTCTATGTCGTCTCTGAATGTGTGTATCGCTTTGTCAGAACCGCAGAGGTAAGCGTGCGGCAGTAGGTGGCACTGTTTCTGGTGTAAATTCTTCTTCTACGTCATCTATTAAGGCATCATCTCAGACGGAACGCCAGTCATTGCATCGTGCATAGGTCTCGCGCCGCAACGCGCGCATCAACCTTCTAGTTGTTAGGGAGTAAATTGTAACTTTGAAAAACCATCTCAAGAAGATTGTAGGGTATACTTCATCCACTTGTAATATTTAATTTAGTGAATAGTAACATCGATAGAATGCCCATCACAAACTACTATATAGAATCTGTCAGTCAAATGAAGTATATTGTACTTCAAAAATTTTGTAAAGGGGAGAACCACTGACTACTAACTCTCTAAAGATGAAAGTTTCATTATGTTTTGGCATTTTTAATAACAATTAACAAACACGAATATAGCTTGTTTCCAAAAGATAATAAGGAAGGAGAACATATAATAAATTTTGGGCGTCTTCTTCCTCACACAAACCTGCGGCTGAAAGCCCCTTATTAGAGACCTGTTTGATTCGGTTTTTAAACAAGCGAGACCAAAGCATAAACAACCTTTCAAAATATTACACAACTAAGAGCCAAACCAAACATAACTGGTACTCATGCGTCTTGATCCATTCATGTTTCAGTTCTTTGGTTTTGTTGTTCCAAGACGAGTTTGACACCTCTTGTTCAACCCAGGGGACCAAATTTTGCATAACCCCAGTTCAACCAAGAACACGAAAAACAGAACCTTGATCCGACCTTTGTCTTCAACTGAGAACTAACACCAACCAAAACCCGATAAAAGAAACGCTACTGATTCAAGACATCACACAATGAGGCGGCTAAATATGGCATGAACATACTATACGGATAAAAGGTTGAACAAGCTAAAGTTATATGATCTACAAGACTAGAACCCCTTTAATTTCAGATATCATATGAAATTCAATTACTTAATAAAACTGAAAATGTCAGATTCCAGTAGTAGGGGAAGACGATAAGAATATCAGAACTGGGTTTAGCAGAACCTCAAACAAGCTTCAAGCTCTTTCTCATCTTCACAGTTGTAACCCAATTGATAGGCTCGAGCTACATTACATGTAAAAAAATATTTATACACTTCTTATAATGTAACACCAAGGGTGAAACTGTGAAAGTAACGTAAACTAAAATGCATACCAAAACGGCCAGATCCCATGAATGGCTCTGCTTCATCTGTGACACCCCCTTGCTGCTGTTCCTCCTAATTTCAACCAAATAAATAATAAAAAATTTTAGCACCTTCAAATAAATATAGATTCTGCATGTGCATATTTTCATGTTATGATATTTTGTTCCCTAGACGTGCCAATTTCGGCTTAATAACTTATGAACTGTCAGATTATATAGATTTTTTTTTATCTCTAACGGGTCAAACGGATAAACTCAATATAAAAAGATCATAAATGAACAAGCCAAATGGGTTGGAAGTCATTCAAAGGTAGCTTTATTGCATAAAGCCTCCTAAATCATTTTTCAAAAATAGATTATTATTCAGATAAACAAATTCTGTGTTTGGTTCCAGTGTTTGGAGTGAAAGAAGGTATTTAATTAATATGTACAGATTTAAAAGTCTGTCCTTTTCTTTCAAAGCTATACTAATTCTATATCCATTTACAGACCAAACACCACCTAACACACTAAACCATGATTAAATGTACATATATACAACAAGAAGCAACATACCTATATTTAAGAGTATAAGGGGCAATATTGACAAATTTCACTATGAATGGATCATTCAATTTTGTCTCTAAAAGGTCAAAAGTGTAAAATATAATAACATAATCACAAAAAGGAAACTTGTCAAAAGACGGCCAAAGTGTATTTATAAATTACAACACATAAAAACGTCATAAAAACTTCTCTCACAAAAGTAGAATATGACTGAAATAATATAAGCTCTAATCATGTAATCATATTTGGCACACCAACTGTTTATATAAACTCAATTTTATTTAACAAAAAGTGTTTAAAACTTTGATAATTATTTGATAAAAAGGAAAAACTTCACCCAATGGTAACCAAGTTCCCAAGTGTTCCCACTATAGGTCGCTCAAAGCTTTTTGTCCCTTTAAAGTCGCTCAATTTGCACTAGGTGTTCTCAATCCTACGTAATGTTTTCATAAATGTTTAAGTTTTTTAACAATCAAGGGAGGCAAATAAAACATATATGAATCTTGTTTATTAATAAGTGAAAATTTTCTTCCAGTTTGAACAAAAGATGTTTCACATTAACCCAACCCACCCATTTTGACCTCATAGATTCTGACCCAATTTGACAGTGAAGAAAGAGAAGACTAAGCATACTGACCCAGTATTAATAAGCTAGTTAAATGGAAATATCAAAAGGTATCCTTCACAAACTAATTAAGGTTAACATAACAGTTTCAAATTTTATATAGTAGTTGCACCTTACGTGCGATGGCTTTAACATTTCAATCATGGCAGAATAACTTGGCTTCAGGCTAAGGAGGTTGGTTTAGGAGTATCACAAACAATGGTTACTGCTTCAAACAACTTGAGCTTTTATCAAGTTCCAACTCAAGCACAAAAGTGAGCTTGAAAGTTAAATTTTTAAAGAGCTAAGCTTTATATGGGCTGTACTTGAATAAAAGATGTATAAAAGATTCATACTGGTATTCGGTTCTGGTCATATGACTATCATTTCAAACCTCTTCTAAGTAACACTAGAGATGCAACTTACCGTGTCTCCTCCAATTTCAGATGGGGAAAGCAATCGATCGAAACAATGCCCGGAAATTGTACACACCAACAGCTCATTTTCTGGATCAAGAACAACCTCCTTGCAAGTATCATCACATACTGCACAAGCAAATAAAATAACAACAATGCTATTAGAATCCAATGGTCAAATATCCAAGCATTCAAAATATTTATTTATAGAGCTGGCAATTAAAACCCATTTATAGGTAAATGGGATCATTTAGGTTATAATTTCTAACAGGTCAAATGGGTAAAGTTGGAAAACTTAACTGCAGTCAATGAGTTTAAAGTTGTCCAGAATGTATAGAATCTCATAACTATTGTATTGCGAAATTAAAGAAACAAAAACAAAAATACATTTTTAGCTCGGACCAACTTGACCCGACCCAGCACATTTCTACCTGTAGTAAATTTTTGCCTGTTCTTACCAAACCAGTTTACCAACACAACCATTTTTCACATCTACTTTTGAACAACAAATGAAGGTCAGAATGTCAATCAGTGACACATACCATGAACATATCCAGTACTTTCACACACAAAAACATCTCCAATTTGGTAGTAGGTACATCTTTCTCCAGAACAATCATGATCAGAGAACACCTTATCAGTTAGTCCTTTGCTTTTCTTCCATATGGAGACTTGATCAGCGACAGACTTGTCCAGAATCATCCAGTCATCTTTCAACTACAGATGCCAAGTGAGATATATTGAAAAAATTACAGGACAAAAAGTAGTCTCGTTAAACAACCCGACCCATTTTCCACTATTAAATTATGAAGCAAGGAGCTCTATTCACCTCTGAAGGAAGAGGTGCTTGGCTTCTTTTTGCTACTTGCATCTGGATGTAATACTCTTTGAACTCACTGGGGCAATTTCTAACAAACTCAACCATGTCTTCTTCGTCACGCTACACGTGAAAATATGGTTCTTAGGTAGGAGAAAGTATACTAAAAGCGTAGTTACACGCACCACGCTGGAAGTATTAGAACTTAAAGTTAATTTTTAGGACTAAAGTTTACTAGGTACCAAATGATAGTCGATTCTTTCAAAATAATTACAACGACAAGTAAAAGAATGCGTGGCAATATACTACCCCCTCACAGATTATACGAGACTTGCATTTTTGTTGTCTTTTGCCACATTGAAGTTGCCTTATGTGTCTATTTGTCATAATTGTATACAAACTTATATGATCAATTACTTCCGTCGATAATTATTCCCATGATAATCAAGAACTAGTATCATGGATCTCATTACTTCATAGAAACATGTTTCCCTTTAAATTCCACAAATAATAGCTCTGGTCTTTCTAAGAACTCTAATTAAACTAAACAGCTTGACCTTTTCAGATGTTTGGTGGAAAAATTACTTTAAAATCTCATAGAAATGATAATCCATCCTTCCCAAAAACAGAGTCCACTTACAATTTCTAGGAAACTTACGTACAAATACTATTTTTTTAACCTCTGAGCATATGTAAATATATCCTATATTAAGTCATCGATAAAGACAGTTAACACGGATCACCAATTTCCTTGATGTAAATCTGAGTTAGGACGCTCTGCAGCCTGTGCTCGTTTTTGGGAGAGCGTAGTAGATGTGATGATTTACACATCAAGAGTTCAAGATAATAGTATACAGTTTTATATTCTACTTTCTAAGCATAAATATCATTTAACATAAGACCAAGCACACAAATATTCAATTGTTGTTTTAGCCAGTAAAACTACCTGAATATACAGCTTCTTCCAAGCACAGTCACGCAACTTTCCTGTTGGTGGCAGGATACCCCATCGCATACAGTACCTAGAAGTTGGTGAACATTTTAGGCATTAATAAATCCAAGTTTTTAAGTAAATAACAACAAATACTCAAACTACACAACATTCAGCACTTTTTCTTATCCAAAAGTGAACCAATAGAGAAATGTGTATATACATGTGTGTGTGCACGCGCTCCTTCCATACATTCTATACATTTCCTGATAAAACACCCTCCACTTTAAGGACTATATAACAGTAGCACCCTTCATCTACCCTATTATACTAAAAACACCACTCTAGAAAGCAACAGATCTGACAAATTAGAATCCATTGTTGAAGTTTTTAAGGAGATCACAATTCCATGTTGTGAAATAATATCAACAAGTTAACGTAGACAATAACACCTTGTAACAGAGCTGGAAGATGAATTCATAATAAGCAAAGAAAACATTCTCTACGCCGTTCATTCCTAACCACTAGTAAATAACAATGCAATAATAAACACGAAGCAACAACAACAAAGATAATATGTAACAAAATAAAGAATACAAATTCAAATCTAGCCTGAGAAATGTGGGAAAAAAATACTCACAGGCGACGCCACAAGGATTCATCAGAAGATGCAAAATTAAGGAATCTACAGACCAGAGAACATGCAACAAGATCCTGCCATTTTTCAAGATCATCATAAAAAACATCAGAACGAATTAGTAAATATCCCTTTCCGGTTTTGTGTATTCCAAATCTGATATAAAATTTTGATATTTTTATTTTAACAAACTTTTTCTTTGCAACTTGTGTTGTTTCCTATGTATTAATCAAAAGTTCATACAAAAACTATATAAACCTATATAAGCTCTTAATCAATAACAATCTGTTCTACCCTCAAGAATTAAACCAGAACCAACAACAAAATTAGCAGAAGCACAACCTCAGACGATAGAAACTTGAGGATGTGAGGAAAAAGCTCCGGTGGAACCACGCTAAAGAAGCCATCTTCAATCCTCCTTGGAATCATTCCTCTGCTACTAACGCCACCGCTTTGCTCCACCCGAAGCCTCTTCGTCGGCCGCACGTCCTCTTTCTCCGATTTCGCATCTTCCTAAATCACACAACAAAATCAAATTCAAACCACAGAATTCGCATCACCGAACAAAAAAATTCATATGTTATCCACAAACAAACACATAAAAAGGTCGAATCTAAGATAACGAGATCTAGATTTCGAATCAATCGATTTGAACGAAGAAATAACGTGTTACCTGATCGGAGATCTCTGAAAGGACCTCGGATTCTAAGAAGTGAGCGAGATGTTCGTCTTCGTCTTCGTCTTCGGAAAGCGTCATGATTACTTACACCACGGGTTATTCGATCGAGAGAGAATAACAAACTAGTTTGTTGAAGCAAATATGTGTGGCCGGAAAAGTGGCCGGCGAAAGTGGTTTCCGCTGATGATAATGGATGGAGAATTCTCGATATCAGAAAATTGGGGGGTGCTTTGCGTGAAACGCCTTCGGGTCGGGTCAAACCGTATCGGTTCAAGTCGGTTAGCTCCACTCCTTGGACTTGATGAAATGGCTACACCACCCTTTCACCTGGGCCTAGGGGTGGTGTTTTTAACAGAACCTGATTACGGAAGTCGAACCGTAACAACCCGAATCTGATTAAAAAAAACCTGAAAATACCCAACCAGATGCATATTTGGTGTGGTAATGGGGTAACCCGAGTAAATTGCACGCGGAAAAGCTTTTTATCTTTTTTCTTTTTTTAGTCTCACCGACGGACAAACTTTTTTAAACAATATTTTATTTAGACTTCTTTGTAATTATCCTCTTTGTATAGTTGATTAATAACACATAATAGCTTAAGGGTTTCATTACTTTAACGTAAGTACTTGCTGAGTAAGATAAATCCCCAATTAGTCATTGGAGGAGTTTAGGTGATATTCCTCCAATGTTCCGCTCCACAATTAGATATAGATGGCATCATCAAATAATCCTCTCCTTAGCTTAAACAACTAACGAGTGTATGAGATAACCGTGATCTTTTTAAAAAATATTGTTTTTAAGTTCTAACCCTTGTTTGTGTCAATAGAAGGATGAAGATCAGATGTCATCACTTGGTATTGAACACTAACCTCACGGTGTGTATCCCGTGAGGAGGTTATAAAGATAGCAAGATAGCTTGTGAACGTTAACAAGAAGGAAAGATTTATTGTTCACAATGAGAGAGGAAAGCAGCTTTTAAAATTTGTTAGTGTTAGCTATAAAAAATATTTCCGACATATTTTGTATTCATTTGTACTTATCTATTGATTAAGTTTTTGATGAACAAAAATTAGTCTTCAAAGATTGAAGAATTCCAAGGAAAGATTGATGTTCCTCGAATTCAAATTGATCTTCACAAGATCAACTTTCCATGATGCCCGATACGTATCATAGACATCGATATTCAGCAGCCATGATAGTTTTAGAGAGGGAATAACTGATGCGAGAACATTTAATTTCTATTATATTCCAACTTCCTTTCACAAACCAAACATTCCTTCTAAAATGTCTTACAAACCAATCACCACTTAAGGGTTTGACTTGGCTGTTTATTGCATTTGACCAATTTTTGTGATATAGTTCCAACACCCAGAAAGAATGCGTCGACAAAACCAAAAGAAAAGTTAATGTGACTTTCTCTGGAACAATTTATCAACAATAGGGAACTCGGGTGCTATATCCACTGGAACCTGCAAATTGGCAAAATGCAGATCATTTGAGGAGCAAAACATGGAGAAACAATATTATATATGAAATACGTGTTATGAAGTATGCATTTGGACATTTATGCGTGCCATCAAACTGTACTTTAACATCAACTAATGTCAAAAATGTATTTCATACAATCATCATCATGATAACAAAAGGGTAAAAAATTGCGGAACAAGATCAAGCCAAGAAATGATGAGTTGATGACAATAAGAAATATGTATAACTTTGTGTTGAAAATTTTGACAGAAAGAAAATACTGCAATCGGTACACAGAAAAGCGTTGCTATTTAACTGTTTTAAGAGGTAATGAGCTACTGTTATTAAAGTAAAGAGAGGCAAAATGAGCAGGTTGTGTCGCTTGGGTAAAGGGGTCAAAATGAGTGTTCACTTTAGTACGTGTCTAGATGGGTCGGGTTATGCCAAATCATGATCACCTTTCATTCTAATGTATCTTTATAAATAATTATTAATGAGTTAAATATGAATCCATAAATTATTTCTTCATTACAATAAATGATCTAAACATTTTAATAAAGCAATTGTAAGAGGTTTAATTTGTTTAAATGCATTTCAGGTGTTTGCATGTTTCACTTTTAGTTAAATTTTATTACTTAACCTATCTAATCAATTAAAAATTAACATAACCCAAATCAACATAGTTGCATGTAAACAGGCTCTATATTAAAGTAACATCAGTTGCAAAAGCAGAAAACCAATAACCGTAAGAATGACAGCAATTATAATTTACCTGAACCATTTCTAGTTTCTCCAGAGCAACTTTCAAAGGTTTTGTCATCACACAGTAACTAGCAAGAAGTTGCTTTGCGGCATCTTTGTCACCTTTTGCTTGTGTTGTTAGTATAACCGTACTTAAACTCTCCACAGCGTCTTCAATCTACAAAGATGAGTTAAAAATTTAACAATAGAAAACTTCATTTTATGAAACTGATTCATAAAACAAGCATTTATATTAAAAGACAACATAGAAAGAAACTTAGACGAACGTGCCTTGTCAAAGTCGACAGAGAATGTTTCATCAGGATGCAAAACAAAGGCTTCTTTTTCATATAACCAGTTGAACTGTAGTGCTTGTCCTTTTCTGATATCAATTCATGAAAATCAAGTATGAAAAATATGAAATGTGATAAAGAGAAATTAGATATGGGCATGTGGCAATCTCGACCCATATCCTTATCAACGGGTCAATTTGGGTTACTCTCTAACGGGTCAAGTTAACTAAAAGGGGAACATGTCAAATGGGTCTCATGGATTGAAAGTCGCAAGGTCTATTTCTCTAGCACATGCAACTACCTAAATCATTTAAGTCAAAGGTTCAGATATTATTGTAATAATTTGTAACCAAAATTGTAAAAAAAAAAAAAAAAGTGTTTGCAGGTCAACAAACCAGGCCCAGCCTGTTTTGATCTGTATTAAGAAAATAACTTTTGACCCACCGCTCCCATCTTGCCACCTCTTAGGATAAAAAATCAGATTAAATATATTCATTACTACACGGATTACCCATGAGCTTCCTCTAACCCGAAACGAACAGAGCGGAAACAACCTGCAAGAAAAGAAACATACATGGATTTGACCAGGCTCTTTGGAAGCAAACCCTGGTCATCCAAAAAATCGTCAAAACAAGAGACAACACGAAAAACTATCGATACTCCTAGGACAAAGAGTAGAAACTAAATGCTCCGGTTTACATTTTTAGTATTTAGTTTCCACAAAATCAATGGGTAACAAATTCTATATATTATCTAGGCATTCATATAAAAGAAGTTAAGTCATGAAAACAGTCGTTCTGTGAGGAACTGAGGATCTAGATGCCCAAGAAACAGTCATGTATGACAGCAAAAGAATGATAATAGCATAATTTGAGATTGTAAAAATATAAAAGCCCACCAACCTAGAAGAAAAGAAAGTAAACTAAATCATGAGAAGATTAAACCGTACAAAACAATAAGATAGGTTTGATTTCTAGCATGAAAAAGATACATATGCTGATACAAGTGATATGGTTCAATCTTATCGAATGCTAAAGGATGCAACATAACACCTCCTCTAATACAAATCACTTTGGGCTAAATGTTAATTTTATAATGTAATAAAAACTATATTCAACATTGCATTGATCCAATAGAACTAGTTAGGAGATAACAGTGTGCACAAATATAATGGATTGTATACAATATACTAACCTTATCAATTAGAAATTTTAGGGCCCAAAGACCAACAATGTCAGCTTTAGCTTCTTCCAAAGCTGAATGGAGTTCTTGTAGCTCCTAAATATCATATAAGAGAAGAAGTAAAACCCATAATGATTATTACAAACAAGAAGCATTAAATTAAATCCGTAATAGAATGGTAAAGATACTGACCAATCTCACAGTTGACTTTTGACCACTTGGAAGTGTTATGGTATGTGGCCCTATCCCATGACAGCACTCATGGCAAATTGTGTGAGTAAAAAAAGAGTCAAAGTCAACCAATTCATGTTGTTCCTTTATGATACAGACATCCGCTACAGGCTGAAGAATAAGCTTGAACCTATCAAATCGTTTTTCCAACACAGTTCTTAATACTTTGAGAATAGGTAAAAGTAGAGGCAGGCAATAAAAAAATTACTACAACAGTAAACTAAATCTCTGAATAACACGGATTTAAGAGACTGTAAGTCTGTAACCATTAACAATGAACTTTGGCAACTTTCCACGCATTTGATTTGTTCCCGTTCTAGCTAAAAAAACTTTATTCAACCGATTTGACCTACTTGAGATATAACACAACCCAAATCAACCCCTACATAAGTAACCAAGTCAATATTGCCACCTCTGGGAAAAAGCTACACTTAGCTGTGATTTTATGTAGCTAGAAGAAAATTACTTCAGTAATTATATTCAACTTTAAGATCATGGGTTTAATTTATATACTTTGCTTCAGAAACATTTTTCAGCATCACCATGGATGTTCCACGATCTTTGACTATGCGCTCATCGTTTGGAAGATTGAATGCAACAGTTTGAGGACCCTTCACATCCTGCACCAACATTAAATGCATAAAACACCATTTCAAATTTTTATGTTCTCTATCCTTAAAAATTATCATTTAACTCCAAAAAAATATAAATACTTGAAATGTTTCCTTGTTTTAAAATAACTTACCCCCGAATTATAAACAAGTTGCACAACACGAATAGGTGCGGATATCACTTCTGATGATTTATAGATGGTGTCCATTGGAAGATTTTGCTCCAAAACCTACATAATTAGATTAAATTAATGCACAGAAATAAATTTGATGGAGCTGAATGCAAGTGAAAATGATAAAAAAAAAATTGCACCTGCAAATGATCCCCAAATAGTTTAACTTGTGCAGTTGCTTTATCATCACGAACTCCAATAAATGCCTCAAAAGTGGCCTAAGTTGATATATGCAATTAGAATACATTCAGACACTGGGATACAAGAACACTACAACAGTTCACAATTCAAATAAGGGTTGGTGTTAAACTTAAACAAAAAATGAATAGTAAATACTTTATTATTACCTTGTATCCAAATAGTTCATCTTCATATGTTTCATATGGGCCAATAGTAACATCCACCTTAGAGTCCTTCGGAACAGAAAAGATGCACAACATTGTAATTTTTCTTTTAACAAAAATAGAACTAGCAGGAACAAACCAGCATTTGCAGTTCAAGTGAAGTAAGATTTAAACTTGATTTTGATAATATTTTGACTTATGGTTTATATAATGACAAAATACCAATAGAACTTGAATGATATTAAAACAGATGTTAATTATACAAAAAAGTTTATAAGGGGATTAGAGATTATTGTTTGTGGGTCATGTGGATCGTCAAATAGATACCACACTAACAAACATCAGGCAAATGGGTAAAACCATGGACAGTAATGAGCAAAAGCAAATTTAATTCTATAAATGCTCATGTGAATTGCTTAATAGCTACAAAGAATATTAACATTACAAGTTTGTCATTAAAGAATAATAACAACTAGCTTCTATCTATGTTTTTTGTATAAAGACTTCAGAACACGATGAAATATAAATGAAAGAAGATACACTGGTATGAAGCACGCACTAACCAATTCCATCCAGGCTATATCAGAGTCATAGTAGTCATTTGAAAGGAAAGCATCAGCCTTGCTATGTAGCAATCTCTTTAAACTATAAAAAAACATGAATACCGTTAATAATCATACCTTCATAAAACACAGTGGCTACAGTACTTAACAAACCTCATGGATTAATGTTTCCCCTGTTGGCTGTTGTACATACCATGGTACCAAAAATTAAAATTAAAATTAAAATTAGAATTAAAATTAAATGTAAGAAACTCTACCTAGGTGAACTTGTCAAATCGCCTGCTTTATGCAATAAATTGGAAGCTTTTGTGAGAAATGAAGAATACTCTTGAGAATATGGGATGCTATAGAGATCACTAGCAGAACTCGCTATATTATTTGAAGGAGAATCACTTTTCCTTCTAATAACACTGAAAAATCCAGCTGGATCTTGTTTTTCATCACCAGAAAGCCCTTTTGTCCACAACTCAAATTCCTAACACAAAAGACGAAACTCTTAAGTCATCAATAGAGGTTACAATTTCGACCATTTACTTGATGTGGATATATTATGTCTAATTGGTCAAACAGGTTATGAAGAAACGGTAGCTATAAAGGAATCAGATCAAGTGGATCAAAAGCCCAATTTGTATTTCAATGAGTAAAATCTCTTAAATCATCTTACTCGATAATTATTTTCAAATCATATACACAAAAAGTAAATGACTATAGCAACAATAAAAGTCACCAACATTAAGCTACCTAAAAAGTTTGGAAAAAGTGCTTCAGGTCAACTTGACCCTTACATAAATGATCCATTTTGGTATGCTACTACACCATACCGGCCTGCCAATTTTGCCACCTTTAGTGATAATATTTGACTGAATATTGGACCTGGTTAATTGCATTTAAAGGCAACTTGGAAACCTTTAACATAAAAAAATAAAATAAAAATAAAAACTTATACCATTTTATCCATGTCCGGAGGGTAGAAATTAGCCCTAGGTGGTTTCTGTAACGGAAAAGCAGCCTTGTATTCAACACCTTTCCACCCGGCAATTGGTTTTGTTGCTTCAGGAATTAATTTAATGGCAGAGTCGGCAGTTGTCAAAAACGCTTCATTTTCATCAAGACAAGACCTACCAAACAATTTTTCCTCAA
Organism: Flaveria linearis; assembly: GCA_024085815.1. Lineage (NCBI taxonomy): Eukaryota > Viridiplantae > Streptophyta > Magnoliopsida > Asterales > Asteraceae > Flaveria > Flaveria linearis. The sequence goes on from CM044011.1 coordinate 31,377,624, forward strand.
TGATTGCCTTGTATTTTCTCAAAAATATAAAATCAACAACAATTTAATCTAACTTTCACTTTGATCGTATTTACACGTATATTTTTGTTAATTACAGCACCCTTTTAGTGTCATTATCAGGAATGGTTTTCCATTTAAGTGAGACGGCAACCATTTTGAGTTGGCACTTAGGGAAGAGTGACATTCAATAATGTTCAAAAACAGGTTTGAATAAACATATGAAATTATTCTGTATATATTGATTGTAGTGAATGATCTTACCATGGACTCTTGTTTATTGAATAATAAATCCATTTTAACTTGTCAAATTCAGACATTTGAGCGTGCCCCTTTAACCATTCCCGTAGAGATGGATTGCTGCACCAAACCTGATTTAATGACAATTCAAGAAAAAAAAATTGTTAAATGAAAAGGAAACCCAAAATGAAAATGAGAACAGGCTGGACTAAATGAATAGGCCATCAAATTAACCAAGACAAACCTGCTGATGGAATATATCATCCATTATTTGTGCAGCATGAATGAGTGAAACCAGAGATTCCATGTCTTCCTTAGTCAGGCCGGACAACTGTGTCAGAAGATTTTAATTAAGTCCCAAATTTTCAGTTCCTGCTACAGCAGAGGTGAGAATTTTGACCCATATATGGTTAAACATGTCGATCTGAATTATACTTGGCCTCTAAAGGGACAAAAACTTAAGAAATTGGTTACATGGAAAAGGGATGAACAGGTCAAGTGGGTTAAAAGACATATAAAAAGCATACATGATGCACCAGCCCTCCTAAACTATTTTACTTCAAAAATTGCACTATCACTATGATAATATATTTTTTAACCAATTTTTAAAACATTAATGATTTGTACAACTTAAAAAAATAAAAAGAAACATTGTCCATGAATCTGCCTAACCCGAACATCAATGTTACTCATCCTATCCTGACAGCTTTGCCACCTCGACATTACAGCACATAAATGATCCACTATATAAATAGTGTAAACCTCTATAACGATAGGAGGTTAACATGATATATATCTGGATGAAAGCATGCTAGATGAAGATTCATATTAACATGGTGTTTAGTTTGTAAATGGGACTAGAAATGGGTATTGGTTTAAAAGAAAAGGAGAGAGAAAATGCATGATTGTTTGGAAAAAAAAATTGTTTGTTAGGTTGACATTGAATTTTGAATATTATGTTAAAAGATAAGCTAACATGGAGAATACAAAGAACAAGAGAGAATAAAGATAAGAAACTAAAGAGAGAGGAGGGTGACTGAGAAAGGCTGGTACATTGAGTGACAAAACCTACAAGAAAACCTTCATATCACGGGTAGTATATAAACAGCTACTGGCACTTTCATTCGTATAATCTCAAACCCCACACACCCTTAGAATATAATATTCATGTCCAAAGAAAATTTTCATGAATCACCAATCAGATCACACCACCAGTGTAAGTTGTACAGTACACAAAAAAATGAAGATAAGGTGAATGAAGGAGAATACAACCTCAGCACTAAGTGAAATAGGAGCATAACGATTGAGTTTTTTTTGAATATCCAAACTCCTTGCTTCCACGTTACATTGGTACCTACAAAAGTTTCTCGACTTGATAATAATTTACATAAAGAGTATTCAGACTTGCAGAATGCAGATATTTACATAACATTTCCCTTCATAGCACATTTTTTCATCCATGTATTACCATCTAAATATTTTTTAATCTGAAATATACATAACAGTGGTTGCATGCTTACCTTTTGATAATTATGTCAAAAAGTTGACCATATTGTCCATCAACATTGTTTGGAACATATTGAGGATCTTGTTTAGCAAGTGCCTGTTTATACTCCTCGATGGAGATATATTTAACAGCTGAAACTTCAGATTTCTAGAAGAAAAGAAAGTGCACATGTTTAGATACCAAATTTTTTATAAATAAATAATACCTATAGAAAAATGGAGATATTACAACAGGTTGTATATGAAGTGGTGAGAGGCCGACTTAAACAGCCATGCATTATTGAAAAATACAACTCTTTACTTAATTGTATATTACATTACCACCATTTCCAACCTGCATGCAAATCCATTCATAATTAATCCCTCCGTCCCAAAATTGTTGTTCCCGTAACTATTTTAGTTTGTTTCAGAATGTTTGTCCCTTTCCAATCTACAAAAAAGGGTAGTTATGACTTGCTATTTATCCCATTTCACCCTTAACTACCCATATCATCAAATCTTGCAAGTTTTCAAGTCAATCGGTATCTTAAATGCATTAAGTGTAATATTGACATTTTGTTCATCAACATCTGCATTATTGTACATATTTTAAATTGCATTTTAGTATTTTTTATTTGTGACAATTATTTTGGGATGGAGGGAGTAATAATTAATTTCTTACAAACTGGCAAGGTAGTTCCTATTTGTGGCTTTTTTTTTCATTAACAAGTGCTAGAACATAAAAGTTAAGCAAAATATGTTATCCGGATATCAGTTTGAAGGTTCAAGATAAAAGAATTATAAGTACTAAAAGGCTGACATATATCGTAAATTCTAAAATAACATCCATGAACATCAGTGAGAAGAGGCAATAATTGGCAAGTTATGGTATGTGTTTCCAAAATAAAAAAGGACTAAAATATGACCTGAAGAGTAAAAGCCTCTAAAGGAATTGGGGCTATTGTTGTCACCAGATAAACATCATCGAATTCATTATTGATGAAGGTGCCATTATTTGTGACGCTACAATCAAATGCAAATGCAATAATATCAGGTCATGAATGAAAATCAGAACATTTAAAATAGAACAAGCACAAGCAGAAAATTAACAAAAAGTAACAAAGTAATACAAGTAAATCAACCACATTCAACTCAATAAAGAAAAACTAAGAAATTCACCATGCAAAATAATGAAATACTGGAATCAGAAATATATAATGTGAAAGGTCCAGTATGAGCTCAAGATAAAATACATCTGACAACTTACGCCTGGAAAAACTGCAACTGCTAAGCCTTTTTTTATTCTTTTAGTCAGAGAAACTATACAATTTTTAAATTTCATACAGAATGAGATCAATGGCAGATCCAGTAATTTCAGTTAATCAAAAAGAGACTACCTCTTTTGCAGGAAAACAAATAGTAACTCAAAAGCATCATTTGGGAGTGCTAGGCCAAGCTCTTCTTGAAGCTCTCTCCTGCAAACATAGAACAATTTGTATCATTATATGAACTTTTGACGAAATCACCACAACCTTGAGGTGGAAAGTTTATTTCCTTTTCTAAAACAGTTTATTTCATTATGTGGGTTATGTTATGTTTCTGATGGGTGAAACTAAAAATAATAATGATAATAGCTAAAAAGGATAAGGATCTGAGATCACCAAAGAAACTTTGAAATACGAATGCTTACAACATTCTAAATCACTTTATAAAAGATATAAGTTATATTTAATAATATAGTTATGGTAACAATATGTCCATATTTAACACCTTCATTATTCAAAATGAAAATAAAAAACGAAGGAACAGAAAGTGTTGGATGGCTGATCCCACCTGTTTTGATTCATGCCAAAAATCTCCATTTTGACTGGTAACCCAAACAGCCCATTTTGCGACTTTTATTTCATCAACTCACCTGGCAGTGATGAGAGAAGAATCCCCTGCAGAGATATGACCCGCGCTAGAGATATCCCATAATCCTGGCCAAGAATCCTTGCAATCAGCCCGTTTCTGAAGAAGAAGTTGTTGAGTACTTTCAGCAAAAATCCACACATGAACAGCTCGATGGTAATCCCCATCTTTGTGAACCGCACCCCTGTACAAGGTAGATAAGAGTAGTAAGCTATTACCTTTGCCAATAGCTTCTTAACATTTGATAACCAGATAGACCAGACGGGTATAATTACAGTATTATTTTCAGAGTCAAATCTCCCATTCTTACATTAATAAGTTAAAGCAACTTTCTGTTAAGAACATAGGTGCTCATAAACAAAAAGGTCAAATGTGTGGCCATAAGGGTGCTTGGAGTGGTGTCGTTGAATGCAACCCCCAATCCCCCAAGGTGGTTAGCCGACCCCACTCAGGAATTAATTCTAGAACCGACCCGCGCAGTGCTGTAGCTAACATGTCAAGTATCCCTACCAAATTCCAACCGTTATAACTAGCCTTTGGGTTATTTTTTTTATAAGTAAAAATTCCCAAGATATAACTAGCCGTTGGGTTGGCAATTTTTTTAGTAAAATGTTGTTTTGTTTTTAGTTTTAATTTTAAACAAATGTACTTTTTTTCAGTTACTCCTTTCTTTTTAATTTTTATAATTTTCTTTTGAATTTTAGTTAGTGATATTTTAAAATTCTAAAATGAAATGTTAATTAAAATAAACAATTACAACTCAGGAAATTATGGGGGAACTTCTTCCTCATTTTGAGGTAAAGGGTAAATTTTCATTTCATTCAACAACTAGTTTTCTTTGGCACATTCCTAAACTGTCTACCAGTGAACCTGATCACTTTCACAGGAAAATAATCAGAAAAAACATAATCATAATAGGTATCCCATCATGCCACTTCAAATCATAATAATTAGGTGTAGCATAAACAAGATTCAGGAAGCCCTAAATAATTAAGAAACTCTTTCAGAGATAGTAAAATTAGTAAATGTGAGCTCACTACCCTCCACATTCAAAACTCTTATGGATAAAGCTTAGAAAGTTAACACAAAATCATTTCTAATCCATTACGATGCCAAATTTCATAGAATTCCCACCTAACAATCAAAACACATAACAATTAAAGTTAATTCAAGTGAAATTGCATCGAGTTTTGTTTCCACTTTCATTCTATTAGACGATTGATGGAGTAACAAACCCCACGATTCATTGCTGTTAGCAATTGAAGTAGGTGTAATCATATTACTATTTTTAAATCAGAAATTAAACAAACATATTCAGGAAGTAGAAATTGAAATCAGTAATGAAATTGAAATGTGACCTAGGTTTGGAGAAACCCGTTTTCTGACCGGAGCTAGTGAGGACGTCGAAGTGTTCTTCTTCCTGTAGTTGACTCATTTTGTTGAGGGATGAAGTGAACAACTTATGGATTCGTTTTATAGTGACCAATAAGGATTTATTGTTTGTTTATATTTTGTTTTCAATAAATAAGTTTTGTTCTTTTATTTACGTTATTTAGGTTTTAACTATGTTAAACACAAACTTCAAAAGTTCAAAGGTGATTTCTCATGTACGATATGGGTTCATCAAACTAAATTCAGTTGACTCGGTTGTAGAGTTTTACGATGTGTTAAGTAAATTTGAAACTGGATTGAATTTGAATAAAATAATTAAATTTATATTTTGGAAAAACTGTGTTTGAATTCAAAAAGAAAAATCATTAGTTGTTAAGTATGAAAGTATGTTATATGTATATATAAATTGAATTAGTTTTTTTTATTTGAAAAATCAAAATTTACAAAGTTTCAGTTTAACATCAAAATTAAAACTTGATTCAGGTTTCAAGAGAATACTCAAAGTTTTATATGTGACGTGAGTTTTTAAAAAACTGCTCGAGTTTTGGCAAAAGCAACTTTCCTATTGAAAGACCTAAAAGAAAACGTTTGTTAGCAGCTTCGAAACATCTTCAAGCGAACCCAACAAAATGCCTTTGAACTCTAAAAAAAGAATCTATTAAAGAAGGAAATAAAAGATATTTTGTGCAACAATAGAAAATTATTTGATTATTGCATTTTAAATATTAAGTTCTTAGATACTACATACACCTCTCTAGACTTTGCTCTCACTCATGACTGGTATATGATCTCTCTATGTAGTGATCGGCCTTTCTAGAAGCTTCACCAGAAGCAATTAGTCGCTTCCCGAATGCCCATTTCCTTCGCTAATAGGAGATTCACTAGCTTGTTTCATTTTCAAGTCCTTTTTAGATAATAAAATGATAGATTAACCTGATTTCAAATGGTAAAAATACTGTCATTTATTATTTCTTAAGGGGAAATTAAGCTAGACTAACTTGAATTTTGTTAAAGACATTAGAATTTTATAAGAACTTGTATTGAGATTATTAAAATTTACAAAAGAAATTAGAATTCTTGACACACCAGGTTGACAAAATAATCTTGTAATTGTAATTTTGTTTTGTTAAAAATTGGAATGTTGTGAAACTAGTACCTTTGGTAACTAGTTGTGGTAGTGGGGACAATGAAAACAACGATTTTGCAGTGGTCTGTTTGTGAACATGTGGGGTTACGGTAGTTTTTTCTAACCGGTAAATATACGACTCTTCTTTTAAAAACAGATGTTATTTTAATTGAGCTCACCTATCTGTTTTTCAACCGGGATCGCACCCCCAACCCCCTCAGAAAGAAACTCATTAATAGAAAACTCTATTGCTTAACTATGAGCATTTGATCAAAGTGAGTTGAACCCATAACCTTTCAATAATATTTACATGTGTACACTGTCTTAACCAATTAGACTAAGGATCATTGATGTTTATGATAACTACTATTGACACTGGTTGGCAATGGTGGGAGAGTTCCATGTTTTTTTAAGAGCTTCATTTACCATTTAGATAATCTAGAAATATTCTACACGCGCGTTGCGCGGAAAATTACGTCATGGATACGAATATCAAAACGCAAATACAAAACATATCATGACGGCTATCACTACGACATGAAACCCAAAGACATCTAGGAAATGAAACAAAAAAAATAAAGTCAACTAAACAATAGAAAACCCATAAAAATACAGATATAAATTGTTAAGAAAAAGCCACGCAAGGCTTCGAACCCAGATTGAAGACTTGATTTTTTAATCAAAATTCACGATTCTTTCTTTTGTAATGGGCATCGTGAGAGGAGGATATAAAAATATGTGATAAAAACAAAAGAATTTTAACTTAAAAATTAAGAGGAAAAAAACGAGGCTATTATGTAAAAACAAAATTCATATTGTTAAAAATAAAAACCTTAAAAATCACTATAGCCTAATTTATAGATTCCTAGTAAGATAAAATATATTTATTGTTCAAGTAATTAACTCAATATAGTTGCATAGAATATTCTAAAGATAAATGAGGAATCATTGTGAAATAACAAAGATAATGTGATCAATAAAAAAATCTAATATTTTAGTGTAGCTAAGAGTTATAAATTATACAGAGAGATAATATTGATTTCTTTATTTAGAAGAATTAAATTACAATACTTCCTTTCTTCTTCAAGGAAACGTGTTCAACTAATTTTTTGAGGAACAAAAGCAACATTATATTAAACAATTATAGCTATTTTAATTGAGTAAATAAATAGTTATGAGTTAAACATTCATTATTTAGATAATCAGTCTTATATCAAATTAGAAAAAAGTATATAAAACCCATCAAGTATTAGCATATTTTAAATTTTTATTAATGTGAACATTATACAAAAGTGTTGACATTATTTATTATTTTCTTAAAGTCCCTACGGACATTCTGATTGTAAAATCCGTAAGGACGTCATGATTTTAAATTCATGTATTCCTAACCGGATGATTGTAAATTTATATTTTATAAAGGTACATGTGATGATTTTAAAAATAAAGTAGATATAAATAGAAAATACACGTTCACTAGTCAAAAAAATTTATTAGTTCGTTGATAACTAGAACTTTATGTTTTTTAAATGTGACTCATTTTATCTCATTATCTATTCCATTATACTACAAAGAGTAGCCTCGCTCTCGCTCTATTAACAACAACCTATCGAACAATGAATGACGGTTTAACCATACAAGATATCAACCCGCCTTGCAAATAAAACCAAGTCTAAAGTTAATGACCCTTTGGAGTAACACGAGAAACATCAAGGTCCAATTTATAGTTTGTAGGCATGTTTCGAGAAGTCAACAAAGTCGAACTAAACCATGGTCAAGACAACTGATCCATCATTTCTCATCAAAGTGATGGTGATAGCACAATACCATACAAAATAAGTGCACGGTGCACCCAAAATCCACCTACACTACATGACTCCTACCCAGAAGCCAACATACAGAACATGCAACACATTCAAAAAAGGCAATTATAACTCATTACCACCGTCAGCTAGACTTGATAAAATGCTGTGACAACAACTTGGCGATCTCCAAAAACCCAACTTGATCCTTCCCGTTGAATATCGTCTTTAATTTTGCATCACAAAGGATCACCTTCTTGTTGGATGGGTTCTGTAAATCATCACAGTTCACAGATATGTCAAATGGGAATGGGCGAGAATCAGATTGATTGACATTTTGAACCATTTTCTGGACTTTTATACAAACAAATTATAGTTTTTGTAAAAATGCTAAAGGGGTGTATATATTTGTGTACAAGTTGTAACGATCAATTTTAAGTTGAGTATGAACATTCTGCTTCTAATTTCAAAGAATCACTTTCAAATTGACTGCAAGAAAATCTACCATTAATGTTGGAGTCATAGAGGAAAAAAGTAACCGAGAAAATTATGTAGAGAATAAAATTTTCACTGGCATGCCAAATTGCCAATGATGCTCACCAGCTACTTAGATAATGGAGATCATGCCGAATATCCCTAAATAATACTTAACCAAAAAACAAGGAATAACATGCGATAAATTAACTTCTAAAAAAATACTAACTGAAAAGACATGGACAGACTTTGAAGCATTGTTCAACAATTAAACAGTAACTTTATTAGCTAACCCTTTTAACTTAATTGGACAGCCTTCTATTACCATATGATAAGATGTAAAGAATGTAATTTTTGGTCAATTTATGTACAATTTACTTGAATATTCAGAGTTTCTCATACACTAAATAAAATTCTTAGATGCACATTTAAACACCATCTCCTACACCCTGTTGATTAAATAATCTTCATTACTGAAGATCACATAATCACTTTCACAAAGCACATCAACAACCCCCTAAAGAAAATGTCCAGATGATGTTACCTTTGCATTTCCATTTACACAGCATATACTCCCAAAGAGCTCATGCTTATTGTTCAAGAAATTAAGCACATATAAGAATTACATGCCATGAAGGAACTACATCATATGTGGAAGAAGATATTGTGAAAATTAAAGATCGATAAAACCTTATTATCCAAAGGAATTCATAGTTAAAAACATCCTCAACTGAAATGAAAACATATTGTTCATTCACGGCTGCACATTTAGTAAAGTACAGAAAGTTAAATTGTTCCGGAAAGTAAAAGCAAAGTGCTAGCAATTTCTTCATCAAAATCTAATTGTTTGCTGTCAACAATGTTCAGAAGAAAGGTTGGGATCCAATGATACATATAAGTATATAACATATTAACACAACGTATATATAGATAGAAGCTAGGACTCTGTTTACGTCTCATTACTTATAGTAGTTAACTAATGCTACAGGAAATCCACAAATCCTTAATAGCCACCGGAATTCATAGGTAAAAGCATCTTCGATTGAAATGAAAACCATTTCGTTCTTTCGTCCTACACTTAAAACACAGATGCACATTCAACAAAGTATAAGAAGCTAAAATGTTATCGAGATTAGACGCATTTGATCTAGAAAGTAGAAACAACTTCTCATCAGAACCTTGCTGTCAAAATGTTCAGACTTCAGAACATATTTCTAGAAACACACCCAAAGGAAAAACATCATTATGAAATACGAATTCAAACTTACAGACTTACAGTAGTTAACTGATCCAATTCCATCTAATCATAAACTATAATCCACAGCAAAATCTTCTACAGATGTTTAAGTTAGTCGTCGACTCAGCAAAACCTATTTACGGTAGCCAAAGCAAGGAAATGTTGAACAACAGAGATAATATCAAAAAATCAGGTCGAAATCAAAACACTAATCAAGTTTTCAAACACTCAAACAATGATCAACCATATTAAAACCTAATACAAACATGAAATCACAATAACAAAGTAGGAATCACGTTAACGAGTAACCTGAAGGTCATTGCGCTTGATGTATTCCCAAACTTTCTTCACAGCGTCGGTGCGGGAGACTTCAGAGGCACCTAAAAACTCTCCGAGAGCCGGAGACACAGGAACTACTTTTAGAATACCGGCAGGGCGGCCCCGCTTGGCTGCGGCGGCGGTGGTGGCGGTGGTGGTGGTGGTGGCGGATGCCATCAGAACTCTGTGAGCTTGAGCGAATACACGAGTCGCCCACGCCATTATTGCGGTTCTTCGTTCTTACAGAGGTTGTTGACTTGTTCAAAATGGTGAAAACTGAAAACCCTAGAGAGGCTGTTTGGGATTGCTTTTTTATTTCTCCTTTTGACTTTTGGAGGGGTGAAAAGACCAAAATACCCCTCCAAAAATCACTAGAAGTTAAAATTTTTAACTTCTAGTGATTTTTGGAGGGGCATTTTGGTCTTTTCACCCCTCCAAAAGTCAAAAGAAAAATAAAAAAGCAATCCCAAACAGCCCCAGAGCTTCATGAAGTGGAGGGAAGATGCTACTAATGTCTTTGAGTTTCTTGCTTCTTTTCATTTGTTGCCTTTGTTAATGTTTTAGTTGTAAGTACACCCCCATACTTTGAGTAATTGCTAAAGCAGCCTTTTATGATTTGCGGCACCTATGCATCTGCATCGATGTTTAACGTTCAAATGAACGTGTACTCATGCTTGCCGTCAATTCTCTTACGGTTGAACCTTCACTCTTATGGGAGCTATCATCATATTTCTTGTTAGAAACAACTGAAAATGTAGATTTTGAAATAATAAGAGTTTTTGGTTCCGTATCATTTTCAGTAATTTCATTTTTGTTAGGTTCGTAAATTCATTTTTGTTAACTTCAGTTCATAGTTATGAACAAAACAGAATACTTATGAATTTACGAACCTAATAAAATAAGTTAGATTTCTACATTAAGAACTGAATATATTTTGGTGGCTCGCAGGCTTAATCCGATAAAAAATGTTTAACGACCCGACCCAACCCAATCGACAATAAATATCTCTTGATAGCCATTTGAAGATCAAAAAATTTCGACACCCATTAAATTATTTTTGGGTCCACCACTGCTGGTTGTTGCTCATGGCGTGATCTTAGTGTCCGAAGAACTTCCTTGAATCCCAATTTAGGGAGGACGGGGCGTTACCCGAAGGGGGTCGGGTAGGGTGGTACCTGGGCGGTAACACCGCCGCCACCCCCTCGGGTAGCCACCTAGGTTCATGGTCTCGGGTTACACTCGCCGATGTGTACCCGAAATGTGTAACGGCTATATAGCTGACCGTTGGGTGTTTCAGGGTAGATCAGAGTACTTCAGGGTAACATTTTCAACTTTTTAGGTGTTTCAGGGCACTTGTGATGTGACGTGTGTGATTGGTGAATTTCATGGTAGTCCAGGTAGTTTAGAGGAGTGCCCCCTCCTCCCTTAGAAAGGTTCAAAAGTTCTTTTCATGCTAGGAAGTGGAGCTTTAGAGCTCACTACCTTCTCAAACCTCTAGGCTGAATAGCCCTTCATTGATAGGTGTAGAAGTTGCATTCATTAAACGAAGGAGAAATCGCTTGTGGTTCCTAAGATCTTACAATAAATGGATATGTCGATATAGGCTAATCTGGGTAACACAAAAGTAAGATATAGGCTAGTTTGGGTAACACAAAAGTAAGATATAGGCTAGTTTGGGTAACACAAAAGCAAGTGTTTTTTCTTTATATAGGCTAGCTTGGGTTACACAAAAAGTAAGTGCTTTTTTATATGGGCTAGCTTGAGAAACATCTGTGATGCAGTGATCCACAGTCCAACCGTAAGTATTTAGACATGCATTGCGTATGTTCTTGAACTCAAAATGCATGCCTTTGCACAATAAGGTTTGTGTGTGGTGGTGAAAGCCTCTCGTTAGATTAGATCTTGCTTAATTAAAGGGAACCAATCTAGCATGTCAAGCACACATAAAGCAATAGACAACCTAAATGATAGATACTCTGGACATATTTCTTCTGATTGCTGTGGTTTGCACCGTAGGTTCAAGTTGGGTTTCTATACAATGCATGTAAGGTTGAAATACTCTTTTTCTCGACTTGAAATCATCTTCTGTAGCAAGATGATGACACTTGTCGTTCATAGCAAGACAATGACACTCACACTCCATCGTTACTGTCAAGAGGGTAAGACCTTATCTTCTTTGATAGGTGCTCCTTTAAGTTTATTAAAGTTCACAATTAACTTCATCCTGCATGTCTTTTGACTTGTAGTGTACTAGTGCTCCATGAGCAAGTGGTTGTATGGTTTCAAGTCAACTAGGACAAAAAACAAAGGAAAAAAAATGAAATTACAGTCATTTACTCGTTTTGTTTCTTCTAAAAGAATTCGTTTGGACAGAAACTGGTCATATTCAGATCGGTTTTAAGTCCTAAAGGATTCAAACAGCCGGTACTCATTTCAGTTCGGTGTGAAAAATCTGAACAACAAACATCGTACAATGTGGTTTACTGAAGCTAAGTTCTTAAAAACACATCCTCAGTCTGAAGAATCTGAACGTCTACGGTGACGATGGTGGTGATGGTGGCGGCGATGACGATGTTCATATCTTTGACCCTTATCAGAGTCTGAACTCTCGAGTCCATCACGCCGCCTATGTCTGCTGCCTCTGCTCCTTCTATGTCTATCAACTTCTGAATCATCAGATGAACTTGATTCAGATTGTACTCGTTTCTTTTTCTTCTTATGTTGACTTTTACGTTGACTTTTACTTTTCTTTGACCTCTTTCTGCATCATCAGAGGATGAAATGTCTTGGTGATCCCTAATCATTGATGGTGATTCCCCTTTGTGTTTTCTCTTACTGCTGGACTTCTTTTGTTTTTTTGTAGAGAAGTGGGCTAACAGATCTGGGATGACCTCCTCACCAAGAAACCCTAAACATAGCAGATAACATTAGGATTTCACTGAAGGCACCTCCAGTTTCCAGAAAGCTAAAAACATCCACATATGTGACTAAGTGGGCAGGATGGGTAAGGGTCAAGACAGGCAAAAGTTTACACAGGTGATTTTAGCGCATGCCAAAATAGTCAGTTTGACCCGCAATATTGTTTTATTCAAGAATTGGATCATTATTTTAATAAAAACTACTTTTGTAATCACATGTACCGTATTAACTGTTTAAAAATTGAAAAAAAAAAAACAATTGTGCCAACCTGTTTTGACCCATCCCAGATTTACCTGTTACTCAACCTGCCCATTTTGCCACCTATAATCTGGAACTTGCATTCTGCAATAGTATTAGTTCTATTATTCAGAAGTCAGACCCATGACAATGAGGTAGCGAACGAGGGTCATATTTCTTTATTTAATTTTCAGGATGAACTTCTTTGTTTCACATTCATTTTGTTTCACATATTTGAACTTGAATAGATGAACATGGATGAATGGTTGCTAAACCAATTACTAATTTATTACATCATGGCATGTGACATGCAATTCAAATAATGCATCACTGCTAAGAGAGAGAATTCGAGCATGAGGTTATTATAATGATCTTTACACACAGAAATTTCGTCAGCTATGCCCAACGAGTGAAATTTTAGATGAGCTATTTAATCTTCAGCCATCTTTATTTGCTTCACTGAGGAGTATGAGATGAAATTGATACACATATTTAGATGAGTACCCTAGGAGCTTATGGCCTTATTATTTGACAATTAAAAAAAAAAAAAGAGGAGAAAAATAAAGACTGGTGCACAATAAGCATTAGAGTTGAACATAACATTTGCAGACTTCAATGCTCTATTAACATTTACTTTTTTTTAATCATTTCCTATAATTAACTGGTGATAGTTATGTGTGTGCAATTCTGTTATTAAGCAAGCTTACCTCCATATTCATCAAATATGTCCTCTGCAACAATCTGCTGGTTTGGATCATCTGGTCTGAACCCACCACGAGGCGGGCTCATTCCAGGCTTTTGTTTCAACTCCCACTTTAGAGGCTGCACATTTAAATTACATCTCATTAGCAACACAATCGCTTTGCAGTGCTTAATGTTTAGGAGCTCATGATTTACAATTTTCAGGTTCACGACATTATGTATCAAGTAAGAGCAAAGTGGTGCGCCATGAATCCGCTTACTTATGTATAAGTCGATTCAGGTTACCTTTTCTCTAGCAAGTCAAATGGGTAAATAATAAAAAATTAGCTTAGAATGAATATGGTCGAATCGAACGGGTAGCAAAATGGCCAATAGTTTATTTTTAAAGCATAAAAGCCCCTATATCATTCTATTTACAAAAAACTAATTACTAGCAAAACTAAACAAATGTAATCATATTTTACACACTAGCGTTTATAAAAGTTTAAAAGTATGGTCAACTCAACTTGATCCGCACAAAAAACGACCCATTTTGACCCAAACCAATTTCAACCAATATTCCAACTGATCCAACATCCCAGACCCTGCTCTTGAGTGGGATATACTGGGTTTGTTTGTTTGTTTATTCCAACTGATCCAACATGCCTATTTGCCACCTCTACTCAAGCCCATGACCTTCCTTAGTAATCATGCAACGTGAATACATGATAAAAAGAAAGCCATCATGACACTTTTAAGACACTAAGAAAAAAGACAAACAATCGTGACACGAGTTTGATATGAATACTGATGAAGCTATAAAAAGTATATAAGTATGATACCATTTTGAAAAAATGAGCAGTGCATGCTAAATGTAGTTAAGCAACCACAAAGAATGGTTATACTTTGGGTAAAATGGCTATATTTCAATCATGCTTACTAGAGACCTAATTAACCAACAAGGAAGTTGCATTTTGTGTGAAATGCCATGTACAACACTAGTCAGGTATAATTATCATAAGCAATCAATGCTACATAATAGACTAATAAACAAACAAACAAACAAACAAACCCAGTATATCCCACTCAAGAGCAGGGTCTGGGGAGGGTAGGTGTAGGCGAGTCTTTCCTCTATCTTGTTAGGTAGAGAGACCGCTTCCAATGAGACCCCCGACTCGATAGCAAAAGTCATACTGTTTAGCAAGATAACATACAATAAAACATACAGCACATAGCATACAGTATACAAAAAGCCATATCGGCAGCAGGACATCATACAATAAATCATACAACAAATATCCTACAGTACACAATAAATCATACAGCACATAGCATACATAAGTCCTAGGTGCATGTAGAATCACCGTTAGAGGGCAGATATGGGCTACCTAGACATCAGGCCCCGAAACCAGACTTCAAATACCCTTCCTGCCTATAGGTCACACTAGAAGTCCTTAATTTTAATTCTACGCCTCCACTCAGTCCTATCCTCGATCATGTGCTCAGAGAGGTGCAGGTGTATCATATCTCGCCTAATTACCTCATCCCAAGTCAATCTAGGTCTTCCTCTACTCCTCCTACCCTCTAAGATGATGTTCTCTACTGCTCTAACTGGTGCCGCCATTGGTCTCCTCTTGACATGCCCAAACCATCTTAATCTTCCCTCTCGTATTTTATCTGCGATACAGGCCACTTCTAGCTTCTGTCGATACACTTCGTTTCTTATCCGGTCAAGTCTTGTGTGACCGCACATCCACCTCAGCATTCGCATTTCCGCTACCTCTATTTGTTTCTCGTGCGATTTCTTTATGGCCCAACAGTCTGTTCCATATAACATAGCTGGACGTACTGCCACTCGATATAGCTTTCCCTTTAGTTTTGCTGGAAACCTCTTATCACATAGGATCCCTGCTGCTGCTCTCCACTTGCACCATCCAGCTTGAACACGGTGCGCTATATCGCTGTGTATCTCTCCGTCCTCCTGCAAGTACGAGCCCAGGTATTTGAACCTAGACGTTTGTGGGACCGCCATACCCTGAATACTGATTTGGATGTCCTCTTCCGCCTCGCCACTAAAGTTACAATGCATGTATTCTGTCTTTGAGCGACTTATCCTTAAACCTTTGCGCTCTAGTGCTGCTCTCCACTGTTCTAGCTTGTCGTTAAGCACCCTTTTAGACTCCGATATTAAGACAATATCATCCGCAAAGAGCATGCACCACGGAGCTGGCTGCTGTATAGACTTGGTCATCTCATCCAACACTACTGTGAAGAGAAATGGGCTCAGTACCGATCCTTGGTGGAGTCCCACTTCCACTGTGAATGAGTCTGTGTCTCCGATCGGGGCTCGCACACACGTTTTTGCCCCATCATACATATCCTTGATTATTTTGATATACCTCTCTGGTACCCTTCTAAGTCGTAGACTTTCCCAAATTAGTTGACGCGGAATGCTGTCATAGGCCTTTTCTAGGTCGATGAATACCATATGGAGGTCCCTTTTCTTTTCTCTGTATTTCTCCATTATCCTCCTTATGGCGTGTATTGCTTCTGTCGTAGAGCGTCCTGGCATAAATCCAAATTGGTTTGACGCTATCTGCGTTTCTCGTCTAATTCTCGTGTCAATAACTCTTTCCCATAATTTCATCGTGTGACTCAATAGCTTTATTCCCCTGTAATTTTCGCAATTTTGTGCATCTCCTTTTTTCTTATATATGGGGACTATAACACTGGTTCTCCACTGGTCCGGCATCTTTCCTGTCGTAAAGATAGTGTTATATAAATCTGTTAGCCATTTGAGCCCCTCATCTCCCAGGCATTTCCACACTTCAATCGGTATGTTGTCTGGCCCCACCGCTTTAGCCCTTCCCATTTTCTTCATAGCTCTCATAACTTCGTCTACTGTGATGCTTCTACAATAGAAATTGTTTTGTTGTGTTGTTTGGGTTGTATTATCTATCTCAGCTTGATGATTTAGGTTCTTTATGTTGTAAAGGTTATCGAAGTAAGTTTTTCATCTCCCCTTGATGTCCTTGTCGTTCACCAAAACTTTTCCATCCGCAGCCTTTATAAACTTCACAATTCTCAGGTCTTGTCTTCTGCTGTCTCTTGCCTTGGCTAACTTAAACATGTCATGTTCTCCTTCTTTCGTCTCTAGTCGTTTATACATCATCTCATACGCCGCGTTCTTTGCCTCTGACACCGATTTCTTCGCCTCTCTCTTAGCCTCCTTGTATTTATGTTTTAGCTCTGGGCGTTCTTCCTCATTGTTACAGCGTATAAGCTCTCTGAAACTTTGTTGTTTTATTCGTATCTTCTCCTGTACATTTTCGTTCCACCACCAAGATTCCTTATGGTCGACTGTCCTCTTTGTTGTAACTCCAAGCGTTTCTTTAGCTGCTTGGATGATTGTATTTGCCATGGCTTCCCACTTTTGGTTTGCGTCCTCCTGTGGTCCAGGATGTTTCATTGGTATGACCTTATCTCTAAAAATGGTAATGTTTTCGTCCTTGAGCTGGCTCCATTTTATCGTATGTCTAATTCTCTTGTTTTGTTGGACAATTGGTCTCTTCACGCGTATATCCGCCACTAACATATGATGTTGTGTCACAACTGTCTCTCCTGGGATTGTCTTACAGTCCTTCCACGAGCTACGATCTTCTCTCCTCGTCAACAAATAGTCTATCTGCGTGTGTCTCCCGCCGCTGCTAAACGTGATTAGATGCGATTCTCTTTTCTTAAAAAACGAATTTATGATTCCTAAGTCATGCGCTACCGCAAAGTCAAGAAGCTCCTTGCCGCCTTCATTCCTAAGGCCATACCCGAAGCCTCCATGCACCAACTGGAAGTGGTCATTGTCGCCCATTAAAATCTCCTCCTATGCATATTTTCTCGTCTCTAGGTATGTCACCCATAACGTGATCTAAACTCTCCCAGAACTTTTTTCTTTCTGTTTCTCCTAATTCAACATGTGGAGCATACGCACTAACTACTGCCACTACTTCATCCCCTATTACTATTCTTAACAGCATAATTCTATCATCGTATCTTCTTACCTCCACTACATTATCTTGGAGTTCCTTAGCAACTAGAAACCCTACTCCATTTTTCGTTCCGTCCGATCCTGAATACCATAGTTTGTAACTATTGTACTCTGTTGCTCTCCCACCCCTCCATCTAGTCTCTTGGAGACACGCTATCTGGACCCTACGTTTACTTAGCACATCAATTAACTCTAATAACTTACTAGTTAGGGTTCCTACATTCCACGATGCCACTCTTAATCTAAAATCCTTTTTCCTTGTATTCGCACCTCTCGTCACCGAACATGATCTCGGAGCAGCATAATGACACCTGCTGTCTATATTATCGCACTAACACCTTAAACAACCGCTAAAGACAGGGCCACAAAACAGAAGGTGAACAACCACAAGCCAAACAATGCTTTAAACGGAACAAACACAGGTAATAGCGAAATAGAATCAACAGTAGCACCCAAAATTAATCCAGATTGTGAATGCACGCACACAAGAAATATCAGTCAAATGATGCACCACTAATACTCAGAGGACAACAGAAATATAGAAAACAGAGAACACAGGTAACAAAAGAATGTAATATAGTAACGGATGAAAACACACCAATATGATCACAAACATAATTTGACTTTTTATATAAAAAAATTGGGAGGATATAAGCAATAGAAATGCACTTTGAGCAACTTTCAACATGTTTGATGTTTTCCAACCAATTTGACTTGTTTCCCTTTCGGATAAAATTTCAATTTGACCCACTAGGCATAAACCATAACCCAATCGACCAATTCGTAACTGAACGGGTCAAAATTGACATCTCTAATGTAGTACTACATTATAACATTCAGCTACATCTCGAATCGCATTTACCAATCTAAACTGCCAACAAGTTTGTAATCACCTCCGATATTTCTGTCTGAGCTTTAATAGTTGTTAGCGGGTCATCTCTTTTCAGGCGACTCTCTTCATTAGGCATTATTGCATCCTTTAATGGGCACTCTCTATCACCACTTTGGTGGCCAAATGCTCCACATCTCACACATTTTACATTCCTTATTTCAATCCCAAACGGCTTTGCCCTTCCAGCAACACCAGTCTCTAACCTGAAAGAATTTTATCATTTAAATTACACAAATCTGCAATAATAGCCGCATAGGAGTATCCTGATATCTTTTATGATTTATAAAATGGTTGAAACAACTTCTATGCATATTAAAAATCAAACAGTAATCTATTACTAATACTTCCATTAATAAACAAAATAAGCCTATTTGAAGTATTGCAACAACTTGAGAAATAGTTTTTTGTCTCTCTTGTACACAAGATATTTCTATTAGGTGATAGATGCAAGTATACTTATTTCATATATGAATGTTAAGAGGCAGCATCTAAAGCATGAAAGTCAAATCATTAAGATTGTTTGAAATTGAGATGAAGAAAGTTCAACAGTTTAAGCACAATATATAAGTACACAACAAAAACCTATTAAAACAACAAAACATAATCGTTTAAAAACATGATCGTGACCTCGGTGCATTTTTAAGGGCTTCAAATTCTTCTTCAGTCGGTAGGTTACGGCCAAAAACATCTTTAGGCCTTTGCTTCTTCTTTTGCTCATTGGGGGGCAAAGGATTTTGCATCCTGCAACAGAAGCATACATACAAGTTATTCTATATTATGAAATCATTTCAATATATGTAATCAATTAAGTGTAACTATAGCTAATTACATATGAGCTGTTCCAGCCTCCTCTGAATGTGGATCTTGTGAGGATTCCTGCGTTTTCTTCTCCTCGGCAATCTCTGCAGCTTTGGCACTTTCAGCATTATAACCAGGTGGTCGGACATACATGAAGCTAACAGCTTTCATCATCTCCATCTTCAAATTCAGATGTTAAAAAAAACAAGTCAAACAAACAAATCTTAGATGTAACTTTAAATCAATCACACATAACATCAACAACAAGACTTCCACATCAACCAGAATCCAAGATCATCCATTTTAACAAATCCAAGAACCTCTCTTCTTTAAATCTTAAAAAAATAAAATAATCAAACTCATAAAACTTGTAAACAACAATATCAGTTCCACTTCCAGTCCAGCATCTTCATTACATATATCCCGAGTTAGTACTTAGTAGTATATTTCTCTGTTGTCAAAAGCCCACAAGGCGCCTGCCTAGTCCCTCAGGGGCAACTCAGAATAGCCTTGTAGCTTTGCTTCGTAAAAACCTCATCTTGAGGTGCTCAGGCGCATTTTCAGGCCAACTTCCAGCCAAATCCTGGCCAAAACTGCCCAAAACTAGTCTGAACACTTACGCTAGCCCAATACAAGCCTGGAATCAACCTAAAACAGCCTAACTAGCCCAAAATAAGCCTAAAACATGTCTAAACCCCTCATATTCAAAATGGTATCTTTATTACTATGTGCCTTGATTAAAAAGACTTCGTTTTTTAAGCACCTTGCATTCAATCACGACGGGGTAGCAAATCAAAATGAAAAACTCACGTTGGGGGGATTATGCTGTTGGTTAGTTTCTCTGGGGCAAGTTTATGAGATCGAAATGCCTAGGCCCAATGCTCACCCCTTCGCGCCTTGGTGTGCCTTGTACTTTTACAACTATGGTATATTTGGATATTATATATACATATTTTTACAACTTGCACTCCCTATGTTGCAGTAAAAGAGAAGTTTTACCTTGTTAAGTACACAATTTTCAAATGCAAAAGTAGTATGGTTTTAAGAGAACTACAACACTACCATTCTTGAAATTCTGCTGCTAGTGATACAAACTTTACTAATCACATTTGAACAAAAAGCTTCAAATACATTTCAATCTTAATGTCAAACCATACCCATGTATTTGGTAACAACAAAATCAAAAATTTCTTAACACCAAAGTGTTAGCTAAACACTAATTTCTCCTCGGTACAAGCACCACAAACCCAAACCAACCAATTTAACAAACTTCAAGTTCCCAATTACTCAAAATAACAAATAAAAACAAAAAAAAAACACGCAGAACCTCACTTTTTCCTTCTCTTTCTTCGACACAAGAGCCGCCTGGCGAAAAAACTCCTGCTCCTGAGCATACTGCACAAAAAAAAAAAAAAAAAAAAAAAAGGCCAACCACCAAACAATCAAAACGTTTAGCACACTAGAAGCGACTCAACAAACGACGGATAATTGGGGAAATCGAACAAACGATCAATTGCAATAATGCACAGGCGATTAAGCTGAGAAACGTACCTCTCGTGCGACTTCTTCGGCTCGACGTTCTCGCTGGGCGTGGGTCTGTTCGGCGATCCACTTGCGGCGTTGATTAGGGTAGGAGAGGGGGTGCCATGGCTTCTGATTAAGGTAGGAGTGAGACCAAGCGGTTCCAGATTTGGTCTTGTAATCGACTTCTCCATCGGCTGCTTTGTCTGAGAATCTCTTGCTCAACCTTGGCCCTCCTTCTTCATCATCCATGCTCATCTTCGATTCAAATGTTGCACAGCCTGAATTGCAACATTCTTTGACCTTAAGATTCACCCCCAAGGAAATTTCACCCCACCCGACCCGACCCGACCCGATAGGTGTTTTTTTAGGGGGCAATTGCATAATAAACCTTGTTAATTGTATATTTTCCCGAATCAAAACCAAAATTGCATATATCTCTTTATCTATTTTATATTGTATATTTATCTAATTTAAAATTAAAATTATATATAAACCCTTCTTAAATAAAAATAATATTAAAATAACTTATTTTGATATTTTATTGATAATAAATTATAGGATGACTATTTTGCTCATGATTGTTAGTGATTGTTTTTATCATAATATGCTAGTTTGTAACAAATTAAAAGTTTGATATTTGTATTGCATTTTATTATTATTGCTTTAAAAACTTGATAAAAAAACTTACTCAACATAAACGAATAAAACTATTAAAAAAACACAAAAGGAAAAAGGTTTAAGAAACAACTAAAGCTCATTAGCAAAAGATGATTAAAAAACAGAAAAAAATTATAAAAATAAAAAAACAAGCTAAAAACAGGTGAATGTGAATTAAAAATTTTAATATTTTTTTGTGAAGACAAAGATAACATTGTCAATGTATAATTTATTTTTAATAAAATAAATCAAAATAGATAAATTTGAAATTTTTTTATTTGGGTAAATATGCAATTAAAAATATTAAAGGAGGGAATATATGTAATTTTAATTTTTAATTGGGTAAATATGCAGTTATCTTAGAGCATTCATAGTCCATTCCTCAAAATTATGTAAATCAGAGTTCTTAAATTTTATGAAATGGTTTAAGTGGTTGTGAGTAAATGAGAGAGAAAATGTTACTGTTCATCTGTAAATTTAAAAATTTACTGTTCAGCCCTTATAAAATTTTTAATATTTTTAAAAGTGGTTGTGAGTGGAGAAAAGAGAAAAGACAATGAAAAACGTATAAAAAATATTATTTAATTAAAAGGAGAGAGAAGAAATAGTGATTTTTAGTGTAATTATAAGGATGAAAATAAGGAATAGGATGTGAGTGCTCTATCAAGGGCAAATATGCAATTACCCTTTTTTAAAAAAACATTAACATTAGGTTCAGATGATAGTGTAGTTTAATTCTCCACCATATACCTCTTTTTTATTCTTCTCTTAAATTTTTATAGGAAAACTTAATGTTTTCTAAAATTTGAGGTTTCCTACTCAAAACCCCATAAATTATAGGTATGGGGAAACGAGATTCGAAAGAGTTAAGAAAATATGAAATAAGTTTGTAGGATGATGATTTTTAGATAAATTTTAGGTATGAGCAGGATTGCAAACAAACCGAACGTTTAATAAATAGCTCGTGAACTGTTCAGGTGGAAGTTCGTTTATGTTTGTTTGTTTAGTAAATGAACAAACACTAACAAGAAAAATTTGTTTGTTTAGAACGAACATGAACACAAGACTCGTGCATTCATTTATGTCCGCTAATGTCTGTTCAGAAACATTCGATAATGCGTTCGTTTATGTTCTTAATTTTTGTGTTAGTTATTTTTATAATGATTATGTTAAGTATTTTTTGATATTTATGTTAAGAACTAATTTATTTTTGATGGATTTTGTGTAATGTTTGTGATGAAAATGCAGATTTTGTGTAATTTAAAATTAAAATTATATATAAACCCTTCTTTAATAAAATTAATATTAAAATAACTTATTTTGATATTTTATTAATAATAAATTATCAGGGTCGGCCCAATAAGCTTACCGGATAAAGCTAGGGCTTTAGGCCCATGAAATTTTAGGGCCTCATTTTTTATAAAAGAAAACCCTTTGTCTTGGGTTTTTCTTAAAATATGGGCCGATCCATATTAAATAAGAGGAAGGAAGGTTGCAGGGCTTAGGCAGAACTTTTTTTGTGAAGGCATAACGATAACCATATTCTATCAAATAAAAATAAGGAGATTTCCCTCCAACCACCCATTCTACTGTCGCTAGCAATGTATAGGGCCTTCGATCACCGGTTTGATCTTGCGGTGACCATGATTTTAATCGTTGAAGATGCTTCTAATTGATGGCAAACCGCAAACGACACCCCCTTTTGGCAAGACTGAATCTTTTACGGACTTCTTGTTCTCTGGGGCTTCGTGACGACCGTCACAATGGTGATTCACGTTTTGCTTTTGTTATTTCTTTAAGTTTTATGTGGTGATGGAAATCTAATTTCTGTTTTTTATGTTATTAGGGTTTAATTTTAGATACACAATTGTGATTTTAATGTTGTATATTAGTAATTTCTATTAAGAATGTTTCATTTGATTAAAAGCTTAAGATTCTGACCACCCTGTTTTTTTTATTACATT
This sequence comes from Flaveria linearis, assembly GCA_024085815.1. NCBI lineage: Eukaryota > Viridiplantae > Streptophyta > Magnoliopsida > Asterales > Asteraceae > Flaveria > Flaveria linearis. The sequence goes on from CM044011.1 coordinate 31,401,317, forward strand.
TTACCCTGATGTGACTATTTTTTTGAACCATAGATGTGAATTAAGAAATGAGTATAAATGACATACAATAAGAAGTAATTTCACTTTTGACATTCACAGTTGTGATCTAAATTCTAGCATAAAATTATAGACAACTTATCATTTAAAAAGCTAAGGATTAGCCTTTTTTATATCAAATTTCATAAGCCACATTGAATGATGTTAGAAGCAAGATGGTTCTTTTTAGAGTTATTGACTTTCTAAACTTGCTTTTTGAAGTCAAAACTTTATATGCTTTGTTTGAGAAAAGGTCATTTTTTTATCTGAAAAATTTAATATCATATTCATATCTAAATCATTAAAATAAGCATATACATAAAAGATAGAGGTACTGAAGGTGTATATTTGAATTCATTGTTATGTTTATTTGTTTGAAGGGTTTCACAAGGGAGAAGATTAGATCCTAAACTTCAATTATCTGCTAAAAGAATAATATGAAGAGCTTGAATGAAGTAAGTCTCTTTCACCTCTCATTTTCTTATGCTTTTTAATTTAGTTATTGTTGATATCTTTCGTTTAAAAAAAATATCATATTACAGGATATAGATAGAGCAACATATAACTTTTTTTTTGGTTTTCAAAGTTTATGTATCACAATTTAGGATCATAAGCAAAATATTTTTTTTAAGGAAAGGGTCTCAAATTTTATCATTCGCTTTAGGCCTCCAAAATGCTTGAGCCGGCCCTGTAAATTATAGGATTACTATTTTGCTCATGATTGTTGGTGACTGTTTTTATCGTAATATGCTAGTTATGTAACAAATTAAAAGTTTGATATTTGTATTGCATTTTATTATTATTACTTTAAAAACTTGATAACAAAACTTACTCAACATAAACGAATAAAATTATTAAAAAAACACAAAAAGGAAAAAGGTTTAAGAAACAACTAAAGCTCATTAGCAAAAGATGATTAAAAAACATAAAAAAATAAAAAAAATGTAAAAATAAAAAAACGAGCTAAAAACGGGTGAATATGAATTAAAAAATTTAATATTTTTTGTGAAGACAAAGATAACATTGTCCATCTATAATTTATTTTTAATAAAATAAATTGAAATAGATAAATTTGATTTTTTTATTTGGGTAAATATGCAATTAAAAATATTAAAGGAGGGGATATATGTAATTTTAATTTTAAATTGGGTAAATATGCAATTAAGTTATTTTATAAGGGCAAATATGCAATTGTCCATTTTTTAAAAACATTCACATTAGATTTCTCGTGATAGTGTAGTTTGATTCTCCACCATATACCTCTTTTTTATTCTTATCTCTTAAATTTTTATAGAAAAACTTAATGTTTTCTTAAATTTGGGGTTTCCTATTCAAAAACCCCCATAAATTATAGGTATGGGGAAATGAGATTCGGAAGAGTTTAAGAAAATGTGAGATAAGTTTGTAGGATGATGATTTTTAGATAAATTTTAGGTATGAGTAAGATTGCAAACGAACCGAACGTTTAATAAACAGTTCATGAACTGTTCGGGTGGAAGTTCGTTTATGTTTGTTTGTTTAGTAAATGAACAAACACTAACAAGAAAATTTTGTTTGTTTAGAACGAACATGAACACAAGACTCGTGCGTTCATTTATGTTCGCTAATGTCTGTTCAAAAATATTCGATAATGTGTTCGTTTATGTTCTTAATTTTCGTGTTAGTTATTTTTATAACAATTATGTCAAGTAGTTTTTGATATTTATGTTAAGAACTTATTTATTTTGATGGATTTTGTGTAATGTTTGTGATGAAAATGCAGATTTTATTCTAAAATAAATTTATGATCGTTTGTATTCGTATGTGTTCGTGACCTTCTATGTGTTTGTCATATTCATGAACATTTGTTCATGTTTGTTTGAGTTTGATAAGTGTTCGTGAACAGTTCGTGAACAATTCATGAACATGTTCATTTCCTGATAAACGTATACAAACAAGAAATCTCATTCGGTAAGTGTTCGTTTGTTTGGTTCGTTTGTGACATCCGATATTTTCTATTACCAAAACTTTGTCATTTTTATTAAGTCTTACATACATGTCACATAAGCATTCACTAGTAGTCCTTGAATGTTGATGACTTAACAAATAATTATACTGATTTAATTAATATTAACTTTATTTTGTTGATATTTTTATGTGAAATCAACGTGTTGTACATTATCTTATGGTTTATGTGTTAACTATTATTACGGACATTAGAAGTTATTGTGAAATTAGGGATTGTAGATATTATAATTTTAGTTGATAAAATATGTGAATGATGTAGTTCTGCTACTTTGATTGTATTATTGATTTTTTACGTGAATTATGCAAGAAACTCGTCGTTTTAATATTCGGTTCTTAACTTATCCAAAGTGGAAACTTAGTTTTCAAGAACTTTGGATTTTGTGATTTGATGATGATTGTTATGTTCTAATAGTTAATATGGATTAGTATGATCATATAGTTGATGAATTGATGATTTGTTTGGTGAAATTTGGATTATAGTATGTCATCCACCTGAAGAGGAAACTTTGTTATTGTGATTTTTGTCACACACTTAATTTCCACAAACGAGATTTTACCGTTAGGTGTGTGAGGACACTAGAATCTCAACAAATAGTTACAAATGACACATTTATTACAAAATCTTTTCATTAAAATTTTTCAATTGATTCAAACTATTACCCAAAAGTTAAGTTCACAAATAATAATGCGAAAGCGAATTACAAATAATCCCAAAAAATAGTAGCCGCAAACACACCCTAAAACCAGAATTAATAAGTATTTCACAAATCATAGTTTTAAAAGACTCACAATGCATTAAGTTCTAATAATGTGCTCCTAGTAGTGCGATTACCTTTAAGAACCTAAGAGAAACATGCAACAGTGTTAACACAAAATTGATGAGTTCATAGGTTTATAAAATAGTCAGACAGTTTGAAACATATTATAGTACACAAAGTATGTCACATAGATAGCTAATCTACATTTCCTACATTTATTGCACATGAAACATATATTTATCCATAACATCGCAGCAGAAATTAATTAAAACCATTTTCTAAATTAATGACAACTTTTATAAGGTAATACAATACAGTTAACTGTTACAAAATATCATAATTGTATTACATCATCAAAACATCATTGTTATACCAATGGATGTCATCCCAAAAATGTCAAGTAGCTGTCCCGTGCCATCCTCAGCAACTCTTACCTGCCAACTAGAAAATACATAAAAGTCAGCGTTGCTGAATGAGTTCTAGTTTTACAAAAATATAACATACTTTACTTTCGTTAAAACCCTTCTTGCTTTCATACGCGATCATGCATCATACATGCAAATAGATAATTTCGTTATTATATTTCATTATCATTCATTATCTTTTCTCATCATACTCATTCTTTCATTCCATTTCATTTACATTCTCTTTCGTATACATACTTTCGTTTCATACTTTACATTATCTCTTACTTTCGTTCTCATACTTTCGTAACGTACTTTACATCATTCTTTTATTGTTCTTACTTTCTTTTGTACGTTACGTCATTCTTTTATTTTCATACGGATCGATGAACAATACCCCGAACATTGTGCACGAAGCTGATGCTGCGCCTGTAGTAATTAAACCACGAACATTGTGCACGAAGCTGGCCCAGTCACCTAGGGCAAGTCATCTCTCCCATTCATTCAAACCAATTGGTAATACCTCGAACATTGTGCACGAAGCTGATGCTGGGCCTGTGGTAATTAAACCACGAACATTGTGCACGAAGCTGACCCAGTCACCTAGGGCATACAAAAGGTCTTGTCAATCTCAATGATTGACCTTGTGTGAATCCTTTAGGGTAGATAACCCGCATCACAGTTGAGCTAACGACAACATGGTCGTGCACCTCCTTTCTATGTGCTTGCAAGCCATTCTTTCATTCATTACGTTTTACTTCTTATCTTTGTTATCTTTCACTTCGTTACGTTATTCTTCACGTTCTTTCATTCATCTGTCATACTACGTAAAGTAATAACATAATATTTAATGTATTTTATAATATAATATAAATACGTTTGAATACTATTAAAAGATAACACATTATACATACCATACATCAATCATACATACTATTGAAGGGGTTGGTTATACCATTTACAACTTGTTTAACCATTTAAACATATGAAACGTAGCGGAATATACTACTTTAAACATGTTAAAGTTTCTGAAAATTACTTCATCATGTGTAAAACAACAAACCCATAGACAAAGGATCTTTATTATGTGAAAAGCTAGCATACAATATGAACAAGAACACCCAAAACATGACATAATCATACCACAACAATACCTTTGTGGATGCTGTCAAAACCGACCAAAAGGAGGGCTGAAATGAGGCTGAAAAATGGCCAAGACTTCAAGGGTAGAAGTCCTCAAGCATCCATACCCACAAGTGTGATGCAAACACCCTTTTTGCTAGGATTTTAACACCAAAATCGGATCAAGAAGGCTGCTGAAGCCTTGTTCCAGCCGTGAAAACCTCTTCAAAAAGGGAAGAGTTTTGTGTTCTTGTGACCCTTTTGCATGTGAGAGAGAGAACTTGATGGATTGTGTGTGTTCAAGGAAGTTGTTAGTTTCAAGACCCCTAAAAATATCAAAAAGGGGAATCCCCAAAGGGGGCGGCCAAACCCAATTGTGGTTATTGGGTTTTCCCCCCAAAACTTCCTTTTAATCTTTGTTAAACTAATTTGTCTAAAATAGATATATAATTAACCTTTTAATTATATAACATGCACACACTTTTATTATTTAATGTTATTTAATTAAATTAAACAACATTACAAATAATATCCATGAACAAAATATCCATATAGGTTGTTTAATCTCATATGCAACTTATTTAGAAAACCCATTTTCTAAATTAGTGTTGATATATAATTGCATGATCATATCATCAATTAAATATTAATTGGTGTTTGCTAAACTTGTTATTGGGAATGACCCGACTTGGATCATGACGTACTAACCACATCAATATTCTATGTGTCTTGGGCATAAAGAATCCAACAATCTACCACTTGCACAAGATTCATAGAAGATTGATGCAAGCAGTAAATACCGCCTAATAACGGTTTACTACCCTTAATACGCATGACTTAGAAACCATTCAATAACATCATCCCCTTCAAGTATCCAACTTGAAATGTTTTAGGTGAATCAATCATCTATCCTTTTATTACAGATGTCATGTTAAATCCAAGGACATAGAATGATCATTCCTTGTTGATTTAACTTAATCAGGCCTTAGACATCTTGCTCTCAACAAATAAGAGGAACAAATTCCTTCTTGACTACATACGTTTCTCATAATCACCTTATGTCATACCTAAACATAGCCTTATGTACTGACCATTATTTCAGACCAGCGAAGAACTAGCTCAAGGTATAACACTTGGTGAATATCAAAACCCAATATGTATCTCAGGTCAGAGGATACCAAATGATATTCGCCTTTACTCAAATTTACTTATGATCAATCAATAAGATTCTATGTAGTAAGATTTGAGACGCGGGTCAGTCCAATATTCGTATCCCACGAATATCTATGAACCTTGGCAGCAACCAATTGCTCTATATTCATGCCTTATGAATATCCACCAATCCAAGTTCATAATAGTCTTACATTCATATTTGTTCCCACAAATATGACCGACTACGAACATTTAGAATAATAAATATATTCATGGATGTAAACATGCTAAAAGGAACATAACTCAAAATATCATAATATATAGATGAGTTAAATATTACAATTTATACTAAACAGATCAATTCCAATCACTAGAATATCGAAGTCCTAAGGCACAAGTATGACTTTCATGCTATGCCCTTTCAAGGAGCTTCGTGAGTGGCTCCGCAATGTTTTGATCAAAGTGAACTTTGCTAATACATATCTTTCCCTTTTCAACTTCATTCCTTATGTAGTTGAATCTCCGCTCATTGTGCCTAATCTTTTGATGTGCAAGGGGTTTCTTGATTTGAGCAATCACACCCTCGTTATCACAAAAGATTTCTAGGGGGTCTTGAATGGTAGAGACCATCCCTAGATCAGCGATAAACTTCTTTATCCATGCAGCTTCCCAAGCTGCTATAACGTGGCTATGTATTCGTATTCTGTAGTGGACAATACTACCCTATTCATAATAGAGGCATACCCCGATTGTGATCGAGGATCATCTCGATCAGTTTGGAAACTCACATCCGTGTAACCCTTTACAACGAGTTCCTCTTTCTCAGATCCGTATATTAGAAACATATCCTTAGTCCTCCTAAGGTATTTCAATATACTTTTAACAACCATCCAATGGCCATTACCTGGATTCTACTGATATCTACTTGTCATGCTTAACGCGCATGACACGTCCGGTCTAGTGCATATCATCGCATACATGATGGATCCTATAGTTGACGCATGTGGGATGTCCTTTCATACGATCTTGCTCATCCTTTGAGCTTGGACATTGAGATGCACTCAATATTGTCCCTTTTTGAATAGGTACTATACCTTTCTTAGAGTTCTCCATCTTGAACCTTTTCAAGATTTTATCAATGTATGCACTTTGGTTTAGACTTATCAACCACCTCGATCTATCCCTATAGATCTTTATTCCCAAAATATAGGCGGCTTCACTAAGATCTTTTATGGAAAAACAATTTTCAAGCCAGGTTTTAACACCTTCCATGGTTGGAATATCATTTCCGAATAGTAGTATGTCATCAACATACAATACTAAGAATGTGATTACACTCCCACTAGCCTTTTTATACACACAAGCCTTGTCAGCATTCTTGATGAAACCAAATTTCTTGATCTCTTCATCAAAACGTTGATTCCAACTTCTCGATGTTTGTTTCAATCCATAGATTGATCTTTTTAACTTGCATACTTTATTAGGATGCTTTGGATCGACAAAACCTTCAGGCTGAACCATATGGACAGTCTCTTCAAGATGTCCGTTAAGAAAAGCGGTTTTGACGTCCATTTGCCAAATCTCATAATCATAATGAGCAGCAACGACAAACAACATCCTAATAGACTTTAGCATTGCCACAGGCGAGAAGGTTTCATCTTAATCAACCTCTTGAGTTTGAGTGAAACCTTTTGCAACAAGTCTTGCTTTGTAAGTATCCAAGTTTTCATGCATATTAGTTTTCTTCTTGAAAACCCACTTGCATCCAACTGGTTTGGAGTTAAGTGGAGGGTCAACCAATTCCTAAACTTGGTTGTCATACATGGATTTCATCTCTACGTTCATGGCTTCTAGCCATTTGTCATAATTCGAATTGGACATTGCATCATGGTATGTAGTTGGCTCATCGGAGTCAACCATATAGCATCCATCCATGAAAAATCCATATCTTTCAGGTGGAGTGCTAATTCTACCAGATCTGTGAATGTTTTGTGTGTATTGATCAACCTTTTGATCATCATCAACAACCTCTTGTTGATAGCTAGTGTCAACCAAACGTGTTTCGGCTTGTGGATCTCGATACTCATCAAATTTCATTGTTCTATACGTCATTCCTTCCATAAGGAACTTGGCTTCCAAGAACTCTGCCTTTCGAGCAATAAATACCTCTTGCTCTGTTGGATCAAAAGAAGTAGTATCCTATACAATCTTTTGGATATCCAACATATATACACTTAGTGGATCGACTTTCAAATTTTTTTGGGTGTTTATACCATTTACAACTTGTTTAACCATTTAAACATATGAAACGCAGCGGAATATACTACTTTAAATATGTTAAAGTTTCTGAAAATTACCTTCAATCATGTGTAAAACAACAAACCCATAGACAAAGAATCTTTATTATGTGAAAAGCTAGCATACAATATGAACAAGAACACCCAAAACATGACATAATCATACCACAACAATACCTTTGTGGATGCTGTCAAAACCGACCAAAAGGAGGGCTGAAATGAGGCTGAAAAATGGTCAAGACTTCAAGGGTAGAAGTCCTCAAGCATCCATACCCACAAGTGCGATGCAAACACCCTTTTTGCTAAGATTTTAACACCAAAATCGGATTAAGAAGGCTGTTGAAGCCTTGTTCCAGTCGTGAAAACCTCTTCAAAAAGGGAAGAGTTTTGTGTTCTTGTGACCCTTTTGCATGTGAGAGAGAGAACTTGATGGATTGTGTGCGTTCAAGGAAGTTGTTAGTTTCAAGACCCCTAAAAAAGATCAAAAAGGGGAATCCCCAAAGGGGGCAGCCGAACCCAATTGTGGTTATTGGGTTTTCCCCCAAAACTTCCTTTTAATCTTTGTTAAACTAATTTGTTTAAAATAGATATATAATTAACCTTTTAATTATATAACATACACACACTTTTATTATTTGATGTTATTTAATTAAATTAAACAATATTACAAATAAAATCCATGAACAAAATATCCATATAGGTTGTTCAATCTCATATGCAACTTATTTAGAAAACCCATTTTCTAAATTGGTGTTGATATTTAATTGCATGATCATATCATCAATTAAATATTAATTGGTGTTTGCTAAACTTGTTATTGGGTATGACCCGACTTGGATCATGACGTACTAACCACATCAATATTCTATGTGTCTTGAGCATAAAGAATCCAATAACTATAACCCTAAACCATCCCATAATCATGCTTAAAATGGGTAATCATATCCCATGGGTCAAATCAGGTCAAACCCTACAATTTCTGGCTTTCCTAAAAATTCAGAAATATTTCTAAGTGTTTGGGTGCATGGGAACTATTTGGGCGTTTCTGTCCTGTTTAGGCGTTTTGCCACTATGTGGGCGCTTGAGCTACACTTAGTCATTAACACTTAGGCACATGGGCCTTTTGGGCGTTTGGACACTATTCAGGCGTATGGGCCTGACTTAGGCGTATGGGCACCTAGGCGGTTGGGCACTATTTAGGCGCATGGGGTTTTGGGCGGTTGGGCACACTTAGGCAGTTTCGATCGTTGGGCGCATGGGCCACTGTTTAGGCGCATGGGTAACCATCTTTCACCTATTCGACATAAATCATTCCCCAAAGCATCATATCGTAATCTAAGCTTAGTACTAACATTCTAAACATTATAACATGAACATAACCATATTCAATCCCAACCATACACCCAAAACATACACATTCATACATAAACATTCGGATAATAAAAACCCATTTTATGAAAACATATTTACATGCATTTTCCAACCCCAAATTAGTTAAAAACATGTTAAAAAGGGGGTTCTAGAAACTCACCTTATGCAGCTTTCGTGTATGACTTCCTCAAAACCCGAATGCAATGAGTTCAACAACCTAAAACCCACCAAAAACACACACACCGAACATACCAACACATGTAAGCATGTAACCGAGGCTAAGTCTAGCCAAGAACATCTTAAAAACACAAATTCTTACCTTAAATTTTGAATTCTTCTTCTTCTTCTCTCTAGAACCCGAATTCTCTGCTCTTTCTCTCTAAAACCGAATGATATGAAGTGTGCAGGAGATTATGGGCCGCCATATCTCCTTTATGCACCAATTTTTTATACTTTTTGTCCTTTTGACACTTTTAATCCCTCTACTTGGGTTAAATTATATTTTCTCCTTTTTATTCACGTTTATTATTTCCTTTTCGTCTATAAAAATATCCGGGTGTTACAAGTCCACCCCCCTTATATAGGTTTCATCCCCGAAACCTGTTATTCCTCAAACAGATGAGGGTAATACTGCCTCATCTCTCCTTCAGTCTTCCACGTGGACTCGGATCCCTTCATGTGCTTCCACTGCACACGCACAAGAGGAACCATTTTATTCCTGAACCTTTCCTCCTTACGATCAATGATCGTCACTAGCTGCTCCATATAATTGAGCCGTTCACCTACTTCGATATCTTCCAGTGGTACAACCATATCCTCGTCTGCTAAAGACCTTTAGATAAGATACATGGAATTTTGGATGAATTCCACTTAATTCATTGGGTAGTTCTAAGCTATAGGCCACCTCTCCTACACGAGCAATGATTCGAAAAGGTCCTATGTATCTCGGGCTCAACTTGCCCCGCTTTCTAAACCGTATGATACCTTTCCAAGGTGAGACTTTCAGCATAACCCTATCACCCACCTGGAACACAATCGGTCTACGTCTCTTATCACCATACGACTTCTGTCTATCTTTACTTGCCTTCATAAAGGCTTTGATCTTTTCTAGTTTCTCGGTCGTAGCCTCGATCACCTCAATACTTCCCAAATCTTTCTGACCAATACCACCCCAACAAACGGGTGTCCTGCATCTCCTACCGTATAGCATCTCGTATGGTGGCATGCCAATGCTGGTATGATAACTGTTATTGTGTGAGAATTCTGCTAATGGCAAATGGTCATCCCAATTCCTCCAAAATTAATCACGCACGGTCGAAGCATGTCCTCGAGTGTCTGGATCGTTCTCTCAGACTGACCGTCCGTCTGGGGATGATAAGTCGTGCTGTTATGTAGCCTCGTCCCCATCACATCGTGGAATTTCTTCCAGAACTTAGATGTAAACCGAGTGTCACGGTCACATACAATAGACACCGGTATGCCATGACGAGCTACAACCTCCTTGATGAATAAATCCACTAATCTCTCGGAGGAATACGCCACTCCGGTTGGTAAGAAGTGAGCACTCTTCATCAAACGATCAACTATCACCCATATAGCATCATACCCTCTCGGGGTACACGGTAACTTTGTAATAAAGTCCATGGTGATATGCTCCCACTTCCACTCGGGTATATCCAAAGGTTGGATTTTCCCGTACGGCTTTTGGTGTTCTGCCTTCACTTGTAAACAAGTAAGACACTTACTCACATATTCTGCTACATCGCGCTTCATCCCCGGCCACCAGTAATCTTTCTTCATGTCATGGTACATCTTAGTAGCACCGGGATGAATGGAGTATCGAGTCCTATGAGCCTCGCTCATGATCTTTCCACGTAGATCTCCATAACGAGGAATCCACATCCGTCCAGATCAGGTCCTAACACCAGGAGTGTTTTCACCCAACTCTGTGACTAGACCTCTCATCCTCTCAGAGTTAAGACGATTAAAACCTCATCTTGAAATTCCTTGACCTGCGTCATCACGTCAGAGGTCATAATCAACTGATAAGCCTTCACCCAAATCGGCTTGGGTCTTTCCTTTCGGCTAAGGGCGTCCGCCACCACGTTGGCCTTGCCCAGATGGTAATGGATCTCGCAATCATAATCCTTTATGAGCTCCAACCATCGCCTCTGCTTCATATTCAAATCTTTCTGCTCAAAGAAGTACTTCAAGCTTTTGTGGTCTGTGAAGATGGTGCACTTCGTCCCGTATAAGTAGTGCCGCCAAATCTTCAAGGCAAAAACCATAGCTGCTAACTCCAAATCATGTGTAGGGTAGTTGACTTCGTGGATCTTCAGCTGTCGGGATGCGTAGGCTATCACCCTTCCACGTTGCATCAACATGCAACCTAGCCCCGAATAAGATGCATCCAAATACACCACTAAGTCCTTACTCCCTTAGGGTAATGTCAAGACAGGAGCTTGCGTCAACCTCGTCTTTAACTCCTCAAAAGCATCCTCCTGTTCTCGACCCCACACGAACTTCACATCCTTGCGAGTCAACTTTGTCAAAGGTGAGGCTATCTTGGAAAAGTCTTGTATGAATCTTCGATAATATCCCGCCAACCCCAAGAAGCTACGGATCTCGGATGGCGCCTTTGGAGACTTCCATTGCATCACCGCCTCCTCCTTTGCCGGGTCTACCATAATCCCCTCGAGATTTACCACATGACCCAAGAACTGAACTTCGCGCAACCAGAACACACAATTGGAGAACTTAGCATAAACCGAGAGACATAACGAGAAACTCATAGTATCTATAACGTGTGCAAAAAGTTGTCTTAGGAATATCTTTCTCCTTCACCTTCAACTGATGGTAGCTAGATCAAAGATCTATCCTCGAGAACCATCTGCCACCTTGGAACTGATCAAACAAGTCATCAATCCTCGGTAATGGATACCGATTCTTCACCGTCAACTTGTTCAACTCACGGTAGTCGATGCACATCCTCATGCTACCGTCCTTCTTATTTACAAACAAGACCAAAGCACCCCAAGGAGAGATACTCGGTCTGATGAAACCCTTATCAAGCAACTCTTGTAGTTGCTCCATCAATTCCTTCATCTCAGTCGGAGCCAACCGTTACGGTGCCTTAGTGACAGGCTGAGTATCGGGTATCAAGTCAATTTGAAATTCGATTTCACGATCCGGTGGCACACCTGATAAATCCTCTGGAAACACATCGGGAAAGTCACACACCACCGGTACATCGGACAATTGTGGTGTTGACGTGTCCACATCCTTCACGTAGGCCAAATAGGCATTATATCCACGCCTCATGCACTTTCCCGCCACCCCCATCGAAATCACCTCCGGAGTCGTCGTAACTCGATCACCATATATCATCACCGAACTCCCGTCAGGCGCTATCAATCTAATCATCTTCTTACAACACACAATGTTCGCCTCGTAGTCCGTTAACCAATCCACTCCTAGGACTACATCTGATCCGCCTAAGGTCATCACAACAGTCTAGTAGGAAACTTATGACCCTCTAGTTCTATATCACAACCATCAATTAAGTCAGAAATCCTGGTAGACTTACCTATGACAGTTTCTACATCAAAAGACTCACTAATACTTCTACTACTAACAAAAAGCTTATCACAGAAAGCAGTAGAAATAAAACTCCTACTAGCACCAGAATCAAATAACACAAAAGCAAGAGTTTGATTTACTAGAAACGTACCTGACACAATATCGAGGTCCGTCCTAGCCTAATCCCTAGTCATTGTGAATGCCCTAGCGCTTGCCCTTTGCTCCTTAGTTCCGGTCTTTTTCCCCGCTCCGGAAATCTCTGCCCTCGGCTTCTTGCACTCCCTGCTCAGGTGGCCTACTTCACCACGGTTGAAGCACCTCACTGCTCTGTAATCTCTAAAGATGTGGTCGGGCTTCCCGCACTTGAAACAAACATTTAGCCCCAGCCTGCACTCACCAGCATGCTCCTTCCCACATTTACCGCACTTCTTCACTCCCGAGCCTGTGGCAACCACCCGTCGATCATCCACCCTAGCTTTCTTGTTATTTGGGGTAAAGCCACCATACCCAAACCGTTTCCTATTCTAGTTTTGGTCATCACCACCTGTCTTCTTTCCCTCGACCACCATTACCTCCCTCTCATCATACAACCTCCCAGCCAAATCAACTACCGACCTAAACGTACTCGGTCGGGCGGCGATCATGTGCCTACGGATACCCGCCAGCAAGCCCTGAACGTATCTTTTGATCTTCCATGATAGGGGCGTCACCTGATCCGGCACCAGCCGTGCCATCTCGTTAAACTTGGTGGTATATTACTGATGTGTCATGGTTCCCGCCTCCAGCTGCAAGAACTCTCTCTCCACCTTGTCCAACTCCCGATGAGGACAGAACTCCTCAATCACCAACTTCTTTAGCTCACTCCATCTTATTCTACCAATCGCCCTACTACCCTCGGCTTGGACAATGTTGTCTCACCAACATAGAGCCGAGTCCACAAATGAATGAGTGGCAAACTTCACCTTCTGGTCCTCCCAGCACTCGTTGATTTCAAGGACAGCCTCCATCTCCCTTACCCATCGGTGAGCAGCAGCAGCAGTGCCATTACCATCAAAGGTAGGGGGCTTGGATCTTTGAAATGCCCCATAGTTACAGCCTCGTGCTGCCTTCAGCATAGGATCTTCTTCCTCCTCTTCCTCATCAGTAGGGATAATTGTCTCGGTCTCGGGTTGTTTCTCCCTTCCGAGGACCTGTTCCTATCCTTCCTCTATCCTTCCCTAACAACTTTAATCACTTCGGTCACCACAGATAGCAAGATCGTATGTATGACCTGATGAACCTCCTCCACCACAACCTCTTTCACTGAAGCCCTCAAATTAGCACTCTCATTGCCACCCTCCGGATGAGGGGTCTCAGGCTTTTCATGAGCCACTTCTTCAGCTCTAGGCCTTCCTCTCGTGACCCGTGGTCCAGCACCATGTCCACCATGGCCTCCGCCTCGCGAAGCCTTAGAAGATCTACCTCTAGCCATCCTCTATCACGCTATAAGATTCAAACACCGACACGGTCATTCAAGGTAATAGCTCAGTCTGTGTCAAGTATAGTAAGTCCCTAATTATAGTGGCCAGTTATGATTAGCCACTTACTTTACTCTTCATACCCCAAGCATTTCCTATCCTGATTACATCATTATCTAAATCTACTAAGGGCTAACAAGTCAAATAACATGTGCATATAATACCGGTTAACATTAAAGAAAATACCTTATGACACGTAGCTACTCGGACTGGCATCCATTCCCTTTGTCCCATTCTTAGTTTAAGTTTAGGTTTATTTTGAAAATATTTACCTATTTCACTTAAACTTTGGCTCTGATACCAACTTGTAAGGCCCCGTTCCGGGGCACCTCACAGTTGGTCATTCATTGCACATAAACATACATTTATCCAAAACATCACAGCGGAAATTAATTAAAACCATTTTATATATTAATGATAGCTTTTGCAAGGTAATACAATACAATTAACTGTTACAAAATATCATAGTTGCATTACATCATAAAAACGTCATTGTTATACCAACGGATGTCATCCCAAAAATGTCAAGTAGCTGCCCCGTGCCATCCTCAGTAACTCTTACTTGCCAACTGGAAAATACATAAAAGTCAGCTTTGCTGAGTGACTTCTAGTTTTACAAAAATATAACATACTTTACTTTCGTTAAAACCCTTCTTGCTTTCATACGCGATCAAGCATCATACATGCAAATAGATAATTTTGTTATTATCTTTCATTATCATTCATTATCTTTTCTCATCATACTCATTCTTTCATTCCATTTCATTTACATTCTCTTTCGTATACATACTTTCATTTCATACTTTACATTATCTCTTACTTTCGTTCTCATACTTTTGTAACGTACTTTACACCATTCTTTTACTGTTCTTACATTCTTACTTTCTTTTGTACGTTACGTCATTCTTTTACTTTCATACCGATCGATGAACAATACCCCGAACATTGTGCACGAAGCTGATGTTGCGCCTATAGTAATTAAACCACGAACATTGTGCACTAAGCTGACCTAGTCACCTAGGGCAAGTCATCTCACCCATTCATTCAAACCAATTGGTAATACCCCGAACATTGTGCATGAAGCTGATGCTGGGCCTGTGGTAATTAAACCATGAACATTATGCACGAAGCTGAGCCAGTCACCTAGGGCATACCAAAGGTCTTGTCAATCTCAATGATTGACCCTGTGTGCATCCTTTAGGGTAGCTAACCCACATCACAGTTGAGCTAACAACAACACGGTCATGCACCTCCTTTCTATGTGCTTGCAAGCCATTCTTTCATTCATTACGTTTTACTTCTCATCTTTGTTATCTTTCACTTCGTTACGTTATTCTTTATTTCTTTCATTCATTTGTCATACTACGTAAAGTAATAACATAATATTTAACGTATTTTATGACATAATATAAATACGTTTGAATACTATTAAAAGATAACTCATTATACATACCATACATCAATCATACATACTATAACCCTAAACCATCCCATAATCACGCTTAAAATGGGTAATCATAGCCCATGGGTCAAATTAGGTCAAACCCTACAATTTCTGGTTTTCCTAAAAATTCAGAAATAATTCTAAGTGTTTGGGCACATGGGAACTATTTGGGTGTTTCTGCCTTGTTTAGGCGTTTTGCCACTATGTGGGCGCCTGAGCTATACTTAGTCATTAACACTTAGGCGCATGGGCCTTTTGGGTGTTTGGACACTATTCAGGCGCATGGGCCTGACTTAGGCGCATGGGCACCTAGGCGGTTGGGCACTATTTATGCGCATGGGGTTTTGGGCGGTTGGGCACACTTAGGCAGTTTCGACCGTTGGGCGCATGGGCCACTGTTTAGGTGCATGGGCGACTATCTTTCACCTATTCGACATAAATCAGTCCCCAAAGCATCATATATCGTAATCTAAGCTTAGTACTAACATTCTAAACATTATAACATGAACATAACCATATTCAATCCCAACCATACACCCAAAACATACACATTCATACATACACATTCGGATAATAAAAACCCATTTTATGAAAACATATTTACATGCATTTTCCAGCCCCAAATCAGTTAAAAACATGTTAAAAAGGGGGTTCCAGCCCCAAACCACAAAAACAGTAATTAGGTCAATTTAACACATATTCGACCTCCACTTGTGCTAGCGCGACTAACCCGGGTAGGGTTTGTCACCCAGAAGTACTACTTAGAAATTACTAGAAATTACCTCGCTAATATCACAGAATTAACGGTTCAAAAACAAGGACTTAAATGGTAACAAAACTAGTTTACATGATGATCACAGTCTTACGAAATTAAAAGTAATGTATTTTAAAGCAAGTTCTCTTCCCCGAAAGAGAATAGTAATGAAAGCAGGACTGTAAACTCATCTTAAATGCATGATAACACTTAAATGCATGATTAGGTTCATGTATTGCATGAGTGTAACAGTTTTTAGGTTGCACAATTTTACGTTCCCGACTCGGTTTCATGCTAGGCATCACATTCTACCCATATACAGGCAAGCATGCACACACCCACACTCATGTATGAACGCACCTAACCGTACACTTCCACCCGACCTACATAGTGATCACCTCCACTTTAGGCCACCATGATCTACCCAACCTGCATATACATGCATTCCCATGCATGACCATACACACATATTACATCAAAGCCCATGCAACCCTAATGAACTTTAAACCCTAAACCAACACACACACACACCATATAACTACACCCCATGCGACATCATAACCATCCATGCTCAAAACCTTAATCGACCATCATATCATAACTACCCATATGCGAAACCCTAATCAACCACCACATCCACAACTACCTACAACCAAACACTCAAACCCCAGGTAAACCACACCCACACCCATTCTTGGCTACCCATGGATCACACACAAAACCCTAATACTCACAAACTCAAAACACATATCATACACACAAGAAACCCTCAAATACGTATCAGGATTCTCCCATGAACCCTCGACTAAGAGCAACATCCACACATACAACCCAGTTGACAACCATACTAAATCAAAAAACTCTTGCACTCATGCAATACATTAAACGTTGGCGTTAACACTAAAACTGAAAGCAATAGTAGAATCATATAACGAAAACAACAAACATATACAAGATAAACCAAGCAAGGGTACGAACCGGTTGCGAGAGGGAGGAAGAGGTAGCGACCCAAGCGTGGGTGGGAGAAATCCGCGAGGTAACTTGGGACGGAAAGGATTTTCGAGAGAGAGGGGGAGAGGCTAGGGTTTTCGGTTATGGAGAGTGCATTGAGAAGATAGGGAGTCGAGAGGGGGTATAGAGAGCAAAGGGGTCGAGAGGTGGGGTGGGTCGGTTTGGGTTGGTTAGGGCTTTTAGGTAATTTAGTATTTGGTTTTGTAATTAAATTATTAGTTGAATATTAATTTAAACTAGAAATTAGGCCAACGCGATACGACGCGTTCTATACCGACATTATTCGGTCGGTATCAACATAGAAGCGTGTCGTATTGTGGTGGGAGTTATACAATCAAAAGAAACATATAAAATTATGGTTGATTAGTTATAAAGATTGAAACAAAGATATGAAATAATATTATGTTTCTTATGTTTTAGCCTAATATAAAGTATAGTAGAAAATATATAATTAAAGTCGAACGAAAAAAGGGAAAAAAAAACAAAAGAGTTATTAACCACGGGAGTTGAACCTGTGTCACTACCTGATTAATGCGGCGCACATACTAATCCGTCTAGCTGATATTTAGGTTGTTTAATCGAATTAAAACTATTTTACATATAAAACTGTATGGTAAAATAAAAAAAAAGAAATAAAGAAAAGTTGTGTGGTCCAATAGCCTGCTGACACGTGGCGACCGGTGAAGAACCCACCGACCTTTGTATATAAGTAGTCGTATAATATAGTAGGATTAGGTTTTGATAACAATGATATTATTATTGTTATTATTATTGGTATTGCTGCTGCTGCTAGCTGCTGCTGCTAGCTGGTGCTGCTGCTGCTAGCTGGTGCAGCTGCTAGCTGGTGCTGCTGCTAGCTGGTGCTGCTGCTAGCTGGTGCTGCTGCTAGCTGGTGCTGCTGCTAGCTGGTGCTGCTGCTAGCTGGTGCTGCTGCTAGCTGGTGCTGCTGCTGCTCTTATTATTATTATTATTACTACTACCACTATTATTATTATTATTATTATTATTATTATTATTATTAGTATGGTGGAGGCGGCGGCGCCGGGGCGGGGGGGGGGGGTCGGGGCGGGGCGGGGGGGGGGGGGTGGTGGTATTATAATTTTCATTTACTAAAAGAAAAGTTAACAAATACAAAGTGGTGGAAAATAATTTGATAATGGAAAACAATTTAATTACAGGAAGTTAAGTTAACAATGTTAACCTGAAAATGCAAGGTGTCATAAAATTTGAATTTCAATGTGCTGATCATGCATGAGATGCTAGGATCATGTTAGATCGAGTTTTAAGAATCTTAAATGGTTTGAAATGCAATAGTTAGATCATGTTTATGTTATCTTGGAAAATTACATGTTCAAATGCACATGTAAACGGGTTATTGATAGGAAGATGTATTCATTTGGATAAATACTAGTAATTAGGGATATATGATGTTTATGCTTTATGCTTGATCAATATGGTATAACTGGATTGTTTTGTTAGTATGAGTTATGGCTGGAATATTTGAAATATTAGGTGATTATCGTATGCACATGCGGCTCTGTGTCCCTATATAGTAGGATTGGCAAGATTAAGATGTGAAGTAGTAAGTTACTTTACATGGTATGTAATAAAATAGTTAGAACCCCATATGTGATTAGGCTGCATGATAGTAACATAGGTAGTTACCACTTGTGATATCTACAGTGATTGGGTAATTTCTAAATGAAATATACATTATGATTATTTGTATGGATTCGTATGTGTTGTATGCTAGGTTTTGCTAGTATAGTAATGTTTGTTAGAGTTTAGAACTCACTATATGCAATATGTGGATGATTTGGATCAAACTCATGAATACTTGGTTTGTTATGTATAAACAAATATGATTTTACCTAACATGTCACCAATGGGTAAAACGGGTCAACTAGATCAAACTAGTCAATGTCTTCTAAAAAGCATAAATCAATGGGACTGATTGAACACTTTGGGTTTGTTAAACCATATTATCCTGCACATACTTATGTACTCATGTATTATAGATAACATGTGACGGGTTGTCTTTCGTACTAGGTTTTGATTTGAATTATTATCTAGCATGCACTTAAGGTGTGTTTATTTTCCATCTTTTAAATACTCCTTTGAGGGAGAAAACATACTTACAAACATTTACTCTTATCAGTTGTGTATGGTATATACATAGTGTAGTTACCATCGAAAGTCCTTATTCTTTCAAAATGTTAATTAAGGGAATTAGCGGAAAATATTAGGTAGTACTACCAGATCTGACAAGCCCCATCCGTACTACTGGAGACTAGAGGTGAAGCGAGTGCAACATTGTCCTAAATGTTGAAGCATATATTGTCATATATAGTGTGTCTGTCGCTTGTCGAATAGTCTAGGCTTAAAGTAATACACCTGATATGTTGTAAACACATGAAACTGGGTCATTCGCAGGGGCATATGCGAATGAGACTCAGTCGTACGACTGAGCCTTGCAAATGGACCAGTCGTGCGACTGAGAGATGCGATTAGGCCAGTCGTACGATTGAACTAAACGCATGGCCCAATCGTACGAATGGGCCCAATCGTACGAATGGGCCCAGTCGCATCTGATATGGGCTGAGGCCTATAAATACCAGTTTTATTGTGTAGAGAGATTAAGGTTTGTGCCCGGTGCCTAGGTGCTGCCGGATGAGAGGGGAGATCATGCTCGATCTCCCTTTGCCAAGAGTCTTGATTCTTAAGTTGTAACGAGCTTAAAATCGTTAGGTTTTATCAACGAAATCATTCGATTATTGTTCGTACTATTGTTTGTCTTTTGGTTTATCACCTTCCGTCAAGAACACGCTCGGATGTTTATCAATCCAGCGACTCCACAATTGGTATCAGAGCCGGTTACTGCTGGAATGATCTAACAATCATTCTAGCAACCCGAGCTCTTGATTTATGGATCTATTTCAGGTTCTTTGACGTTAAAAGCACTTTGTGTTCTTCGTGTTTTGCTCAGATCTGGTTACGTGTGGTGCTTCTATGTTAAAATCGAACTCGAAACCACGTTCCCATTACCCCTGCGAATCTTATGATGTCTATTTCGTTTCGGTTCATGTAAAATTCATCAGATTAGGGTTTTTGGCGGCCATGGCGGTTGCAGATCTGAAAATCTGCGTGCAGACCCGTTCGTATGACTGGACCATGCGACTGGACCATTCGTACGACTGGACCATGCGACTGGACCATTCGTACGACTAGACCATCCGTACGACTGGACCATACGACTGGACCATCCGTACGACTGGCATGCGACTGGCATGCGACTGGACCAGTCTTATGACCAGTCATAAGACTGGACCAGTCTTATGACCATTCATGCTACTGGACCAGTCTTATGACCAGTCATGCTACTGGACCAGTCTCACGAAGATATCATTCGTATTATCCAATCACACGAATGTGATAATTGTACTCCATGTCATACGAATGAATGACGTTCCAGACAAAAAAAAGGTCTGGAACTACTGTTTGCATAGATTTGAGGATGAGCAAAGCATATTCACCTTGAGGTTCTTTTGTCAAATAAGTTCGATGGATACCCCATTATTCATTGAATTTCCAAAATAGGTGATAGTAGTGAGAACACAAAAGAGAGAAGAGAAGATGTCAGCAGTCGGTGTTGATTTTATGGGATAGTCAGGAGCATCTGACTATTTATGGGCCAATCAAGTTATATTTGTCCGCACAGAGAGGATTCTCATTCTTAGGGGGAATCCATGTGTAGAGAAATTGAAGACGCAATCAGAAAGTGATGATGTGAGCAGGTTTCTGATGATGAATCTACGTGCATGCTGATTTGTTTGATATTGTCAGCTGTGGATTGGAACCTTCAACTTTTTGCCCAATACACCGTATGAAGACGCCAGGAGAGCACAATGTTTATATATTGGGATATGCTCAATGTGAGGAGGAATTTCTATAGTTGTTAATGTTAATCAGGTTAGACTGTGTGAAGATTGAAGCAATGGAAAACTGTTCATGTCATTATCTGGAAAAATCAGTCATATGGGGAATATTGCTGCTATGATGGTGTTCTGCAAAGTAAACGAAAGCTATTGTGCCTAAATTCATTTTCAGGGATACTGTAGCAACCTGATGGATCGGCAACGTTGGCTAATATGGTTTTTCGTTTGATTCTATTAGAAACCAGAACAAAGATTGACTGAAGATTGTAAGAGGTGTTGTTGGTCCATAAACACTTGAATCAATGAAAATCGTAAAGATTTTGGATTAAAATGACATATAATCTTGATGAACAAGGAAGAACACTCAAGAACACAATGAAAATCCTCACTTTGATCCATAAGGATTGCAAGAATATTGTTTACATGAAAACCTCCCAATCCTTGGCTCTCTTTCAAGCACCTAAACCCTAATTACTCTTATCCTTATATAGTGAATATAAAATCCACTAATTACACATTAAGCACCTAGACTTAGACTAATCAGGGAAAATTACAAATAAACTAAAACATGACTAAAACTAGATTAAATATATTTTGTTGACACAAAATATATTTATTACAATAAGGATCCTAGTCACAATATATCTTCAATGTCTCGTCTCGGGTCTTTGTCTCGAATGCTTTATTTGCGTTTTCTGTTGACTTTGACAGTGATGTTGACTTTTGTTGACTTGGACTATGTTGATAATATAGACTATCATTTTCAGACCTAACAATACTCCCCCTTAGTCTATCATTATCAACGTCTTCAAAATAATTCAGCACTGAGAAGTCAACCAAAGAATGATCTTCAATCTCCCCCTAGATTGAAGCTTTCCGAATCTTGTCAAAACCATTTTGCAGCCATAACCATTAACAAAATAGCACCCAAGTAGCTTCTAACCTACTTGCACGTAGCCTATCATCCACTCAAACCTCATCATAAACAAACATCAATTGTGCAGCCCCTTTTTGCCCTGCAGCATACAAACAGTCAACAAAGAACAAGAAATTGACCCATTGACATCACGTGCAGCTGCTCATTTTCATGTCAAAGAGCTAACCAAACAGCAGCCGCTTGGACCGTTTTTCAACAGCAGCCAACCATAATACAAATTACATTTGCAGCCCTTGGCATCCATAACAAATAGCAGCCCAGACCGAACTGCAAGCAGCCCCAAATCACTTTCATTAAGCTTAGCAACCTCTAACTATAATACTTGTGCTGCCTCCTAACCACATTGACCCATAACCATCATAAACAGCTCACACTTCATTACAAACCTCATCTTATCAACCATTTGCAGCCGTGAACACACTTTAGATCAATCACAGCCATATATCCCTTGGCTTGCAACTCAAAAAAAATCAATCCAAAACCAACCCCTGCTGCGCATTCTCAAACAATTTGCAGCACACACATTCTTATTGCAGCCATCATACCATAAGATCGTGCAATCTCATATGTCATGTATTGCAGCTAAAACTAAGCATGCAGTCAACTACTGTGTCAAGCAAAAATCAAACAATCACAGCCTTTGGACAGCCCACGCAAACATCAAATGACATTCAATCAAACAACCTCACTAATTCTAGCTTTAAACTCACCACAATCACAACATAAACATCCTCTTGCAGCCTTGCACTTCTCCACCATCATACAATAACACATCCACATACAGCAGCCTTCAAGTGACCAAAACTGCAGTCTACACACCATCATACTACCACTGCTTGAAGCCTCACTTAAACACTCCAAACCAGCTGGTCAACCAACTTATATTTCAATCCATTGCAACCCCTGTACTTTAATCATCCAATTAAACTCCTGTAGCAAATATCAAACCAAAACAGCAGCCGAGCGGCCTATATCATACTACTCATATACAGCCTTTTTTTACCCATTTTTGTGCAGCAAAAAACAAACCAAACAGCTAGTACGTATTCTTAACAAACCTCATCAAACCGCAGCCTTCAATCAAACACAAAGAACCAAACCAAGCTGCTCATTTGCCATCCTAAACCATCTTCAAAACAACTAAATAACCAACTGCTCAACCAACTTCATTTTCAAACGATTGCAACCGTGTGCATTTAACCTCAACTATTACTCATTAACTCAACACAAAACCATTTTTAGCATAAGCACTAATCAAAGCAGAATAAGCATAAACAGTGTTACCATAGCCTTCACAAACAGCAGTTTCAAACACCCTTTTAGCCGATTCAACTTTCCCCAATCTACCAAGAACACTAATCACAGAGCTAGCTAGTTTACCTTGCTCTGTTCTTCCCCTTTCGTGCGATACTGCGAATTCGAAGCATTGGATCACCATCGACCACTCGTTTCGATTACCCAATTTGCGTAACAAGAAGCTGTAATCATCACACCCACATAACTTCGATTGAAAGTTTAGTAAAACCGATTCGATTAATCGATCATCACCACTGCAATGAATGAGCTGTTGCAGAGCATCTTCAGCTAAAACAGTGTCGGGTGGAGTTACTGGATTTGGGCCGGCCGAAGTGCATCTTGGAGACGAACAGGGTGGACCGGCGGCCGGAGAAATCGGCGGCGAGCTCCGGTTTGGAGGAGAGGGGGTGATATTAGGGTTCGGTGGACGGATGTGGGGTTCCGGGGCGGCGGAGGGTGGAGATTGGTGTGGCCGTTAGGGGTGCGGCGGTGGTGGTGGGGGTGGGGGTTGTGGAGGTGGTGGTTTTGGTAGGGTTTTGCGGTGGTTAAAGTGGGTGGGGTGGAGGAGGCCATGGTGGTGGTGGTGGTGCTAAGGTAAGGTTTGGTGGTGGAGATGAAGAGATGAAGGGGATGATGGTAGGTGAGCTGGAGTGTGTGTTCGTGGGTGTGAAAACAGTAACAAATCTTCACATTTAATTCAAGATGGATCTCAATTAGGCTCCGATACCAAATTGTTGGTCCATAAACACTTGAATCAATGAAAATCGTAAAGATTTTGGATTAAAATGACATATAATCTTGATGAACAAGGAAGAACACTCAAGAACACAATGGAAATCCTCACTTTGATCCATAAGGATTGCAAGAATATTGTTTACATGAAAACCTCCCACTCCTTGGCTCTCTTTCAAGCACCTAAACCCTAATTACTCTTATCCTTATATAGTGAATATAAAATCCACTAATTACACATTAAGCACCTAGACTAGACTAATCAGGGAAAATTACAAATAAACTAAAACATGACTAAAACTAGATTAAATATATTTTGTTGACAAAAATATATTTATTACAATAAAGATCCTAGTCACAATATATCTTCAATGTCTCGTCTCGGGTCTTTGTCTCGAATGCTTTATTTGCGTTTTCTGTTGACTTTGACAGTGATGTTGACTTTTGTTGACTTGGACTATGTTGATAATATAGACTATCATTTTCAGACCCAACAGGTGTTATCTACTATTCGCAAGCAACGTCGTAGGGGGAATTTGTTAAAGCATATATTGTCATATATAGTGTGCCCATCGCTTGTCGAATAGTCTAGGCTTAATGTAATACACCTGATATGTTGTAAACACATGAAACTAGGTCATTCGCAGGGGCATACGCGAATGAGACTCAGTCGTACGACTGAGCCATGCAAATGGACCAATCGTGCGACTGAGAGATGCGATTAGGCCAGTCGTATGATTGAACCAAACGCACGGCCCAATCGTACGAATGGGCCCAGTCGCATCTGATATGGGCTGAGGCCTATAAATACCAGTTTCGTTGTGTAGAGAGATTAAGGTTTGTGCCTGGTGCCTAGGTGCTGCCGGATGAGAGGGGAGATCATGCTCGATCTCCCCTTGCCAAGAGTCTTGATTCTTAAGTTGTAACGAGCTTAAAATCGTTAGATTTTATCAATGAAATCATTCGATTATTGTTCGTACTATTGTTTGTCTTTTGGTTTATCACCTTCCGTCAAAAACATGCTCGGATGTTTATCAATCCAGCGACTCCACACTAAACGACTAACACATTATCATGACTCGATAAGTCGGGTCTAAAGGCAAACAAACAAACATGATCAGCTTCGATTGCGAAAAACACTATTGTTATGCTTATGTTATAGATGAGCTATTGGTCATATTACACATTACTTATGCTATTAAAATGAAACTATTTTTTTACTCACAAACTCTTAAACTCACCAACCCTATGTTGACATTTTAGCTTGCCTTTATGTCGCTAAGCTCAGGTGCATTTAGGAGCACATCACGAGTCTTTCAGCATGCAAACATTTTCATGATATTAATTATGTTTTTGCATTTATACTTTGGTTTTGGGTGCGTGTTTAGCGTATTTTCTTTCATACAATATGGTTCTGAATATTTAACCTTACGCTTTCATAATGTTTGAAATTATAAACTCTGAGGTTTGTTTTGGAATCCCACTTAGAGTTTGTTCAGAGCAACTAATGACTTAGGTGGTTTGTTCACACGCATCGCTGTAAAACACTACAAGAAATAAGGGCTATCGCGAAATAGGTTCGGTTTGTCGTCGCCTAGGCTATGGCCACGACATCGCCATAGACCTAGTCGTCACAGCCTTGTCGCTATAGCCTATTTTTGAGTCGTCGCCAAAACCCTTGTCGCCATAGAGGTCTATCCCGACGACATGTTGTCGCCACAAAGTTATCGGCACAAAATTTTCATATTGTATTTTAAATTAAAAATAATTTTATTTTTCAGCCTATGGCGACGACATGTCGTGGCCATAGGTCCAACTAAATTATTTTTTATTTTAATAAAAATAAAAATAAAAAAATTTATAAACCCTATGGGGACGACATGTCGTCGCCATAGCCTGGAAATTTTTAATTGATTTTTATATTTTTCAGGTTTTTTAATATTTAATTTATAATTTTTTTAATATTTTCTAGGTTTTCCTAATATTTCAGGTTTCGTGAAAATGTTTATAAACTAAATGAAAGCTAGTATTACTAATACCTAAAAGATAATCATTTTACAATTCAAGTTAAATACACGTGCATTTAAATAAAAGAACCAACATAAACATTTTTATTTTTTACAAAAACACAACATCTAATTTACGTCATCTTGATCATCTTCTTCATCTTGATCATCTTCGTCATCATGATCATCTTCGTCATCATGATCATCTTCGTCATCATGATCATCTTCGTCATCATTAAGTCTATAAAAGATAACAATTTTAAATTAATTACCATTAATCCTAAAACAAGTTACAAAACATAATTCATCATATCATTTTATCAACTCAAACCAATAACCAAATCAAAACAATTTATATAATTCTAACAATATAAATCATCTATAAACATAATTTAACTTAATTAACTAATTAACAAAATAATGTAACATACATACCTTTAAGTTCTAACACAAAAATCATCTAACACACATATTCAATTTCATCACCTGTTTATTAATTAAACTAATAACCAAATCAAACTCCAATACTTTATCACATATTGTGCATACATACATACATAACTTAAAGCATATCATTAACCAAATCAAAACAAGAACAAAATCAAACCAAAAATCAAATAGATCAACATATTATCATTTCATTCTAATAAACAAGAACCAAATCAAAATATTTAAATAACTAATGAAATAGACAATATACACACCTTAAAACCTTAAAAAAGTGATAATAATGAGATGTTTTCGGTGACGATGGTGGTGAGATAATGATACAACAACCTAGAGAGACATGAACGGAGGTGGTGGTAGGAGTGGTAGTCATGGTGGTGGTGGTGCAACCTAAAGATAATTCATTCTTGGTAGGGTGCGATGGGAGATGTAATGGGGGTGATGGAAGTGGTGGTGGTAGCGGCTAGGGACAGTGGTGGTGGCTAGAAATGATGGTGGTGGACGGATTTTGGTTATTTTCGTCGGAGTTAAGGCTGGTGGTGGGTGGGATTTGGGTTTGGGAAAGTGAAAGTGATAATGTTGTATCCCGGATTTAAAAGATACTGCACCCTATGGCGACGACATGTCGTCGTCATAGGGTTTTTATTTTTTTAATTTTTTTTCCAAATTAATGGCGGGATAATCACGCGGCATATGAAATATCTATGGAGACGACATGGAACACCTGTGGCGACGACATGTCGTCGCTATAGGGTATTTTCTGATATTTTATATTTTTTATTATTTATAATAATGTAGTTATTAAAGATACTATTATATTATTATTATTAGTATTTTATTATAATCATTATTATGATGGTTATTATTATTATTATTATTATTATTATTATTATTATTATTATTATATTATTGTTACTATCATTATTTTTATTTTTATAATAATTACTGTCATTATAGTTATGATTATGATTATTATTACTACTATTATAAACATATTATCATATGTATATTAATACTTATTTGTCTTACCTAATCTTTGACGCATATAATCAGACTTAATTATCATAACCGATCATGTTTGAGGTTTTTTGACACTCTTTGATGATAATTAAGAATAAAAAAACTTACTACCAGGAGTATGCCTAATTTTCTATAAATTATTATCAATATGTGTAATTCAACATCAATGATCATAATTTGATCATAGCTAGCACTTGACGTATGAAATCGACCCTAATTATCATAATCGAACATATTTGACTTTTTTTCATACTCATTGATGATATCTAAGCATAAACAAACTTAAGTTACCATTACTAAGGATAATTTCCTTTAAATTACCAAGATTGTGTTTAATTTAACACAAACGATCATAATTAGATCATAGCTAACTTTTGACGAATGTAATCGACCCCAACCATCATAACCTAAACTATTTGGATTTATTTAACACTCACTGATGATAGTTAAGTGTAAATAATAACAACTTACCATTAATAACCATCATTTCCCGTAAATTACCATCGAATTGCATAATTTAACATTGATCATCGTAATTCAATCATAACGAACCTTTAATGTATTTGATCGTCCCTAATCATCAAAACCAAACATATTTGACATTTTTACACTGATTGATGATATTGAAGTATAAATATAATTAATTTACCATTAACATGCATAATTTCCAATCTCATTACCAACATTGTATTTAATTTAACACCAATGATCATAATTGGATCATAGCTAACCTTTGACATATGTAATCGGCGATAATCATGATAACCTAAAATATTTGGTCTTGTTTAACACTCGTTGATGATAGATAAGTATAAATAAAAATAACTTACCATTAATAAGCATCATTTTCCTTAAATTTAACACTGATCATCGTAATTCAATCATAGCTAATCTTTAATGTATTTGATCGAACCTGATCATCATCACCAAATATATTTGATCTTTTTTGAATTTGATTGATGATATCATAGTGTATAATTGAATACAAATGATAATAATTGGATCATAACTAACATATGACGAATATAATTAATGCTATCATCATAACCAAATATATTTCGTATTGTTTGAAATTTATTGCTGATAATTAAGCAGAAATAAACTTAAACTACAGTTAATAAACTAATATTCCCACAAAGTACCATCAACGTATATAATTTAACATCGATAATGATAATTGGATTTAATCTATGACGCATTTAATCAAAACTAACTATCATAACCGGATATATTTGATTCTAACTGATATAAGTTATCTATAGTTATAATTAATAAATATAAGACTTGTTAATATTATTATTATGACTTATACTTATAATAAAAATTATAATAATAGCAATGATATGTACATAAATTATTATTAATACTGATATTAATAATTATAATTATTATTTATATTAATATTTAATTCTTAAAAAATTAAACAACTTATGGCGACGTCGCCATAGATGTTTTATAAAAGGCGGGCTTATTTTCCTCCAATTTATTTAGAGGGAAAAAAAAGAAAAAAATTGGGTTTTACCTATCGCGGCGACGTGTCGTCGCCATAGATATTTCAAAAAACGCGGGCTTATTTGCCACCAATTTATTTAGAGGGAAAAAATGAAAAAAAATTGTTTTTTACCTATCGCGACGACAAGTCGTCGCCATAGATGTTTCAAAAAACGCAGGCTTATTTGCCACCAATTTATTTAGAGGGAAAAATGAAAAAAAATTGTTTTTTACCTATCGCAACGACATGTCGTTGCGATATGAGAAACAAACATTTTACGTTATTTAAAATAAATCAAAATTAAAATAAAATTACCTGTAGCGACTAAATATGGCGACGACTTTTGTGTCGTCGCGATAGATTGCACCCTAAGGCGACAAAAGGGCGTCGCTATAGCTATGCAGTAGCCAAAAATCAAATCACCCCTATGGCGACGACATGTCGTCGCGATAGGGTGACCTATCACCCTATCGCGACGAAACCGTTTCGTCGCCATAGGTCTAGTCGCGATAGGGTCAAATTCTTGTTGTGAAACTCCGCACGTGGATTTGAGGGTGTGACATCATTTACAGCCCTAGGTATGAGGATAAGTTCAAATGCTTCTATAGTAAGGTTGAACTACTCTACACAAAAGGGCAGACACCTTTGTAGTATGGTTTGATGCCTCTATAGTACGAACGTCTTTATAATATGGTTAGATGCTTCTAAAGTATGGTCATACGCCACTATAGTACGGCCGGACACCTCTATACTATAGGCGCATCTATAGTATGGTTGGACACCTATACACAAGTAGGTAAATGCCTCTATAGTAGGTTCAACCTCTTTTCTGGTAGAGACATTTTAAGAAATGGTTTTCGAAACGAACATTTAAGAAATATTATACAAAAAGGACATTTTGAAAACTTTCCTTTAATAAAATCTTTTTTATTTTGTAATGACAAGAAACAATAGAGTTTCTTGTTTTATATTTTGGTTACAAACTTTTTTTTCATTAAAAAATCCTGGATCTATTTATATATAGAACCTTTTAAAGAGAGATCTAGAGAGAGGGAGAGAGAGAGCGGGGTTGAGGCAATGAGATGGAGCTGACCCCTCTTCTCCGACTAGATTTTGGTTGGGGAATGTTGCTTCGACAATCGTCGCTCTTTGTGCTCTATATGCAACATTTTAGAGAGAGAGAGAGTGAGATAGAGAGTTTAAGGTGGTGAAATAGACATGAACAACAACAGATAAGGCGGTTAACCCACTTCTCTGGTCGGATTCCAGTGTGGAACGTTGCTTCAACGGCCATCATAATTTTCTCTACATATAACATATAATTTATACATTACATATATTAACTTTGGTGCATAACAAATTTTAATGATTAATAGTTCACTATAGGGTTGTAAAACAACAGATAACCCCTAAATGCCCACACTTGATAAGGGTCTAATTAAAAATCACACTGCTTAATTTTATAGCTTAGAAAACACGTTATAATAATTTGTACATATATATATATATATATATATATATATATATATATATATATATATATATATATATATATATATATATTAAAGATTTTGGTCGGTGGCTACAGTGCCATCGACCCAACAAAACCCTAATCCCCAATTCACACGTATCTTCAGTTCTTCACCAAGCGATTACAGGAGCTCGAGAAAGAGGCTTTGTTGGATGATGATAATGGAGAAAACGACGTCCGGCAGCAGCGCACCACCGGCAACAGCGCACCACCGGCAGCCGCACCACTGGTCGATCTGCAGCGCCGGTCGATCTGCAGCCGCAACACCCGTCGATCTGCAGTGCCGCGAGAAAGGTATGTGTTTATTTGTAACACCCGTAATCTCTTATTAAAGAAATTAAAAGAACAAAATAGAAAGAAAAGGAAAGAAAGCAAAAGTTAACTTAAGTGGAGGGGCAAAAAGTGCCAAATGTGCAAAGTTCATATTTATTTACATGAAAAGGTGGTATGGCCTCCCACTCTTGTTTCACATCATCACCATCTTCAGACATTTAGAGAGAGAAAACAGAGAAACTTTCGGATTTTTGAAGAACAAGAAGAAAAATTCGATTTTTTTAGGTAAGGTTTAATGTTTTTAAGTTGTTCTTGGCTAAATTAGCCTCGGTTATGTGCTTATGTGTGTTTATATGTGTTTGAATACGTGTTTAAGGATTCCTAGGTGTTAGAACCTTTTGAACAGCTCGGGTGAAGGGTGTAAATTCGAAGAACAACAAAGGTGAGTTTCTAGACCCCCTTTTTACTCGTTTTTAAAATGATTTGGGGCTGGAAAATGCATGTATGTATGTTTTATGGATTTGTGTATGAAACCCGTATGTTATGTACCTGGGTATAATTATAGAGTATGTTTTAGGGTGAACGTATGTCTATGTTTGTGTTAAGTTATGCCTGAATCCGTATGTACATGCTTAGAAATAGGTATTATGCTGTTTGGGGACTGGAATACGACTTAGACACATGAATAGGCTGCTAATACGGCTAATAAGACCAAATAGTGGTCGTATGACCATTAGAAATGTTCTGTGGGGTTATACGACTGAATAGTGGTCGTATGACCATTAGAAATTTTTAAGTGTGGGGTTATACGACTGAATAGTGGTCGTATGACCATTAGAAATATTCTAAGTGTGGGGTTATATGACTGAATAGTGGTCGTATGACCATTAGAAATATTCTAAGTGTGAGGTTATATGACTGAATAGTGGTCGTATGACCATTAGAAATATTCTAAGTGTGGGGTTATATGACTGAACAGTGGTCGTATGATCATTAGAAATTTTCTAAGTGTGGGGTTATACGACCGAACAGTGGTCGTATGACCAGTAGAAATTTCCTAAGTCTGGGGATGATACGACTGAACAGTGGTCGTATGACTTAGAGAAATTTTCTAAGTTTAACGTGAAACGACTAAGCAGGGCTCATACGACTGAGCAGGGCTCATACGACTGAGCAGTGCTCATACGACTGAACACTTAGAAATTTTACAGAAATTTTCTGGAAATCTGATTTAAGGGGTTTTGACCAAGAGTTGACTAGGGTTAATAAATGATGATGTTTTATGAATGTAATGATGATAAATGATTAACCCTTGATTATTGTTACTGATTTTATTATCAGTATCTTATTTCTGTTAACAATATTATTATTATTTAATATTGTTAAGTATATACTGGCATGATGAAGAATGACTAAAATTTAATAAAGGGCATGATCATTAATAAGTAAAATATTAATGATAAAGAGAAATGGAACGTAAAGTGAGAAATAATGAAAGAGGAACATGACGAACGAATGCATGCATTAATAAATGAACGAACGAATGTAAGAAAGGTTTGCAAGCAAATGAATGGAGGTGCACACCCCTGGCAGGTGTTAGCTCAACTGTGATGCGGGTTAGCTACCCCGAAGGATGCACACAGGGTCAATCTTTGAGATTGATAATGAGGTGAGCAACTACGTGTTGCAACAGACTCGGTTAGCAGGCAAATCATGAGATTTGCCACTGAGGTGAGCAGCCGTGTGCTGCAACAGACTTGGCTAACATATGGATAATGAGGTGAGCAACTACGTGTTGCAACAGACTCGGTTAGCAGGCAAATCATGAGATTTGCCACTGAGGTGAGCAGCTGTGTGCTGCAATAGACTTGGCTAACATATGGATAATGAGGTGAGCAACTACGTGTTGCAACAGACTCGGTTAGCAGGCAAATCATGAGATTTGCCACTGAGGTGAGCAGCTGTGTGCTGCAACAGACTTGGCTAACATATGATAGAATGAAATGAATGAACATACGAAAGAATGTAATAAACGTATGAATGAAAGAAATGATCGTACGAATGCAATGAATGTATGAATGAAATGAATGTATAAACGTATGTAATGTATGAATGAATGAAAGTAAGATACGTACGAATGGAAGAACTAATACGAAAGAAAGAGTACGAAAGAATATGAATGTAAACGATGAACGGCACACGAATGAAAGTTAATAAATGAACGACGAAGATAATAATAATATTATCTGTGTACGTACTTGTGTGACCGCATATAAGTAAAGAAAGGTTTTTCCTTGAAATGAAAAGTAAAGTATATTAATCTACAAAACTAGAACTCACTCAGCAACGCTGACTTTTATGTATTTTCCAGTTGGCAGGTAACAGGTTGCTGAGGATGGCACACGGGGATGGCTACACGGCGGGCAAGACTGACATCCATCTATGTTTTGACGATACTGTTGTTTTGTAATTCATTTGACTAATTATTTTGTGACTTACGAACTAGAATGTATTGCTTAACAACAGTGTTTTAAATGAATGAAGGGTTTTGCCAACTTAATTCCGCTGCTTAATTTAATAATATGTATGTTTTATGCTGTGAATGACCAACTGTTAGGTGCCCGGAAATGGGGCCTTACATTATTTGTTAAGTCTAACAGTTCCTTAGTGATTTCGATTATTATTTGGATGATATGCATGATCGATGTGATGAACTTGACTTGTAAATTGAGTACTTTTTATTAGTCGATTGATTTACATAAGTGTGTATTATGGCTGATTCTAGAAGATTAGGGCGTGAATTAATTAGTTTTGTTTACATATTTAGCTGAAGTGGTTTTAGTATTTTTATAGGAGTGTAAACCAAGATTAAGTAATATTAGATTCTGGTAAAGCAGGGCCTGTTAGAGAAACTTGTTGGTTGCGCTTGTTTTAGATTCTTTGTTATTTGACTTTAAACAAAGAGAGAGAGAGAGCATTCTCGTAACATGAGTCTTGTGGTATATCAGCATATTACATAAGAAACAAGCAAGAAGCATTATCAGATAAACAATGTCACTCAATGAGACATAGATTGTACTCTAGAAAATAGGACAATGAAAGAAAAGGGACTTAAGTTTCAATCAATGTGCTTTATATGTTTTATTTGTTTGCGACTTGAAATTTATAACTGTTTTTTTAATACCAGCTTGCTGTGAATGGAAATGAGAATGAGGGAAAGAATACTGATGAAGAAGATTCTCCTGCCACTGTTAGTGAGTAAATGATGAACTGAACACATGTTACACGGTCTCTATGTTTTGTTAGTTGGTAGTTTGGTATATCATGTAAAAATCAACAATCAATTGAGGACATCAACTTGCTTTGTGCAGAAGTTGATTTTTTTGTTAAAGCTTCTGAGAGACGAAAGAAACAGAAAAAGGAGCAGCTACCAATCCTTTCACCTGAGAAAATTGAACAAAGTTGTTCACCTCCAGATGCCATTATGAGTATGTTGATTTTCACTAACACGGTCGCTTTTAGTTTCTTCTAAAACCATTATGACTTGAATTTAAATGATACAAATATTCTGTTGGGCTGTTGGATTTTAGTAAATCAAGTGTTACTGTTAGGAAAGCTAGGACAAAGTCACTTGCGACAAATATTATTAGTATTCTCTAAAGTATTGGTAACTCTTACATGTAAACCTGCAAAAAAGAATAAGACTAATGCATGCACCATTTACCTATTGATTGTTTTATTTTGCTAAAGATGGAACAGTTAAATTCTGCAATTATTAAGTTGGGGTTTGACCCGCCAGTGTTAGGGTCTGGAATCATAAGGCTTGAGGTAATTAATTGACTTGCTATGTGTCAATAGTTTTCTACCTGGTTTTCTTAGGTATCTCCTTGAGGCATAACATGGTTTATCTTTTGCAATTGTGGCTATGGGAATGTGGCATGTGGTTGGTTGCAATATTTACAAGATAGCACTTGCAGTTCTTTTCTTTTCATGTATAACTACTTTAAATATGTAATAATATATCTCTGAATAATATTGAGGTCCAAATTGTTTACTATAGATTTTATTTTGTTGTTATTAGGAATTCTTGAAAAATACATTGACAATAGCGAAACAAATCAAGAAAAGATTAATAAAACTAGACATTCTGGAAACAATATTAATAAGAAAATGTTCATTATGGTATATGATTTTCATACTTGAATATTAATTAATTAATTAGTATATTTGTGAATTGAAGGTTCCAATTGGACAGCAAATTGAAGCAATCGACTGGCTGCATGGTCAGCAACATTTTCAGCATCTCCCTAGATGCTTTTTCTCTGGAAGAAGCCAAAAAAGAATTAACGGTATTCCTTCTCATTCCATTTCTTCTTTGATTACTGGAAACGATTCATCCAATTCCTCTCCGGTCAGCATTGCTGGTTTGGGTTCTGCCGTTTTCTTTCGCCATGTCAGCCCATTTTCATTCCAAGATTGGCAATCTATCAAGAGGTACATGGTTTCTGTCTTTTTGTATGTATTTTGTGAGTAATGTATCTCTCATTGTTGAACCCATAAGTAATTAAACTGAAGGTTCCTGTCTAAGAAGTGCCCACTGATTCGTGCTTATGGGGCAATTCGTTTTGATGCATTAGCTAATATATCATCTGAGTGGGAAGCTTTTGATTCATTCTAATTCATGATTCCACAGGTAAATAAGCAGTTTGTTTATTATTATCTTGGGCTGTAGCATGTATAGAAGACTTTTGCTATGTGTGTGTGTTAAAGTACAGGTTAGCTGAGCAGACACAACCTATCTTTGTACAACTGTGACGTCATCCATGCATGTTAATATCGCTTCCATGGCGTTACAAGAGAACCCCATGGCAACGCGTTATTTTTTCTTGCTTTCCGACTTCGTTATTCAACAGACTGACTATTGTCGATTGCTTCTCCTTAGGTTGTTTCCTTAGATGATGCTATGAGTGCTAAAAACTTTACTTTTTTAGTTTTTACAGTTCATGTTTGATACCTTCAATCTTTCAAATTATTCCCTGGTACGTATCTGTCTATCTTATATTTTCTATTAAAATGTTCGGTTTTGCACTTCACAATGTACCATTTTCATCCCCAAAGTCTTTTATCTGCAGCTCCATCAGGCTTGCACATTTTTTGGTCCAGATTGTGAAATCGAGGTATTAATATGCCCACCTATAATTTTTAGACTTGAGTTTTTTTGTTTTTGTTGCATACGAAGAATGGAATGGCTAGAAGAAGATTGATAATTGTTGCATCATTTCAACCTATTCAATGATAAAGTGCAACTTTGATTTGCAAAAGATTAGTGTGTATGACCTTTTTATGATAATGACATGACACTGGTCTTTGCTTTGAAGGAAAATGATTCACTTCATGTTTCCAAGGGTCCAGCTCAAAATACCCAATCACAAATGTTCTTTGATTCGAGCATGGTTATGAAATTACCAGGTTATTTGCTATGACCCGGTTTACCCATTTAAGAAAATTTCCCAGGTATGTTAGACAAACTTTTGTTATAGTAAGACCACAAGAAAAAGAGAAAAAAAACTTGAAACATAAAGGACTTGATTTAGTAAAGATAAATTTTGCTAATCTTTATATAATCAACATAAATTTCATGAGGTATCCTCTAAGGAAATAAAGATAAACACTTGATCATATTAACTCATGATTACTTTAGACTATTAGTAGTACAACTTTGGATTATGATTTATGGTTAAAGTTTTAATTTGTTTTTATGTTATTTCACATCATTTATGTGATATGCTAATTGTCATTACGCTTAGTTCCTACGATTAACTGGAAAATGTATGGAAAAAGGAGAATGTATAAACTTGATATTGTTTGTTTTATGATTTTCTTAGGAAAATGGAGCACTTGTGTCATATGGCCATGGGAAGCAAGTGGTCGTAAATGCGGCTAACTTCTCCAAGCTTACATATGTTCATGAAAAATGCACTAAATGGTATGCCTTTAACTATTTACTACTACCAATCATCAAAAAATAATATCTGTTTGTGAACTGAATAATCTACAAATGACATGTACATTTGCAGGGCTCCTCTGATATATTTTCACAAATTGATTTATCAAAAACTTAGAGTATCATGAATCCATTGTAAATAAATTAGTTAATTAATAACTACCTGGTAGAAATCGATTCTATCTTTTAGGTGACATAAAAAGATAAATGTTTATTTTTGTTTATAAAATAATGCATGTTTGTGTTTGGACACTTCATTTTACCAATGTCATGTTGAAATTATTATGTTTTATTACACACAGTCTGGTCAATTAAATGGTTCAAAGAAATTCTCAAACAACTAATGACTTTGCACAGTTCTTTGATCAAATGTTACATAAGTTTTGAACCAACAGTTTGATAATTAGTGGCTTTATATTGTGTAATTTCGAGGCATACACTAAAATAGAAAGAAAGGTTACAATTGTGATAAACTTTGTGGTATTAAAGCAATTTAAAAGGTTTGTAAGCACATGAATATACTTTGGGGTTTATTCTGCCACTCAACCTGTTTGATTTGTCTTTTAAACAGTTAAACTCTTTGCTAATTTCTATTATTATCAAGTGAGAATCTTTACTAATTTCTGCTATTATCAAGTGTGATCTCAGATGGATACATTAGATTTATTGATCTTCTTGACAATGGTTGGATAAAAGTGACTAGACTATACAAAGAGCGAGGTAATTCTTTTTCACCTTTAACTGTTGATCTTTGTAAAGTCCTTAAAAGCGATCGATCTCACTTCGTTTGAATTGTTGCACTTGATAATACGCGAAGACGGGTGCGCGAGTTGAATTAATCAACCGAGAGAACAAGACATTAAGCACAATATCATCGTAATTCAAATGTATATATCACGTGTTGAATGATTACAATGAAAATCGATATAAAATCGATCTCACCCGAAGGTGGAAAATCACAAACTGTGATCTACTCGTCTTGAGCGAAAACTACAAACTAAACAAAAAATAGTGTTGAACTCTCGGTCAATCGAAATTAATGGCACACCCTTTCGCAAGTACACACATGCATATATATATAGTTGCTTCTCCACTTTGTCGCATGCATGCATATTTACTACTTTTCGCATTGCATGCTTGTCACATGCTTCACTTTATTCCAAGAGAATGATTGGACTTTCACTTTTCATCCCTATTTTCGTATGCAATGTTTCACAAGTGAACCACTTTTCAGCTTTATATGTCGCATGCATGTTTTCAGGAATTTGTTGCACACGTGGATCCCACTTTCCATTGAAGACTTTATTTGCATTTCGCATGGAGATTTCGCATGCAAGTAATTAAGCAGGTTGTTGCATGCATGCATTATGCATGGCCCTTTCGCATGCATATAATCTTTTCTTCATTGTCGCGCGATCTGTGTCAACATGCATGTTGTCGCATGCATGCTGTTGTGCGAAATGATATCACGCGAACCGCAAGTTGTTCATCGAGTATGTGTTAAAACGATATTGTAATCCAACTGATTTGTCCCTTACAATCTTTGATGACTTCTGGTAAATAAAAATTTGAAACTAAATGTAACTTTAATACTAATAATTTTATTGTGTCAATTTATAAGATTACTTAACACTTGCGTCTGTTAGACATTCAAAAAAGAACCTCGCGGCAACGCGCGGGTTCATTTCCTAGTTAACAATTAATCATTATTTTAAACAAGAAACGAGTCATGTAACAAGCATACCAATGTGGCGGCCGGCGGGGTAAAACCTTAATTTAGTTTCTCTTATGTGTATGTTTATAACGATATGATTTCAAGTTTTTTTTCTTCGAACAAACTTCAATCGATGAACATTACTTAAAGATGTCTAGCCCTAATGAAGACCTTGGCAAATGACCTCTCATTATAGACACTATATAAAACATAGTTAGGACTGACGGCAAAACAATCAAGTTTAAGTTAAATGGGATGATTTTGATCATATTTTATATTCAATCATTACATAAATTTAAACTTACAAAATATAGCTAAAAATAAGGTAAAACGTGTAAACATTATAAAATTGAACTGAAACACATGAAATTTATCAACTAATTTATTTATATAAAATTATTATTTTTAAGAAATAATTTTTAATATAATCATTATTATAGAACAAATTATTAATAAATAATTTATTTATCTATATAATAGCACAATCTTAGCTACAATAAAATTTTAGGGTTTTTAAATATTGGCCACCAAACTTTTTTCTTTTATATACTTTAAAAACCAACTTAAACAATGACACCCATCATTTGTACTTTGTTTTTTTTTTTAAATTTTAACATGACCCTTATAGTGTCTTTAATATTTTAATTTTCAAATAATTTTTGTATTTTATAATAACTTTCTTCCATAATATTCTATGTTTAAAAACGAAATTCACGTTTGTCTTTAGTTTTTTTTTGTCTATGTTTCATAAAAGTTTGTTGAAAACATAGTTGCATTAAAAATCAATGAGCGTTTTTTGCATCGTATTTAGGATAGAGTATGTCTTTTATGACAAAGTGCACTTCTAGGGTTTTATGGCACGGTGACGCTCACTTTTACGAGAAGTAGATGTCACGGTTTTACGACAGCGTGACAACCGTTGTGACATGTTGTCGTGTCTTTCTTGATGCTTTAGGTTTTACTTTGGAATAATCGTCATTACCACATGTTTTTTGTATTCGTTTTTTATATTTGAGATCATGGTGGATTCTTCACGCAACGCGCGCTAAGTAAAAACCTAGTTTAAAACAAAAGCCTTCATAAACTCATAAACGTTAAAGTAAAGGTGTTGACATTGGGATTTTAATAAAAATTCAAGAATACGCTGTAACTATGATTTTATCGAATGATAAATTAAATAAAAGGGTTGTTGGGTTGATAGGACCAACCATATTGGTTTGGGAGGGTTTTTTTTATTTTCTAAAAATCGCATGTATGTATAAACATTAAAAAATAAAAATATGATTCATTATTATAAATAAATACATATGTGAAAGCTAGAAAAATATAGGTTAAACATTGAGTTCATGCCATCAGCAAAACTCTTCCACACTCAAAAACACATCCTTTAAACCCAAATTACTTCAATTTAATTGGTTGGATCAACTTAGCGGTTTGTAAACGCTATTAACTAAAACTAATAATACGTTCTAAGCTAAAGAACTTTTGAATTATTACCCTATTCTTTCCTGACCACTTGTAAGAAATGATCAAACATATATAAGATTTTCGATAAGAATCAAAATAACAAAAGTTGATATGTCCAAAACACTATTTATAATGGGGCATCAATAAGCCTTTTAACATGTGGCAAATAATATTCCCCCAAGTTGGGAGATTGATTATTAAATTAATAATGTTTATAATATTTAAGTTTAGTGTGTGTATATATATATATATATATATATATATACTAGCTTTAGTTACCCGTGTATTACACGGGAGATGGAGAATTAATTACTAAAATAACACAAAAACATAAATAAAACTAAATGTA
The DNA here is from genome assembly GCA_024085815.1 of Flaveria linearis. Lineage (NCBI taxonomy): Eukaryota > Viridiplantae > Streptophyta > Magnoliopsida > Asterales > Asteraceae > Flaveria > Flaveria linearis. The sequence goes on from CM044011.1 coordinate 31,441,972, forward strand.
TTACACAGGTTGAAAAAATAAAATTGATTAGTTGTTGATTGTTATTTATATAATACTAACTTTAGTAAATACGTGTATTACACGAGTTAAAAATAAAATATTAATTATGATGAAAGTTTATAAGTATAAAATGAAATTTTAAAATATGATATAATTAAAATTATATATGAGTAATAATTATAAGTAATAATTTTTATTTCCAAACAAATTTAACCATTTTTTTTTCAAACAAACCGTATTAAAAATATCATTTTTAAAAGTTTCTTATTATAACCCCTAATTTTAATCATTTTTAGGTTATACAGAAGTTTACTTTTTAAAAACATCAATTTTAACATATGTCATATTTTTTAAAATGTTTGATAGTTTAGAAAAACTCTTATTTTATAAAAATTTGTTTTCTAGAAATAACATTAATAAAAAACATCTTTTTTTAATTTATTAAGAAATATTTTTAATCTAAAAAAAGTTAAAATTATTTAATCTTTAATTTAGGTAACTATTTAATAGAGAGGCGGGAAAAACAAACTTAGAGGGTCTAGGAATGTGACAAGTGTAAATCCTCTGAAAATCTCCCAAGAACAATAACACACGATCTCAATCTTGTGAACGCGGAATATAAACAAGATTGGAGTAGAAAAGAAGATTGGATTGAACAATAAATGCTTTTGCGATTGAAACAAACAACCTATTACAGGTCTTGTGCGATTTCGCACAGATATGTATGATTATCGATGAAAAGCTTAATTACAAAATGAAATCTAGCTATTTATACTAAACACATGGTTCTCGCGCAAGATGCCTTTCGCGCGGCCTTGGCTTTTGCGTGGCAGCTGTTCTCGCGTGGAGGCTTGTCTCGCATGGGCTGCTTCTCGCGTGACTTATTCCTGTCGCGTGGATCTGGTTTCGCATATGATGTTTTGCCGAGCCTTGATTTATCTTCTACAATCTCCCCCTAGGCTCGGTGAAACATAATCAATCAAAGTCAACATTCGCCTTCTTGTAAGATCCAGCATAGGCATACCACTTATTTCTCAGGATCCGGTCAATCATCCATACGTACTGGCAAGATAGAAAATAAACAGACTCATCAGCTGAGATAGGGCAGTGTAACAGCTTGAATAAGTCGTCTTTGCCAAACTTCATTAAGTCTGCTGGATCAATAATTCGATAAGACCTGTCTATACATCTGATCACAGCGTGACCGGAATCCTTTTCACATCTCCAAGATAAAAGTTGCTTCAAAGAGTTTGGAGGAACTGGAGCATGCACAGGGACTTTTCTGATAAATTTTGGATGTTGATAGACTCGTATCTTCATAGGAGCTTTGGTATTATCATCAATTCTTGTTGAGTCATCTATCAACTTCGATTTTGCAGTCTTAAAGTCTTTGAAATTTGTGCGCATCTCCCTTCTTATCATGGATCTCATGAGCTCAGCTTCACTGTAATTACTCTCATTGAAGAATGGAGCTTTGCCCATGGAGTATAAATCAGCAGCACGTAAAGTATGGAAATCTTGAGTGCTCTTTAGATAATCAATCTCTCCATTTCTTCTCTTTATAACATACATCCTTTTCTCACCATCATAAGCCCAGCTAATAACGTGAGACATTTCACCATACTTTTGTTTTGGCTTTGATATAAACAGAAAGTGAGCTTCAGTAGGTGGTGGTGGTGCCTTGAACTGTAAACCTCCTCTAGTGTATAAGGCAATCTGACCAGTAGTATTTGTGTTTATAGCATCAGTAGGAGTTTCACCACTCACAGTCTCATTGGGAATTTCACCTTCTTCAAGATTGATGTCTTTGAAAAGCTCTTGAAGGTTGTTCCCAAAAATGTCTGTATACTCATTCTGCTCTTCCAAATCATCAAAAATATCAAGTTCTTCTTCAACAGTTTCAGATGAAGTTTGTTGAAAAGAATATAATTCCTTTTCATACACACTTTCTGTGGCAGGGTCCAATGGATCATATCCTTCTGGATCACTAACACTTGGTCTATCGACATTGTCAGTGTTAGTCTCTCCAGTAGGACTTGAAGAAGAACCTGTAACATTACCTCCATCATTATCATCTCCATCATCATTATTACCATCATCACTTCCATCATCTCCACCATCATCATCATCACCATCATTTCCACCATCATCATCATCATTATCATCATCATTTTCACCTTCATCCTCATCATCATCATCTTCATTATCATCAGAATCAGCATAATCAACTAACTCTTCATCCTCCCGTTCATCAACAATAGGCATAGAAATCATGTGTTCCGGCTCAACGAATGCTGTAGATGTGTAAGCTTCGGTGATAGGTACTTCAGATGAAACAGGAACATCTTCAGTAGTGCTACCACTTTGCTGTACAGTAGATGCTTGTGCTTCGTTGACCGTTTCCTTCTCAGGAACAGTATCAGTAGGAGGTGGACTTGGAGAGCGTCTACTTGATTCACCAATTACTGTAGTAGACCTTATGATAGGAGGCTGATGAAAGTAAGTCTGAGAAATGAATTCTCTCAGCTCGTTCAGTTGCCTCTCCAATCCAGAAGTGTAGTCAAACATGCTTTTCATTTGTTGCTCAAGAGATGCTAATCTTGTATCTTTGATAGCTGAGTCAAGATGAATCATGTTGATCAGATTTGTCTTTTCATCATTGCCTTTCTTTAACTCAGCAATCAATTTCATATTCTCAAAATTCTCTTTCTCCAGGTTCTTTATTCTTTCTTCCAACGTGATAGAACCTGGAGTGCTTGTTGATTCCTCTCTCCTCTGAAACTCAGGAGGAGTATTCAAGAGTGTATCTACATCAAACTCTAGATTTTCTTGATGAGGTGGTGTAGAGAAACCTGAGCCAGAAATATTAGCTGCTCCAGAAACAGGAACTGTTTCTGTTTCAGGAGCAGAAGAAGTCACATTTGCTGACTGATCTTGCTCTGTCTCGGTGACAACCACATGAGTTCGTGGTTTTCTTGGTACAATACCTCGTCCTCTCTTTCTAACTGGATAATCTCTCCTTCTAGCCATCCGTTTTCTTCGTGAGGATGTATTTGGTGACTCTTCAGGGACATAATCAGTATCCCTGTCTTCCTCATTTGGTCGAGAAGATGTTGGAGTAGAAGGGGTTGGATCAGTTTGGATCACATAGGGAACATTCCCTATTTGATCACTAGCAGTCTCGGAACTGGAAGCAGAGTGTACAACTTCTTCCATTCCTCCTTCACGTGCTGGCTCATCTTCAAATAGCTTCTCAATCTCTTCATCAATATTATCTCTAGTAGTGGAAGTAGAAGCACCATTCTGTGCATCATCAGCATGAGCACCTTCATCAAACTCATCAACATGTTCATCAATCTCAGAAAATTTGCCTATCTTCGCAAAACTTTCACCAGAGCATTTGTTTCCTCTGGCTCCAGTAAGATGAGTAAAAATCTCCTTCTTGATAGTCTGAACAACGTATTTAGGAGATCTCTGAGTGGCAAGCTCAGGAAAGCATCATTGATGATCAGCTGGATGAATCTGGGATACATGATAAACTTTCTCCCTGGATTGGCCGTAGCGTTTTTCACCATCTCTTGAAATATAACTCCAGAAATGCTGAATGGAATATCATCCACCAGAGAAACCAATAACGATCCAAACACAGCACTAAGGCTATCCATTCCAGCCTTCAAATTACTCAAACAGTGAATTACCACATGAAATAAATATTTCCAGTATGGTGGTAACCACTTCTTCTCCAAACTTGGATATCTATACTCATAACCCATCCGAGATAGACAATCCATAACAACATCATCATCTAATCTTGTTGGTGCTCCCTCTTGGTCATTAAACAGAAGAACTCTGTTTAGTATGGCTTAAGAAACTATCACCCTTTTATCCTTTACAGTGGCTGTGATAATCTGGTTTCCAGCTTCGTCCTTTTCTAGAGCAGCAGTGCTCCAGAAAGAATTTATCAATTCGGAATAGATAGCTGGATCAGCAGAAATAGAATAAACAATCCTTGAGTTTTTTAGCCCCTCAATCATAGAAGAAAATAATTCTTTTCCTTCCGGAACCTCATCCAAATATGCAACACAATTATGATTCTTGTTAAAGATCATTTGTGCCATCTGCATTGTCAAATAAGATCAAGATTAGAACACGCAGAATATAACTTAATTATGCATATAATTGCAACACTTAGAACAAAATTTATACTTACAAAATTTCATCACTTGTTAACAATTAATCATCTCAAATTTTAGTCACAAGTGTATACAAGTAATTCACTTAAGATTTTATCAACAAAAATGTTTATTGAGTGAAAACAAGTTGTAATTGATAAGTCCATTTGAGACAACAACAACAATACTTAGAAACAATGTCAACAATTTTCTGTTATGCAAAAAAATCAACACTTGCAAAAATGAACAAGAGCGACAAATGTTAATGCGAAAACACATTTTACGTGACAAAACTGTCAATGCGAAAACTAAATTTGTGCGACAAATACAATTCATGCGACAGCACTGTTTTATGCGAAAGTAGTGTTCACATGAAATTACTTTGCGAAAACTTAGTTTAAGCAAAAACTTGTATGTCATGCGAAAACAAGACTCACGCGAGAACAAGGTTCACGCGACAAATCCATTTTTCGCGTCTGTTCAGATTCTTGTGAAAACAAGACTCACGCGAGAACAAGGTTCACGCGATAAGTCCATTTTTCGCGTCTGTTCAGATTCTAGTGAAAACAAGACTCACGCGAGAACAAGGTTCACGCGATAAATCCATTTTTCGCGTCTGTTCAGATTCTAGTGCGATTCGCACAACTCAAAGTTCAAATTAGCAGTTCACAAATCGATTTTAATCAATGAAGTTTAATCTATAGCTGTCGCCTAAGACTATAAGGTTGATTTCATCTTTCAATTTCATCATTTAAGTCCTTTTACTAAGATTTTAAATTCAAGTTGTTAGGTTCCCTTAACATTGTACTTCTACAGTAATCAAGACAAATCATTTATACCTTCAAAATCACACTATGCACGTACTAGAATGAGATGTGAATCAAAATAACAGAATAAGAGTGATTTGGTGTATGCGAGAGGAGATTTCGGATTGTGAGCGAAAAGGGTTTTCGGGTAGCTTCTGTGCGAAATGTGATTTGGTCTTGAACAGTGTGAACTTTATATCCCTGACAAGTCACGCGACATGGACTTTCGCACGTCATTTGATTTCGCGTGACTTTCCTTTCTCGCACGCGATGAAAGATTTTTCAAAGTTTTCAAATTTTTCAATTTTTAAACTTTTACAAACCTTTACACAACTTTCAATCCTTTATTTTCAATGAATTAATTCAACATAAAATGTTATTTACCAAGTGACCAATTAATTTAATGAATCTTCAATGTTCAAAAATTTTCTTGTTATTTATTTGTCCTAAAAATAAAATAAAACACTATAAAAGTGAAATAAAAATAAACACTTACAAACATAATAACAAAAGAATGAAAACAATTAAAGAATCAAGATCGGATTTGCTTGTTTTGTATAAATTTTCATAATGAGATCATATAGTTCTTTTGTCAAGATAAGACTCTGTCCGGCTTTATTTAAAATAACTGGTTAAGTTGATTGTCAATATCTGTTGTCCACTTTAAACTTACACTTCATGTTTTACTCAGAAACATAATGAGTGATATATATCATGTTTTGTGTTGATTTAATTTATGTCAGTGGATCCCACAATCAGAACTTCTGTAAAGTAATTATTATCCTTCAAGACACTATTGAGATTTTTCAAGTCACCCCAATTTGACTTAAACCATGCATTGATGATCAGTGATACCATTTATTGTAATCCTAAATATAACTATTTGAGCATAACTAGCCTGAGAAATATTTCTTAACCCGGAATATTAACAAGTTTAAGGACTTACTGACAGCCATCCGGACTTACGTCTGCCCTCTCAAGAAGTTTAGGACTTACAAGCCATTCGGACTTACATGCCCCATCTCTCGATTTTGCCTTCCAAAGTTAAGAACTATTCTTAAAATCAGAAAATATATACCATATAGTATGTATGTCATTTTAGACATATCTTTTGATTTGTTGTGCTTCTTGGCATCTTATATCCTATATGGCCTTTTCCTTTTGTCATCTTTTTTTTGCTCAATTATTTTCTTTTTGTATTTTTCTCTTTTTGTTTCTTTTTGTATTTTTATCTTTTGTATATATATATATATAGTTATGATGATCACTGAATCAATCATATACAGGCTTGAGTATGACAAGATTATATCTCTCAGTCTGTGTTAGAACATTTTTGGCACAGAATCCTGATATGTTCCCCACTAAATCACATTTCTTTAATTCAAGTGGAATCACTCAATTATGATCTTTTCATTTCTGAAAACAAAGCTTATCAACATATCAAACATAATCCAAGTGTATTCGTATTTAAGCCTTTGAAAGTACTTATACTCGTTTTGAACTTTGTAATATCATTTCTCATTTAAGCATGAAAATTTCTTCTTTTCGATTTTGGCAATCCTTTGATCTTAACTCCCCCTAAGACCAAAAATATTTTTCAGAATTTGTTTTTCTAATTTTCTTCCCCTAAAATTGTGATTGTTCTTTTAATAAAAAGAAACAATGGCAATTTTATCCTAAAAAAATAATGAAAAATCTTTTTGTGAAGATTCATTAAACCAATTTATCCAAAGTTAATCATTCCCAATGATTGCACAAGGAAATCAAATCGAGAATGATCAAACGCCTTAGTAAATAAGTCAGCGATATTTTCAGTTGACGGCACTTGTTTTAGGTGAATAAGTTTACGATCAAAACAATCGCGGATAAAATGGATACGGATGTCAATGTGTTTAGTTTTTGAGTGTTGAATGGGATTTTTCACGATGTTTAAAACTGCCGTGTTATCACACCAAATTGGTGTGTCATAAATGTTGAGACCATAATCGAGAAGTTGTTGCTGAATCCAGACAAGCTGGGAACAACAACTCGAAGCAGCCACATATTCAGCTTCGGCAGTGGATGTGGATACAGTGTTCTGCTTTTTACACTGCCAAGAAATGAGTCGGTTACCCAAGAATTGACATCCTCCTGTGGTCGATTTCCTGTCTAAGTTACAACCACCATAATCACTGTCAGTATAAGCAAATAAATTGAAATCGGAATTTCGAGGATACCAAAGACCAAGTTTAGGTTGACCCTTGAGATACTTGAAAATCCGCTTGACAGCTTTCATGTGTGATTCCTTTGGATCACTTTGATAGCGGGCACACTGACAAACAGGGAACATGACATCCGGCCTGCTTGCAGTGAGATACATGAGGGAACCAATCATCGATCTGTAAAGATGTTGATCAACTGATTCTCCTAATGGATCCGGAGTAAGAGTAGGACGAGAAGCCATAGGAGTTGGAGCTACTTTGGAATCTTGAAACTTGTATTTCTCAAGAATTGTTTGAACATATTTTTCTTGATGAATGAGAATACCCGTCTCAGATTGAGTAACCTGAATACCTAAGAAAAATGAAATTTCCCCAAGGGAACTCATTTCAAATTTCTTCTTCATCACTTCTTCGAACTCCGTGCACATACTATCATTTGTGGAACCAAAAATAATATCATCGACATAGATTTGAACCAAAATAATATCATCCCCTGATTTTCGTATGAATAAGGTTTGATCAATTGCACCTCTTGAATAACCATTTGCAAGCAAATGTTCAGTCAGAGTTGCATACCAAGCACGAGGTGCTTGATGTAATCCATATAGCGCCTTATCCAACTTATATACATAGTCAGGATGATCTGGATCTTCAAATCCAGGAGGCTGACAAACATAGGTTTCTTCCTTCATTTCTCCGTATAAAAATGCAGTTTTAACATCCATCTGGTACACCTTGAAGTTCATGTATGAAGCAAAGGCTAAGAATATGCGTATTGCTTCTAGTCGTGCAACTGGAGCATACACTTCTTCATAGTCCAATCCTTCAACTTGATAAAATCCCTGCACGACAAGACGTGCTTTATTCCGAACTATAACACATTTTTCATCCGTCTTGTTTCTAAAAATCCACTTTGTTCCAATCGGAAGCTTATCCTTTGGAAGTTCAACAAGATGCCAAACATTGAGTTTCTTGAATTGCATCAACTCATCTTGCATTGCTTCTATCCAGCTGTTTTCTTTGAGTGCCATTTCCACATTCTTGGGCACTATTTGTGATAGAAAGCAAGCATAAAGACATGTGTTGATTGCCCCTGATTGACTTCTGGTAATTCCACCTTCGTGCAACGGACCAATGATTGCCTCAGTGGGATGAGTTTTATGTATTCTCAATTGAGGAATTTCATCTGCAACCGTTCCATCTTCCAAATTTGTAATATGTTCAACATTATCATGAGCTTCTTCAGAGTGTTGAGATTGATACACAATAGTTTCTTCAAGTGTGTCATCTGAAACATGAGTTTCAGAAGCAGTAGACACATTTGGTGATTCTTCAAATGGAACTTGAATGATTTCTATTGGTGTATATATAGTCTCTGACGAAGATGAAGATAATGGAGAACTTAAAGATTCTTCCAAATCCTGAGTGGAAATTTGTTCTGAAGAAACATCTAACGACTCAGAACATGCAGATACAGGTACAGAATTTATAGGAATATCTTTGGATGATGAAGCAACAGCAGAATCATCAGATATCAAAGATGAAAGATCCTCAATGATTTTGTTGTCCAAGGAAATTGCTTATGAAGTAGAATCTGCAGATGAAGATTTAGAAATTTTAAAATTCATAAACAAAGATTCATAATCATAAACCCATGAAGGAGCTGAACCTGCATCGGTTATGTTAAGCTCGTGCCAATCAATGTTATATGACTCAACTATTTGTCTAGTTCTTTTATTATAAACACGATATGCTACTTTATTGGCAGCATATCCCACAAAGTAACATTCATCCGCCTTTTCAGAAAATTTCGAAGATGATTCTGTTGTATGCAACAAAGTGCAACAACAACCAAAGGCTTTAAAATATTTAACTTTGGGTTTGTGTTTATAAAATATTTCATAAGGAGTATTATTTAATCTTTTGTTGATTAAAGCACGATTTTGAACATAACATGCAGTATTTACTGCTTCTGCCCAAAAGAACAAAGGTAATTTGGCAGCAGAGATCATCGTTCTAGCAGCTTCAATCAATGTTCTATTTCTTCTTTCTGCAACTCCATTCTGTTGTGGAGTGCCGGCAGCACTGAATTGTCTGGCAATTCCCTTGGATTCACAAAACTCATTCAGAGTTTGATTGCAAAACTCTGTTCCGTTGTCACTTCTGATGCATTTTACCTTTTTCTCAGTCTGATTCTCCACCAAAGTAATGAACTTGATCAAGAGGTGTGGAGTTTCATCCTTAGATGCTAAGAAAAACACCCAAGTAAATCTAGAAAAGTCATCAGTAACAAATCTAGAAAAGTCATCAGTAACAACCAGACAGTAAGATCTTCGACCCAAGCTTAAAACACTTACTGGACCAAAAAGATCCATGTGTAAGAGTTGTAAGATTGATTCGACTGAGTTATGTGCAACAGGTTTATGAGGAAGTTTATGTTGTTTACCCTTTGAACATGACAAACAATGTTCAATTAATTGAAATTCTTTTTCGGGTAAACCAATAACATGATTTCCACGTACAAGTTTATTCATGTTTTTAAGATTGACATGTCCTAATCGACGATGCCATAACATGGAATCATTCTTCGAGGCTTTGGATAGTAAGCACGAAGCTGTTACCAAAGAACTAGAACAATGCATATCAAGAAGATATGTATCATTGTCTCTCGGAGTCCTCATCAAAATCCATTCATCAGGAACAACAAAACCTGGTTTTAAAATTAAGCATTCTTTGTTAGTAAAGTGTGTAGAATATTGTTTGTCACAGATTTGAGACACACTTAGCAGGTTATGTTTTAATTCCTCAACAAAATTAACATTTTCAAAACTTAGGACTCCGTTTGTAACTGTACCACGTTTAGTAATTCGTCCTCCTCTATCTCCAGCAATATCACTCTCCCTCCGTTGTATGATTGCACATCTTGTAGTAATGATAAGTTACCCGTCATATGTCTTGAACAACCGCTATCTACATGCCATAGACTTTCAGTAGTCTTTTGCGGTTGTCCCTGCATTTGTAACAAAATTACTTAGATTTTGGTACCCAAGTCAAGCAAGACTTGAGCACATTTTGAGTTGCAGCAAGACAAAATGATTTGATATTTTTATATTTGGTGTGCACATCATCCTTTTCATTTATGCTTTTAATCTTGACATTTTCTATTACCTCATTAATCAAATTCTTATCCGGTCTGACATTAAGATCATTAACAACCTTTGATTTCATATTATTTGAAAATTTTCCACGAGTGAAAAATAGTTTTCTATTATGAGAAATAGAATTATGAAATCTTTGTTTACTTAATGATTTTTGTCTAAAAGGACAATTATTTGCCAAATGATTTGTGTTTCCACACTGAAAACATCGCTTTTGTTGTGTGTGGAAAACAAACTGTGGATGACAATTATGAAAATTGTCATAAAAACCAAAGTCAGATTGACTAGGTTTAAATTTCTCCACAGTCTCTCGAATCTTTGTCTTGTTTGACAATTGCAAATTCATCTTTTGCAGACTCGAGGAAATTGATGAATTATGACCACTTTGGATTGTAGATTTGGCAGTTTTGACTTTTGGAATTGGTGGTGTTGAAATATGAACAGTCTTTGATTCTGCTGGAGTAGGACCAGACTTTGAGTTTGCTGGATGAGGACCAGGCTTAGATATACGAATTGGTGCTGGAGAATGACCAGGCTTTTGAATGTGCAGATTAAATGCAGAAGAATCATTCACTTGCAAGTCTGGGCTACACATATCTTTATTCACAAGGTTAGCATTATAATGAAGTTTATTTTTAAAGAATCGAGAATTCGTTTCTTTAAAAATATGCTCCTCATTTTCAATTACACCCTTAGAAACAAATCTACTTTTAAAATCCATTTCAATTCTTTCTTTTTGATTTGTCCTTTGATTTGTATTCAAATTATTTTTACTATTAGATTTACAATCATTCAAATAAACCTTCTTTTCATTGCCAGACAAATTTTGTTTACAAGAAAATTGTGAAACTTTTACATTCTTATTTTTCAAACATTCATTCTCATTCTCTTCCTCACTCTCACTTTCCCAATCTTCAACCAACCCATCCACCTTCATTTTATCTGCAAAAAGATTTTCAGGTGATTGTTTAGGTTTGGGTACTATGATAGGATCAACAGATAAATTTATTTTGACAGAAGGTTTTAAGTCTTGAGATGGAGAGAATCCAATTCCATAGACCATATCAGAATCACAAATGTTATCAGATGATGGTAAACATGAGTAATCATGATTAATTGGAGGAGCAATGTTAGAAAATCCAACACCACACTTTCCTCCTTTGATCTTCTGAGTCATTTGTGACTTGATTATTCCTTCAACCATTGTTGATGAAAGTTCAAATTTCTCAACAGTCAATTTAACCGTGGCTAATTCACTGTTGAGTCGATTAATTTCTAGAGCGAGTTCATTGTTTCTATTTGTCAAGTCATTATTAGTACATTCTTTATCATGAAGATTTAATTTCAAATTATATATTGTTTTGTTTAAACCTTCAAGTTTTTCTTGAAAAATCTTTTCATTTGACTTGTGTTTTCTAGCTTGATACTGAAGTTTTTCAACTTCCATTATCAGGCTCTCATTGTGAACTCTGTATCTTAGAACTTTCTCAACACATGTATTTTTACATAGACTATCATATACCTTTGGTTCAGAAGTTTCCCCTTCTGTTTTCTCTGCCTTCTTTACCATGAATGCTTTCATTTCATCAGCTGGTTCTTCCACTGGAGCACTAGCAACAGTCTTTGGATCAATGCATAGACTTTTGACTGTGAGCTCAACAGTGTACTTTTCATTCACACTTTCTTCTTCAGCAACCTTTTCAACCTGTTCTTCCTTCACAACATTCTCTTTATCTTCTACCACTTTCTCATCCTCTATTTCAACTTTCTCCTTCTCTTCTTCCACCGTAGCAAACAAACCCTCCAACAAATCATCAGACACAAATTCAGCAAACAAGTTTTCTTCCTCTTCTGGTTCTGGAACAATCTTTGCAACCAAGGCAGTAGACAAATGTAAATCAAGAGCCTCCATTTGATCAGACCAATCATATTCAGCATTAGTTTGAGAAACTAATGCTTTAGTACCACCAGAAGTACTTGCTTTGACTTTCTTTGGCTCTATCTCCACAGTCACCATCTTCTTCGGGCCTTCATTTTGACCAGTTTTTGGTTCAGTACACTCTCTGGCGAAATGACCTGGTTTGTCACAGTTGTAACACCTCAGGTTAGATTTATCAAAACCAATTTTGCTAGAATTGTTAACGCCAAACATTTTCCTCCCAGTTCTTCTAGCAAAATTCTTCGCCCTGTAAACAACCATAGCCATTTGATACTTGATATCATTCTCTTCAACATCATCCGGATTAACTTGTTGAAGATCATCAACCAGAACATTTGGAGCAGTAAGTCTTCCGGCCATGAAAGCTTCATAACTCGACATGAAAGTGGTGAAGAGAGCAAGATGCTCCTCAGCAATCTGAACAGTTTGTTTTGATGGACTAGTGGTAGCAACATAAGCATGTTGACCACTCTGAGAATCTTGAGATTGAGAGACTTGTTGATGGATGATGGGGGAATAATGTTGAGCAGCTGGAACATGAACTTGGTGGTTTACTGCTGGTTGAATAAAAGAAGATGCTGCACTTCCAGATTGTTGTTGCTGACACATCTGCGTATAACTGACATAGTAATTCGGATTACTAGCCATCTTTGCATATAGAGCAGTTCCTTCAGCACCTAGAGAACTGAGATGATTAGCAGCTCGCTGCTTATCATCCATAGCATAAGACTTGATTGTTGAGATGAGATCAGTCAACTGTAGAGTATACAAGTCTTTGGTTCTCTTTATCAAAGTACAGTTGTTATTCCAACTGTATGGAAGTGAGTTGAGCAACTTCTTGTTCACAGTTATGGGTTCCAGAGTAATACCCGCACTCTTCATTTTCGTGACCAGTCTAACAAACCTGGCCATCTGAACTTCCAGCTCTTCACCAACAATATGATTGAACATGTTGAACTCTTGATTCAACATATCCTTTTTGCTCTCTCTCATATCTTTGTTGCCCATAATCTGAGACTCCAGAGCATCCCAAAGCACTTTAGCACCCCTGAACTCTTGAAACTTTTGTGAGATCTCAGTAGTAAGAGCCATTGTGATGGCAGCATACGCTTTATCATCAAGTTCCAACCTCTTGATGTCATCTTCATCCCACAAATGTTCAGGTTTCTGAACCATCTCTCCTTTATCGTTTTTGTACAACGGAATGTAAGGACCATACTGGATTGATCTCCACATCTTCGGTTCCGTGTAGATAACATATCTCTCGAATCGGAAAGCCCAATCAGAATAATCATCTTCACAGAGAAGCCTCGGTGGCTTGTTACCAGTACCAATCTCAGTGTCTAGATGAAGTGAAGCAGTAAGATGCTTCAAATTCGGTGTTGTTGAAGCCATAATGATCAGAAAGTCAAAAATCTGGTTTTCGTGCGAAAACAGAACTTGTGCGAAAAGTGATTTCGCGCGGCACAACCTTTCGCGCAATGGAACAATTCGTGCGAATTTACAGAATTACCTTTTCACGCGAATCGCATAAAAAGGTGTAATACCTAACTGAGCGAAAACACTAATTTTCGCGTGCGAAAAATTGCAGATCAAGCGAAAACGTCGAGTTTGTGCAGAAACGAATGTTCAACAGTTTGTTCAAGCGATTTTCACCTCCAATTCACTGATTAGGTTTGATTAGATCCATTTTAATCCAATTTTAATGAATTTAAGTCAATTTTAATCAAAATTAAGCTTAAAGTCCACTAATTAAGTTCAATTAGGTCCAAATCAGTCCAAATCTTCCACAATCGAGCAGCATAACTTTTCCATCTCAGAATCTAAGGTAATCGATGATGAATTCTTCAAAAATCGAGTAGAACACAATCCAATTCTTCTCCAAATCGTGGTTCAAGAGCCTAATGCTCTGATACCAATTGTAAATCCTCTGAAAATCTCCCAAGAACAATAACACACGATCTCAATCTTGTGAACGCGGAATATAAACAAGATTGGAGTAGAAAAGAAGATTGGATTGAACAATAAATGCTTTTGCGATTGAAACAAACAACCTATTACAGGTCTTGTGCGATTTCGCACAGATATGTATGATTATCGATGAAAAGCTTAATTACAAAACGAAATCTAGCTATTTATACTAAACACATGGTTCTCGCGCAAGATTCCTTTCGCGCGGCCTTGGCTTTCGCGTGGCAGCTGTTCTCGCGTGGAGGCTTGTCTCGCATGGGCTGCTTCTCGCGTGACTTATTCCTGTCGCGTGGATCTGGTTTCGCATATGATGTTTTGCCGAGCCTTGATTTGTCTTCTACAACAAGTGTCCCATCAAGTTACTCTTTTAGTATTATATATATATATATATATATATATATATATACACACACACACTATAAAGTATGTCATTAAAGGTTGAATTTTAATTTAAATGAGTGGACATTACTATTAACCTAATGATTTTTTTTTTGTAAAGCTCGATTTTAATTACTTGGATATTAGTATTCCCCCAACTAAAACAATTCATGTCGAGCCTTGATATAAATTTGCATGTGCTTAGTTTTGTTGTTTTGTACGTCTGTGTTTTAATAACTTGTATATTATTATGCATGTTAATACTCGTGACCAAGTTGGTGAACAAGTGCGTACCACGTTGATGAACATACAAATTTATACGAATAGGTGAAGGTGGTGTTAAGGGAGAGTCTAGTGGGAGATTAGTAAATATGACCAGATGATCTGATCAATCTATTAGAGGAGATCTGCATATTTTACATAAGAACCTAGTCCTATGAGATTGATTTTTGGCTGAAAGTCATTTGCCGGTGAATTTGGGTCAAGAAATGAACGAGACTTGAAGAATGATGAGGAAGTACTTTACATGTGAATTGGAATGAAAAATGATCAAGATTTTGAACATCTTCAAGCTTATGTTAAAGAGGAGTTTGTTGATGCATGCTTATGTGACAACACCTGAAGATCTTGGAGATGTATGTTTGTTTATGTCTCTGTCTATTTGTGAATATGCTGTTAACTATGTAATAGGTTATGTAAGCTTTGGTTCATGCGAAAACTAAATGTCGCATGAAGGTGTCGTATGGCACATATAGTGTTGATCTAGGAACACAAAACCTTTTTTTGATGTTTTTAACTCATTATGTAATTTTATCAGGTTATTGTAATATTCCAAATTAATAAATATTACATAACTATCTGATAAGAATTACAAAATAAAGTGGAAACATAAAAGTTTGTTTTTTCTAGCATTGTGTTATTTAAATTTTAAAAAAGAACAATGGTCAATATTAGACACAATGGATAACACAATGACTAGTACTAGACTCGATGATTAGCAATGAATACAATGATATGTTTGATGATGTCACACCCTCAAAATCCACGTGCGGGGTTTTACCGCGAGGTGTGTGAACAAACCAGGATCACAGTCAATAGTTACTCGGAACGACTCTATATGCCACGTTTAACATAAACCAAACCAGAGTTCAAACTTTAAAAATCACGCGGAAGCGTATTGTAAATAAAACAAACCCAAAGTATGTAAATGTATCATATGGCAAAACACGTGCCAACCAAATATTTGAAAACCATAAGTAAAAGACAAGTAATTATGTTTGTAGTTTAAATCTTTAGAATGCATGCTGACTCGTGCAGTGCTCCTATCGGTAATCCAGACTATCGACCTGAGAATAGCATACTAAAAGTCAACACAATGGTTGGTGAGTTCAAGAGTTTGCGTATAAACATAACAGTTTATCGTGATATATATAAGCATGTGCATTGTAATAGATAGCTAGTCCATTAACAAATAAATATTAATATATAGTGATTTCGCAATTGAAGCTGACTGTGATATGTTTGCCTCTTGTCACGACTTACCATGTCGTGACAAATGTACATAGGACAAATTGCACCCGGTTGACCTCGAGTCACACAGGTGGGGCTCGTCAGACCCAATAGTACTACCCAAGTTTCACCGCTATTCAATATTAACAATTCGAAAGTGTGAGGACTTTATCATGGTAAACATCACTATATTAATATCATACACATCTTAAATAAATAAAGCGTTTGTAAAATTACCAGTATGCTATCTCCCCCAAAAGAGGTTATGTAAACAGTGGGGCATGAACTCACTTGATACGCGTATTGAGTACTTAAGATTTACTTGAAAGAACAAGTGGACAGTCAACCCTCAGAGGTTACCTAAATCATGTAAGTACATGAGTATGTGTAAACAGAGAATATGTGAAACCCTAAGTGCACTACAACCAAAGACTCAAGGTTTTAGAAGAATAGACATGTTAGACCCTGTTGACCCGTTTGACCCATTGGTGACATTATGTGTTGTAAACCATTTAGACAGACATGATCACATATTATTCATGGTTAACATTCTAGTGAATCACATATGATGCTACATTCCCAATGCATTGCTTAAATCATCATACTATGTACATATCATACAAGTCATGTAAGTTCTTAGCATCTAGCATACTCAGTGTGTTCATAACACAACTAGTGTATCATATAAAAGGTCAGATCATGCATAACCTACTTATATGACCTATAACCATGAACTAGCATATACGGGTCAAAACAGATAATTTACCAAATAATCATCCATACTAACCATAACACATTCAACATGTCCAATACATACCACATACATCAAGATGATTGATTTCCAGTCCCAAACATGATGTCCTAGTTACTAATCAACATTCAAAACCAGACATGATCATCAAAGTACATAAATCACCCAATAACCAAATAAACATTCCATACAACCCAATTAACAGATTCTATCACTTTAGGCGTCCACAACAATCATTCTAGCATGATCCTAATGTCATGAACATGTCCAATTACCAATATCTAATGTTCATCCAAAATAAAGTTTTCCTTTTGGGAAAGTTCATCCCAAAATCTAATCAACACCCAATGTACACATAATTCATCAATAATATACTATTTCAAGCTCATAACAACAACTAACCATGATCAACAACATCAAACTACCATAATTCATCAATTCATATCTAAAAAGTTTCTACTTTTGGCAAGATATGAACAACAACATCTAACTTAAGGTTTCTAGCATTCATATCAACAATCTAGCACCTAATCAACATTGTAAACACACCCATAACATCAACACATTACCAATTCAACGTTTCATGCAAAATAAAGTTACTATTATTATTAACCTATGATCCAAGCTCTCAGTTCAACAATTTCTTGCATGATTCATGTTTCCTAGCATTCATACAACCTAATTAACATCTCAACAACATCAAACAACTATCAATTCCACATAATCATCACAATTTTCGAATTAGGGTTCATCTTCATCAAAGTTCATGATCTATTCATTACAAACGTGTCATTCATGCATAATCAACGTTAAACAACATACATACAACCAAACTAACATGTTAACATCAACAAAACATCAAAAATTCAGCCCCATGAACACCCAATTCGCATCTAGGGTTCGGCCACAATGAGATACATCAACAAAACCCAAAAAAACTAACCTTAATTCACAAAGAGAGACAAGAATCAATGTTCCAATGTATTCTATTGCTCGAAATCAATCCAATCCGTGGTTCTCTTGATGGTTTTTGGCTGAAATCGAAGTGGGGAGGGCTGGAGGATGAATGTCGCGACCGTGAGGGAGGGTGGGGGCCAGGGTTAATGTTTGTTTTAATTTAATTAATCCTATTTACCCATTTAACCCTTGCATTTTATATTTTTATAAAAATCAAGCTTTTAACCCTTTGTAATGTGTTTTTAACTTAATAATATAAACATATAAACTAATGGTAACACTTATATATTTTATTTTGTAAAAACACAAGACATACGAATTAACACACGTATTTCCGCGTTACGCGATAAAATTTACCGTTAATATTTAAATCGCGTAATGTGACATCCGTCACCTCAAGGTCCGTCATTTAACGTGAAATTACATTAACTATCCTTAGAGCGTTCATTTTTCATCTTCATAGATTATTCGTGAGGACATCATGTTTGATTTGTTTTTCGTTTCAGTGGTGTTATCAAAATTTGCAATCAAATCCTCCAAAACGCTCACGAATATCACAACCGACATCACTAATTATATTATGCTATATAATATAAACATCATAAACAACAACATATTCAAGATATAAACAACATTAAACACATCCTTATAATCAGTATGACGCGCGTATCTACGTCGTCATCAACCGAAACAAGTTAGGGGACTCGGGGGCTAAGTATAGGGACTAAACTTGATAAATTGCCAAACTAGGGCTAGGTATAAATACCCCACACCAGCCCTAGCCTTCGCATTCTGCTGCTTCTTCTTCTTCACCTTCTCCTCCATTTTTCTCTCAATCTAGCACCAAAATCCGTCACGTTTGTTGCGTTTTCACCGTCAAATCTTGGTTATCATCGTGAATACTCACTTCTAGCAGGTAGATAACCTTGTTTGACCCGTTTCTTGCTTGATTTAACCTCTGCGTTTTCTAGGGTTTCGGGTGTTCGGGTTCATCCGAGCACATGAGGTCGTGTGGGCTTTTGTTTTGCGTTTTTGTGTGTGCTTCATGTTTAGACATGTTAGATGAGTGTTTCTGGAGGTTCTTGATATGTGAAACCCATGCCCAAAGCAGCTGGACACTGCTCGGTGCATCAGCAGTCGCGACCTGCTGTACAGGGCGACTGGGTCTTTCAGGCGACTGAGCCGTGCGACTGAGCGAGTCGTGCGACTGAGTCCATGCGTCTGAGTCTATCGTGCGACTGAGTCCATGCATATGTGTGTATCGTGTGAATGAATTCATGCGATTAAGAGTGTGTGCGATTGAGTCAATGCGGATGAATGTGTGCGACTGTGTGTATCGCGCGTCTGAAGGTCTAGTCGCACGAATGAGAGTTCAGTCATACGAATGAAGCTTATTCATACGAATGAAGGCTGAATCGTACGAATGGAAGGTTGAGTCGTGCGATTGGAGTGCTGTGTGGTACGACTGAATGCTTAGTCGCACGAATGGGAGTTCAATCGTGCGAATGAAGCTGATTCGCACGATTGAGAGTTGATTCGTGCGAATGGAGTGTCCAGTCATGTGTCTGGTCTTGTCGTGCAAATGGAATCATTGGGTGTGAAGACAGTCTTCCTGTGTGTGGTATGTGATGTCGTGTGATGTTAAGGTGACATCGACACGGTTGCCATTTCTAATTACGATCTTTAAGATTAACACTATTGAACTTATTAATGTTATATCAAAATCCAATCAACTTAACATTTTGCAATTAGTAACAAACGATTTATAACACAAGTACTTAACAAATACTTCTCTGAAAACAATAACACTTTTACACAAATGTTATTGACAGTGGCAACGTTACTAGTGTCTAGATCTACATAAGATCTATTGTGTGTGTTTGTGTGCAAGTGTTACCCACTACCGAACCGAAACTGCCCGAACCTATTAAACATCATCTTATGCTTTATGCTCATTATTAATGCTTGTCAGTAACTGTCAATAGGTGTTGACTGTTCATAGCATTCTACTGTTAGGAATATTCGTTCATGCTTATCATCTATTCAGTGAGTTTCGTGGTCCCTTTTGACGCCTATATAACTTTTAAACCTTTTCAAACTTGGGGGAAAAGAATGCTCACTTACTTAACACATTTTCAAGCATCTTCCTTAGTGGAAGTCTGCTGCAACTCTTATGGTTAACTTATCTTGCTTATCTTGTTGAACGATGCTGTTTTGACTCTTGACTCTATGCTATGTTGCTACCTTGTATATTACTTGGTGGCTTTACACTTCTATGCGCTATTACTTTGATGCTATGTGTTGTATGATGTTACTTGTGAATGCTATTGACCTTGGATGCTCTCGGCGGTGTGGTTCTTCTTCGTGGGTCTACTTTGTGGTTCTTCTTTGCCGAGCATCCATCACAACCATTAATCCCAGTAATAGGACCTAAGGATTGGTTTGGTTGTAACCTATACGTATGCGCTTAGTGGATCTTGCTACGTCATGTGAACTTGTCTTTCAATACAACCATTAGTTCCGGTAATGGGACCTAAGGATTGGTTTGGTTGTAAACTATACATATGCGCTTTGTGGATCTTGCTACGTCAGGTTAAACTTATTTTGCTATGGAAAATCTTTTAATACAACCCTTAATCCCGGTAATGGAACCTAAGAATTGGTTTGGTTGTAAACTATACGTATGCGCTTTGTGGATCTTGCTACGTCATTTTAAACTATTCACGCTTTGGGAATGCTTTCTATACGGCCATCAATTCCCGTGTGGAACCGATGAATAGGTTTGGCTGTAGCTATTTATAACTGGTAAAACCGCCTACACATAAGTGTAGTTGCGACTTATTAAACTTACATACTGTTTTCATCTCAACATATTTTATTACTTAAAACCTACGAAGCTCACCAACAATCATGTTGACCGTTTTGAGCATCTCTTTCAGGTGATCAAGGTAATTGAAAATCTAGGAGTGTTGCCTTTTAGAGGAGACCCTAGGATATATTTTTGTAAACATTAATCTTGTATTACTTAAACATGAACTTTTGAATACTTGTTCCCTAGTTTTAGGGAATTTACATTACGAGTTATCCTTAATGCTTATGTGATCATTTATGTTGTGCTTATGGCTATGCTGTCGTGAACATTGACTATACACGACACAAGTCTCCATTTGTGTTCGGGTGTTGTCATGACACGCTTGTCATCATATTTATATTGCTACTCTATCGTATACCATATGTTATGATGATCCCATCTAGCTCGCATCCCCGTGTTTCCGCTATCAGCGGGGGTGTGACAGACTGGTATCAGAGCCATTGGTTATAGAGAATTAGGCAATACACTTGACCTAGACTATAACCAAGGAACCTTCATGTAGAATGCATGCTAGGACTGGCTTGTATTTGATATTACATGTATGTTCCTCTATACTAGTTTCTTGTCTCTATACATGATTCTACGCATATGTGCCTGTTATCTGATCATCCTGAGGAAGACACTATTACTCTTAGTCTTTCTCCATGGGATACCATTATACTAGAATCTTACATTGTATGCGCACTACATCATATCATTAGGTCGAGATACCTAAGCAGAAGGGAACCTCGGTGATCACGCGTAGCGTCGATCTCGGATACTAAATCCGACCCTAACATGGTTATGCCTGAAATCCTGAAAGTATGAAGGATAGGCAACTATCATTAGACATATTGTGCTTATATGCTTGGAGTTTATATGCTATTACATACTACTATTGGAATACTAATGGCTCATGGACATGAGGACATTACACGAACCATGCTTGATGAGTGTTGATAATACTATGATGTTAACTTGGGGTAAGTGGAGCTAGGGTGACCATGCAAGGTAAATTACCATTACGGGTGCACACGTAATTGCAATTTGCACTGCATGAGAAGTCTGGCAAATCATACCATAAGGTAACGATCAGGAGTATCACAAGTTCTCTATTTTATACCCTAGAGTGTGCTAGGATCATAATTATAGTAAAACCTCGTTAAGGGTAACAAAACATTACTAACATCTACTATTACATAAGTCCTGTCCTACTTAGAGCCTTCATGGTATTTCCAATCATGACATTGATTCTATATTTTGCGAAACATTCCTCCACTTAGTATTTCAGTAACTAAGGAACTGATTGAATGCTTAGAATGAAAGTGGACTTCAGGAAATATAGAGGAGTGATGATACTCTCTGCACATACATTACGTTATTCATTGGGATTATGCTAAGGAAAAATTAGGATGTTATGTAACCGGTTTAAGCGTCATTCAAGGTATATTGTGGATGTGGTGGGAACGCTACGGGGAACCCTATATATAAGCATCACCGGTATATTAAGAATGTGCTTAAACTGGGCTACGTGATGATCTTAATAGACTGAAGCATGGGTTATTGGAACTTGATGAGTGGAATCATACGTATATCTTAAAGTGACTAAGGTTTACATGTTTACTAAAGTTTACATGTTTACACCTTTCTATGATTAGAAGATGCCGCCTAGAAGAGTCACACGTAGTACCAATCAAGAAGGTGAAACCCCACAAGGCAGAGGTAGGGGTAGACCACCAAGAATAGGTGGTGCACCAGCTGGCAACAATCAGGGAACTGACAGCCCTGACATAGCTGCTATGATTGCTCAGCAGCTAGCCGTACTGATTCCAACTATAGTGACTCAAGTGAGCGACACTCTTCTGAATCATCATCTCCCCGGGGATCATGATACTAATGATCAGCATAACCAAGGAACAGGGGAAGACACTGGGATTGGTGGAACAACTGGGAACGAAATTGGGGTCAATAATACTAGACGGGGATGTTCTTAAAAGGAATTTGTGGCCTGCAAACCCTGAGAATTCGATGGGAAAGGTGGGGCGATAGCCCTGACTAGATGGCTTGAAAAGATGGAGGCAGTGATTGACATCAGTGAATGCCTCGACAGCCAAAGAATCAAGTATGCCACGTGTTCACTACAGGGCAAGGCACTAACCTGGTGGAACACCCAGGTTCAAGCTAGGGGAAGAGAATCTGCGATGCAAATGACTTGGGATGAGTTCAAAGCCCTGATTACTGAGGAATACTGCCCTCTCAACGAGATGCAGAAACTTGAGCAGGAATTCTGGAACCATGTGACGGTAGGAGCTGGACATGCAGCTTATACTGACCGATTCTACGAGTTGGCTAGACTAGTTCCACACCTAGTCACTCCGAAATCTAAGAGGATTGAAAGGTACATTTGGGGACTCGCGCCTCAAATCCGAGCATTGGTAACAATAGCTGCTCCTCCCACAATTCAGAGCGCAATCCTGAAGGTCGGCGCTCTAACTGATGAGATGGTAAGAACAGGGATGTTGGGCAGGGGGCAGAGAAGAGAAAGGAGGTTGGGGAAACGAGCCGGTCTAATGCCTGAAGATTTGATAAGAAGGCCAAGACAACCCGAAATTTTGTGGTTGTGACTCAAGAAAGGAAGGAATATGCTGGGCCGCACCCAAAATGTAACAGGTGCACTCTTCATCATCCTCCAGCAACGTCGTGTCGGATGTGTGCGAACTGTAGGTGCCCGGGACACCTAGCGAGAGATTGTAGAACTGCGCCGAACCTGGTAGCACCCGTCAACGCAGTTAACCCCGCCGGGAATGCCAGGGCTTGTTATGAGTGCGGAGGTCTTGGTCACTACCGGAACATGTGCCCCAGACTGAATAGGGCACCGGGTCAACAAGGGAATAACCAGCAGCAAGTGATGGCCATAGCTGGTAATCCGGGCCAAGGGAATCAAGGAAATACTGCCAGAGGACGTGCGTTCGTTATCGGAGCAAATGATGCCCGTCAGGACCCGAACGTTGTTACGGGTACGTACTTGCTCAATCACCACTTCGCATCCATACTATTTGATACTGGGGCAGACAATAGTTTCATATCTTCTGATTTTGCACGCATGCTTGCCTTGAACTCTAGTAGACTAGAAACTAGCTTCTTCGTAGAAATGGCCAACGGTAGAGTTGTACAAGCAGATGAGATTATTAGACAGTGCTCCATGATATTGGAGAACCATGCCTTCGACATAGACTTAATACCTTTCGAGTTGGGGAGCTTCGATGTGATTGTGGGAATGGATTAGTTATCGAAACACAGAGCCGAGATAGTTTGTCGGGAGAAAGTAGTACGAATTCTCATGCCAAACGGGGAGGTACTCAAGATTCAAGGAGAACGACCGGGAAGAACTCTGAAGCTTATCACTTGCATGAAAACGTGACGATGTTTACGGAAGCAGTGTTACGCATTTCTGGCCCATGTAGTGGAAAAGAAAGAAGAAGGAAACAAGTTGGTGGATATTCCTGTAGTACGAGATTATCCGGAAGTATTCCCTGAAGACTTGTCGGGTTTACCTCCTCCACGACAGGTGGAATTTTGTATCGAGTTGGTTCCTGGAGCTACGCCGGTAGCAAAAGCACCATACCGGTTAGCGCCATCCGAAATGCAAGAGTTATCTAGCCAACTGCAAGAGCTATTGGAGAAGGATTTTATTCGACCAAGCCATTCACCGTGGGGAGCACCGGTCTTGTTTGTCAAGAAGAAAGACGGGTCGTTCCGCATATGCATCGATTATCGCGAGTTGAACAAGTTGACTGTGAAGAATCGATATCCTCTTCCCAGAATCGATGATTTGTTTGATCAGTTGCAAGGAGCTTCATATTTCTCCAAGATTGATCTTCGTTCTGGATATCATCAATTGAGGGTTTTTGAGGATGACATACCGAAAACAGCATTTAGGACTCGTTATGGTCATTATGAGTTCTTATTCACGCCGTTTGGACTGACTAACGCACCGGCTGTACTCATGGATCTGATCAATCGGGTGTGTAAACCATACTTGGATAAGTTCATGATCGTATTGACGATATACTTATCTACTCTCGATCGAAAGAAGACCACGAGGAACATCTTCGGGCCATACTGAGTTTGTTACAAGAAGAGAAACTTTTTGCTAAACTCTCAAAGTGCAAGTTTTGGCTTCGAGAAGTGAAGTTTTTGGGGCATGTGGTTAACGAGAATGGGATTCATGTAGATCCCGACAAAATTGAAGCAGTGAAGAAATGGGATACACCCCAGACACCTTCAGAGATACGGCAATTCTTAGGATTGGCCGGATACTATCGTCGTTTCATTGCGAATTTCTCAAAGATTGCCCAACCGTTAACCTTGTTGACTCAGAAAGACAAGAAGTTTGATTGGGGGAAAGCACAAGAACAAGCATTCCAAACATTGAAGGAGAAGTTGTGCAACAAACCAATATTGTCCCTCCCAGACGGGACGGATGATTTTGTGGTGTACTGTGATGCTTCACATCAAGGTTTGGGTTGTGTACTAATGCAGAAAGACAAGGTGATTGCTTATGCCTCACGACAACTTAAGGTGCATGAGAAGAATTATACGACTCATGACCTGGAGTTGGGCGCGGTAGTATTTGCACTTAAGATATGGAGGCACTATCTGTATGGAACCAAATGTATCATCTACACAGATCATAAAAGCCTTCAACACATCCTGAATCAGAAGGAACTCAACATGCGACAACGACGTTGGGTAGAGTTACTTAGTGACTACGATTGTGAAATCCGGTATCATCCGGGGAAAGCAAACGTGGTAGTTGATGCTTTAAGCTACAAAGAACGTGTGAAACCACTACGTTCACGAGCTTTGGGATTGACTATTCAAACGAACTTGAAAGCTCAGATCCAACTTGCACAAAGGGATGCATTGAAAGAAGAAAACTTTGCGGGAGAAGAATTTCGAGGGTTAGACAAACAGATGATTTGCAAGGATGATGGCATACAGTACTTCATGGATCGCATATGGGTACCCAAATGGGGAGACGTCGTACCCTAATCATGGAGGAAGCGGACAAGACACGATATTCTGTTCATCATGGTGCAGACAAGATGTATTATGATCTTAAGGATCTATACTGGTGGCCAGGCATGAAGAGAGACATTGCTATGTATGTGAGCTGATGCTTGACGTGCTCGAAAGTTAAGGCTGAACTTAAAAACCATCGGGATTATTACAGCAACCTGAAATTCCCGAGTGGAAATGGGAGAACATAGCCATGGATTTCATTACCAAACTCCCAAGGACGCCTAGCGGACACGACTCAATATGGGTCGTGGTGGATCGAATGACAATATCCGCTCACTTCTTGCCTATCCGAGAAGACTATAAAATGGATAAGCTGGCAAGGTTGTACATCAAAGAGGTTGTGACACGGCACGGGGTGCCGGTGTCAATCATATCCAACCACGACAGTCGATTTACTTCACGATTTTGGCAGACGTTACAGAAAGCGATGGGCACTTGATTAGATATGAGTACCGCCTATCACTTACAAACAGATGGCCAAAGTGAACGAACGATACAAACATTGGAAGACATGCTCAGAGCTTGTGTAATCGATTTTGGTGGTAGCTGGGAGACTCATTTACCATTGATTGAGTTTTCTTACAACAACAACTATCACACAAGCATTGGTTGCGCTCTATTTGAGGCATTGTACGGGAGGAAATGTAGATCCCCAGTTTGTTGGGCTGAAGTTGGTAAGAGCCAGCTTACGGGCCCAGAGATCATTCAAGAGACAACTGACAAGATTTTCCAAATCAAAGACAGACTTAAAGCTGCTAGAGATCGCCAAAAGAGCTATGCCGACAACCGTCGGAAGCCTCTAGAATTTAATGTTGGAGATCACGTTTTACTCAAAGTCTCTCCCTAGAAAGAGATTGTACGATTTGGAAAGAAAGGGAAGTTAGCCCCTCGATACGTAGGACCATTCGAGATTACAGAAAGAATCGGTCCAGTGGCTTACCGATTGAGGTTGCCACAAGAACTCAGCGGTGTACATGATACTTTTCACGTGTCGAACCTCAAGAAGTGTTTGGCTGACGAGTCCTTACACGTACCAATTAAGGAAATCAAGATTAATGAAAAGCTTCATTTTATCGAGGAACCTATCGAGATTATGGACCGAAAGGTCAAACGCTTAAGGCGCAGCAAGATACCGATCGTTCGTGTGAGATCGAACTCCAAGCGAGGACCAGAATTCAAGTGGGAACGGGAAGATCAAATCAAGCTCAAATATCCACACCTATTCGAGGATGACACTCTTGGACCTAACACCAGCTGAATTTCGGGACGAAATTCTCTCAACTGGGGGATACTGTGACATCCGTCACCTCAAGGTCCGTCATTTAACGTGAAATTACGTTAACTATCCTTAGAGCGTTCATTTTTCATCTTCATAGATTATTCGTGAGGACATCATGTTTGATTTGTTTTCCGTTTCAGTGGTGTTATCAAAATTTACAATCATATCCTCCAAAACGCTCACGAATATCATAACCGACATTATTAATTATATTATGCTATATAATATAAACATCATAAACAACAACATATTCGAGATATAAACAACATTAAACACATCCTTATAATTAGTATGACGCGCGTATCTACGTCGTCATCAACCGAAACAAGTTTAGGGACTCGGGGGCTAAGTGCAGGGACTAAACTTTATAAATTGCCAAACTAGGGCTGGGTATAAATACCCCACACCAGCCCTAGCCTTCACATTCTGCTGCTTCTTCTTCTTCACCTTCTCCTCCATTTTTCTCTCAATGTAGCACCAAAATCCGTCACGTTTTGTTGCGTTTTCACCGTCAAATCTTGGTTATCATCGTGAATACTCACTTCTAGCATGTAGATAACCTTGTTTGACCCGTTTCTTGCTCGATTTAACCTCTGCGTTTTCTAGGGTTTCGGGTGTTCGGGTTCATCCGAGCACATGAGGTCGTGTGGGCTTTTATTTTGCGTTTTTGCGTGTGCTTCATGTTTAGACATGTTAGATGAGTGTTTCTAGAGGTTCTTGATGTGTGAAACCCGTGCCCGGAGCAGCTGGATACTGCTCAGTGCATCAGCAGTCGCGACCTGCTGTACAGGGCGACTGGGTCTTTCAGGCGACTGAGCCGTGTGACTGAGTGAGTCGTGCGACTAAGTCCATGCGTCTGAGTCTATCGTGCGACTGAGTCCATGCGTATGTGCGCATCATGCGAATGAATTCATGCGATTAAGAGTGTGTGCGATTAACTCAATGCGGATGAATGTGTGCGACTGTGTGTATCACGCGACTGAAGGTCTAGTCGCACGAATGAGAGTTCAGTCGTACGAATGAAGCTTATTCGTACGAATGAAGGCTGAATCGTGTGAATGGAAGGTTGAGTCGTGCGATTGGAGTGTTGTGTGGTACGACTGAATGCTTAGTCGCACGAATGGTAGTTCAATCGTGCGAATGAAGCTGATTCGCACGATTGAGAGTTGATTCGTGCGAATAGATTGTCCAGTCGTGCGTCTGGTCTTGTCATGCAAATGGAATCATTGGGTGTGAAGACAGTCTTCCTGTGTGTGGTATGTGATGTCGTGTGATGTTAAGGTGACATCGACACGGTTGCCATTTCTAATTACGATCTTTAAGATTAACACTATTGAACTTATTAATGTTATATCAAAATCCAATTAACTTAACATTTTGCAATTAGTAACAAACGATTTATAACACAAGTACTTAACAAATACTTCTCTGAAAACAATAACACTTTTACACAAATGTTATCGACAATGGCAATGTTACTAGTGTCTAGATCTACATAAGATCTATTGTGTGTGTTTGTGTGCAAGTGTTACCCACGACCGAACCGAAACTGCCCGAACCTATTGAATATCATCTTATGCTTTATGCTCATTATTAATGCTTGTTAGTAACTGTCAATAGGTGTTGATTGTTCATAGCATTCTACTGTTGGGAATATTCGTTCGTGCTTATCATCTATTCAGTGAGTTTCGTGGCCCCTTTTGACGCTTATATAACTTTTAAACCTTTTCAAACTTGGGGGGAAAGAATGCTCACTTACTTAACACATTTTCAAGCATCTTCCTTAGTGGAAGTCTGCTGCAACTCTTATGGTTAACTTATCTTGCTTATCTTGTTGAACGATGCTGTTTTGACTCTTGACTCTATGCTATGTTGCTACCTTGTATATTACTTGGTGGCTTTACACTTCTATGCGCTATTACTTTGATGCTATGTGTTGTATGATGTTACTTGTGAATGCTATTGACCTTGGATGCTCTCGGCGGTGTGGTTCTTCTTCGTGGGTCTACTTTGTGGTTCTTCTTTGCCGAGCATCCATTACAACCATTAATATCAGTAATGGGACCTAAGGATTGGTTTGGTTGTAACCTATACGTATGCGCTTAGTGGATCTTGCTACGTCATGTGAACTTGTCTTTCAATACAACCATTAGTTCCGGTAATGGGACCTAAGGATTGGTTTGGTTGTAAACTATACGTATGCGCTTTGTGGATCTTGCTACGTCAGGTTAAACTTATTTTGCTATGGAAAATCTTTTAATACAACCCTTAATCTCGGTAATGGGACCTAAGGATTGGTTTGGTTGTAAACTATACGTATGCGCTTTGTGGATCTTGCTACGTCATTTTAAACTATTCACGCTTTGGGAATGCTTTCTATACAGCCATCAATTCCCGTGTGGAGCCGATGAATAGGTTTGGCTGTAGCTATTTATAACTGGTAAAATCGCCTACACATAAGTGTAGTTGCGGTAGCACTTATTAAACTTACATACTGTTTTCATCTCAACATATTTTATTACTTAAAACCTGCGAAGCTCACCAACAATCATGTTGACCGTTTTGAGTATCTCTTTTCAGGTGATCAAGGTAATTGAAGATCTAGGAGTGTTGCCTTTTGGAGGAGACCCTAGGATACATTTTTGTAAACATTAATCTTGTATTACTTAAACATGAACTTTTGAATACTTGTTCCCGAGTTGTGGGAATTTACATTACAAGTTATCCTTAATGCTTATGTGATCATTTATGTTGTGCTTATGGCTATGCTGTCATGAACATTGACTATACACGACAAAAGTCTCCATTTGTGTTCGGGTGTCGTCATGACACGCTTGTCATCATATTTATATTGCTACTCTATCGTATACCATGTGTTATGACAATCCCGTCTAGCTCGCATCCCCGTGTTTCCGCTATCAGCGGGGGTGTGACACGTAAACACATAAGCATAACACAATAGTCATCTAATCAGCTAGATTATTATTAAATTAACATTATTAATTATTATTAGGTCACCAACGTCAAACGACAACTAGTGTGTGCTTACGGACACGTGTATGCAAAACTTAACGGAACTAACGGAGTTTGGTAATAGAAAATTACCGGATGTCACAGATGAGGTTTACACAATGACAATATTAGGATTACACAATATAACATTTTCAGCATTGTGTTATTTAAAAATTTTATTTTAGAAAAGCACAATATAAAATTCATGATCAGTATTAGACACAATGATCTAACGGATATTACACTATCACCTGATGTTACACAATGTTCTAATTAATATTACACAACAACTGGAATAACTTGATTTTTTTTATGTATCAACATCATACGTGTTTTAAAGATAAAAACGTTTGTTTTTATGATGTAATTTTATTTAAAAAATATGTTGTATGTAAAAGTTACGAGCATTTAAAAAAAGATGCGGACTTGAAAACATGGCTAAGACTAAAATACTCTTGATCTATCATCTAAAGTTTCACTTATTTATCATTACGCCATCGATTTTTCTTAGTCTTTGAATTTAAGATCCAATGTATGATAATTCTTATAATTCTTTTTAGTTTTTCCTTTCTTTTTATAATAACTCCACTCAAAAATATAAATAGTATATTGGAATATAAATTTTAATTTAAATTAGTATAGATAAGATAATACTAAATGCTGTGAATTAAATAATTTAATATGTATTGATTAAAATAATTTATTAAATGAGGGTAATTTAAAACTATTGCATAAATTATTTGTACCCTATACTTAAAATTATCTTAGGTGTCTTAAAGTTTAAGTAGAATTAATGTTGATTAAAATAATTTATTAAATGAGGGTAATTTAAAACTATTGCATAAATTATTTGTACCCTATACTTAAAAATTATCTTAGGTGTCTTAAAGTTTAAGTAGAATTACTATTTGTGTCCATCTCATACGCTTTATATAATACTACTAGGTATGTCCAGCGTTATGTAGCGGATGTTATAAAAGTTGAAAGATTTAATTCTGATGATTCACACGTCAGTATCAACCACTTGAAAAAATATTATGTGCAAAACGTTAATAAAAAGTGTAATAGAAAAAAAATATACTATAAAAAATTTAAGTACCTCAAAACAGAGATGAAAAATAACGATTTCGTAAATGGTGACTTTATTATAATTAATGAGCTCTATTGTAAATTGATTAAAAGAAATTTTGACATAACTCTAATGCTTAGGTATAAAACCTCAAAAAATTAGGTTTTTAAATGTATTGACAGAACTCGAATGCTTAAATATAAAATTTTAAAAATATAAAATGAGTAGGTATCAATTCAAAACAAAAACAAAGAGAGAGAAAATGTTATGGTTAGTTTTAAAAATCCTTAGAGGTTTAAACGTGAAATTGTAAAAAAACAAAGTAGAGTTTATATTAGTTTGCCAAAAAAGTAAATTAATATTGTAACATTAAAATAACCTACACTTTCACCACTCATAATGTTATCTATCCGTTATATATAGTGATGCGACGAGTGTTATCGACCCTCTTTTCCATCCTGTATTAAGCGTTGATATATTTGAGAATTATTATTATTATAACTATATAAATATTCAGTGATTATATACTTAAGTGTTTAAATAAGAATAAATCTTAAATCAAATAGTATCAAGTTATAATATATAAATAATAAATGTATATTTTTATATACATATAAAATATTATAAATAAGATAATACTTAAAAGTAATATATATTAAATAATATATTAATTAGGAGAAATTAATTAAATATGAGAAAGTTAGAAACTATTATATATAACACGTGTACCTTATGTTTAAAAGTTATATTATGTGTTTTAAATTTTGAGTAAAATTATAAGTGTATCCTCATCAAATGATTTATATAATAGTATAGATAATATAGATATGTATTATTATTATCATCATTATTATAAAAGTATTTAATAATTATATAGTAAATATTCAAATAATATAATACTTATTTATAAATTTAAGAGTAAATTACACTTTACGTCCTTTAGGTTTATAATAAATTTCAGGTTTTGTTCTTAAACTAAGAAAATTACAGTAAACATCCCTTAAAAATTTAACAAAGTTTACACATTTTATTTTTTCCTCTAAAAGACGTTAATTGCACATTTGGCAATTCAATCATTTAACTTCACCTAATATTAAAACATTAAATAAATGTATTTAAAACTAAATGTACCCAACCCTCCCTTAGGTCCACATTGTGGAGGTAAGAGCCCCCCTCCCATTGTGGAGGTCAGGGGTTCGAAATGGGAGGGGGGCTCTTACCTCCTTGACACCGGTTTGGGGACATCTAAAGCAATGAAGAGAATTTTTCTTTGAGCCAATGTTGCGGAGGCCGATTCTCAGAGCTTGACCCCGGTTTTCATCCGACTGTTACTCCAGAGGGGCAACCTTTGTGGAGGCAGTACGGTTTCCGGGGGAACGCCGTAACCAAGTCTGACAATTCCAACGTGGACTAGGTTCAGACAACATAGTCTAGGATAGATCTTGCCTAGGGTCGCCTCACCGACGATGTGACATGAGTCACTCATGAAGAAAGTCACCGTTAAAAAAAAAGTCCACATCACCATCCATAAACATCATCATCATCACCCATCATCATTATCATCCATCATCATGAATCACTAAAAAACCCTAGATCTCTTTTTTTTCTTCCACCATACCACCGCCACCTGCTGCATCAACACCGCCACCACTTCGCCGCCGGGAACACACCAAACTTCGTCGTCTCCTGCGTTGTCGTGTCCTCTTCCGTCACCTCTGTGCTCCTACCCCACCGTTGATTATGGCGCCATCGCAATCATGTTTACACCCCATTATCACCATCCCTACCTCTTCCACTTGTTATTCACCCCCACCCCACCACCAGTTTACTCCATTCCACCGCCAACCCCACCTTTGTCTTCATGACCACCCTCACAACCAGTTAGATCGAATGTGCAACTCCGATAAGGGAGGAAGAATATGCAGCTTCGACGGATCTATGCAGACGATGATGTTGATATTGATTATGATAGTGGATGGCGATATGGTGGTGGGCCTGGTGGTGATATGGTGGTGACGAACTGACGATGGATAGTGATATGGTGGTGGCCATATACAGTGATATGGTGGTGGCCATATGGTGGTGATGTGGGGTTGGGTTGGAGAAAGTGAGAGAGGATAGAGAGATGAGTGTCTGATTGAATTTGTTTTGTATATAATTATAACTAGGTTAGTCCCGTGTAATACACGGATTGAACAAATAAAATATTAAATTATTATTAATAAAAATTTATGTATTATAAAATCATGCTTGAAAATAAAATATGATTATAAGTACGTGTAAATAGATACTTAAGTAAATAAACAATAATGTATTTTTCTTAAACTTTTATTTTATAAAAAATTGTGATTTTTAAATATATTGCTTTAAGAAAAATGATTTTTTTTAAAAAAATCGTTGTATTCTATATTTTATAATTTTTTTTAAAAAGTGTGTTTTTAATAAAAAATAGGTTTTTAATTTTTTAAATTATATATTTTTTAATTTGAAAATTATATGAGTAATATTATTAGTTCAACATTATTATTAATAATATAAAGAAACAAAAAAAAGTAAGTATAATGAGATCTATAATTGTTTCACGCTTATTTTAGTTTTTTTATAGATAGATAGATAAGCTAAACAATCATTAAATAAACAGATTAAATTTTAATATAAAATATATATGTAAAATTAACATGAATAATTACAGTATAATATTTTAATATAAAATATAATTAAAATTATATATAGGTAATAGTTCAAAAAATAAAATAATTATATCATTTTTAACTCTCTTATGTAAATAGTTTTATTTTTAAACATTTGTTTTAAAAAATTTTATAAAAAATATTTTTTATAAAAATCTTGTTTTCAAAAAAATATGATTTGTAATTATTCTATTTGTTTTAATAGGATTGTTTTAAAATATTTCACCTGTTTATAATTTTTTTAAAAACAATTGTTTTAAAATATTTCACCTGTTTATAATTTTTTAAAAGCACGATGATTTTAAAATATTTTATTTAAAAAATATTTAATGATTTAGAAAATTTATATTATATAAACTTTAGTTTTTTTTATTTAGATTTTAATTAAAGATGTTATTTTTAAATTCCTTCATAAAATCTATTTTAGAAAAAGATAGTTTGACTTAAAAATAGATAAGAAAGAGAAACATAGTAATTATAAAATTTATATTTAATAAGAGAGAGAAATTTGTATGAGAATTTAAATTAATATAATACCCTTTTGGAGGGAAAATTGGTTTGTGAATCTCTAGAAAAATAACAAGTGGCAAAAACATGGATTAAGAGAATGACAAGTGGCAAAAAAAACCTTGCTTTATTAGAGGTTATAGATTTTATTGTTTTAATAATCACATGAGCTAAAATGATTGAATTACCTCATGTGCAAGACACCTCATGTAACTTAATAGACAAAATTAACACCCGTTAGTATAAAGGACGAAATGCGTAAGCTTTCTTAAATATAAATAATGTTTACTATAATTTTCTTAATGTAAGGATGTAACCTGAAATTAGCTATAAACCTGAAGGACGAAAAGTGTAATTTACTCTAAATTTAATTAATACTAATATTATAACTAATGGTATTTAGTAATTATATAGTCAAGTATTCAAGTAACATAATATACTTATTAATCAATTTAAATATTAATTTAAAGTATTATAAATAATATAATATATAATATAGTAAATTAAATAACTTTATATTAATAAATAATGTATTAATAATATGTATTAATTAATTTATTAATTAGAAGAAGTTTATTAGATGATGGATAAAATAAAAATGCTTGCATAGAACACTTGTAACTAATGCTTAAAAAGTTATATTAGATGTCTTAATTTTTTTGCAAAATTACACTTATGTATCAAAGTTTTGCTTTATATAGTAGTATAGATATAGATTTAGATTAGGCAATCAAATTTTCTTAACTATTGGATCTAAAATCTGGTCGATAATAATCATGTTCATCTTTTTTAGTTTTTTCTCACTTTTAAGAATAACTCAACCAAAAATATAAATAGTATATTTGAATATAATTTTTAATTTAAAATAGTATAAATAAGTTAAATTAAATACAGTGAACTAAATAATCTAATATGTATTGATTAAGAAAACTTTATTTAATGAGGATAATTCAACAACTATTACATAAATCATTTGTATAATATACTTAAAAATTTGTCTTAGGTGTCTTAAAGTTTAAGTAGAATTACTATTGTGTCCATTTGAATCTATATCTATACTATATAATAAAAGAGTAACTACGATGTCACGTGCCACTCTCATGTTACTCCTCAAAAATATTTTCCCGCCTAAACTAATATATTATTTTAATCAAGTTTTTTATTTTAAGAAACTCAATTAATAGTAATAATTCATTTTGTTTTAAATTTAATTTTTTATATTATCAACTTAATTGTGTAATCATATTATTTTAAACTATACATATTTTTATAGCTAAAAAAGATTTAATTTAAAAAAACTAAAGAAAAAAATATTTATTGATATATTTATTTATTTTAGATTAATGTGATTTTAACACAACTGGTTTTAATTTTAAATGAGTCAATTATTTATTATATTATTCAAAAAAGTATTTGGATATTTATAATTTATAAATGTAACTTTTTATTTTTCATTGTTATAGTAATACGTAACTTAATCATACGAAATATTTATATTTTTATGAATTATATTGTTTTCATATTTTCAACCCGTATATTACACGGGTTTTCTAAAACTAGTATAATACTAAAAGAGTAACTTAAGGGGGCACTTGTCATATTCCTAAACCCCTAAGCTTGTTTTTCCCACATCTCTCTCCTCTTAAATAGTTACCTAAATTAAAGATTAAATAATTTTATATTTTTTTAAAATTAGAAATATTTTTAATAAATTAAGAAAAGATGTATTTTTATTAATGTTATTTCTAGAAAACGAATTTTTATAAAATAAGAGTTTTTTAAAACATCAAACATTTTTAAAAATATAAAATATCTTAAAATTGATGTTTTTAAAAAAGTAAACTTCTTTATAAACTCAAAATAATTAAAATTAAGAGTTGTAATAAGAAACTTTTAAAAATTATATTTTTAATATGGTTTGTTTGAAAAAAATGGTTACATTTTTTAGAAATAAAAATTAAAATTATTACTTATAATTATTACCCATATATAATTTCAATCATATCTTATTTTAAAATATTATTTTATACTTCATAAACTTTCATCATAATTAATATTTTATTTTTTAACTCGTGTAATCTATGGGTTTACTAAAGTTAATATTATATAAATAACAATCAACAACTAATCAATTTTATTTTTTTAACCCATGTAATACATTTAGTTTTATTTATATTTTATATTATTTTAATAATTAACTCTCAACCTCCCATGTAATATACGGGTAACTAAAGCTAGTCACTTTATATAATACTAGTGGGTGTGACCCGCGCTATGCATGGAAGGTTATAAAAGTTAAAAGATTAATTCTAATAATTTACACGTTAGTACTAACCACCCGAAAAAGGATACATGCGAAACACTGATAAAAAAGTGTAATAGAAAAAATATACTATAAAAAAGTAAATACCTCAAAACATAGAAGAAAAAGAGCAAATGCGTAAATGGTGATTGTACTATAATTAACGAGCTTTAATGTAAATTGATTAAAAGAAAATTTGACATAACTCGAAGGATTAAGTATAAAACTTAAAAGAAGTTTAGATGATTAAATGTAAATTTGACATAAATCAAAGGCTTAAGTATAAATTTAATAAAAAATTTAGGTGATTAAATGTAAATTTGGTATAAATCGATAGCTTAAATAAAATTTTAAAGAAGAAAAAATGAGTAGGTATTAATTTGAAAAAAAAAACAAAGAGTGAGAAAGTGTTGTGGTTAGTTTGAAAAAAATCCTTAGATGTTTAAATATAAAATTGTAAAATAAGCATGTTTTTTATTAGTTTGGAGAAAAAAAATTTATTATGGTAACATTAAGAAAAACTACACCTTCACTATTTATATTTTTTTCTATTTTTTATATATAATCATACGACATGTATTATCGAGGCTCTTTTCCAACCTGTCTTAAAACGTTGTTATATTTGGGTATTATTATTATAACTATGTAAATATTTAGTGATTATATACTTAAGTATTTAAACAAAATAATACTTACATCAAATAGTATTAAGTTATAAAAATATTAATAATAAATATACATATTTTAATATTAATATAAAATATTATAAATAAGATAATACTTAAAATATATGTATATTAAATAATGTATTAATTGGGAGAAATTTATTAAATATGGATAAATTAGGAATTATTGTATATAGCACTTGTACCTTATCTTAAAAAAGTTATATTAGGTGTTTTAAATTATAAGTAAAATTACAAGTGTGTTTGTATCAAATCTAACATAATAATCATTTACATGTGATTATATATGGTATTTTCAGAAGCCCCCTCACTTTAATTTTTCCACCCATACTATTTATTTCATTTTAAAATTTTAAATAACTAATTTTCGAATTTTTATCTTTCTCTTTCTATATTATAATCCAAGTACCCTTTTAATCATTAATTTTTTAAATATTTTTTTATTTAATAATAACTAAGTATTTTGATTAAAAATATACTTTTTTAAAATCAAAATTATCTATAACTATGAGTTTTTTAAAACAACAAAAATTTTTCAAATTATAAAATATTTTAAAATCAGTCTTTTTAAAAATTGAAGTTTTATATAAAAATATTTTTACAAAATAAACCTTTTTCTAAATAGTGAGATATTGATAGAAAAATGAGTTTTTTTTCAAAGCAATAATTTTATAAAACAAAAGTTTTAAAAATAGTATAAATATTTTATCAGCTAATCAAAATAATTTTATATTTAATGTTTTACAGTTCCTAACTTTTTATTAATAAAATTTAGTATTTTTCTTATTTAACCTGTGTAATACATACGGTTAATACACGTGGCTATAGCATGGTGTTGTTTATATGAAAGAATTTATAATAACATGTAATATAAATCAAACTATAGTATACAACAGGAGCTATTAAACAAAAGAATATAAATTATATTTGGCTGAGAGCTCATATTAAACCAACATATCGTATGATTCCCTTAATCTCATCTTACTATTAATAAACAATTACAATATATGACACGTGCCACCATCCTATTTCTTCTCACAAAAGTTTTCTCGTTCAAACTTTTAATGACCTATTAAACTAAAGAAAAATTATTTATATAAACATTTGATCAACAAAATTACAATTTTGATAGTTGACTCAAAGTTTTTAAATTGATCATTGACTCTATTCCATCTTTGAAAGTGGCAAGATTTACTCAAAAAATATTGTTCATATGACACTTTAAATTATAATTTTATATATTAGTTTTTCTTAATTTTGAAGATTAAAAAACAGATATACATTTTGAAAATTAAATTGTAGTTATTAGCTTTTAATTTTTGATTTTAAAAATGACTAATGTTTATAATTCTAATATATATTTACACCAACATGGTCGTACATTTGCCGTTTAAAATATTAGTTAGTTGGATATGGATTTAACTTAATTGGGAGCTTATGATTCGTTTTTTTCTTTATGTGTAGTTAAATTGTTTTATCCTCTACACATTATAAAGTTATAATTGTTCTTATATAACCCCGTGTAAACACGGGACTATAACTTAATGCGTTATATAATAGTATATGTATAGATATAGATATAGATGTCCAAGGTAAATACAAATATAATTTTCTTTGTATATATTAGTAGATTTCGTAATTTACAAATGACCTTCCTTCTATTAAAATACTTTGGATGTTCTAATCAATCTCAATAAAAAAAATTTAGTTAACAGAATTTTAGAAGTGCTCCAATATTGTTCATATTTAAAAATTGTTGTTTCAGATAATATTTCTAATTTTAAAGTGAATACGCCAAGATGCATATAGTACTTTTGTTTTTATAAAAAATTATTATTGTTGTTATCAATTTATATCAACTTTTCTTTTGATAATTTTCATAATTTCTTAGTGGACCTCTACTGGTTGAAGGCACACCGACCTTCACGTAAAAAGTTTGTAGCAAAAGCCCTAACAAACTTATCTCTCACCCCTCTATTGACATTCATCTACACACTAATATTATCATTATCATTCTTGAATAAAAGTTGTTCTAGATAACCAAAAAAACGACATATGACCATGTCTACTCGATCAATAAAGCTACTAACTTTCAGGTTTTCAAATAACCTAGATAATAAAAATGTTTATTGAATTATCATTGATATTGTCACATCATATTATCATTCTTGAACAAAAGAAAAACCAGATGACCAAGAAAACGACATGTCATCACGTCAAGCATTTAAGGCCACTAAGTTCCAAGTTATGAGTAACCCAAATAATAATAAATACTGACCTCCTAATCTAGTTTCTCTAATACACTAAAATTTCATAAATTATAAATTCATGTATATCTTGTTATTTATCTGATAACAACCTACTCGATCATGTTCCCCTCCATTGATTGATTTGTTTTTACATAAACAGAAGGATGTTAAATTTAAGAAAAGATCTTATTTATTTAAATGTAATTTTTAGTATTTCTAGAAATCAAATAACTTGTAAATGATACATATGATAAAAAAAGACATAATCAAACCATAATAAATAGCAAGATTTCTTTAAGACACGTATTGGGTACCCTTCTCCTAAACATATTACATGATTATTCACATGTCTTTCAAGGTACAATAATCAAAGGCGTCGGGTTTGGCCAACGGGTTTTAGAATAGCATTGGGTTTTCTTTATGTTAAATGTTCTCTAGCATGGTAGAACATAGTTTACGCGTTTGTTAATCAAACAAGAGAGCTCAACCTCCTGTTTTGCAAATGGAACAAAATAGTGATGGAGTTCTTGTTTATATCTCTTACTCTCTCATTATTTTTTAAGTGTAGGAAAATTAGTTGCTGAGCTTTCTTTGCTAAACCAAAGAGTAACATTTTTATTACATGTTACACTTAGACATATTTAATTGATACACTCAAACTCATATTTAGAGATGGTCACATGTTAACTTACACCTGACTTGTTCAAGCCCTATAATTTTGATCCATCGTTTATGCCTATGGATGATTGATCATAATCTCACACCTATACATACACATCTCTGCATGTATAGGTGTGGGATTAAAACCAATTAGTAGCAACTTTCTAATCATATTCACTCCTTTAAGTTCTTTTTAAGTTTATTCACTGGACTATGGGAGAAATCCTTTAATCCAATTTCTCTTTTCAAGTTTAATTCCAAACTTTATGCCTAATATCAATATCTTACCCACCTTAGCTCTACTTTGGACACACAGTAACTCTCCTTAAAAAAAACGCATACTCATACATTACTAATCACATATCTTTTATATGTGTGTAGCTGTATATAATTTGTCTACAAAGCTAATGAAAAATCATTTTCCTACTAATGTTTCAACAATTCAACATAATATATGTACGTCCTACCAGATTTTAAAGCTTCATCGTTTCTTTCATACGTTATTCTCTTATCCGTACAAAATTATTCATCATCAAGCCATCAAAACACCGATTTGTTAGCTCACGGTTTCTTCTGCATTTTTCAAAATTGTTCAAGTATAAGTATATTTTCCTTGGTACTGAAACAAAATCATAATATGACCTTTAAAACGAACCTAAACTTAGACTATGGTTAAAGAATGTTTTTAATTTGTAAAGATGATAACTTAATGTGAACATACAAAAATTGAAACAGTAGTACCACTCACTACATTAGGTATCGTATTATTTATATAAAAAAGTAGATTCTTTGGTTTGAAATTCTTTAGTTGATAATATTTTCTTTTGATATCTTTTTCAATTTTTGGAGTGGAAGGGGGATTTGTGGCTGGGGTTGTTCAAGAACAAAACTTTGATTAGCATCTAATACCATCCTAATCTTACCCTCTCACATAATATATAGTAATAAAAAGGGTAGTACTGGCTTAAGACGAATTTTTTAATAATAAAATAGTAACAAGCTTATGACTTTATCTTAAACTATGGGGGTGTTTGTTTTTTTAAAAAACCTCTTCCCCACCTCTTCATCTGCGCGCTCGTAGACGCGGGAAGAGGTTTTTACTTCGCAGACTGTTTGTTTTCTGGAAGACGTTTCACTAAAAAACGTCTTCCCCACCTCTGCATGGAGAAGAGGTGGAACAACATCTTCACACGTCTTCTAACCTCTTCTCTTCTTATCAAGCCCTAATCCTATTGAGAACCCACTTCTGTGACATTCCCCTCCCATCTTCATTCTTCCGTCCCCGTCTGCACCCTCGCGACCGCCCCACGGGCCCGCCGTCGCCTGGCCTTCTCACCACCGCGCCACCGTCGTCGCCCGGCCGCGCCACCGCCCCGCGCCAACGATTCTTCAGCAGATTCGTAGCTTTCCAACGATTCTTCAGCAGATTGCCCTCACTGAAACATCACTCTTCCGAATCAAATCCAATCTGTTGAGCTAACAGCAGCAATAATCCTCGGATCCGATGCGAATCCCCTTTTTCTCATAACTTTTAACATGAAAATCGATGGTATTTCAGCTTCCCAATTTCAACACCAATCAGCAACTACTACTTCTCTACTGCGTTGAATTGCTTGATTGAAGATGATAATGATCGTTTTTTGCAGTGGATTTAATGAGTTCTTTGAGGAATTAGAAATCTTTTTTTTTGAGACTTTTGGTGAAATTTGGTTGACTTATGGACTCTTGCTTCAACCGACTGGAGTTGAAGTAGTGATGATGAATTTATCGCAGTGTCGAATAAACGATTTATAAATGTAATCGTATGGTTTTATGAATATTATCGCAGTGTTGTATGACTTTTATTTATATTTTAATGTATTTCTGTGACTTTTATTTATATATTAATGTGTTAGTTGTTTTTAAAGTTTAAAAAATAAATTTAATTTAATTACAGAATATTTCAGCATTCTGCAGATGTTAAACAAAACAAACAGTCTTTTTCTTGCAGACTGCAGACATTTGGTCCACATCTTCTGCTGCAGATGTCTGCAGATGTAGTCCGCAGACTGCAGACGTTTTCCTGCAGAAAAAACAAACAGCACCTATATGTCCTTCATCATCAAAAATTTATTTGTATGTCCCGGAGAATATAGAAGAAATGATTATCACTATTGTATATTAAAGCACTAAAAATTTTAAAAATAAACAAATTAAAATTTGTGAGTTTGAATTTACTCTAAACAGATAGAGATCATTATGGGATCAAACCCACGAACATATTTAGCTAGAAAAGTCGTGTTGGAGGTTACTTGATATTCTACGGGTTGCCATGTTTAACATGTTTATTTTATAGATTCATTTCTGAGTTGTCTAGTGTCTAGTAGTTTATGCCAAAATTTTGGAAGATAAAAGATAAATGGCATCAAGTGTTGCAGCTTAAACATAGTTATTTTTTATACATATATAAATTTAACTGTAAATTTATAATTTTAGTACTATTATTCAAAAATAAATAAAATCTTAGGTTTAATGGGTTGTGTTCTTGTTAACATATAGGAACTCATGTATGTTAGTGTTCATGTGTCTATCATAGTTTGTGGGTTCATGTCATTTCTGGTTTGTGTCAAGTGAACATAAACATTGGTAGAACCATAGGGGATGCAAGGGGTCCTTTGACCCTTTATTCGATCGAAGTTACTCATTGCCTCATACATAGCAGTTAGTGAAAAAAGAAAAATCTTTAGAATGACCTCATAAACAACCTTACTCTTGATAAAGTGACATATAATGTTTACCCCTAAGAG
Source organism: Flaveria linearis (assembly GCA_024085815.1). Classification (NCBI taxonomy): domain Eukaryota; kingdom Viridiplantae; phylum Streptophyta; class Magnoliopsida; order Asterales; family Asteraceae; genus Flaveria; species Flaveria linearis. The sequence goes on from CM044011.1 coordinate 31,484,990, forward strand.
CATTACAAATTTGACCCCACCAGAGGCGTTTCCCCAACACCCCCACCCCCATCCCCACCCCCTATACGCGATGCTTTATTTAGAAAACCCATGATCCTAGGGGGCCCCATCTCATAAAACATCTAAGGTTTGTAAGTGCTAAAATTCACAATTATCATAGCAGATGTGTACTATACGCGCGTCTTCTTGTATCAAAGTAGACTATGAATTCTCTTTAGTTTTAAATAAATCAAACTAAACTAAAATAACTTTGATGACACTAAAAATAACGACCTTATTCTCCCATTTTAGTGTAATTCTTGATTCATTTTAACTAAGCATAATAGAACATAAAAATCATGCATAATTGAAAGTGTATTTAATATTAAATTCATCTTAATATATTACACATTCCAACTATGTAAATATATGGGGTCGCCCAGGCATAAACTTGTTTTTCATTTAAATACATGATGATAATATACATATAAGTTCAACATACTCATATGTTCTACTTGTCATTATTATATACAATGCAAGTGTCACTACCATCTAATAAGTATATAGAATCTAATTCCCAGCTTCTTTAATTTGCTAAACCTCATATTCACATAGGTAGCACTTTTAGTGTTAAACTTTCGTATGTCAAAAAAATATTAAAAAGTTAAACTTTTACCTCACCATACTTGTGGGTCTAATCACATACATTGGGATGACATATCACACGTGTTCCAATCTATATGTGTAAGCTTTTCATATTTTATACTTGTTAGTCCGAGTGTAAGGTTAAACAAACAAGAAATGTGGTGATTAATGATCTCAAAAGATTAAACTTGCATGAAGAGAAATCAAAATTATGACGTGTAAGACAAGAGTAAATGTTTTTGTTTAGATAAAAGAGTATCAATACAAACCCCGAAATATCTCAATCCTCTTTAAATAAAACAACAATTAAAAGGAGGACAAGAATGTGTTTCTATTTTTGTTTCTTGAATCGCTTCACCTTGATGATCATGTATGTATAGTGAAACTAATGGTTAGTCCTTCATGGTAAAATCTTTGCACCAGCCTCATTGGTTTCTTTGCTAAGGAATGCTATTGTTGGCTCTTACGTTAGTGTAGTTGTAGGAAATTCTTCATGATAGTACCATACAACTTTATTCTGACACCTGACTGCTTTGTCATCGAAAGATCTTGTTGCGTACTAAAGTCACACGCGCTCACAAGTTCTTCTCGGATACAACAAGATGTGTATTTGTTAAACTGAAAGTATTAAATATATAAAGACCCTATTTGATATATGATAACTTCCATCCTATTCTCTAAGGTGCTGTTTGTTTCTGAAGAGGTAAAACGTCTGCAGTCTGCAGACCCCATCTGCAGATATCTGTAGGAGAAGAGGTGGACCAAACCTCTGCAGCCTGTATTAAGAATACTGTTTATTTTGTAATGTCTGCAGACTGCTGAAATAAACTGAATAACAACATCATCAAAATAACAACATCAGCAGCAACATCAAAGAAATTAACAACAAAACTCAACAACAACATTCAAAATAACAACTAGCAATTTCGCACCAAAAAATGAACATCAAACTGTAGAAAACAGTCCACTATGACTATATCAAAACTAATAACCATCGACTCATATACAATGAACGCACCTTCTGTTCGCTCACAGTGAAGAACTAACCTCAACATCATCAACAACAACCTCAAAACAAAATTAAGCCAAACAAAGTAATCAATCAACAACTTACCACCGGACTGTATGCACTTGATGACGTAATCAGCACTGATAGCGTCAAAATCGACACCGGAAGAACCAGAAGACGATCAGACGTCTGCAATCAAACCGGATGAAAGTATGAAATCGAGAAGCTTCCGGCGATCGTGACGGTAACGATGTAACAGTGAAGAATCCATACGTACGTCGATCGAAAGAGTATTTGTATGTTGGATGTGGGTATTTGGGGGAAGAGGGGTATTAGGGTTGAAATGAACTGTGAAAAGGTTAGAAGAGGTGTGAAGACATTGTTCCACCTCTTCTCCATGAAGAGGTCATGCAGACGTTTTTTAATAAAACGTCTTCAAAAAAACAAACACTCTGCAGACCTGAAACATCTGCCCGCCTTTTTTTGGCGCAGACAAAAAAGCTTTAGAAGCTCTTTTTCTAAAAAAAAACACCACCTAAGAGACCTCACTTCGGCATTTGTGTTTTCTTCTATACTTCTAAACTAGCCGATCAAACTAGCTTGGGGCTAAACATATGTCCTAACAAAGTTAAATGGAAACTTAATACATTACCACATGAGATCTTTAGATGGACTTTAATCGTATCTTTACATCTACTTGCGCACTAAGTCTACACCTAAGATATTTGGTTGGGTGATCATTTAACTTTGTTATATACAAACAAACTCAATCGAAATCACATCCAATGAACTCATGAATTATGTTATGTGTATCACGTGAGTTTTTATGCTTTCCTTTTTCACATTTGACTATAAGCCTTAGCTAGAGTGTTGATATTGGTTTAGGGCAAATGGAATCTTATATACCAAACCTATTAGGTACTCAGTGTTTTTGTCGACTGCAGCTAATGCGACAATCTCATATTCCTTTATAGAGTTACTATTTATTGCTTATGTATGTTAATACTAAACTCATGTTTCAATCATGCCATCTTTCAATCATGCCATCATTCTTGATCCTTTACGATTTATATAACTTGGGTATAGATTGTAGAACAAACCCTATACTTATTTTGGTATATAAGTCATGTGTTAGTGGAAAAGGATGTGACTTTTAGTTTACTTTGGTGGTAATAGGTATTTAATGATGTCTAGTACTTCAATTTGATAATAACAAATTGAAAGAAGGGATTGGAATCGTACATATATGATAGTTAGAATTTAAATATGTATTTCCTTTATGTTGAAATGACTCAAACAAATATATATATAACAAACTAATGATCAACTATGAATTTATTGAATTTAAAGTATATAGAATATGTAATATATGTTGGCTTTAATTATGATAAATCTAAGATGTTATGTCAAGGTGATTTACATAAGTCTACAAAATGAGGTCATATATACCCGTGAAAGTGACAAGTTGTGGACTATATTTTATTGATTAAGGTGCGATCAACATGTCAAAGCAAGCAACACAATGAGCAAATTACTATTACCCAAAAAGGATACTTATCATCCGTCAAATTCTCATTGTTGGTAGAATGTTTAGTCCTCCATATCAATTATTCGATGAATGGGTCAAGTTGGGCATTTATGCAAAGATATTGATCGTAACCTAGCTTAATTGTTGACTATGACCTATTTGTTGTAATAGATAACTAGAAGGGTGCCCGCGCAATGCAGCGGGACGATATTTTATATTTGACACGTGCATTTAATATTTTGTTATTGTTGTATTAGTTTTACAAAAGTTTATTATGTTTTTTTCTAAGCTAAAATTTAAACAACAGATAAATGAGTTCTGCATGACGACTTGTATATACGCATTAACTTATTGTACCTCACAAAATACAGATCGTTTCAGCAAAAAATTTACACCAAAATGTTTAAAAATAAAAACAGGTTAAATTGTAGTCTCAAAACGTTTTTTAATATGATATATTAAAAGGCAAAAAGGGCGTACCTGGTGCTGCAAAGAATATATTAAAAGATAAGCTGAAATCTTAAAACATATTAAGTTTTTTTGGTGTATGGGTAGATAATATAAAATTTTATGCAAATATTAGTAAGTGTAAGGTTATTGTGTAACTAATTATAAGGGGTAATGTGTAAATAATGTTATAAATACTATTTTACCCTTAAAAGTAGTTGTATCTTATGCATTGAATATAGTAAGTGTTCTTAATTTTTTGGTATCTTAAAATACCCCTCTCATATGTTTTATATATAGTATAGATAAATCAAGTTAGGCATTTATGCCACAAAGTTGATTGTATGCTTAATTATTGATGATGACCTATACGTTGTAATGGGTCAAGTTGGGCCAATATGCCAAGAGGTGAATGTATGTTTAGTAGATGATGGTATAAATTCCAAATAATTGGGATGTTACATGTACCAAACAACTTGGCAAGAAGTTAATGTTAAACTAAGCACGTTTGATAATACGACGACATTAGAATAGTACAATAAGGAAGTCGTGAAACAAGATAGTTTAGAATTTCTCGTTACTATCTCTCTCTTTCTCTTTGTAAATGAAATGATATTTATTTAACTTTAGATTCATTTTATTTTTATGTAAATTGTTGGAGTCAAATCAAATAATGAAGAACCTAGATTTGAAAGTATAAGACTCTACGATTAAGGCGTATAATATAAATCTGAATGCAACGAAGTAACAAAAGCCTCAATGAAACCTATTCTATCGAAATAATAGTTGTTGATGAGCAAATTATTTATTTCCATCCAATACATTTTAGCAGGTATCATAACTTTTTATTATTTATAACTCATTATTTATAAATGTCTTTAAGAGAACCCATGTGCATGCAACTTGTTTGAGTAAATGGTTTAGTTATTTTGATAGGTTTTGGAACAAGGAGCATGTTATAAGATTAGTTCTATTATCGGTAAAAACATAAAATAAATTTAAGTATGTTAACAGTCCGTATAAGATTTGTAACGTTTACGATACCAAAATTGTAAAATGCAATGAGAGTTTCAGTTTTTTTCATGGAATTTTTCTATCTAAATCCATTAAGAATAGAACTACTCTAGAAACTAAAACAATAGGCATATCTTTTTATTTTATGTCATATAAAATCTTAGTTTTTATTAGTTTTTTGTTTTACTATGACTATAACAAAAGCAAGGACATTTATTATCGAGAGTTGGTTTATACTTGAAACGTCCCGTGTTTACCCATGGTCAGCTAAGTCGCATTATCTAGAGTTAAAAATAAAGAATGTTTAAAATCATTACTTTTAGATAAAGAATGTAATGTTATAAATAGAATAGCAAATGTTGTATGCAAAAAAATATTTAATAATTTGTAAAATATTGTTATAAATTTTCATTCTAAATTTGTATATATAATATTTGATTTAAATCTAGGAAATTGATAACAAACGATCCCAACTTTAACCTATTGGTAACCATTGGTCCAATCTTTTACATTCGCTAAGGACAATCCCAATTATTTACTTTTGTATTGTCATTGATCCCACCCTAACAGGATGTTAACTCCGTTAACTTCTTTCTGATGTGGTAATCCAGTTTGAAATGCAAATCTTTGAAACTTCATCAAGTTCGTCTTTTCACATGAAGAATCTGTAATCTTGATTCTACTCACACTTAGAAAAAAAAGAGTTAGTGTATTAAGGCAAAAAATAAAAATAAACTTGATAATTAGTACATACCGCCCATAAAGGGCAACCATAGAACTCTTCCTCATTTCGAGAACTTCTAGGTCCAGCAACCCTAACAATTGAAATTAAATCGTGGTTGCAGTACACATTGCCCTCTAAATCAAGCTTAAACCTTTTAGGGTTTTTCTTACAAGCAGACGTTGAAGAAGATGAAGAAGCCATTTCGATGTTCTTGAAGGTCGATTGAAGTTCTTACCTGCTCATGAAGGTGGATTGAAGGTAATGAAGGTCGATTGAAGGAGATGAAGGTGGATTAATCCTTTAGGGTTTAGAATACACATGAATAAAGGAGAAACATGGGTCCCGTAATTTACACGTAGACGACAGCTAGATTACCACGTCAGAAGGAAGTTAACTGAGTTAACATTCTGTTAGGGTGGGACCGATGACAACACAAAAGTAAATAGTTGGGACTGTCCCCAGTGAATGTAAAAGGTTGGATCAATGGTTGCCAATAGGTTAAATTTGGGACCGTTTGTTACCAATTTTTCTTAAATCTATAATAATATGTCAATTTGTTTTAATTTTTTTCTTTTTTACTCGTGTATCATATTGGTTTATAGCCTAGGAACATATTATATAAAGAAATAGTGAAAGATATTAACTCACAACTCTTCTTACAATAAATAATTATACGTTGATACCCAAAATTCAAATTTTCTTCTTTTGGAACCAGTATCAAACCTTTTGAGCCCGGTTTTGTTACGAGCCCTAGCTCATACAAGATCAGCATATGTCAACTTTTTTATAAAAAAAACCTACATAAATCTTGAAGTAAAGTGTATGTAAAGAATCTGTTGACTTTACTTTTAATGAAAAAAGTATTCATTTGATTTCTAGTCTTAGAATAATTCACCTTCTCCTCTACATTGTTCTTGACCTATTACTGTTATTAGTATTAGCATCAATTCTCTCCCCACTTGGATTCCCCTAAACACTAATTTGGCTCGTGTTCCTAATTTGCTTCAACTTTGATTTCCTCTTAGTTTCCTGAATATTTGCTTTCATTTTCAAGGGACCCGTGAATTCAATCAAGACTTTGTCGGCCGTCGCCTTTGTTACTGTTAATGATTCCCGACTGATATAACCTTTCGTCTAGGACGTGTCGTGTGGACTGATAATACTTCAATAATAGGCACTTAATCAACACAAAGATGCACGTGTTACAAAGTGAGTAACATTTTAGACCAAACTTATTCTTTTAATTAAAAGGCAATACCATAAAAACCAATATATATTTTTTTTATTTTCGTGTGAAAATCCGTCCACCTAAATTTGGTATATGATCCCTTAAACTATAAAAATGCATGAAAATCCTTAAATAAAATCTTATGTATGATTTTTCTTAAAGAGATAAAAAAATATAGAGTTATTGGATTTTAATAATCTCAAATTTCATTTATTGGCCGTGACTAATTCTAACTCAGGAAATATTTACAGTTACTTCTAACTTTGAACTTATTTTCCCCAACGATCCTTTACTAACCGCGGGTTAACTCTCGTTACTTTTTTTTATGAAAGAGGGTCAACTTTGAGCCATTTTTCAACTCCAACACCTTCGGTGGTTCAAATCAGGAGGTGGAGATTGATGGGTTTTTGGGTGCGGAAGTTTCAAATTGATGGACCTGATTATAGATTTTAACAAACTGTTTAGTGTTTTGGTCACAAAAACAGTCCACGTTATCAAAAAACTAACGGGGTTAACTCTCGGTTAGTAAGGGATCGTTAGAGAAAATAAACTCAAAGTTGAGAGATTATTCGTAAATATTTATTGATGTAAGGCCCCTTCCCCGGGCACCTCACAGTTGGTCATTTTTTGCACATAAAACGTATAATTATTTAAAACATAGCAGCGGAAGTTAAATAAAACCATTTCAGATATATTAATAAACTACTTTTGCAACGTAATACAATACTGTTAACTGTTACAAAATATTATAAATTGCATTACATCACAAAAATGTCATTATTATACAAATGGATGTCATCACAAAAATGTCAAGTAGCTGCCATGTGCCATCCTCAGCAACTATTACCTATCAACTGGAAAACACATAAAAGTCAGTGTTGCTGAGTGAGTTCTAGTTTTATAAATAAAATACTTTACTTTCATTAAAACTTTTCTTTACTTTCTCACGTGATCATGCATCATACGTACAGGTAGAGAATATTACTTTTACTTTCATTAACATTCATCATTCTTCGTCATGTTCATAGTATATTTTCATTCCATGCTTCTGGTTAACATTCTCTTATTTTCATTCTCATTCTTTCGTAACATACTCGTTATCATTCTTTTGCATTCATACCTGTTTGCTTACTTTCTTTCTTTCTTTCTTTAGTACGTTACGTCATTTTTTTACATTCATATGGATTGATGAACAATATCCCGAACATTGTGCACGAAGCTGATGCTGAACCTGTGGTAATTAAACCACGAACATTGTACACGAAGCTGATGCTTGACCTGTGGTAATTAAACCACGAACATTGTGCACGAAGCTGATCCAGTCACCTAGAGCATACCAAAGGGCCTTGTCAATCTCAAAGATTAACCCTGTGTGCATCCGTTGGGGTAGCTAACCCGCATCACAGTTGAGCTAACGACAACATGGTCGTGCACCTCCTTTAATTTTGCTTGCAAGCCATTCGTTCGTTCATTACGTTTCACTTTTCATCATTGTTATCTTTTCTTTCATTACGTTATTCTTTACGTTCTTTTATTCATTCGTCACACTACGTAAAGTAATAACATAATATATAACGTATTTTACAATATAATACAAATACGTTTAATCATTATTAAAAGATAACACATCATACGTACTGTACATTATTCATACAATTTATACCCATCATACATCATACATACAACCCATAACCCTAAAACATCTCATAATTATACTTAAATTGGGTAATCATTGCCCATAAGTCAACCTTAGTTAAAACCCCAGACTTTATGTTTTTCCCAGAATTTCAGAAAATTATTCTAAGGGTTTAGACGCACGGGCACTATTTGGGTGTTTCTGCCCTGCTCAGACGTTTTGTCACTATGCAGACGTCTGGACTTAACTTAGTCTCTTTTTCCCTTAGACGCATGGGCCTGTTTAGGCGCATGGGCCCTATTCAGACGTTTGGGTCTACACTTAGCCGTTTTCCTACTTAGACGCATGGGCCTATTTAGACGCATGGGCCCTGTTCAGACGTTTGGGTCTGCACTTGGCCATTTTCTTACTTAGACGCATGGGCCTGTTTAGGCGCATGTGCACTATTTAGACGGTTGGGCCTTTGGGCGGTTGGGCATACTTAGTAAATCTAACCGTTGGACGTATGGTTCACTGTTTAGACGGTTGGGCATCATATTTACACTTAAACAACATAAATCAACCACAATTCGTCTCAAATCAGATTCTATGCTTAATACTATCATTCTAAGCATCATAACATGAACATACACACATGCATATCCCAAAATTTTACCCACCCATATACATATTCACACATACATTCATAAAGGTAAAAACCCATTTTATAAAAACATGTTCACATGTATTTTCCAGCCCCAAATTAGTTAAAAACATGTTAAAAAGGGGGTCTAGAAACTCGCCTTCGCTGCTTTTGAGCTTATACCATTCTCTTGAGCTTTTAGACGGTTCTAGCACCTAAAACACACACACATATACAACCCGAGCACACAATCACATTTATAGGCACATAACCGAGTCTAGTATCGTCTAAATCATCATAAATTCGAGAATTCTACCAAAAACTTCGAAGTTCTTGTTTTTTCTAAAATTCTCGAGAGTTTCTGCTCTCTCTCTCTCTCTTTCTCTCTAGAAAATCCGAATATCAGGGTGTAAGAAGCAACATGGGCGGCCATGTTGCTTTATTCACCAACTTTTCAAAAGTTGTGTCCTTTTAGACACTTTCAACCCCTCAGCTTGGGTTACTTGCATTTTCTTTCTTTTCCTTTGCTTTTATTCTTTCTTTTTGCCTAAAAAAATAACGGGGTGTTACAATTGAGTTGGGATTAATCCCGGCTAATAAAAAAATTTGAGATTATTAAAATTCAATAACCCAAAAATATATTAATAAAAACTCTGTCTTTAGCAAGTAACAAATACGAAAATTGTATTAATAAAGACCTCATTAAATTAATCTTTTTAACAAATAACACCTTTTTTAAATAACACCACCTTCTAAAATCTAAACCTTCTCCTGACTCCTGAGTGCCCTTGGGCTTTGACAGATAACAACACCTTCGTCATCAATAAATAATTTTTTTATGAACTTGTAGTTATTAGGTATTCAATTTTTTATATTTAATAAGATCTTGTTATTAAATAGATTAGTAAAAAATGGCATATTTAAGAAGAACTGATGTTTTGTGAAATGAAGGTAAAAGCACCTCAAATTGGGGTAGAAAGATAGCTTTTTCTATGAAGCTAATCGTCTAAAATTAATTAATAAATTAGAATAATGAAATAAAAAGTAGGATATTTGTTATACTTAAAACATTATAAACTCATTGTGGAGACTTCAAATTAAAATAATTAAATGCCCAGAACCAGAATCCAAACAATCTTTTACACTCAAGCATGCACACACACATATATGTATATATATACCTGTATTATGCAAGTTACTTTCTCAAGACAATCAAGAGTTCAAAACCAAAGCATACATAGCACCACCACCACCACAACCCATGGAAGAAGAAGTTCCAAATACAGTTAAACCCAACGATGATCACCCTGCTAATCCTGTTAACCATGTTCGACCTCATGCTCATTCACAGTCCTTTTGGCACATGGCTTTATACCCCATAACTTTAAAGGTTTCTTCCCATTTCCACCCTGCTAATTTCTTCTAAATGTATATGTACAAGTGTTATTCATCTTAATTCTGCTTTCTGAAGTTTGATAAGGTTGTATACAAAGTTAACCTCAAGGGTACAAGAGAGAAGGTGATCCTAAACGGTGTTACAGGTATGGTTTGTCCAGGAGAGATGCTGGCCATGTTGGGTCCATCGGGTAGCGGTAAAACCACCCTGCTAACGGCTCTTGGGGGGCGGCTAACTGGAAAACTGGCGGGAAAGATAACATATAACAACCAACCATTTTGTGGCTCTATCAAAAGGAGAACTGGATTTGTGACTCAAGAAGATGTTCTTTATCCTCATCTTACTGTGACTGAAACTCTTTTATTCACTGCTGTGTTAAGGCTGCCAAACAGTTTGACCCAAGACGAGAAAGTCAACCATGTTGACCGGGTAGTAGCTGAGTTGGGTCTGACCAGGTGTAAAAACAGTATGATAGGTGGTCCACTGTTTAGAGGTATATCAGGTGGGGAGAAAAAGAGGGTCAGCATAGGTCAAGAAATGTTGATTAACCCAAGCTTGTTGTTGTTGGATGAGCCCACTTCTGGTTTGGACTCGACCACGGCTCAGCGAATCATGACAACAATCAAACGGTTAGCCATTGGGGGACGAACAGTGGTCACCACAATTCACCAGCCGTCTAGCAGGATCTACCACATGTTTGATAAACTGGTGTTGCTTTCTGAAGGCTCACAAATCTACTATGGTCCGGCTTCCACAGCTTTGGAGTATTTCTCTTCAATCGGGTTTTCGACATCTGTCACAGTCAACCCTGCTGACCTTTTACTGGATCTTGCCAATGGTAAATTACTTCTTTCAAGCTAATTATGATCTTCTAATTTTCTATAATCTCATACTCATTACTTTTATCTAACTGAGTGGTTTTCATGATTGTACCAAAGGCCCCATTATAAAGGCATAAAAACTGACAATGTACAGGAAACTTTAATCATTACTAAACAAAAAAATTGAAATGTCAAACAGGGATTTCACCTGATACAATGCATGATTATGAGCAAGGTGAAAATGCAGAGGAAGAGCAGAATTCAGTAAGACAAAAGCTCGTTGCTTGTTTTGAAACAAACTTTTCAACAAGACAGGGAACGAGTTTGTATAATCTGGATGTTTGCAGCTACAATCAAGCAAAAGAGGGTTTGACCAGTAAGTATAATAAAAGGGGATTACTATGTTTAACAGAGGTGGCAATTTGGACTTATTTATTTGTAAAATGAGTTCTTTCAGGTAAGGTTTCATCTCTAATAGGTTAACGAGTTATAGCAATTATAATCATATTCGACTTGCTAATTATTTAACATAACTATAACAAATTATTTAATATATAGGTTATTTTTAAAATGATATAGGATTATAATAATAAAAAAGTAGAAAAAGTTTGGACGAAAAGTGTTTTAAAGTCAACGTGGCCTTACGCATAACAAAAAATTATCCCCGTAACCCGTTATTCAACTTTGATCACCCAACCATTTTGTCACCTCTAGATGCTAGTATTTGTGCATATACGCTAACTTTGTTTAAAAGCAGGAAGCCATACTCGATCAGAGCAATGGTGCACAAGCTGGTGGCATCAATTTAAGGTGCTTCTTCACAGGGGACTTAGAGAAAGGAGATTTGAAGCTTTCAATAAGCTTAGAATCTTTCAAGTTGTAAGTGTTGCTATATTGGCTGGACTCCTATGGTGGCACACTCCGGCATCCCATATCGCAGATCGTGTGAGCATTTTTAATCCTAAAACCTCATGATATACAAAAACATGCTTATAAGTCAGTCAATTGGATTTTTGTTATATCATAAACCAGTCGAATCAAAAGATTTAGTCAAAGGGGTTTGAGGTCTACTTGTAATGAGTACAACACTACAACCTGCTATCTTATTCAAAGATACAGGTTATTTTAGTAATAATATTATTTTTGTAATCAAAAGGAAACATATAAAATATTTTTTTAAAAGAAAGACTAAATATTGTTTGTGGGTCAACCTGCCCAAATTTGAAATTTGGAATTTGACCCCTTCAACCCATCTTGCCACGTCTATGATTTTCACTAGATTTCTAACACAAACTATTCGTTTTTTTGTTTTTTTTTCATTTTGCAGATAGGGATGATCTTCTTCTTCTCAGTTTTTTGGGGATTTTACCCACTTTACAATGCAGTTTTTACTTTCCCACAAGAAAGAAGAATGCTTATAAAAGAACGGTCATCAGGAATGTACCGTTTGTCCTCTTACTTCCTAGCAAGAACCATAGGTGACCTCCCACTCGAGCTTGCACTCCCAACCGCTTTCACCTTCATACTCTATTGGATGGGCGGGCTCAAACCCAACCCATCCACTTTCATCCTCTCCTGGCTTGTTGTACTCTACACTGTTCTGGTGGCCCAAAGTCTCGGGCTGGCATTTGGTGCTATACTTATGGATGTAAAACAAGCCACAACTTTAGCTTCAGTTACAACCCTGGTTTTCCTAATAGCTGGAGGTTATTATGTACAACAAATTCCTCCATTCATAGTGTGGTTAAAGTATCTAAGCTATAGTTACTATTGTTACAAGCTTCTTCTTGGGGTTCAATATGATGAGAATGATCTTTATGAATGCTCAAAGGGGGTTTATTGCAAGGTTGCAGATTTTCAAGCGGTTAAATCAGTTGGATTAAGTAACTTAGCTATGGATCTGTTGGTTATGGCACTGATGTTGATTGGGTATCGGTTTGTTGCTTATCTTGCATTGCAGAAGGTACGGTGAAGTTTACCAGAGGACTGAATTTTCTTGGAGATATGAAGAGAAATAATATTAGATTTAGATAACTGTTGCCAGAATTTTGACAATCTTTTACGGGGAAGTACTTGTTTACAAACCCTTGTGGCAAATGTATGCATAAAACTAACTCATAAGTACAAGGAAAAAGGATAAAGAAAAAAATCCTGAATGAATTAATTATGAATATGATGTTTGGATTAGTAAGAAGTTGTTTTCTGGCCAATTGGTCATTATAATAGAGATCTTGTCATCATTTGATCCAATACCTTGCTAGATAAATTGCACCAATTTGTTGGAAAAAAGAAAGATAAATTGCTTTTGTTTATGATATGGTTTTGACAAGCCATATATGGATTTTCATAAATCAATCATAGCAATTTGTCGTCTTCCATTTCATGATAGAGGTGGCAATTGCAACCTATTTACTTAGAAATAGGTAAATTCACGTTATATGTTGTAAATCTAACAGACTGAATGGTTAAACAAAGATAATTGGTTAACCATGGAATGGTCAAGGTGGTTGAATAGGCCAAAAGTGACCAAAGTGTATTGAAATGCTTACCTCTTAAATCACTTTATCCAATAAGTATTTCAGTTATGTAAGTTACATAATCATGCATAACTTATACGTAAATTCAGGAGAAAATGGACATACCAAAACATCTAACCAACATGAAGAATCAAAGTGACATCAATGGGAAATTGGATGCTAGAATATATTCCGTTGTCAGCAAAAATATTTCCAGCTTAAGTACACCTATTTAAAGATTAAGAAGAAGTAATTTGAGATTTAGATCAAACTCAACATACAAAACAGCTATTTAACATGTAGAATCAAACTGACATCAATGTAAATCTTTTTCTTTAACCTAAAGCAAGTGTTTTCCCAATATAGATCTATAGATAACTGATTCAAAAGTGGTGTCAAGAATAACCAAATAGGTCACACTAAAGTTCAATTGACGAGTAAAACAACATGCATTTGTCATTTCCGACCCTCATAAGATGTCATTTCCAAATCTCTAGAAGAATTTTGATTTGCTTTCCTATCTTAGAACATATTGCAACTTGGAATGGTCAAACAAAGTAAGTGGTTCTTAGGTTTATTCATTGCATCAGTATCATCGATGGAATTATTGTCCTTGTTTAGGATTTGATTGATGTATAAGTTATCCCACAGTAGTTTTAACCTTTAGTAAAGCAACTGAGCTAAATACAAACCAAAAAGGAAATATCAAAAGGAAAAAGAACAAATTATTTGCTTGTTCAAGGGGTGATTGGATTTACATTTCGAAACTGATTATCCGAATATTGTGACCTCAATTGGAAACACAATGTTTAGTGAATGAAAACACAACAAAGGATAAACAGAATGGATTGTCTGATTAATTCAGTTTCCTACAAACTGCAACAAAGCTAATATCTAAGTATAAAAACACATAATTTACCCCTTCTTTTGACCTAATGCAAAAGACTTTTACTCTCAATTCACAAAATATTTCTTCTTATTCCCAAAAGTACTTTTGGTTTATGCTAACTAATGGTCCCTGCAATTGCCAAAATTTGTCAAACTTATCTTCTGCAACCCTTTTTGTTATAGATGAGTATTTTGTTCCCAATTATTCAAATCACATAATCCCTTTCAAGCGCGTAATTGAACAACAGTGCTATGTTTTATATCCTTAAGTCATAAGATTACCCTACAAATAAGTGTATCGATTACCACAAAAGTATACTCAACCCTGGAAATATATAAAGAAACAACTAGTACTATTATTAATATTTCTAATTCAGATTTCAACGGTTTTTGAAAGTTGTAAAGAAAAAGTAGAACTTAAACAAATTATCATTCTTGCTTTGAGGAACTTGTGAATCAACTATCGGGAATAAAAAACTTAATCCATATTGAAGGTGTTTATCAAAAGACCAAGCACGAAGATTCCCCAAATCCAAAGGGAATAATAATAACTAAAGGCTCTAAATCTACAATTGGCCGTACCACATTAAAAATTGAAGCTTCACTGTGAGACAGCACTACAATCTATAAATGGGACATTCAAAAACTCAATGATGAATCAAAAAGTTTAAACCATACAAAACTAGCTTTCTGCTTAATGCTTACCTCCACAATAACTTAAGGAATCTAGTACAACTGAGTGTATAACATAATATTTAACTAAGAGTACCACTAAGCTCAAATTCCCACCCATGTTTCCCACTAAGAAGCTTTTCTTACTAGAATTCAAAATAATCAATCACTGTCTCAGACTCAACTCAACTCAAAAGGAAACAAGATGGGCAACTAACCAATATAAAACAGACACACATTCAATAAATAAAACCAAGATTGTAAGAGGACCCACACCCACATCACAAATTCACCAAGAAATTGTCAAAGCTTCTAAATTGTAAATAATCAAAGAGTAAAAGGGTATATACATACCTTTATAGCATGTTGTTTGATTTTGCATACTGCAGAAAGTTCTAATGAGCAAAACGTCGAACACTTGGAGTGCATTACATGTTTATGGTTTTGTACTTTTGTGAACACGTGTTTAATCGAAATGATTGTGATTTGGGGGGGTTTGAATGTTTGACCAAAGGCCTTTTGACCCACGGACCATGGTGGTCAGTTTTGCCGATAGTCACCGTTGGTGGGGTTCGGTTTTTACTTTTTACCCATCATCGACGACAAAAAAACGAAGGTGGTGTATGCAGGTGGGGGCAGGGCTGGGATTAGGCATTAATAATAGAAAATTCGGTTTTAATAATACAATGTATAAATTATTGACCGATAATAATAAATACTATTAGTTTGGTCGGTAATAATTTTAATCTTTACTTTTGATACCAATGGTATTATGATAATCTCAGTGATATAATTATCATACCTTCACACTTAATTGGTATTTATTTTAGATGGGCCTGGCAATTTAAGCTCATCTCTTTGATATTGGGTTTTTATGGGTATTTTAAGAAAAGAAGTAGGTCTTACTGGGCCTAAAAAATTGTTCAATGGTTTAGGATGAGCCATCTAATTCTATTGTGTAAGCGGGTCAGGATGGGCGGAGTGTTCTGCATCGTTCTATCGCCATCCGGCCATCCCCATCTGCGTGTTCAACCATCGGTCCTCGACTCCTCGCCTCGGCCATCCCCATCTGCTAATCGGCGTGAGAAGTTCGGAGTGTTCAATCTGCCATCCCCATCGACTCCTCGGAGATTCGGAATTTCGGAGTGTTCAATCTGCTAATCCAGAAAGAAGCCCAGGCTAACAGCCGAGGGGAGTCGGGATGCTGGTCGTTTCAAGCGGCTGGTGCGGTCCCTGATATCGGCGGGCCGAGTGAAGATTCGGTGGGATCCGTTTGTAATCACTGTTAATTGCCCTGATAAAGCTGGCCTTGGATGTGACATCTGTTGGATTATTCTTGATTTTGGGCTCTATATTGTCAAAGGAGGTCAGTATATATGCTCTTTGTTCTTCAATTTTGTTCTTGTGATATGATATATTACAGATATACAGATTCCCATAATTTCATATTGTCTAATTTAAGTATCAGTCAATTGTTTAGTTGATGTGTATATTTAGGGTTTTTTTTATGAATAATATGTTACAGGGCACCCTGAGCCAGTTTATAACCTGCCATCTGTGCTGTTATAAAGAAGTTTTAAACTTGTTGAACGAATCTTGTGAATTTTTGGATTGGTTTTATACTTTGTGAGTTCTCAATGCTCTTGATAATATGCAATTATTGCTTTAGATATGAAGTATGGAGCATCAATAAGATATGTGAAACATAGTTGTTTGTGTTGTGATTATGCACTAATTATAGTGATTAGTGAGATTCTAGGTTGCAAGGGTACATGCTGAAAATATGGGTTATTATATACAAAAAAGGCGGATTGTTTAAAGAAAATAATCTGTTATGATTAGTTTTCATTCATTAAGATTAACTATAGTGGTTGCCCTAAGCTCATTCTTATGCTTTTTCTTTATCTGAACTGTGAGAAAAGGTAACTTTGTCTGAACAAGCATCAAGTTCCAATTCGACAATCAATACACCATTTGTAAGTTCGATTAAACTACCTGTGAATTGAAGTTAAAATTGAAGTTTATTTGATGGATTAGATTGAATTATTTAAGTTAAAATGGAAGTTTATTTGATTGGATTATTTAAGTTAAAATGGAAGTTTATTTGATTGGATTATTTAAGTTAAAATTGAAGTTTATTTGATTGAGGGTGTTATATTAGAGGGGGATATCTTTTGAATTACTTTATGGCTTTTTATGCTAATCTGTGACAGTGTGACTCTTTTTTATGACTAGTACTCTAGTAGTAGTCTTTTAAATTACTTTACTACAGTAGTTTAATTGGGGTGGGTGCATTTGTTTTTGGGAAACTATTTTCTAGTTATATTTTTTATATAAGTTTGACATTGTGTTTTTTAATGGAATGATTAACATGTGTTTGTGAACTTATGAGTTATGATGTTTTAGTAATGTTGTGGTTTATATATTTGTAGGAGACATCAAATATGTCAAATAACACTGATTTTGATGAAGTAAGTTCTTTTAGTTCAAGTAAGAACCTTCACTTGATAGAAAACAAGAACTTGATGTTTTACAATATTGGAAGGATAATCAAGGAAGGTATCCACGGTTGGCCTTAATGGCTCGTGACATTTTGAGCATTCCAATCACGACCGTTGCTTCAGAATCATCTTTCAGTATTGGTGGCCGAGTTATAAGTAAATACCGAAGTTCGCTTGTATCTTCAAATGTCGAGGCGTTGTTATGCACACGTGATTGGTTGTTTGATTTAGAAGGTATTATAGTTAATTTATTATATTTGAACTTTAGATTGCATATGCTTTCATCTTTATGTGTAATGTTAATAGTAAATCATACATCTTTTTTCATATATTCAGATGAGAAGGAGAATGGAAACGAGATGGAAGAGGAAATTATAGAAGATATTGAAGCATTGATTCCGACGTTTGATAGTAGCAACTTTTAGGTAATTTTCATATTCATTCTTCATACGCTTCAAAAATTGTTAATTCATGTATTAAGGTTACATTAATTTTCTTGATTATAGTATTCTCCATGGAGCTTTAGATGGGTATAGATGCATCAACAACTTTCATCTTTGATTTGAAGATATTTGAAGTGGACAAGTGGTTATCAAGAGTTAAAATTGTGCCTCATGTTTGTTCTTAGACGATACTAGTTTACATGGGGTTTTAAATGTTGAATTAATATTTAAAACAACTTTTATTTGTAGTTTATATGTTTTTATGATTTGTGTTGGAAAATTGAGAATTTTGATATTTTTGGATTTAACCCGTCTTGACCCGACCCATCCTGACCCGAACTCATTCTAACCCGAACCCATCCTGACCCGTTTCTTACTTGAACCCATCCTGACCCGCACCCGTCTTGACCCGACCCCATCCTGACCCGACACCTAACCCGACCCGACCCGCCCATTTTGCCAGGTCTAATTTTAGATTCGACTTAGATTGTATGTTTTCTCATTTCGTTCATAATCATTATTGTGAACGAAATTGAGTGCAAATCTAATGTAGATATTTAATAATTATGTTAATGAGACTGTTGTTGATAACAAAGTAAAAGTTGAGATTATTACTTTCAAATTAATATTATGGATTATTATCTAGTAATAATAGTTTAGATTATTATAATTCAATTATAAAACCCAAATTTTTTATATACTTTATTATTTATATAAACATATATAAATTGCCATAAACCATAATATTGTTTGTAAATTATGGTTTTAAAGATTATAAAATTAAAGTTTATTAATATTATTTTTACTTATAACTTTATAACTTTTATAAATTAAACATCTAAATTTACATCTTTACATGGTTTTAAGAGCTCACGACATTGTGGATATTAGAATTTCCATAAATTAATTTAAATTCCAAGTTATTTCTACTCATAGGGGTGACAAAATTGATAAAATGATTGATAATTATTTAATTACACAGGGTATTGAAAGTGTTTTTACAATAACTATGAATAATGCAAGCTTTATTGATATATCAATTTAAAAAAAATAAGTAAATAAAATTTGAGGAATACAATTTTACATGTAAACTAATTGCATATGTGTGTGCCATGTGCTAAACTTAGTGGTGTGTGAGGGGTTAAAGATTATGATCTTGCAATCCAAGTCATTAAAAATGTTATGAGATGTGTTAGATCATTGGCTTTGAGATTGGCTAAGTTTGAAGACTATTATTTAGAAAAATTAGTTATTAGTGCTGGAAATGTTTGTTTGAATGTTTCTACTAGGTGGAACTTGACTTAGAGCATTCACAGCAGAATCTTCTTCTTCATCTTTATATTTTGATTAAATTTCACACTTCTTTACAATTATTTTTTAACTTTGTTTAACATCTCACATCTCATTCTCTATCTTATCTCTATTTCACTCTCAATCACTTATTTTATTACTGTTTCTCTCTCTTATACATCCACAAATAATATAGAGATTGATGAATAATATATCTCTATGTTTAAAGAATCACTATTCATAGAAATCTAGAGTTTGAATATAGAGAAGAAGACGGAGATGCTGATTGAGATGTAAAATACAAGAAATCT
The DNA here is from genome assembly GCA_024085815.1 of Flaveria linearis. Taxonomy (NCBI): domain Eukaryota; kingdom Viridiplantae; phylum Streptophyta; class Magnoliopsida; order Asterales; family Asteraceae; genus Flaveria; species Flaveria linearis. The sequence goes on from CM044011.1 coordinate 31,504,660, forward strand.
CTAAAAAATAAAGATGGAGATAGAGATTGAGTATCTAGTGTGAATACTCTTACTTAATATTGGAGACAACCTTGACATATTATAGAAAAGCTTTTAATTGGTTGTTAAAATATGGGTAATTCTCCTACATATTTAAAAAGAAGTTAGAAGAAGTAGTAACATTTTGGGTTTTGTGTTTTGACCACATTATTTATCAGATTTTTGCATCTTGGTCCTCCTGTTTTATTTATATATTCACTCACGTGTTGTAGAGAGAGAAAGTTCCGTGTGTGTTTGATGCTGCCCACTGCTGAGAGACGGCCGAGGCGGTTGCCGCCGCTCCGGCTTGGTGGCCGCCTCTCCACTTTGGTGGCCATTTCCGCGCTGTCAGTTGTCCGTCATCTTTAAACTTGATGGTGTTGGTTGCGGTGGAGGTGTTTTTCTAATAGAACTTAGGATCTACAGGTCTGAGGTTAGATCTGATGCCAGGAGGCGGTGGTGGGTCTGCGCCGGCAGCAGCCGCCGGCATGCTCTGTCACGTTTTTGAGGTCGTTCCTTCTTTCTCCTCTTTGATATGGTGGTTTTCGTTCCATCTTCGCTGAAATAAAGCATGTGTTAAGATAGATGGAGCCCCGTCGCCACCTGTCCGTGGTCGCATTTGATGCCTTGGCGGTGACGGAAGGGATGTATCTTCATCCAATGTTTTTAAGGTTTCTAATTTCTGATCTGCTTTATGGTTTGCATTTGGGGTTATGGGCCCTTTAGGGTTCCCGATTTCAGATCGAGATGATTTCAATAGTTTTTTGCCAATTGTGATGCTGTCTGCATCACTGTATGATGACGGATTCCCCTTTTATTTGTGCATAGATGCATGTTTTGTCATAGTGGTTGTGACGGTGGCGATGGTGGCGGTTGCAGCTACGCCTCCCATATACGATTTCAGTGTTTTATGCGATATGAAATTAAATTGTTGGTGTCGATGGTGTTTAACAGTTGTGCGTGTGACGTATGTTTGTCTCTACTGGCTATATCATTGTGTCGATGATGATGAGACCTACTCATCTGAGACTTCTTCTTTTGTGTTGATGCTAATGCTCATCTAAGGCATTGTTGGACCGATATGGTCATATGTCGGTGAACAGATAAAGCTACGTTGTTGCTTTAGGCTGATATGGTCTTTTGAATCTGTGGTATACTACACCTGTATCTATTGACCTTGCAAGCCCCTCATGGAAGCTTTTGTTAGAACATGTGGAGTCACTGGATCGATGAACATCCGAGCACGTTCTTGACGGAAGGATAAACAACCAAAAGATAAACAATAGTACGAACAAGAATCGAATGATTTCATTGATAAAACATAACGATTTTAAGCTCGTTACAACTTAAGAATTACAACTTTTGGCAAGGGGAGATCGAGCATGATCTCCCATCTCATCCGGCAGCACCTAGGCGCCAGGCAAACTCTCCAAAAAAACACTTTAGTTTGTACACATTGAAACTAGTATATATAGGCCTCGGCCCATATTAGATGCGACTGGGCCCATTCGTGCGATTGGACCATGCGTATGGTTCAATCGTACGACTGGACCATGCGTATGGTTCAATCGTACGACTGGACCATGCGTATGGTTCAATCGTACGACTGGACCATTCTTATGGTTTAGTCTTACGAATGTCCCAATTGCATCTCTCAGTCGCATGACTGGTCCATTAGCATGGCTCAGTCGTACGACTGAGTCTCATTCGCATATGCTCCTGCGAATGACCCAGTTTCATGTGTTTCCAAGGCGTATAACATTAAGCCTAGACTATTCGTCAAGCGACGGACACACTATATATGACTATATATGCTCCAACAAATTCCCCCTTGGACGTTGCTTACGAATAGTAGATAACACCTCTTACAATCTTCAGTCAATCTTTGCTCTGGTTTCCAATAGAATCAAACGAACAACCATATTAGCCAATATTGCCGATCCGTCAGGTTACTACCATATCCCTGAAAATGAATTTAGGCACAATAGCTTCCGTTTACTTTGCAGAACACCATCATAGCAGCAAGATTCCCCATATGACTGATTTTTCCAGATAATGACATAACCAGTTTTCCATTGCTTCAATCTTCACACAGTCTAGCCTGTTTAACTTTAACAACTGTAGAAATTCCCCCTCACGTTCAGCATATCCCAATATATATACGTTGTGCTCTCCTGTCGTCTTCATACGATGTATTGGGTGAAAGGTTGAAGGTTCCAATCCACAGCTGACAATATCAAACAAATCAGCATGCACGAAGATTCATCATCAGAAACCTGCTCACATCATCACTTTCTGATTGCGTCTTCAATTTCTCTATACATGGATTCCCCCTAAGAATGAGAATCCTCTCTGTGCGGATAAATATAACTTGATTGGCCCATAAATAGTCAGATGCTCCTGACTACCCCACAAATTCAGCACCGACAGCTGACATCTTCTCTTCTCTCTTTCGTGTTCTAACAACATTCACCGATTCTGGAAGTCCAACGAATACTGGGGTATCCATCGAACTTGTCTGACATAAGAAACTCAGGGTGAATGTGCTTTGCTCATCCTCAACCCTTGCATAGACTCTCCAGGACAATCTTCACTATTGACCCGAACATGAACCGAAAATGACCCGATAATTTTCCCAAAAAAATTTATTTTTACCAAATTTTTTCAGAATGCTTCCCAACTGATAAAAATGGTTTAGGGAAAAATTCGTGCAAGAAGCTGTTCCAGACTCTTTTTTTTTTGTCTGGTACACAGCTCATTCGTGCGACTGAAACAGACGAATGAAGACATACGTGCGAAAGGGTGATTCGTGCGAATGGACACTCCAAATGGTTCAGTAGTACGAATGGATAACACGAATGGGTCAGTCGGGCGACTGAAGTACACGAAAGGGTCAGTCGTGCGACTGAAGGTTCATTCGTACGAATGGACATACGAGTGGTTCAGTCGTGCGAATGAGGCCCAGACGCATGGCCCAGTCGCATGAACGGGTCTGAACGCAGAAAACCAGATTTGCAGCCGCCACAAGGCTGAAAAACCCTAATCCGATGATTTGGACGAGACACAGCACAATAATTGTACCACCGGATTCGTTTTTATGATCTGAAGAAGATTTCGAGTCCGCTTTTAACAAATAAACATCACGCGCAATGAGATTTGAGCAAAACAAGATGAACACGAAGTGGGTTTTACGTCAACGAACAAGAATTCGATCCAGAACTCAAGAGCTCGGGTTGCTAGAGTGATTGTTAGATCATTCTAGCAGTAACCGGCTCTGATACCAATTGTGGAGTCACTGGATCGATGAACATCCGAGCACGTTCTTGACGGAAGGATAAACAACCAAAAGATAAACAATAGTACGAACAAGAATCGAATGATTTCTTTGATAAAACATAATGATTTTAAGCTCGTTACAACTTAAGAATTACAACTTTTGGCAAGGGGAGATCGAGCATGATCTCCCCTCTCATCCGGCAGCACCTAGGCGCCAGGCAAACTCTCCAAAAAAACCCTTTAGTTTCTACACATTAAAACTTGTATATATAGGCCTCGGCCCATATTAGATGCGACTGGGCCCAATCGTACGACTGGACCATGCGTATGGTTCAATCGTACGACTGGACCATGCGTATGGTTCAATCGTACGACTGGACCATTCTTATGGTTTAGTCTTACGAATGTCCCAATTGCATCTCTCAGTCGCATGACTGGTCCATTAGCATGGCTCAGTCGTACGACTGAGTCTCATTCGCATATGCTCCTGCGAATGACCCAGTTTCATGTGTTTCCAAGGCGTATAACATTAAGCCTAGACTATTCGTCAAGCGACGGACACACTATATATGACTATATATGCTCCAACAGAACACATGTTTCAAGTCTTAGTATTGTGGGTTTGTGTTATTTGTATTTGGCAACTTGAGGCAGTGATGACATCTCAAGAATTGTTTGTTGTTTTGGCATGGCGACCGTATTCGGTTTGCAACCGCAACATAACATTAACTCTTAGCCTCTATTTTTATAACAAAATCCAATGTTTACATAGTTTGGTCAAGGTCTATCGAAATAAACAAGCACGATTCAAACAAAATTGTTTTTGTGTCCGGTATTAAGTATTCCTATCGTTGTTTTGTTGGTGTTTGGACATTAAATGCATGTGTAGAATTTGTCCGAAAATTAAATTACTACATTCGTTTGAATATGGTTTAACCCGTCCGTCACACGCGCAACGTGCGTGGAGGGAAATCCACTAGTATGTTTTATTTTTCAATGTGAGTCCTAGTTGTTTCTTCTGGATGAAGAAAATGTTAAGAAAAAATATGATGTGACTAGAATCAGCCCCCCTAGTGATATTGATTGGGGTGTTGTGTAATAATTTATGACTTTTCTTAAGGCGTTTAATGAAGTGACGCATTGATTTTCAGTGTCTTTGTATGTAACTGCAACTATTTGTTTTTATGTATTAAATGGATACATATATTGTCATATTGATGAATGAATACAAAGAGACAGTGGATGACTATAAATATGTAGTTAAAGTATGATAAATATTGGGGATATGTGGAGAATATGAACCTTTTATTGTATGTTGTTATCCTCGTTACAAGTTAACATATGTTTATTAGAGTTTGGATGATATGCACCCTACCAGTTAACTTTCAACCAACTTGAAGAAAAAAGTAAAAGATACTTTGATTAGTATATATGACCTTAATTATGTAAAAGATCCTAAGGATTCTAAAAATGATTACTCAATTAAGAGACATAATTTGGATAGGATTGATGATGGTCATATAAGAGAGGCGTATGCAAAAATATAAGTCATATTTAGAAGATTTGTTAACATGTGAACTAAGTAAGCAAGATATATATTTGAAGGGAGATAAAGAGCCAATGAATGTGTTGTTTGACTTGCCTACAACTAACATTCATTATTTGTAGAATAATACATGTTGTCTTGACGTTGATGTGACATTTAAGTGATAAATTATTTAAATTGCGTAGGAGTGAAAACTATAAGTAATAAAATAACGATATCAACTTTTTAAATTTTTTATTCAAAAAAATCAAACATTTTGTTTTAAAAAATTGTCATTTTTATAAATATCCTTATTATAACTCTCATTTTTAATTATTTTTGATTTATAAAAAATTTACTTTACAAAAACACTAAATTTAAAATATTTCATATTTTAAAATAAGTTTGATGTTTTAAAAAAATTATTTTATAAAATTTATTTCTTTAGGTATTACATTAATAAAATGATATCTTTCTTAATTTATTGGAAAACCATTTTTATCTAAAAAAGACTTAGATAATATTATTTGTAATTAAGGTAATTATTTAATAGGAGAGAGAAGCGGGAAAATTTTTGTGAGAATAAATGTGGTGTTGTCACGTGTCCTCCATGATTACCCTTTTATTAGAGTAGAAGAATTTGGTACATATTACAAAAAAATTATGCTATATTATAGTTTAAGTATTTTTATTTTTTTACATTTTGTACATACATATAATAGGTGAGAACATTGAAGTTTTGTTGTAAATATGTTTACAAGAAAACGCCTTACTGTTAATTCGACCAGAAGACGATCCGTTCATTGAGAGGATAAAAGATGCAGTTGGGTTTCTACTAACTTGACTAATGCATCTAGTCATTCGATTCATTGACTTGGTAATACAAATTTAAAAAAATTATTTATTATAGATGATTGGTTTCAATATAAAGGACATATATATATATATATATATATATATAGGAAAAAGTGGTGAAAAAACCAAAGAGAAACACTGTTGAAAAACTATTAAATCATTTGAAGGAAAGAAAGAAAATAAACGGGTAAGAGGATCTACAGTTGAGGAAAATGATAATGCAAATAGGGACGGGAAGAAACCAGAAAACAAAAAAGAGGAGAAGAAAAAAACTGAAAAAGAAGGACGTAGAGAATATTGAAAGGTGGATCGAAAGGCTCTGAAGCAAAGAATGATTACAAAAGCACAAATGAAGGAAATGATAAGGATGGAAGATAATGTTGTTTTGAAAATGACTAAAATGATGGTTGATGGACAAGTGGCGAAGATTGATTCTATAAAAGTGCAGTGTGAGGACAAACTATTTGGGTATGAAAGTTTCACTTACTTAACTTGGGATGGTTTTAATAGTTTTTAAATTGGATGAGCTTAACGGGGCTATCATTACTACTTATATGATGTAAGTGTTTAAATTTAGTTTTTATATTCGTAAAACACAAGTTATTTTAAATTATTTGTTATTATATAGGTACTTGTTTGAGCAATTCAAGAATAGGAGAAAAAAATATCGTGGAATTTGTTTTATGAGCCCCTTTGCAATCTCGCCAGTTGAACCTAAAGCGAAATCCGAAAATATTGATAATTCTAGTAGAAGCATTACAAATCGTTTGTCTACAAGAGGATACAATGACATCATTCTATTGCCCTACAATCCTGGGTTTGACTTATTGATTATCAAATTTCACCTAGTAAATAAATTGTTTGACTTAATTTGGTTATTGGTTTTTGTAGAAAACATTGGGTGTTGGTTGTGCTAGACATGAAGACATTCACTTGCTATGTTATATTTTTTTATATCTCTTAATTAATCAACTTTGTTGTAGGGCAATGAACTTATATGCTGCATAAAGTGGATCTAGCAAGAGGCCGACTAAACTCAAATGGGCCAATTATACAGTGTGCACTTAATTCTTATTCGAAAATTGCAACTTTAATTAATTTCATTAATAAGTTGATCATTAAAATGTGATATTCTAATGTCCATGTCAATCAGGAAGTACTAAATGTGGATACTATGTGTTAAAGTTCATGATAGAAGTAGCTGATGAAGTGCTTGAAATACTAGTCAATAACAATGTAAGTAAACCCATCCTACTATATATTTTACCATTGTTGCTTTTTAAATTTATATATATGCATATATGACTGTCTATGTTGATATGTATATGTTTTTGTTGATTTTATGTTAATTTGATCGATTTAGTTCTAAAAGTATGTAATCTAGAGTTTATGAGTAGTTGAATTTTGTTTAATTTGATTGATTTGATGACTAAGTAGTTGAATTTTGTTTAATATGTGGGACTTGAAAATTTGGGTGATTTTGTTAAAATAGAGGTTGTTAGTTCATTTGGATGGTTCAAATTCATAAGTTTAATTAAGTGATATTGGTTTTTTCTTAGGTTGAAAGATGTAAAGCTGAATACACTGATGTTGATTTGGATGCTATTCACGAAGAGTGGTCGCGTTACATTACAAATTTTATTTATGTGTAGGGCTACATTTCATTTAGAACTTTATGTATTTTCAAGTGAAGCTGGAACAATTTAATACCTTTTGTTAGTATTTAATTAAATAAATTTTGATTTGTTGTTATTTGACAATTATTGATTTATAATTTTATAAAAAAGCAGGTAAATTTATAATAAAAATATAAAGCAGCTAAATTTATGACGGGCATTGCGTATCATTGTTAAAATGTCATAAAATTCATAAATATGACATGGGCACGCTTGTTATTTATGACTACTCCTTCCTTGACACGCATGCGCGTCATCTATAGACAGTCATAAATATGTGTCATCTTCGGCCCGTCATAAATATTTGGCGCGCATGTGCATGTCATCTTTCATTTATAACTACTCATTCATTGACATGCATATCTCCAAATATGATGTGCATTGCGTGTCATCTATTGTAGTTTTTTTAATAGTGAAAGATTGCGAGAGATATTTTGACTGTGAAAACTATTGCTCCAGAGTCCAAATTTAACACTGGAGGTTTAGATCCATTTAGGAGTAGTTTTTCTCCTAAAACTACGCAAGCGCTCATATATACGTTAAATTGGATCCTGGTTAGAGTTTAAAAAAGAAACAAGTGTTGATTAGAAAGATATGTTAAAAAATATGTTAAAAGATATTAAAAAGCTTAAAAAAGTTAAAATTGTTATGTTTTAGTAGCTTTTAATAGCTATTACATTTTTTTTCTTAATTACGTGTCCTTTGTTTTTTTAGATTTTGCAAACAAACTTAATACTTGCACATACCATATTGAATGAAAAATACCTTACTTCTCATGTTATTATATTAGATTTTGAAATAAAAAATCTTTTAACTATTTTTTTTTTTAATTTTGAATTTATGTATAACATTTCAGTCATCTTGGACAACATTTTGAACATGAAGTGGGTACTATTATGGACATGAAGTGGAAATCCTTTTTAGACTTTTTTTGGATGGCTTGGACATCATTTTGGATATGAAGTGGACATCCTCTAAGTTTATTTTTGATATCTTTGATGTAATAGAACTACTTATTTACCATGTTGGACATCTTTTAGCTTGTTAAACATCTTTAGACTGTTTTTTTAGCTTGTTGTGCATCTTTAGATTGATTTTTAGTAGTTTTTGACGGATTTTTGAGCTGATTTTTTGACTAATTTTGGTCGTTTTATGGCAGGTGTTGAGCAGTTTTTAAGTTGCCTTTTTGGCAGATTTTAGGTTGCCTTCGGGTAAGTTTTGAGGCTGCTTTTTTAAAAGATTTTACGATGTTTAGTGAGCAAAGTTAAGCAATTCTTTTGGTAGTTTTGGGTTGGTTTAATAGCTTATGTGCTTGGTCTAAATAGGCTTAAAAAGCCCAACCCGCTAAACAAAACTGAAATAAAACCATTAGTAATGGGTTAGTTTAATTTGGTTTTACAACAGTCTAGTGTTGGTTTTTAGTAATAAAAATCGTTACTAACAATTTGGTTTACGGCATGACCTAAACACCATGAAAGCCAAACGATGAACACTCCTATTCATGACTGAACCACCCGATAGAGCATTTCCATAAGCTCTGACAACATCATACCCAAAAGAAGGTTGTCATGAACGTTATCCCTTGGATTTCCACCACCAAGGTTGTCATGCAGATGTTCTCATACAACACTAAGCTTAACTGAAGCAATAGTTGTTGGTATATTTGACTCAATCAGCTATTAAAGTTGGATGAATCTGTTTGGTAATTGATTTTTCTATCTTTGTAAATGAGTTTTCTTTGAACTTCCCATTAACTTTATTTTCCATTTCAACTCATGTTTATTTTCTAACAACTTCTTTGAGAGAATGATAATCTGTTTCAACTCGTTTTATTTTCCAACTTTTTTTACCTATTTTAATGTTCGGAACATTGATTTATTCAAATAAAATCAGTGTGAATATAAAGTTAACCTTGAAGTCATACTTTGTTTAGTTTGTGTGTTAAATGTAATAGTTGGTAAAGTGTAGGGGGCAAAAGTGTTAAACTGATTGTTAGGTTGTTAATCTTTGGTTAACGGCTATTTTGGGGATATATTCGAAAGTAGTTAGGGTTGTTGAGTCATGCTTTTGCAATTCTCTGTTATCATTCAATTCTCTTTGTAATTCTCTTTGGATTCATCAATCAAGTGAATAATCGAATGTTCTCGTTCATAATCGTGATTCTATTCTTGTTCAATTCATAACAAGTGGTATCAGAGCCACGTTCGGCTCAGTTTCTGGTGTTCGATTTGAAATTGGAAGATCAGGGTGGTGAATTGAGGTTGAAGATGGTTTCTACGAAATTCGAGCTTGAGAAATTTGATGAAATTTTGGTCTATGGCGGTTGAAGATGAGGGCATTGTTGGTACACCAGGGATTGGTGGATGCTCTCGGTGCTGAACCTAGAATTCCTGATGGAATTACTGAAGAGAAGAAGAAGGAGTTGCAGGAGAAGAGGAAGGAAGTCGTGGAGAAAGCCCACGGTGCGATCATCTTGAGTTTGGGTGACCGTGTGCTTCGTGAGGTGTCGAAAGAGACGATTGCCGCGGGCGTATGGACTAAGTTGGAAAGCCTGTACATGACCAAGTCCTTAGCAAGTCGGTTGTACTTAAAGAAAAGATTGTATACGTTTTGTATGGGATCCGGCAAGACATTAGAAGATCACTGTGATGAGTTCAACAAGTTGATTTTGGATCTGGAGAACATAGAAGTAACAATTGCTGATGAAGATTAAGCAATTCTGTTCTTGACTTCATTACCTCAATCCTATGAACATTTTGTTGATACCCTCATGTATGGGAGAGAGACACTCTCTATGGAGGAGGTGCTTGCTGCATTAAACTCCAAAGAATTGAAGAAGAGAGTAGAGCCTAATGATGTAGGTGGAGAAGGTTTATTGTGATAGTCAAGGTGCAGTTCAGTTGGCTAAGAACAACGTCTTTCATGATAGGACCAAGCATATCAAAGTGAAGTATCATTTCATTAGAAATGTTATTGAATCAAATGAAATTGAAGTGGTTCAGCTGGGGACAGATGACAATCCGGCTAATATGCTGACCAAGGCTTTGCCATTTGGCAAGCTTGAGTTTTGTATCGTAGCTTTGGGGATTGGTTGAGCTGTGTTTAATGTTTTTGGTGTTCTTCAAGTTGGCTTTAAGGTGGAGAGTGTGAATATAAAGTCAACCTTGAAGTCATACTTTGTTTAGTTTGTGTGTTAAATGTAATAGTTGGTAAAGTGTAGGGGGCAAAAGTGTTAAACTGATTGTTAGGTTGTTAATCTTTGGTTAACGGCTATTTTGGGGATATATTCGGAAGTAGTTAGGGTTGTTATGTCATGCTTTTTGCAATTCTCTATTATCATTCAATTCTCTTTGGATTCATCAATCAAGTGAATAATCGAATGTTCTCGTTCATAATCGTGATTCTATTCTTGTTCAATTCATAACAAGTAGAGCTAGTTTTAAAACATCATCATTAATATCTTCTAGTACTTAATTATAAATAATTTTTCATTCTCAACAGATATTCTCAGCCTTCTTTGAGAGATCTTCTTTTGTGTGTCAACCAAGGGTGGACCTAGTGTTTAGAGATGTTAGTCACGACGTCATGAATTCTTTTTCTAATAATATATACGATTAAATCCCTATCTAACACGCATAAAGTTGAATTTTGTTCTAATAATATATATACGATTAAATCCCCAACGACACCTAAAAAATTTGAATACCAACCCAAGAAATATTAATGTCGAACCCCCAAAAGTTTTGGGACCGATCCAAAAAATTGAGACTGAACCCAACAAAATAATTAATGAATATATATAACAATTAACTTAGATGATTTTGCCCACTTAAAAACAACTATTTTACATAACGTGTCTAAACTAAACTACTAACTATTAAACTCATAAGTCATTTAACGATAAGCTTATTAAGCCCAAATAATTAAAATCAATTAACTAATTAATCATTTATACATAATTTTAAACCTAATAAAAATTAAAAACTTATGCGATATGATGTGATGTATATGGTGTGGGCACCCCTCCCACCCTTAAATACAAGTGTAGACGAGAACAAGCTGAGCTTAAGCTTGTCTAGACTTGATCTCGGCCCATCTATCATATTTTTAAATATAATAACAGTTAATTATATAAATATAAATATTTACTAGATTAAATCAATATCTTGTTTAGACTTGCGAGACGGCTCAAGCTCAATACGCGAACTCTAGCTTGAGATTGGATATTAAACAAGTCATAATATGAGATCGAGCTCGGACTCGTTTAAACTCGACCCGATTCGATCTTTAAGCTTGTCGATCCCAAATAGACCATGAGCCAAGCCAACACTTAACACCTCTACTATTAAATGTTAGCGTCAACTTGAAAAATTAAACGCTTGTTGGTAGATCAATTATCAATTTTTTAATTGTTTGTTATATCATCTTATCGTATAACCTAATGTTCTCATAACTGGATTGGACAACGAACCAGCCACCTTACTGGTCCACTAGTCGGACCGGTTTAAGAACCTGATGACGTTATAATTATATAAATGTATATTATATATGTAGTTATTTATATAATTCAATATACGTATTTTATATATATTTTTTATGTTATATATAAAACTCAGCAATAATTATACATTCAACACTGTAATTGATCATCCGACTTACCCATTAAACATATTAAAATCCAAAAAAATAAAAATATTGTCCGAGTCAGTTATCGATCCAACCGCCAAACCGGTTCGAAACGACTAGTTCTTGAAGAAGAAAACGAGTTAGGGTGGATTAGACCGGTAGCCTCATGAAATCTCGGTCCGATCCGACCCTAATAACATTGGTATAACCCGTCCAAACCATAAAATAAAAATAACAAAATAAAAAAGAAAGAAACATTTGACTTACCGATAGTCTACCGACCCTTAAAATAAGACTTAATTACACGGGTGGTCTCTGTGGTTAGGCCAGATTTCACTTTTGGTCCTTAGCTTTCTGAAATTACATAGTTGGTCCAATACTTTATAAATTTGTTACATGGGTGGTCCCTAACTTGGACGGCCGTCTATTTCTGTCGTTAAGTCATCCCACGTGCCTCCCACGTGGGGGTATTCTTGTCATTTTATCTCTATTTGATAAGTCTTTATATGTTTGTCTTTCTTGCTATAGAATCAGACATCATTGTTTTCTACATGTGGTTTCCACAAGAATGGCCGTTTGCTTCTGTGGGAGATTTGCGATCATCCGAACCTCGTGGACTGATCAAAGCCCAGACCGACGCTTCTATGCTTATCCTGTAACAGTAAGTATGTGTATACGTCTTCAGTTTATGTAAGGCCCCATTCCCGGAACGCTTACAGCTGGTCGATCATCGCACATAAAACATATGATTATATTAGCTTTAATAAACATTGCAGCGGAAACAATAAAAATGACATCTCATTTCATCATAAAAGCTTTTGCAAAATAATACATCGTTAATCAGTTACAAAATACATTGTTGCATTACATCACAAAAGCATTATATAAATGGATGCCATCCAAAAGAGCTGAGTAGCCGCCCCGTGCCATCCTCAGCAACCTTACCTGCCAACTGAAAACACATAAAAAGTCAGCGTTGCTAAGTGAGTTCTAGTTTTATAAATAAAATAATTTACTTGCTTTAAGACCGTTTCTTTACTTTCACGCAATCATACATCATATGTACACATAGATAATATCATTATTATCTTCATCATTTATTATCTTTTACTTCTATATAGATCCTGTCAAACTTTACCTTCTTTATGGCACACAACATTGATTACTGAGGTCGAGTGACAAGGATCCCGTTTCGTACTATGTTATTATATTTCGTCCGTTCATTACTTTCATTCGTTCATTCTTTAACTTTCGTTCATTCATCGTACTTTTTGTCATACTTACTCTTTCATCATTACCTCTTTTCTTTCCATCAACCATAAACCTTACCCTTCTGTTTCGTGGTACTGGACCTAGGCATATCATAGACCTTCTATAACGGTGCACCGCACCTCTTGGCCATAGTACCTAAGGTAAAGTTTAGGTGTACCATCACCATGTGCAATACCTTTCTGTTCCTGGTACTGGACCTAGGCCTATCATAGATCTTCTATAACGTTACACCGCACCTCTTGGCCACAGTACCTAAGGTATGCAGCAATGGTTCTATACAATGGTCAATCACAGTGTCAAGCTTTACCCTCTTCATGGCACACAGCCACGATTAGTGAGGTCGAATGACAAGGATCCCATTTCGAGTCTGTTGCAACAACTAGGTCGCTTACCTCATACATTTGCTTGCAAGCCTTTCTTACTCTCATTCATTATTAATGCATGCATTCATTCATCATGTTTCTCTTTCATTATCTTTCACTTTACGTTACATAATACTTTCGTTTCATTCATTAACATAACACGTAAAGCCACGGGAAAGATAAACATACATCATAATAAGGAACATCAACATACACAGTGGCATCATCATACAGGGCATCATCATACATACATAACATACATCATGTATAAACATGTAACATCATCATGCCCAACACTCTCTCTAAGACCCCAACAATCATCTTACTTGAATTTACGGGAACTTCCACGTCAAAACTTACATCTGCACTTTCCCCCGAAAGTCAGAGATTAAACTACGCTTTCCCTCGGGTACACCAGCCCTATTTGGGCGTATGGGCACCCTTCAGTCGTATGGCCTCCAGGCGACTGAACATCATGCGAATGGACTCATGCGGATGAACATCAATGCGGATGAACACCCCAGTCGTGCGAATGGACCTCATGCGGATGGACACCAATACGTATGAGCACTTATGTGAATGTACTCTCAGTCGCATGACTCCCCATGCGACTGGACCCCAGTCGTGCAACTGAACCTCAGTCGTGCAAATGAACTCCAATCGCACTTCAATCGGCCGTATGGCCTCAAGTCGGTCACCTAGCCCTAGCTAGTGCAGAATGCAGTTCATCCCGAACCCAATCTGCCATTTTCGACCTCCAAGCTCATCCAAACTCATTCTAAGCCTAAATCAACCATCCTAAACCTTAGGAATGCATACCACAACACCATTCAAGCATACACAAGCCCGAAAACAAACTCCAAACGCATCACACGCAAACACATCCAAATGGGTCAAACACACACACATACAAAAACGGGTTTACTATGTGTTCAGCCCTAAATCAGTTGAAAACGTGTAAAATAGGGGTCCTAGTGAAGGAATTGATCTGCCCAAGATACATATTAAATTGATGTGGCTAGTGTGATATGATCCAAGTCGGGTCATACCCAATAACAAGCTTAACAAACATCGAAAGATAATTTATTTGTTGATAAGATCATACAAATAATTAATGACACCAATTTAGAAAATTCATTTTCTAAATTATTGTTTTTGCAAATGAACATTATTATGTGAATAATTGTTCATGAGATATTATTTGTTTTTCATTATTTAGTATTACTTAATGATAACAAATAAAAGGGTGTTTGGTTTATAAAGTTTAAAAAATAAGTTTTGTACTTTATAAACAAGAAGTAAATATAAGTTAGTAATGTTTAAAACTTTAAAAGGGTGGGACCCTTTTGGTTTTAATATCTTGACCGTCCAAAGGGCATGCAAAGCCCATAACTTCATGTCTTGTAAAGATACAAAAGATAGGCATGCTAACTTGCTTCAAGACATTCAATATTATTCTCTCTTGCATTCACAATACTCTCCTCTCTTCCTCTCTCTTTCTTCTCGGGTTTTTAGAGCCAAAGAGCAGAAAAATTCAGCTTGAAGAAGAGTTCTTGGCTGAAAGAATTGATCAAGAAGGAGAGTTCATTGCATTGGTGTTGAAAGAACCTAGCAAGAAGGTGTTTGTACAAGCTTGGGGTATAGCCTCTTGAGAGCTTCTTCTTTGAAGTTTCAGCCACAAGAACACATCCTTTCATCTCTTTAATCTCGATTTTCTGCAGCTCAAAAGGTTGTGGTTCTTACATTTTATGTTCTTTCATTTGTATGCATTATGTATAATGATCCTTGGCTTGGGGTTCTTTGTTAAAATGGTTTTAACAACTAACTTAATAACATGTTTTAAAATATAAATCCGCTGCGTTTTTCATATAAATAAGTTGTATGAAGCTTTGATAAACATGTTAAAACCCCTACAATGGCATCAAGAGCCACTTATACATATGCATACATGTACTACCTTCTAGTTCACGGTTTTTGTGGTGCTTGACACCAAACATCCGTGAGTTAGGGGCTGGATTTTGACCCCTTATGGTGTTTTAAAGATGCTACTTTATGCATACAAGGATCTTTAAAACTCTAGTTTATTATATGATTGTTTATGTGTTCTTAACCCACTTGTTCTTGGTTTATGTTGGCCAAAAACATGGGCTACAAGGGGCTGAAAAATCGACTTCTTATATATGTTTGGATATATTGTTGTTGATTATGCATAACAAAGCCTTGACCTTTTGGATTGAATGATTGGTTGTCATGTTATATTCATTTGGGCATGTAATAATTTAATTTTGTTTCAAGTCTAGTCTTGTAATTTATTTGTTCATATGGTTTGTAATAAATAGATTAGGAGTTTATCTTTACTAGAAAAATGTATTAGGATACATATCTTGTAAGAAAGCTCAAGATCAAGACTTGAAGAAAAGATGGACAAAGAGGATTCTTGAAGATATGGTTTCAAGTAGGAGTCCCCTTTGGTCAACCATGTGTCATGATTCTTAACCCTTAGGACATGACCATTTGACACACTTGTTTTGGCTAAACAAGTGTGATCAACTTAGTATGCTTTGTTATGCATATATGACTTGTTTTGTTTATGTTTGGTTGAATGCATATGATGATGTTTGTTTTGAATATTTGGATGTGATTAACAAACCGTCAACAAAAACAAACAATAAACAAGTAATTGGTTCTCAAATCATTAAGCATAAATAGAATAGTTCTATAAAAGGAGTTAATGGTTTGCAAAATAAAATGGGTTTTATTTAAAAAGAACCAATAGGGTACCATATGGTTGAATGCATACAATCATATGGTACATAGACTTTTCTAAACAAGAATTGTGAAATTGTAAATCCCTTTTGATAACAAGTTAAACACCATCCTTTTACACAACACTTAGGTTACTTGCAAACTCTTAGTGGGATAAAGGTCACCTAACCACTTTGAGGGAACTTGTAACTTGAGGTGAGAATACCATGTTTGTGGGATAAAGGTCACCTAACCACTTATGTAGTAAACTCACATGTGTGTGTAAGTAGGACAACTTGATTTGTAAAATATATTGAATGGATCACCTAAAATATGTTTTACAAAAGGTGTTGATGGGATAAACATGCCGTTATAAACATGAGATGTTCAAACGATCCCATACCACTAGAAGTTACAATAGGTTGTAATTGTCATTTATGACTACCTTGTTTATTTAAATAATGGGATAAAGGTCACCTAACCAATATTTAAATATAACGTTGGATTCTAAAATTTTATTTATTAATGGTCTATGAGACAATAAAGGGTATTGATAAATGAAATATAATTATATCAACGATTACTAATGGAACTTTGTAAAATCTTGTAGATGGCCGACAACAACAACGCTAATAATGATGTACCAAACCAAAACAACCAATCCTTAATGGCGATCCTTCAAAGGGATCGTCTAACACCTAACAATTTCATGGATTGGTACCGCAACTTGAGAATTGTTCTCAAACAAGAAAAGCGGGCCTACATCCTTGATGACCCCATCCCCGATGAACCTGACGAGGAAGATGTGGAAGCGTATAATGATTGGGTTAGATATGTGGAAGACTCCGTCCAAGTCTCTTGCCTAATGTTAGCAAGTATGACACCCGAACTCCAAAAGGAGTATGAGCTCCATGGAGCTTATGACATGATCACTCAGTTGCGGGAAACGTTCCAGCAACAAGCTAGAGTGGAGCGCTACGAAACGGTTCAAGCGCTTAATGCATGTCGGATGGAGGAATCCCAATCAGTTTCATCTTATGTTCTTAAGATGAAAAGCCACATCGACCGCCTTCAAAGGCTAAACTGTCCCGTCTCAAAAGAGTTGGCCACGGATTTGATCCTTAATGGCCTAACTAAAAGGTTTGAGGCATTCGTCATGAACTACAACATGAACGGATGGGACAAGAGCATAAATGAACTTCATTCTATGCTCAAATCAGCTGAGGCGGGAATGGGTAAAAGGGTTTTACCCGTTCTCACCATAAGTGAAGGTGGGAAAAAGAGAAGGTCTCTACCCCCTCCTAAGGCAACTGTTACCAAAGGAAAGGGGCATGTTAGGGGAAAGGGGAAGATGGCTGTTAGGGCGCAACCTCCAAAGCCCAAGGAGAAGAAGCAAAAGGTTGTCGTGAACGACCCATGCTTCAAATGTGGTGAGATAGGGCATTGAATGAGAAATTGTCCAGTCTATCTCAAAGAGTTGAGAGAAAAGAGGGATGCGGGGCAAACCTCAGGTATAATTTACATGATACATGTTGAGCTGAATGTTATTTCTTCTAACACATGGGTATTAGATACCGGATGTGGAACTCACATTTGTAATTTCCTGCAGGGGTTCAGAAGAAATGAGCATTATGCAAAAGGGGAAATAAGTCTCTTCATGGGCAATGGTGCAAAAGTTCACGTGGAAGCCCAAGGAGACTACATTTTGAAGCTTCCAAGTGGTTTGGAAGTTATTTTATGTAATGTATTATATGCTCCTAGTTTGACTAGGAACATAATTTCTGTTTCCCGTTTAAGACAATATGATTATGATTTCAAGTTTGTTGACAATGATATTCATGTTTCTTTAAATCATGTATTTTATTTTAAGGCTATACCTTGTAATGGTATTTATGAATTAGTTCATGAAAACACAACATATGATAGCTCTATATACCAAGCAACCACCAAAAGACTCAAATTAGATTTAAGTGATACCTACCTTTGGCATTGTCGTCTTGGTCATATAAACAAGAAACGTATACAAACGCTTCAAAAGAATGGTCTTTTAAAAACAAATGAATGTGATTCATTTGATGTATGTGAATCTTGTTTACAAGGAAAAATGACTAAGGCACCCTTTAGTGGAACTAACGAAAGGGCGAAAGATTTATTAGGTATCATACATTCGGATGTATGTGGTCCTTTTAAGCCAATGACTAGGAATGGTGAGAGATATTTCATTACCTTTACCGACGATTATAGTCGCTATGGATATGTGTACTTATTAAGGCACAAGGATGAAGCTTTTGAAATGTTTAAAATCTTCAAGAATGAAGTAGAAAATCAACTCAAGAAATCAATTAAAGTTCTCCGTACCGATAGAGGCGGTGAATACCTAAGTGATGTTTTTCAAGATCATCTTAGGAGTTGTGGGATTGTCTCACAACTCACTCCACCTGGAACACCACAACATAATGGTGTGTCTGAGAGGAGGAATCGAACCCTATTGGATATGGTTCGATCTATGATGGCTAGAAGCACATTGCCTCTATCATTTTGGGGTTTCGCTTTGCTCTCCGCGGCCCGTATTTTGAATATGGCCCCAACCAAAAAGGTGGAAAAGACACCTTTTGAGATATGGCATGGAAGAGTTCCATCCCTATCATACTTAAGGGTCTGGGGTTGTGAGGCTTATGTTAAGACTCCCACCCCAAACAAATTAGATGTCCGATCCACCAAGTGTATCTTTGTTGGATATCCTAGAGATTCTATGGGATATTATTTCTATGACCCACTGGAACAAAAGGTGTTTGTTGCCAGAAAGGGCGAGTTCTTAGAAACAAAGTTCCTTATGGAAGGAACTAGCAGTAGAACAGTGGATCTTGAGGAGGATCAAGATTCACAGCCCGATGCACGTTTGGTTGAAACTAGCACTCAACATGAGGATGTTGAGAATGATCAAGCGGTTGATCAATACACACAAAACATTCGCAGAAGTGGTAGAACTAGTAATCCACCTGAAAGATACGGATTTTTCATGGATGGATGCTACGTGGTAGATTCAGATGAACCAACCACATATCATGATGCAGTGTCCAATTTGGATTGTGATAAATGGCTTGAGGCCATGAACGTTGAGATGCAATCCATGTATGACAATCAAGTTTGGGAACTTGTTGTACCACCTCTTAATTCCAAAGTAGTTGGAAGTAAATGGGTTTTCAAGAAGAAAACCGATATGCATGGAAACTTGGATACTTACAAAGCTAGACTTGTAGCAAAGGGTTTCACTCAAACTCAAGGGGTTGATTATGATGAAACCTTCTCACCTGTTGCAATGTTAAAGTCTATAAGGATATTGTTTGCCATAGCTGCTCATTATGACTATGAGATTTGGCAAATGGATGTCAAAACCGCTTTCTTAAATGGATATCTTGAGGAAGATGTCTATATGGTTCAGCCTGAAGGTTTTGTCGATCCAAAACATCCTGATAAAGTATGCAAGTTAAAGAAATCAATCTATGGATTGAAGCAAGCATCGAGAAGCTGGAATCACCGTTTTGATGAGGAGATAAAGAAATTTGGCTTCATCAAAAACGCTGATGAGGCTTGTGTGTATAAGAAGGCTAGTGGGAGCATAATAACCTTCCTAGTATTGTATGTTGATGACATACTACTATTTGGAAATGACATCCCAACCTTGGAAGGTGTAAAAACCTGGCTTGGAAGTTGTTTTTCCATCAAGGATCTTGGTGAAGCTGCCTATATTCTGGGAATAAAGATCTATAGGGATAGATCAAGGCGGCTGATTGGTTTGAATCAAAGTGCATACATTGACAAAATCTTGAAAAGGTTCAAGATGGAAAACTCTAAGAAAGGTAGTGTACCTATTCAAAGAGGGACAATATTGAGTACGACTCAATGTCCAAGCTCAAAGGAGGAGCAAAATAGAATGAAGGCAATCCCATATGCATCTGCTATAGGATCCATCATGTATGCAATGATATGCACTAGACCGGACGTGTCATGCGCTTTAAGCATGACAAGTAGATACCAGCAAAATCCTGGTGATAGTCATTGGATGGCTGTCAAAAACATTCTGAAGTACCTAAGGAGGACTAAGGACATGTTCTTGATCTACGGGTCTGGTGAAGAGGAACTCGTTGTAAAAGGTTACACGGATGCGAGTTTCCAAACCGATCGAGATGATTCACGATCTCAATCAGGGTACATCTTTATTCTGAATGGCGGAGCTGTTTCTTGGAAAAGCTCAAAGCAAGAAGTTGTAGCGTTGTCTACTACAGAGTCAGAATACGTCGCCGCTTCAATGGCTGCACAGGAAGCTGCATGGCTGAAGAAATTCATAGCCGATCTAGGGGTAGTCCCTTCCATTCAGGATCCCCTAGAGATCTTTTGTGACAACGAGGGTGCGATTGCTCAAATCAAGGAACCTCGTGCTCATCAAAAGACTCGGCACATTGAACGGAGATTCAACTACATAAGGGATGAAGTTGAAAAAGGAAAGATATGTATTCGCAAAGTCCACACTGATAAAAACATTGCGGATCCACTCACAAAGCTCCTTGAAAGGGCAAAGCATGAAGGCCATGCTTGTGCCATGGGACTTAGATATTCAAGTGACTGGGTTTGATGTTGTATTTTGTATTTAGATATTGGAACTTATGTTATTTGACTTAATTGTATGGTTATAATTTCATTTGTTCTTCTATTTTAGCATGTTTAAATCCGTGAATAAATAAGTTATTCTAAACGTCCGTAGTCGATCATACTTGTGGGAACAATTATGAATGTAAGACTATAATGAAATTGGATTGGTTGATATTCATAAGGTATGAATATAGAGCAAGAGGATGCTACCAAGGTTCATTGATATCTATGGGATATAGATATTGGACTGACCCGCTCTCAATTATTTCTGCATGGAATTTTTGTGATTAGTCATAAGAGATATTGAGTAAAGGCGAATATCATTGTATCCTCAGACCTGAGATATATATTGGGTCTTGATATTCACCAAGTATTGTATTTTGACTTAGCACTTTGCTGTTCTGAAAAATTGGCAGTACATAAGGCTGAGTTCAGGTATGATATGAGGTGATTGTGAAAGACGTATGTAGTCAAGATGGAATTTGTTCCTCTTATTCGTTGAGAGTAAGATGTCTAAGGCCTGTTAAAGTTAAATCATCAGAGAATGACAATTCTGTGTCTCTTGGATTTAATATGACATCTGCAACAAAAGGATAGATGATTAATTCACCTAAATCATATTCAAGTAAGGTACTTGGAAGGGATGATGTTATTGAATGGCACTTAGTCATATACATTAGGGGTAGCAAACCGTTGCTAGGCGTTATTTGCTGCTTACATCAATCTTCTATGAATCTTGTGCAAGTGGGAGATTGAAGGAATTGATCTGCCCAAGATACATATTAAATTGATGTGGCTAGTGTGATATGATCCAAGTCGGGTCATACCCAATAACAAGCTTAACAAACATCGAAAGATAATTTATTTGTTGATAAGATCATACAAATAATTAATGACACCAATTTAGAAAATTCATTTTCTAAATTATTGTTTTTGCAAATGAACATTATTATGTGAATAATTGTTCATGAGATATTATTTGTTTTTCATTATTTAGTATTACTTAATGATAACAAATAAAAGGGTGTTTGGTTTATAAAGTTTAAAAAATAAGTTTTGTACTTTATAAACAAGAAGTAAATATAAGTTAGTAATGTTTAAAACTTTAAAAGGGTGGGACCCTTTTGGTTTTAATATCTTGACCGTCCAAAGGGCATGCAAAGCCCATAACTTCATGTCTTGTAAAGATACAAAAGATAGGCATGCTAACTTGCTTCAAGACATTCCATATTATTCTCTCTTGCATTCACAATACTCTCCTCTCTTCCTCTCTCTTTCTTCTCGGGTTTTTAGAGCCAAAGAGCAGAAAAATTCAGCTTGAAGAAGAGTTCTTGGCTGAAAGAATTGATCAAGAAGGAGAGTTCATTGCATTGGTGTTGAAAGAACCTAGCAAGAAGGTGTTTGTACAAGCTTGGGGTATAGCCTCTTGAGAGCTTCTTCTTTGAAGTTTCAGCCACAAGAACACATCCTTTCATCTCTTTAATCTCGATTTTCTGCAGCTCAAAAGGTTGTGGTTCTTACATTTTATGTTCTTTCATTTGTATGCATTATGTATAATGATCCTTGGCTTGGGGTTCTTTGTTAAAATGGTTTTAACAACTAACTTAATAACATGTTTTAAAATATAAATCCGCTGCGTTTTTCATATAAATAAGTTGTATGAAGCTTTGATAAACATGTTAAAACCCCTACACCTAGAACTCACACAAACTACACCAAGAAGAAGACCTTCGCTTAGACCCGCTACACGACGATTTCCAAACCCAAACCCACTCGAACCAAGCTTTCTTCAAGTCCTAACAAATCCCTCTTACACTCTTTAAAACCCTCTTTCAAAACCCCTAGACAAACATACATCCTCTTAAAAACTCTATTTGCTGAATCTGGGTGGTCTCCATGTTCTACTTGAATCTTAACCGTTATGTTTGGGTTGGTAGCTCGAACCTCCAGAAAGTAGTCCCTTAATCTTGCATACTGCTTTTTGTAGTCACCCTTAACATGATATGTAGCTTTTGCCTTTGCCCTAAAAGCCTTCATCTTTGAAACAGCAAGTTCTTACTTTCTTTGAAGCTCCTCTTGAATTGATTTAATTGAAACTTTGGAATTTGTTTGAATCTGGTTGATAACCCAACTTTCTTTAGCTATAAAGTCAGCAGTAAATGCCTTTATCTTCATGGATATAAGACATGTGTGGTTGGGTTGGTAGGTCTTGACCAACCAACTCTCACTTGTGTTTTCTTTAATTGCATAAAAGACCCAAGGACAGAATACATCCTTCATTTTACATTTTTTTGTCTTGACCTGCCCTACTTGCATCCCCACATGCATCCCCACTTGCATCCCCAATTACGTCCCCACTTGTTTAACCATCACTATTTGACTTGGGCCCATCAACCTCTTTACTTTGCCCATTAGTACCACCAGGCCCATCACCTTCATTATGTGGAACAATACCCTTACATACGACTCTTATTCTCCTCTTGTCATTCCTTAAGAGTGATAGCTCCCTACCAGTCCTATCACCTTCATTATGTGGAACAATACCCTTACATACGACTCTTATTCTCCTCTTGTCATTCCTTAAGAGTGATAGCTCCCTCCTGCTTTCAATTGCATGCTTCTTAATTAACTTTTAATCTCTGTTTTAGTCCCAAATACTTGGCCCACATAAAATCTTACATCTTCAGCCCCACCAGCATTCACCTTCTTTTTTTGCTTTCTTAATTTCCTTAGTATTTTGCTTATTATAGATTCAAAATCCCCATATGACCCACCCATCAGTCCCACTGTCTAATGACTCCTCACTTAAACCACCCACATCTGGTTCACTAGTATACTCATCATGCAAGCTTGAACCATATTCAATATTAGCATTGCTATTACATCCTATGAACTCTTCCCCATGATTAATAAACTCATTATAATCCCTCATGTTAACTTTAACCTCATCCACCTCATTATCTATATCAATTATGAAGTCACTATCCTCACTATCATCAACCTCATTATCTTTAGGCATTAGAAAGTCTGTGGGAAAGTTCCCTGCATCAAAATCATATTCAAACTCTTCTAAATGTTCCATCCCTATTTTATTATCTTCAACCTCTCCAGTCCTAGCTTCAGTAACATTATCCCCTACTACATTGACATTATCCCCTACTTTATTATCTCGAACCTCTAAATTAATATTCCTAATTTCATTAACATTATCCCCCACTGAATTAACATTATCCCCTACTTCATTAACATTATCCCCCACTGAATTAACATTATCCCCTACTTCATTAACATTATCCCCCACTGAATTAACATTATCTCTTACTTCATTAACATTATCCCCTACTTAATGAGAATTACTTCCTTTCTCATGCCAGCCTATAAGTAGCCTTTTTGAAGCAGACTTACTCTTACTCTTACATGGAATGAAATTTTGGTTTCCAACATCCTCCAACTCCTCAATAACAACATTGCTTTTTAGTAGGGATGTGAAGCACGTACGCACCTTTGTTTCATCATGCTCAATATAAACATCTATCAGCTTGTGTTCAGTTACATACTTAGCCAACTCTAAAACATCATGATCATTTCCCCAGAGCAACTAACCAAAAATCTAAATCAGTCCCAGGAATCATGAAATGATAAAATAACTTTTTATTTTCTTTAGCTAACCCTAACTCTTGCATCATCCAATCTATTTCATGAACTGAAAATATCTCAATGTCACAAAGATCAACATAGGAAACCCTGCCATTAGCATACCTCCTACCAGGGAACTTTGTAAACACACCATCGTGATGAATCTTCAAAGACAACATGTTTGGATAACCTGGTGTTAAATAAAAGAAATGCACCAAGTCAAACTCATAAATTTAACATTTAGGAGTTCAAAATACATATTTAAACATAGAGGATTGGGTTGCAGTATGATACCATATGTTTCAACGACATCAACCTCAGTTCCTCTACCTCTAATATGCCACACCATCTTCTTTTCGTTCTTCCTACCAGATCGTAACTTCAAATCGTGGTTTGATTGGGGCACAAATGGGTTTGACGATTTGGGTTGCAGTATGATGATAGTGAAAAAAAAGGTTTGGAGGGAAATTGTGGGGATCGATAACTGACAAAGTAGGGATTAATAGTGAACTACGTTTGCTAAATTAATTAGAGAGATGAAATGACAAGAATACCCCCATGTGGGAGGCACGTGGGGTGACTTAACGACAGAAATAGATGGCCGACCAAGTTGGGGACCATTCGCGTAGTAAATTTGTAAAGTATTGGACCAACCATATAATTTCAAAAAGATAAGAATTAAAAATGAAATCTGATCTGATCACAAGTACCACCCGTATAATTAAATTTTAAAATAATTCAACCCTTACCAAAGGAATTTCTAGGCTGTCACTCAAATATGTCCTATCCCCGTTGGAAAAAGAAAACTTATGTCCTATCTAGGAAAAGAAAGAATAATTACTCGGTAATTAAATTTTATACGTATCTTCGTCTTCTTGCGACCGGCGTGTCGGCATCTAACACATAACTATCTATAGTTTCTTTCTTTCACCTTCTGCACCTGCAAATTCCGATCAATCGCTGAACCCACAATGGCCGGACTATTCGACAAGCAAACAGAGGCATATTCCGATGCACGACCCACTTACCCCTCCCACTGGTTCACCATGTTAGCCCATCGCACCTCCTCCCACTCCCTCGCCTGGGACGTCGGCACCGGCAACGGTCAAGCCGCTATCGGTGTAATCCCTTTTCGATACAATTCGCAATTATTGCTGTCACCAAGATGAAGCTTCTAGAACTCTATGTTATATTATTATTACTACTTCTACTACTACTGTGCAGGTAGCGGAGCATTACGAGCAAGTGATCGGGACCGACGTCAGCGAGGCTCAGCTGCGGCTGGCGATGCCGCACCCACGGGTTCGATACGTGCACACGCCGCTATCGATGTCGGACGATGAGTTGGTTAGGTTGATCGGGGGTGAAGGTAGTGTGGATTTGGTGACTGTGGCTCAAGCCGTACACTGGTTCGATCTCCCGAGGTTCTACTCGGTGGTGACTCGGGTGTTGCGAAAACCTGGGGGTGTGTTTGCGGTATGGGGGTATAATGACTTTGAGATAACGCCTGAGATCGATGAGGCGCTTAAGCGGTTTCATGAGACTACGATCCCGTATTGGAACGAGAGGATAAAGTATGTGTTTGATGGGTATGAGACGTTGCCTTTCCCGTTTGAGGGTGTCGGGTTGGGGTGCGAGGGGAGCCCGATGAAGGTGGAGATAGCCAAGGAGTTGGCGTTTGAAGGGGTGTTGGGCATGCTTAGGTCCTGGTCCGCGGTTGTGACTGCTAAAGAGGACGGTGTTGACTTGCTGGATGAAAATGTGGTTCGGGAACTTGAGAGGGTGTGGGGCGGCCCGGAGTTGGTTAGGCGGGTTGTGTACAAGGGGTTCATGCTTGCGGGTAAGGTTTGTTCCTAGCTCTTTTGCTCCGTATGTCAATGTCGTGTGATCACATACACTGTTTGTTGATGTTTCTTCATTAAACACCTCGTATCATTAGGCTACAGACCTTTCCATGGTTGATTGTTATTTAAAATGCATGGTTGATTGTTATTGATATGATGTATATCTTGTTCGGTTTGATGTTAGTAAACGTGTAGCGACTATCAGCTAATACTATACCGATTACAAATCCATGAAAAATATAAAACTAATCCCATACTGGTCGATACCCGAATACCAATCTCATTACTCGTTCAGAATGTTTCTTGTTTCAGGTCCACAGATTTTAGTAACTGTACATGAGAGGTCCTCTATATTCATGTAGGTTAATTGCAATTTGCAACAGTATATATTAGTATCATTGCACTTGTATATATACAAAATGTATCAATTTGTCTCAGAGCAAAAGAAAAGAAAGACTAGCATATTAGTTTGAATAATGCCCCAAAATCACTCCAACAAAGGTAATGCCCACTGTTGGTACTAACAGCTTGTATGCAGGTGGTGAATACAACATTATTTTACAAGATGACCTGAACTACCATCCAAATTCCTCCTAAAAGAAAATAAAAACTATCATATCCACTCTTCCAACAGAGGACTTCGGATTCAATATTTTTTGATCCCAACATCGAAACCACTTGATAACCTCTGATCATACTGTGGAGTTCATAATTCATTGAGGAGTAAGTAACGTTAACGCTCTGTTGATATACTTGTATGATTACTCTGTTCACCTTCAAATTGCATTGATGTTTTATAGCAAAGTGAGTAGTAAAATGTGTTGAATTTGATCATAACACACTGCAAAGTAAGATGAAATAGCATAAAATGAAGATCATATGAAAATAAATACATGGAAGAGGCTAAACAGATCCAAATCAAAACTAATGACTACCAATATAAATTACTGCAATCTATGCAGCCAAAGTGAGATCTATATATATATATCAATGTACCACTGCCACTTTCATCACATTAGATCTTCCTTACGCACCCCTTCCATCAAAACATGAGCAGAGCTTTTAAGAGCCCCCCCACCCCCCCCCCCCCCCCCCCCACACACACACACACACCAAAACAAAAAACAAAAAACACAAAAAAAAAGAAAAAAAAACCTCTTAGAAGTGGAAATTTGTACGTGTTTCGTCTTAAAATTTTATATGTATTGAGTCCCCCTATGTAGCGATAAAGAGAAAATGTATTGAATCCTAATTAATAGCATTAGTTTGTTATTAAATAATATAATAGGTTAGCTATAAATACCAGGTTATGGTACATGTTTGTAATCAAGTTTTGAGTGATTTTCTTGGTTGCTAATAAAATCTTTGGAGAGTTATTCCAAATTATGTTTTCTATATCGATTTTGGACTTGAATTTTATACAATCAGATCTTCAAACATTACAGAATTGAACATTTGATGATTGTGAATCTTTGGTAGTGGAATTCTTGTCTTCTTCCTGGGGAGATTTTGGCCACCAAAATCTTTGAGTCTTCACCGTTCATCACCGATCTCTCACCACCAAATACACAACTGAGAAAATGGGTTTGTTCCACCATTTTGATTTGTACTTGTTTTAATCAATCATAAATTTCTTTTAATATGCTACACAGTATATAATATTCGATTTTTTATATTGAAGAAAATAATTAGATAAACCTCTTAACTCATATTGATACATAGATTCAAGCTTCCCAGAAAGTAATTCTGGAGGTGTATTGTTCAATTCCCGTTGGAGTGATTGGGTAGGCTCGCAGCTTCGCTCAGCAGAAGAGCCTGACTTTCTATTAGTCAAGCGCTAGCGCCCTGCTCTTTGTGACGAGAATCTCATTGGTTATCGAATCGCTTGCCTTTCCCTTGATCGAGCAAACCCAAGAGAACCTCATGGGTAGTGCTCATAAACTTGAAAGTGACTATCAGTTTCATCCGTGGAAGCATGCGAGAACATTTTCTAGTTATCATTCATGTCTTAGCCAAAACTGGATATGATATAAGAGAAAGAGAAGCCCACGGAGCGGGACGGAAGCAGCTTTGAAGGAAGGAGTGCTAGCCAGTCCCAAGAAAGGCACTTTCGGGCACACAACCGCTGAAGTGAAGGTTTCAAGTCTTGACATTTAAGTAACATAATACAAATAACACCAGTATATAAACAAGGTCCATCACTAATCAAACCATCCAATCAAAGATGACCCATTCAAACAAAATCTGAGGAAAAACTTCAAAATTAAGGTAGAAAGTTCCTTTCCTTTTCACACAAGTTTAATTAATCCTTTTACTTGAATCCTAAGATGACATCCTAATCTTCCCATCAACTCTCAACCCACCTAACAAAACTCATGAGTCTTTTTCACATCGGTTGAACTTGAAATAGAGACCCAACCTACTGTTTTATATATAACCCATGCTTCTTGTGGGTGCGTGTGGCGGGTTAGATGGAAATATCATCTGGCGGGACTCGTGGTGGCGTTAGCGGAGGCGAGGCATGGAAAGCACATGTAGCAATGGCTTGGGTGCAAGTGTTGAGTGGAGGATATCATGTGATCACCAAATTGGCTTTGAATGGTGGAGTGAGTGAGATCGTTTTCTGCTTGTATCGTGACTTGCTTGCTCTCTCTATCCTTGCACCCATTGCTCATCTCCGTGAAAAGTTAGTATATCATCTTTAAATTTTCTTACAACAATGATCATATCAAGTGTCCCTCACCTCTTTTGTATGTATAGTTATTGTTTTTTGGATATTTGTTAGATTGACTACTTTAAACTGAAATTAGTTTTCGTTTTATCTCTAACTAGAAGTGTAAATAAGCCAATTAAGCCAGCTCATAAGCTAATTGGACGTACATTTGATAGACAAATTAATACTTTAAACTGAACTTATTTTGGTCAAAGCACGTTTTAACCTTAGCTGAATAACACTCGAACTTTGTCTTATTGGTATGCGAACTTGAGATACTGTACTATAATCATTAGAATCATTCGTATCCCGTGCAGTTTAGCATTTTCGTATAATTTAATTATTTTTTGTCACTAGTACGGTACACGAACATGCAGCTTATGGGCAAGTGGATATCAACTTCTTAAAAGTTTTAAGTAAAGCTAAGCTTTAAGAAACACGAATCTAAAACCTCATTTAATAAAATGTTTAGGTTATACGAAAATACAATTTTGCTATCAAGACGTCAACTTCTTTTTATCTCTCCCTATGTATCTATATGTATGTATAGAAAAATATGGAGATATGAAAAAAAATTTGAATGTAATAAATCCATAATAAAAAACCACGACTATAGTCTCATACGTGGAGTGTGATTAGACTTGCAAGATATGTTTTTAATTTAACTAGTGTTAAATGCGTAAAACCGTATGAAGTGGCATCAATATCATACTGTCATCACTCGTCAGTGACTACCAACACCGGAAAAGATCAACGGAATTTCAACCGACAACACCAAAAATTATCACCGACAGCAATGAGCATAAAAAACTGTAAAAAAAACAATGTACAACACCTAAATGCACAACCAAGTTAATAATTAAATCTATACTTATTAATAAAACAATAACTTTAGTTTTTTTTGTAAGGCAAAAAAAAAACAATAACTTTAGTAACAAGTGACATTTTTTTAAGTCTCTACTTTAATTTATTCCCGCCTAAATATGTATTTATTCTTGGTATTAATCTAGGTTCATTTGACTAAATGTCAACTTCTGATACAAGAGATATTTAGGAAAAGTTTTGAAATTTAACCCTAAATTAGAGCACATCTTTTTTTAGAAATTAAATCATACCCGATGTTTCTTCTTTTTTCAAATAATTCATCAACAAAAACTGTAGAAATCATTTACGATTTTCTTCTATCTCTGAAATCGATTCCTTGATTGCGTGTTTCCATTTAATACTCCGTTTATATTTGAATCTTGACAAAAATTAAGGGATTTTTTCATCGACTCCTTTCCAATTTAAAGGAATTCATGGGTTTCTTTTTTGGGAATGAAAACATGCCCGATATTTATATTTCTCAACCATCTCAGTTTTACGACCCTCGCGATTTGTCTTTATAAAGTCTGATGATATCGCCTTCGGTTTCATCAAGTTTTCATTTTGGCTTCGGTTTCATCAAGTTTTCATTTTGGCTTCGGTTTCATCAAGTTTTCTTCAACAAAATGTATTTTTTTTTGTTATATTTGAGCTTTTGTCCTCCGCGATTATGATTTAACCTACCATTATCTACAATTGTTTTTTTGGATTAATATTATTTTACTTTTATTTTTTTAATTTAAAAATGATCTACTTCAACAATCCATCTGTGAGTAGGTATTACATGCTTCTACTTTTTAAACTTTTTTATTTTTTTATGTGTACTGTTATATTATTATTATGTTTGATTGGAATTCATTTGATATGTGTGTAAATTGTTTTGATGTATCTGGAAGTAATATTGAAAATCGCACTTTTATTCCACGATTGACTTTAATTCCTCAGACAAAAAGATTTTTTTTTAATTTTAAAGAAGACAGTTCTTGTTAGGAGTATGTTTTGCAATGACAATAAACAAGAGCCAAGCACAATCATTATCTAAAGTTGGTTTATTTTTAAACAAGGATCATGACCAGCTCTATGTTGCATTATCTTGAGTTGAAAGCAGATAGAGGTTAAAACTACTAATATTAGATAACGATGAAAAAATCACCAACAAAACATCAAATGTTGTATACAAATAAATTTTCTGATGTTTATGAATTTGAAATATTGTTTTTCATATTCAATTTAATTTTTTTATTACTTAAAGTTCTTATTTATAAGTTTATTACATTAAATATCATACACTATTTAGATTTATAAATATTTAATAGAGAAAACCAACTAATATTAGATTTAGCTAATGTTAAAAATTATACATAAAAGTCGATATATAAAGTATTATCAACAACATTATAACTTGCGAACTTTTTTAAACAATAACAATATTTTTGGATTAAACTCGTGTGTTACACGGGTCTTTAGCCTAGTATGTAATATATAAACTAATTATTAATGATTTTATATATGTTAAACTTTTAATTAGTGGTTTTTCACTCTTAATCTTAACTCATTATTAATGATTTTATGTATGTTAAACTTTTAGTTAGTGATTTTATTAGTGGTTTTTCACTCTTAACTAAATGGTTTATGGCCCGAATGTCTTCAGCCGAACTTAGCAAACCCTTGATTTATGGGTTGAATGACTCGAGCCCAACTAAAAAACATAACAAAACAAACATGCAGATGAACCGGGAGGAAGCAAATGGGAGCCTGGAATTGATCTTGGGTTTTACATCTAAAAGTAAGATGTGTTAAACATTAGGGCAGACCAAGTGAAGCAAACTGTTATATATTAAAGAGGAAAAAAGATAAAAACTTCAAACACTGTTCACACCGACATAGATTTTTAATAGATATATAGTATATGATTATGTAATAAATATTTATAACTAAAGGGTTATTGGATTGTTATAATCTCAACATTGATTTATTGGACGGGATTAATCCTAATTCAGAAAATATTTACAAACATTAATAACTTTGAGCTTATTTTCCTTCAACAATCTTTTATTAACTGAGAGTTAACCCCCGTTAGTTTATTTTTATGAAAAGGGGGCTAACTTTATGCCATTTTTCAACTTTGTCGCTTACCACCATCTAATTTAGGGGTGTTCAAAGTCGGATATCCGAAATTTCAGATATCCGAATTTCAGATATCCGAAAATTTCGGATAGTGAAAATCACTATCCGTATCCGTATCCGAAATTTCGGATATCCCAAATTCGGATATCCAAAATTCGGATACGGATTCGGATAGTGATTCGGATATCCGAAATTCATTTTTTATTTTTTTTTATTTTTTATTTTTTAGTTTTTTTTTTACAAAATATAGACATATAATATTATAAAAATAATATAAAATTCAACTCATATCATAAAATTCACAATATACACTAAAAAATCTCAATCAAAATTAAAAATATATCTAAAATTAAAAAAATAAAAAAATATTTTTTAGTTTTCGGATAATCGGATATCCGAATATCCGAAACTTTTGAAAATCACTATCCGAATCCGAATCCAAAATTTCAGATATCCGAAATTCGGATATCCGAATTTTTGGATATCCGAAATTCGGATATCCGAATCCGAAAATTCGGATATTTCGGATTCGGATTTTCGGATTTTCGGATCGGATTCTCGGATTCGGATATTTTTGAACACCCCTACCCTCTATCAGATCTGTTTTCTGTTGTCTAGCCCCATAGTCACCTGAAATCCACCTACAACGAGTCAAGTGTTTAGATTGGAGGTGAAGATTGACGAGGTTAGGGTGCAGAAATTTTAGACTAACGGATATGATAGTAGATTTTAATTTTCTCCTTAGTATTATGGCCACATGAGCAGCCCACGTCATCAAAACACTAACAGAGTTAACTCTTAGTTAGTCAGACGTTAGAGGAAAATAAGCTAAAAGTTGGAAATGTCTATAAATATCTTCTGAGTTGTATTAATCCCGGTTAATAAATAAAAGTTGAGATTATTAAAATTTAATAACCCTTACTAAATGACTAACATTAAAAAACTGATTAACAAATACACGTAATAAACAAGTAAAATGTTGTTTCAATTATTATATTCTAACACGATTCTATAAGCTCGGTGACTTTTTTTTGAACGGCGACTTTCATTTTTGAGTGACGGTCGCATCTCCGACAAGTCGGAGACCCATCACCCCTCTATGCCTGACCATTACGTTGTCTGAACCGGGCCCGCGGGTTCAGAGGAGGGGCTTGGCGTTCCTCGGGAAACCATGGAGTCTACTGCCACTTGACAATAGTTGCGCCGCTACACGAGCCGAAACCCGCTAGCGTAACGCACTCCGGGACTAAAACCCGAGTTCGCTCGGTTTCGAACTCACGAAGTGAGGTTCAAAACTTAATTAGTGTATTCTAAATAATGTTTTAAAATGGTTATACTCTTAATCGACTCAAATTAACTCAACCGTCAGTTACAATATTCTAATTAATTTTTTAATCTTATTCAATTAATTAAATTTAATCTGCAGGATTTCTTAACTACATAACTTTACTTTTCCTTTATATAACTTTTTATTAATTCACAAAAAAATTTATTGTCTATATATATATAATTTTAAACTCTTTGCTACAGTGAGTTTCTATAAGTTTTTACACCATCTGGTAAAGTTCAGGTTTTACAAATCAAATGTATGTCACATGTTGAATTAATTCAACAGCAAATCAAAATATTTCTTGAAAAGCACTAAGGTTAAATATGATTGGATCACTCATACATGTTGATAAAAAATAATAAAAAAAGCAGCTAGATCATAGAATGAAGAGCTACATCATAGAATCAGAAAAGAACCAGAGAAGTAGTTTTGAATGAGGAGAGGGAAATTTGATAATTAGTGAAGTCATTTTTTGTTTGGTCATAAATTGGTTAGAGAAAATTAATTAGTTCAATTTTAGGTATACACTACACATGAAGTTCATGTTCACATACTCATGTATGTTCATATATAAATAAATAACATTTTATGATGAATTAATGCTTGAACCAATAAAAAAATACACCTTGGCTCTCACTTTGATTATTATTAGATCCCACTAAACAATATGCATGTTCATGACCATATTTGAATATCGTGCGATGAATTCAATGATATCTACAATTCCATATGGAAGTAATGTGTGATCCAATCAACATAATTCACGTGGCCGCTAATGAAGAAGATTATTTTGCCACATTCAATCCTATATAAATATAACTAGTGTTGAACCCATGCACGTGTTGCGCGCGTATTAACCTGTTAAAATGAAACTCAAATAAATGCATATTTTCTGATCATCACGTTAGTACCATCGAAACATTTATTGATTAACAAAGTTGCTATGTGTTCGATAAAGCTAAAATAATCGAACAACAAAGTTATTTATTAACAAAGTTGCTATGTGTTCTATAAATCTAAAATAATCGAATAACACACCAGGTTAACACCAACTAATAAATTTGCCCAAAGCCAATTTGAACAACCCAATCAAATTTAACTCCCATCAAGGACAAATCAAATTTCAACAAGGAGACCAAATTAAACTCATATCAAGGATTAGTAAAAAAGCATAGATTTCAACCTAAATGTATGTTCAGATCCATCTCGCATAACATATTAACCTATAAGTTTATAAAACAAGTCAAAAACAAAACAAGTTATCTCAAAAGATGGATTATTATGCTCAGATCTGGGTATTGGGTCACCATGGCCGCAACACAGGTTGTAAATGCAAAACATCACACTTGCCGTCACTGATTATGTCACGCCAAGAAACAATCTCTACCACAGTCATCACATCAATGTCTAGAACATATATATTCTACAATTATAACCGACTCGGTGATGTCTCAGGTAAGCAAAAGCACGTCGTTATCATCATACCATAGCCACTATCAACAAAGCAGAAATAGTTCAATGCAAGACCCTAACAGGCTCAAATAATTCAATTAACACTAATAGAGGGATATGGGTCTTAGATGATAGGTTGTCATCATCATCATCACCGAGCCATGAGCAGCGATAGATCCTCCATCGTAATAGACCAAAAACAAAAGATTGCAGTTCAAGGTCGCCTTGCCCATCATCACCGACCAATAAATTTCACCCAAAAAAATACATGACAAAACATAAACATCAAGATTTAGGGTTAAGATCAATGAAATCCAAATAGATGAAGCCGAAATAACAAATACAGAAGCGATTCAATTAGATGCGTTTATGAAAGGTCTCAGATGTAGTTCAGTCAGATACAGGCTAAGCAACCTCTAAAGCAGCTATCGGAGCAGTAGCAGCTTGAAATTCGCATACCAAAGACGTGAAGTACCCTATCATCATGGACTCATAGCAACAAATTAGGGTTTTGAACCACAAACATCAAATCACCGTCTCAAATGAGTGGTCACCTACCGTCATCGACCAATCGAAGACCCATAAGGCCTTGGTAGGCTAGAAAAAAGCCTCCTAGAGGCGGCGCTCAACCTCCGCCCGGTATACAGGTGGCTCCCGAAACCACCCGTCGTACATCGACACAAAGGAGGGCCAGGCAAAGCAGAGGTGGACATCGACAGGCACACAAGTTGCACCATGCATGGCAACGGTGGCAAGAGAAGAAGGTGAATCAACACTTCTCTATCTACACACACATACAACTATCTGCACCGGGTGTCGAGCAATAACATGGATATCGGCTGAGCGACAACGGGGACGGTGACAGAGCAATCGTCGATGAGCACGACAGAAAGCTCACCGCCCCGACAGCCACTCTCCTTCTCTAAACCACAATAAAATGGCACAAAACCACATATAAGAGAATAAAAAAAGGTGGTGGTGCATTAAATGGTTGTACCCCGAGCAAAAGAAACAATAAACCACCGTTCATTTCCTTATTCTATTAACATATAGGTTAATAAGAGAATGAACACTACGGTGAATTATAGGGTTTTAAAATAGTATATATTTTTTAATGTCATAGGCTATAACGAGTGTCGTTGTTGTTCAGATTTAGTGATGAACTAAATGGAATAGGAATGAACAACATCGAGTGATAGTTAATTTTATGACGTGGGACGCTTTAGGGTTAAGTGGAAGTGACAATCATCGCAACATATTTTTGCATCTACGATTTGATATTTGATCTTTTGACGAATCCAACGAGCGAAGATAAAAAAGCTAGTTATATTTTAATAACTACCAAACATCACATCAACTTTAATACATTATTTACTATCATCTTATCATTAGGTTTTTAGAAAAATTTAGAGTTTTACAACACTATTGTCTACCCCTCTATGTTACCAAACTTTTTAATTGAATATTCTATCTATTTAATCATTCAATCATGTAATACACGAGTTTCTAACTTAGTTATTTATGTTTACAAATATATGCTTATAATTATTACTCTTAATTTACGTTAAACATACACTCTCTTGTTTTTTTAGCCGTTAAAAAATATACTTTTTTTTTCTTTTCATTTTGTCCTATTGAAATCGATGGGTGATGAATTTGTTCATTTGAGAATTGAGATAGTTACTTCAACTGAAACAGCCGCCGAAGAGACACAAAACTCCAAAACTCACATATATAGCGGAGGCCATTCATTCTTTATAGTTTATTCCAATCCAATCCAATCCGAAGATGATTTCATCATCTCTTTCATCATCATCTCACAGTCAACCGAATACTTTATTCAATGATCTCAAATCAGATCAACTTCACACGAAACCTCTACCTACTGATTCACCATACACATCCAACACGCTTCTCAATTCGTATGCGTCTGTCATCACTTAGATAAGGACCGATCGATGTCATCAGGCGCTGCTGGTGGTGTTGCCGGAGGAGTAGCATGGAAGGCGCACGTGGCAATGACGCTGGTGCAGGTGTTCAACGGCGGATATCACGTCATCACCACGGTAGCTCTCAACGGCGGAGTCAACGAGATTGTGTTCTGCGTGTACCGTGACATCCTTGCCCTAGCGATCCTCGCTCCCATTGCGTATCTCCGTGAGATGTTAGTTGATGTTAATCCTCTTTGACTTCTTCTTACTTTGAAATCAATCGTCTCCGTGTGTTTTGTTTGATTGTGATGAACTATTGTGGTATATTTGAGCCAATCACTGATGAAGGTTTGTTAGGGATGAGTTTAATCGCTCTCACTATATCACTGTTAGATTGCAACGGAAGAAGTAATGAAGGATGTATATGTATCTAATTAGTATCACTGTCTCGCATTATGTATATGGCAATCATACTTGGGAACAGTAACAAGTTTATTTTTTACTATAGTTAGTTACCTCTATGTACAGGAGACTGGTAGAGGATAGATGGTATGCTTAATTTGGTCATGGAATTAAGATTGAATTTAGCATATCTGAGTTCTAGCGGAGACTGCTGCCGCTACTAGAAGTTCTTTGGTATCAAACACTCGAACTAAGCATGCAAAACTTGGTTTATTCTGTTATATAGAACATTGGAGTTATGTTTTCTGCTTGGAACTTTGATTTATTGTTTCACTATATTAGCAAGACATAATCCAATTGTTATCTTCTCTTACTCCTACTCTTTGATTTGATTTGTTTTTACAATAATGAGATCTGGTATTCATGATGAGAGAAAAATATTTGATATATGTT
Source organism: Flaveria linearis (assembly GCA_024085815.1). Lineage (NCBI taxonomy): Eukaryota > Viridiplantae > Streptophyta > Magnoliopsida > Asterales > Asteraceae > Flaveria > Flaveria linearis. The sequence goes on from CM044011.1 coordinate 31,542,417, forward strand.
TTGAGATGGCTTATCAGATTTGTTTAGAAAAGGCGTGGGGCGCTCCAAGGCTTTCTGGTCCTAAAAGCCTACGCATCAGGCACGCACATCATATATGTGAGGTGCATGTCTATGTACAACCAAATAAGCTTTATTAATGACACTCTCTTTTCAATTTTACATATCATTCTATTTATCAAGTAAACCTTTCATAGTTTCTTCATTCCTTTGGTTGTGGTTGTTTTTACATATGACACCCTAATTTTGACCAGATCTACATGTGCGATGCCTTTTTGGACCTGGTGTGTTTTCCTGAGTGCCCCTGCAAAGTTGCTCCTTTTTAGACAAGCTTAACAAGTTATCAGCACCATGTACATCTAGAATCTTGTTCTGAAGTTTTTGTATTATTTATCATTATACATGAATATATGCTGATAAAGTGATTCTGGTCAAATATGTTAATCGGATTGCATAACGTAATATCCAATTCACGTATATAGATAACCTTTTTTTTATCATATCATCGGCCTGTAATAACCAAAGGCATCATCTGTGAAATGTGATTAAACAAATGCTGGTGTATATGTTGTTGTTTGTAGGAGAACCAGACCAGCTATGACTAGACACTTTCTCTTCACTTTCTTTCTTCTTGGGTTAACTGGGTAAGTCTATAATCTCAAAAGTTGTCATTCATATATGTCTGTGACACATCAATTATAATTGTTTTTGGTAACACCTATTTCTCTTGTTTTACTTAAATTATTTTTGATCTTCCTTGACCTTAAATAGGATATTTGGGAACCAGCTTTTGTTTCTTGTTGGTCTTGGCTACACAAATCCAACATATGCTGCAGCCTTACAACCTTCAATTCCTGTCTTCACGTTTATACTCGCTACAATGATGGGGTAAGCTTTACTGAATTTTCTTTTGCTTAAATTTTTCATTAATGTCACCTATTCTGTAGTTTGGCATGTGCATATGCATCCAGAACCAGGGCTCGCCAATTCACTCTTGGTGTTTTTTGTGCACCAAATAGTCTGTTGAACTGGTCCTGTTGAAGAACAGTGAAGAAAGTGAAACAGATTTAAACCAAACCTGACCCCACATTTATATTGAAGTTCCAATGAAGAACAAATAATGAATAACTGAATAAGACCTTCATCTTTACTTGGTACTTTCAAGTTTAAACTTTGAGTACTCATGCATGTGTGTGTGTGGTGGAGGATTGATATGTCTCTTTTCATGCATGTTCCCTTTTCATTAATTATTTAAGGAATCAGAACGGCACTCTTTATATTTGCTGTTGTATCATGGTCTAGTTTTTACATTGCCTCTATAATATTGACACAAACTTCCCAGAGGGATAAATAGATAACCCTCAAGATATTTAAAGTTTAAAAGAGCATTTAAGTAGACGATATACACATGTAGATTCATACATGTAGAAGCTCAAATAAACCAACAATATTCTATGCATATTAAATTTATTTTCTTTTTCCATCTTAAGATTCTTAAAATGTGTTACAATATTTCCTGTCCATCTAAAAAACATGCACATGCTTATAAATATGTGCAACATATATGCTGGTACGTATATGTGTATGTAATCACATATGTATATACGTGTGTATCGCGCATGCACAATGTGTATAATTGTATAGCTACATGCCTATATGAATTTATAATATGTTTAACATATCATATTTAAGTATAACTGTACCACATACGAATACAGTATATCTATATGTAATATATGATATCATAGTCATATATATGTTAAGTTCACATGAGTTGATGACTTGATGTACATGCAGTATAGAAACATTGAATGTGCTCAAGACTGAAGGCCAAGCAAAGGTTGGAGGTACACTTGTTTGTGTTTCTGGTGCCCTTTTAATGGTTCTATTCCGTGGACCTGCACTACTGGGGTATGCACACCATGTACATACACAACACCAAGAAATGATGCCGGTGGGTCAACCCGAACTTATTGGATGGATGTTTTCCAGTCTTGCAACCGTAGGGATTGACAACTGGCACCTTGGGGTTCTTTGCTTAATAGGAAACTGTATTTGCATGGCAGCCTTTTTAGCTATTCAGGTACTCATCCGTATATTTTAATACCTATAAAGCAATATACTTTTCTTGTGAGTAACCTTTTACCAAATTCAACTATTGACGTTTTAATTCTTCAGCAAGATATTAAGCAGATCAAAGCATACAAATGAGTTCATATTTAAGTAAATTTGAGGCATCCATTAAGTTCTTGTTGTTTGTATAGTCATCTACCTTACTCTATAAGCTAGCATATTTTGAAAGAAAGTCATACATGTAACATGTGCATAAAATAATCCAGGACAAATGTCAGCTCTTAATATTATATAAGTCATAGCTTGATAAAACCTAAAACCTAGAGGTGTCGATTTCAGCCCATGTACTTATTTTTTGGTCAATTCAAGTTATTGCATCTTTAAGGGGTCTAAGGTAAATCAAGAAAAACTAAAACCTAAAGAGGGAATAGGTCATATGGATTGCGCAGATCAACATCGCCTGAAGTGTACTTTGTCGTGTGTATTTGGCACACTGTTTATTTATATGAATGATTAAATTTTACAGATAATATGCTTTTTGTGTCAATCTGACCCACCAGTTTGAGTTACGCGTTTTGCCCCATTATCCAATACAGTCGATCAGCCATTTTTGCCTCCTCTAATCACAGCTTGAAGGTGTTAACTTTTAGAAACACAGATGGAAAAAGGTTTCCCGTCAACTGCTTTGAAAAAGTTTATAAGAACCACCCAGATTTAAGTTGGACTATGTTGTGTGCACAATCTATGTGTCTTGTGATATCATCCCCACTTCAAATGGCATTTCTTAACATCTTCAAAAAAACTATGAACCTCATGCAATCACTAATCAGTCGCATATAGTTTTTAAGATTCTTGCATAATTAAGTGATATACTTATAAATAGTTTTTAGTTTGATCTTTTTTGTTCAAATGTATTCAGGCTCCCCTGTTGGCCAAGTATCCTGCAAACCTATCCGTTACAGCATATTCGTACTTTTTTGGTACCATTTTTATGTTAGCAACAGCTGTCACCATGAGCACCGAGTCAATAAACTGGAAGTTGACAGGTTCTGAGATTTGGGCAGTAACTTACGCTGTAAGATTCTTCAGTTTACCATTGTCTTGGATGTAACTTTTTAGATATATACATGTATCTGCTTTCAAACCAGCTAAATTAACAGAGTAGGACAAAATGTTCAACCCAGTCACTATAATTGCTATTAACATTTGGTATGACTTGTTTCAAGAGATGAACTATGTTTTTTGTAGGCATTAACAACCGTATGAGAAAGATGTGAAAGACATGAATTCATTAACATGATTAATCCATGCATACACATCCTTTTGTACGGGAACTCTTTAAATATGATTACAAAAACTATGTTATCACAATAATAATTTGAATTTTTAGTAAAGCCAATGTAGGAGGTTGTAGGCATTAGAAATACACTTTGGTTGACTTTTCTAATCATTCAACCTTTTTGACATTTAATTTTCAGCTAATTTTCCTTAACTGACTGATTTTACCTGAGTGATAAAACACGGCCCATATCTGCCCATTCATAAGTAAATGGATCGAAATTGCCACCTCCATTAATTACTTGGACTCCTCACTAACTCTGGGTGCCCATGAGAAGATTATATCTTATTTACATGATCATTTTGGTTTCTTTTAGGGAGTTCTCACCTCGGCGTTGAACTATGGACTTATAACATGGTCCAACAAGATCCTTGGACCTGCTTTGGTTGCTCTTTACAATCCACTTCAACCTGCTGCAACTGCTTTTTTGTCAAGAATCTTTCTTGGAAGCCCAATATATTTAGGAAGGTCTGTTCTTCAGCCTCTGCTTTACTACTAGTCCATATAGGATTATAGTCACTACGTAAAAATATAGAAGTTTCAGTGCTGGTTAACAATTACATTTATTACACTTGTTTGTCGTTACGCACAAACCATCATTCTTGTGAAAATGTGGGAATAACTACATCATCTAGATCAACGACTTTGAATAAAAAGTGAAAATTTAAATAAGAACCCATCACACTTGCACTTTTTCTCCAAACCTCTCTTTCTTGCAAGTGAATTGTTCCTTTTCACATTGTTGTAAGAATGATGGGTTGTATATCGAAAGTAAGCTGAATAGGATTGTCCAAAAGCTATCACAAAAAAAGTGAGTATGTTTTTTTCTTTCTTTTTTATAATTTTCTTTCTCATCTAGGAAGAAAAGCAGTCTATACCCAACGAACCAGATGATCTTTTGTATGAGGCTTAGCTAGGCCCATGGTCACACAAGCACTATGCATTAAGCTAACTAGCTAGTCCCCTTTTCATGTTTTTAAGCTTCCAAAATCCAAACCATCATTGCAACCTTCAAAACTCATAAGAAACATGTTGTAAGTTGTAAAATATATTTATGCATCCTAACATGTTATTAGGTCTTAAGCAACATCCAATCCTCAATTCCATGATGTTGGCCAAGTATACATCCAAGACCTTGTTCTTTTAATGCAGTGCTATATATGCATAGAACACATTAAGTGCAACTACATAGCCATGAAGAACTTATTTCCAACCATACAAGACTCGTAACAAATTAATAGCAAATCAACCTGTTACAGTTTAGGATGCTACAAAATATAAAATCTAGGATGTTACAATTACAAGATTTTAGTTTAATGCTTTAAAGATATACTTTAGCCCCATTTTGACCTGTTTGGATCCTTTTCCTTTTTAGTTCTACTTTTAGTTGTTTGATAAACCAACCCTACCCATGCATAAATAGATGGGCCAAAATTACCAACCCTTGCTTGTAAAGACCGGAAGCGATAACTTTATTCCCACTTTTGTATTTGACTTTTAACTTGCATTTGTGAACAGTGTGTTAGGAGGCTTGTTGATCATAGCAGGGTTATATCTGGTGACTTGGGCAACATATCGGGAAAAACAACAGGCAGCAGCTTCAGGTGTCCTCCCCCATTCTCGATCAACAGATCCACTGATAAGTAAGGTTTTCCCTGGGCCGTCATCATCAGCAGCCAAAAGCATTGATTAACCAAGTGTTTTTGTTTGATCCTGTTGAAAATACTCAAGATTCTATAGAAACAGAGAAGAATTCTCCCCAGCTGGACTTGTTTTGCATGATTTTGAATTTTTTAATGAGCTCTTATCTCATCAGGGCTAAAAAACAAAATATAATAGAACTGACCAAATCCAAAAACCAAACTTTGAAGATATCATGAACCTATAAACTTTAGAACCCAGCCGAATATGGTTGGGACGAACTTGGTCTTGATTTAGTTCTTTGATTTACACACCCTTAGAGGTTGAGTTGAGTCTTAAACCAGAAACCTATATCATCACATAACAATATTACCCATCCAAACAAACAGCATTTTGGAGACTGCAATGGAGGCAACAACTGCTTTTGTAGTTTATTGTTGCAGAAGTGAAAAAGATTTCATAATTTGTACACTTGGTTTTTATGTGAAACCTATGACCATCCACATTGTTCTTACTCTAGCCATAGCTAACTCGGCCTATTCAACAGCCCTACACGACGACCTACAGGAAATAATTTATATGTTTCAACCTTTTGAGTTTGTTGATCAGACCAACCATGTCTGTCGGTTGAACAAATCTTTATACGGTCTTAAACAGCTGTGGAGAGCATGGTATCAACGATTTGCCATAGGCACCCGTTGTGGCTTTCGCAGCACTACATTGGACAGTTCGTTATATGTGTATAAACGTGGTAATTGTTGGTTATCAAGCCTCAAAATAATAGAACACTTTAAGAAGCTTTTGATCTATTGATTTGTATATGACTATATGATGATGAAGAGAAAAAAAAAAAACAAAATGTAAGAAGTGTTCTAAGTTGCAAAAAGATGAAGGATTATTTTATTCTATAAACTAATGGCTATAAATAGCCTTGCAAAAAGTAACATGGGTACATGAAATAAGCAAATCACTAGTACCTACTAACCATTTCTACCAATAAACTCGGCATACATTTTACCCGATATTCAATTTTAACGTACACCACCATATAAAACAGTCAAACCAAATCAACCTAATTAAATAAACCCAAATATAAAACTAGAAATACTTAATTTTAAGGTTCCAACATTCCATGTGAACTTTATACTTATTTCATGCAAACATTAAACTACAAAACATTATAAGCGCATTCCCAGCCTTATTATCATCTTTATCTTCAAATTATATGAAAAAACCATGTACAAGAACCAAGCCGGCTAAACCGGTTGTGACTATGAATGGTTTAGTCAAATGCGATCTTCATTGAATTCGGGTGCTTGATTGTGAAGTAATGATGATAAATACTTGATTCCAACTCTAAAAATCGCTTCTAGTTTTTCTTTAAGTCCCTGGGTCGAATTCCCCCTATTTTTTCTCAAAAACTCCCTTTTTAGTCTTGCAAAAACCGTGCAAATGTCACACCCCGAGCGACGGCGGAATCATCGGAGCGGACGAGAGAATGATTGATTGTTCATAACACATGATTGTCTAATAGTGAAAATAATATTAAAATCATATTACAGGATAGCATGTGTTTAACATAAGCAAATACAACAGTTGAAATCACAAATAGTAATTGTCTTTTGTTTTGACTAAGTCCGGGTCTTATATGAGCATGTACAAGTCCACTAACTTGCTTAACCTGAAATCATGTAAGAAAATAAAGTCAGCTAACGAGTTAGCTGGTGAGTAATCACAGTTTTGAATATACATATAGATTGATTGATTGATTGAGAATAATCCAATTCACAAGGCAACGTTAAGACTTATATTGCAATAGTAAAGCATATAGATAAACCGACACAATATAAACCCCTTGACTTGACACTTGCATATAATAGACTCCACACATACACCATAGATTGACTCTTGCCTCTGGCACAATCACCACTCGACTATTCTTATGGGGTGGGTTGGTATAATCACCACTCGTAAGCCATGTGGGGTGAATTATCCAAACCAGTAGATCTAGCATTGATACCAGGATTGATTGATTGAATTAGGGTTTTACTGTCAGCCAGTTTATCATAGTATGTTCACATAATTGCAAGTAATAACATAACCTGTCTTGAATTGAATTTAGAATGAAATAACAATAGAATATCATGATTGAATATATTATATCACATGATTTCCCACAAATAAGAAATGATATAAAAAGGGGATATTGTGACATCCGGTGATTTTCCGTTACCAAACTCCGTTAGTTCCGTTAAGTTTTACATACACGCGTCGTAAGCACACACTAGTTGTCGTTTGACGTTGGTGACCTAATAATAATTAAAAATGTTAATTTAATAATAATCTACTTGATTAGATGATTATTGTGTTATGCTTATGCGTTTACGCGATTTAAAGACTATCCGGAAATTTTATCGCGTAATGCAGAAACGCGAGTGTTATTTCGTATGTCTTGTGTTTTTATAAAATAAAATATCTAAGAGTTACCATTAGTTTATATGTTAATATTATTAAGTTAAAAACACATTACAAATAGTTAAAAACTTAATTTTTATAAAAATAACAAAATGCAAGTTTAGAGGGGGTATAAATGTAAATTTGTTAAAATAAAACACCCCAAACCTCACCCTTTTCCCCATTCCATCGACCTGCAGCCCTCTCCCTCCCTTCTCTGCGTTTTTCAATCTAAAACCCTCAAATCTTCATGATTTTGATCGATTTCAAGTGCTAGAACGCGATTTGGATCTTCATTAACAAGTATACACGTGAATTGAAGGTTAGTTTTGATGTTTTTGTGGGTTTCTTGACTTGGCCGAACCCTCCTGCGAAATTAGTGTTCAATAAGCTGAAATCTTGATGTTTTGATGTTGTTCACATGTTAGGTTGTATGTATGTTATTTAAAGTTGATTATGCAAGAAAACAACACTTTTGATTGATTGATTATGAAACTTGATGAACATGAACCCTAATTCGAAAATTTTGGGGCTTTTATGGAATTGATTGTTGTTTGATATTGTTAGGATGTTAATTAGTTAGTATGAATGCTAGGAAACATGAAATATGCGTATGTATATGCTTTCATGTGAAATGTGTACACGTTCTGATTTCTGGCAGATTGCATACCCTGTTTTCATCATGACATAATCAAATGAAGAAGAATCCAAAAACTGGTTTTCTTGAGTCTAACATGTTCCTCATGGAGTCTAGTTTTCAAAACCTTCAACCTTATCCAATTTGGATGTGTAAAACGTGAGTTATGATCATTTTAGTGAAGGGTGGTCAGAAACAAACTTTCTGACAGATTCTGAGTCTCATTTTGTATGTGCCACAAACAGGTCATAACAGGTCCAAATGATGTGTTTCTAGTGCCCAAATTGTTTGTTACTAAGTCTAGTTTCCAGAAAGTGTAACCACACTCCAATTGGAGGAGGTTAAATTGGTGTTTTATCTGTTTTGGCTAGAAGGGTCAATTCTGTCCTCTTGGACAGCATGTATGTGTTGACTTGTTTGATATGCCATTTTCATTTCATAAAACCTGAGACCAAACCCTATGGTCAAACATTTGTCCTTGGAATCCTCTGAACTCCAGAAAAAGAATTAACCCAATAGATATTTTCAAATGGGAGTTATGCACAATTTGGCAAGCTAACTCCAACAGCCCTTCGGTTGAGAGCTGCTGTAACATTTTGAGTTTTTCTAGTAACTCCAGGCCTTTAAAACCTAAAACAACTTTTCAAATACTTAATTGACTCATAGGAGAGCCTACTGGAGTTTGGACTTGGCCTAAATCCTTGCTTGGTTATGTGTTTGACCGTATCGTCCGAACACCTAGAATCTGCCCGAAAACGCAGATTCTGGAAAACGAATACCTACAACCTGTAACATATTTACTTGGCTTTTGCGTGTAATGTTAGTACTACTAGAACTTATTTTGATGGTATAAGTTGTGAATTGGACATGTTGAATGTGTTGTGATTAGTATGGATGATTATTTGGTAGATTATCTGTTTTGACCCGTATATGCTAATTCATGGTTATAGGTCATATAAGTAGGTTATGCATGATCTAACCTGTTATATGATACACTAGTTGTGTTATGAACACACTGAGTATGCTAGATACTAAGAACTTACATGACTTGTATGTTATATGCTCATGTCTGTTTAAATGGTTTACAACACATAATGTCACCAACGGGTCAAACGGGTCAACTGGGTCAAACATGTCTATTCCTCTAAAACCTTGAGTCCTTGGTTATGGTGCACTTAGGGTTTCTCATATTCACTGTTTACATAAACTCATGTACTTGCGTGATCTAGGTAACCTTTGAAGGTTGAGTGTTCACTTTCTTTCAAGTAAACTCTAGTACACAATACGCGTATCAAGTGAGTATTTCTATACCCCTTTTTCTTATTTTCACACTTTGGGGTGAAACATGTTACTTATTAATCATTGCACTTGTAAACGTTTGGATTCTTGTAAACTTATGGCAATTTACTTGTGAGTTGTGGTTAGTTGAACTTTTGTGGTTACCATGTTATGGCATTATATGTACAATCATTAACTATTGCTAGCCCAGCGAAGTCATAGATCTATGGGTAAGACAAGCCTACTTGGTTGATTCAAGTACACTTAGCTGATCGTATATACTTTTAACGTTAATAGAATATTAACGTCGTTTGATACTTGTAAAACATTGTCGAGGTTTGATTGTTGCATTGTTCATAACATCCCTAATCACTTTATTCACTAATTTACAACTTGAATTGCCATCTTTTATATACTTATGTATTCAAAACTATAGAATGCTCACCAACAATATGTTGACCTTTTATTTTTAACATGTTTCAGGCAATAGCGTTATGTGGCTGTGAACAATCGTAACTCTCACGCCTCGACGATTCCGCCGTCAAGGTTGGGGTGTGACAGATATGAATACGACTTGATTGTTGAGATTTGAATTTGAACGTGATAGATTAGACACCAACGATTTTCCTTATGATTAACCTAAGGAACGGTGTCTCGAGTTAGGATAATAATAATGTGAGAATTGGGAATAGATTATGGTTTTCATTTAGTTTTGATTGGTAGTTTAAATTAATTAATTTATTTAGTTCGGATGTATTGAAATAAATAAAATAGATTTACTTCAAGTAATTATATAGAAATAATTCTACCAATACATTTAACCATTTGATTGATTGTTAGAAAGAATAAATAATTAATTTTATTAATTAATTATATATCAGTTAATTAAAATATTATTATTTAAATGACTAAAAGAAATGAAAATGATTTTGGTAAGATTTAAATATAAAACTTTTATATTTAATCATGATTTAAACGATAATACATAGATATTATTTGAACCCATAATAATTTAATGATTTTACCTATTGTTCAAAGTCTTATTTTTTATAAGAAATTAAACTAGTTGTTTTATTTATTTAAAACAAATAAAATAAATAAACAAAATGTTAGAATAAATTTCAGAAAAATAATTGGGTGATCTTAAAAATATTTAATGTTTATAAAAACATTTTTATAATTTTTTAGAAATTTTTTCATAATTTTTAAAGCTTAAAAAGGCTTCTAAAAAATGTGTGAGGTGGCCCGGGGTCGAACCCGGGACCTCTTGTTTGTCATGGGGACACGGGACCGGTGAACCAAGGCCGCAGCCGCGGTTAAGGTTCGGGTTTTTAATTGTTTTAAACACAATTTAACCAAACCCCCAAATTCACCTTCGAGCCCTAGTTTGATTTGAGCCAAATCGAAGGTCGATTCGAGTTTGAATGCTTCTGAAATCATAGGGCTTTTGACCCTCATGTAAAACCGAGTGTGTGTGTGCGTCGAATTACCTATATTTTGATGATTTGATATTGAACTCGTCAAGAACAGATCCGCGACAAAGGTGCCAATCGAATGATGCTCAAACAGTAATTATAATCAAATTAAACTTGAGGGAAGCTTTGAATGATGATGGGGATTAAAAGCCCCTTATCAAATCTTGTTAAAATCAATCGAAAGTTGGGTTTTAATCGAGTTGCAGGTCCGTGACTTCGAAGGTCGTCGGGTGTGATGTTTGTGCTTGTTTTAACTGAAATTGAATCCAAAGGAATGTTATAAACGATCTAAAGTGTGTTAGTGCGATGTTAATTCGATTATTAAAGTTCGTAGTGTGATCTATCAAGGTTGGTTTGGCCGAAAGTGGAAGACAGTAGTGGTGGTCTTCGGGCGCAAAAACAGGGAAGATGGGGGGTGGGGTTGGGTGGCTTTTTCGAAAATTACACAATGGTCACTGAAGTTTCAATCAGTTGGTAATTGAAGTTTATAATTCTGTTTCAGTTTTAAATAATTTACAACTTAACCCCTAAAGTTTTAGAGGGTTATTATTTATGTAAATTTTATTATTTACAATCTAAAGTTGTAAAAACTTAGATTATTATTGTTAATATTATTATCGTGATCATTGTTGTTAATATTATTATTACCATATTATTATTATTAATATTGTTAATATTATTAGAATTTTAATAGTAATAATTATTATTTTATTTAAGATTATTATCACCTTAAATTTTTATAATAATAAGCAAACGTTATAACACTTATAATGTTATTGTTATTAATTTGTTAATCACCCAAATTGAGTATAATGAATCTCCAAAGTTTCAAATTAATAATAGTATTTATGAATCATAATATTTTTATAATTTGTTCAATTGTTTAAAATAGATGAAAAATAATTCATTGTAATGAATATTCTAAAAATGGATTCGGGTTTGCATTTTGAAAATGGGTCGGATAACGAAAATATGCGATGTTACAGTCTCCCCTGCTTTAGGAAATTTCGTCCCGAAATTTTAATCATGAGGAGGCTGAAACGAAAAGATGAGGGTACTTGGATTTCATTTGGTCCTCACGTTCCCAGATGTACTCTAAGCCACGTTTAGATTTCCAGCGGACTTTGACAATAGATATCCGACTGCGTTTGAGTTGTTTAACTTCCCGATCCATAATTTCCACAGGTTTCTCAATAAAGTGCATAGATTCATCAATCTGGACTTCGTCGAGTGGAATGTGGAGATTTTCATCGGCAAGACATTTCTTGAGGTTTGAAACTTGAAACGTCGGATGTATATTGCTAAGTTCTTGGGGTAATTCAAGCTTGTAGGTCACTTTTCCAATTCACTCGAGCACTTTGAATGGACCCACGTAACGAGTTGCTAGTTTCCCTTTCTTTCCAAAACGAATCACTCCCTTCCAAGGTGATACCTTAAGAAGTACGAGATCACCGACATTATATTCCATGGGCTTACGTCTTTTATCAGCATAATGCTTTTGACGATTTCTAGCAGCGACCAAGTTATCACGGATCTTATGAATTTTGTCGGTTCATCAGAAGGTGAGCATGAAGCCACAGATAGATCATGGTGATTCTCTTTTTCTTTCTTGATGAAGTTTGTGTTTTTATTTTTTTGAGGTACACTTTGAAGAACTTTTCGGGTTCTGATGAGGTATCAAAAGAAGAAAATTCATCATCGATTAAGCTGGCCGCTTTAGTGTTTACCACACTTTCGGCCATACAAGGCCTCAAATGGTGCCATCTGGATGCTGGTATGGTAACTGTTATTGTAAGAGAATTTGATCAACGAAAGATGAGAATCCCACGATCCACTGAAAATCAATGACACAAGCCCGGAGCATATCCTCGAGGGTTTGTATCGTTCCTTCAGTCTGACCGTCGATTTGCGGTTGATAAACTGTGCTAAGATTCAGTTGAGTTTCGAGAGCTGATTGGAGACTTTTCCAGAAACGAGAGATGAAGCGACCATCACGATCAGAGATAACATCTTTACTTGACAAAAGATTGTTTAGGAAGACTACCATCACGTAATCAAGTGTTGATGATATTTTAAAAAAGAAAGTTGATAAGTAAGGAATAAATGGTTCGATGTAGCTAGATCGAGTCAAAACATGAAGGTAAAGGGAAAGAAATTGATTTAAGAATTTAAATGTTCCAAGTTGGGAATCAAAATCAACCTAAAATGATCGGGTCTCTTTTCAAGTTCAGAGATCATGCTTTGGCTTGATAGATCGAAACACTAACATTATTTCACCCTTCAAGTTACTACATGCTTCTCGTTACTTGATTACAACCTTGGTAAGTTGAAGATCAAGAAATGAGAATAGTCATCAAGGTATGGTTTTCACTCCTAACTTTATGGTGTATTCCCAAGGTATGACCACTAACTCACCAATCAAAAAGTTCGATCCCAACTCATTGTTGAGGATCCATAAAAATAAGACGAGGTAACTCATCATTAAGGTGAGGGATTCACTCCTATCTTAACGATGAAGTTTTATAAAAATAAAATATAAGGTAAACTTCTTCATCAAAATCCAGATTTCACTCCTACTTTGACGAGGTCGTTTCATTTGAGAAAATACAATCCATAAAAATGAAATTATCATCAAGGTATGAATTTCACGCGTATCTTGATGATTGAGCTTCAAGAAAACAATCGAAGATTGACATTTGTCACCAAAGTACGGGTTTCAATCCTATTTTGGTGAGATCATGTCATTTGTGAAATGCAAGTTCCAGAGTGAATAATTGAAGCCAGTCCTCGAGATAAGGAAATCACCCTAATCCAGAGAATGAAATTTCATAAAACACTCCATTGGAAACCATTTATTGAAACGAATAAAGAATCATCACCAAAGTCAGGGAATCACCCCTGTTTTGATGAGTTAGAATCATTGAGGAGATACGAGTGTTCTTAGTCATAGGTTGACTTGCAAACTCTTGCATCTCCCACGGTGCAAACGGTTCAAAGTTCGACTTAACAACGAAAGGAAGTATCTCAATTAGAAATTTAGAAATTTTCAAATTACATCAATGTAACAAAAGGGAAATCATGATTACAAGATTTAAGATCAAAGTTCGAGATAACATGATTAGTTATGATGATGTTCAAATCTTGAATGATTTAAATCAGGAAGACGAAATCAAGGACAAGAATTATTCAGCACTACATCATTGGTGGCTCGAGCTTGTTGGGCATTGATGTTAAAAGCACGTCCTTGAGCCGTAGGAACCGGGATGACAAGTTAAGGGCATCGATTGCGAAAATGGTTCGGATCACCACATTGATAGCATGCACGACCCTGGATAATTGCAGGAGGATGTTGGTGGACTGGTGCATTAGTCGGAGCTTTAGCAGCACTCTTGCACACGTTGAATGTATGACCTAAACGACCACAGTTTGTGCATTGAAGACACTGAATGTTAGCGGGATGGTGATAATTGCAGTTGTTACACTGCGGATAGGGTCCAGCGTATGGCTTTTTCATCAGCGATTGGTTGTTTACTGCTGGTTGACGAGTTGGAGAGACTTGATTAATTGGTACAGTAGGGGTAATTACAACAAAGTTTTGAGATGTAGCCTTCCTCTTCTTGTTCTTGAAAGGCTCGGGTTGGTCGGATTTGACGGTTTCGTTAGGAAGTTTATCGGTATTCTTCTGCGACCCTTTTCTGGTTAAGGAACCAGCTTTCACATGATTATCGGTTAACTGCGCAGCCAGCCTAATAGCATCTTCTAGTGTCGAAGGATTCCTTCCTAACACCGTATCCTGAATCTGCATGGGTAGTCCACCAATGTATTTCTCGATGGCTCGGGAGGTAGGAGTAGCAAGGTGCGGTACCAAAAGGCTCAGTTCGTGGAATCGGTTAGTGTATGCTAGGTTCTCGCCACTGTCTTGAGTTAATTCCCAGAATTCAGCTTCCAGTTTCCGGACTTTATTTCTTGGGCAGAACTCTTTAGTCATGAGCTCCTTCACTTCAGCCCATGTTAATGCTAGGGCAGTTTCGGGGCCACGAGTTCTTTTCACTCCGTTCCACCAAGTAAGTTCGCGTTTCTGGAGAACACTTGTGGCATACCGGACTTTTAGATTTTCAGGTCATTCGCTGTTTAGGAAAGTGTTCTCGATGCTTTCGAACCATTGTAGTAATCCGGTAGCTCCTTCAGTTCCACTGAACTTGGTGGGGTTGCAAGAACTGAAATGTTTGTAAGTACAATTTTGGGGAGGGTTTGGTGCAGTTTGGTTTTGAACAGCATTGTTGCCTTGGTTCAAATGGGTAAGTAGAGTTATGACGACCGCAGCAACTTCACGTGCTACAATAGCAGCAATCTTACGGCCAGAGTTTCTAGACCGTGAAAGGATTTGACGAGAAGACATTCTGTAATATCATTAAGATATTTTATGAGAATTGGATTAATAGGAGTTATACCACATGAAAACAATAATCGGGAATTTGGCATAATAACAATGAGATGTTCCGAGTGTAATCGTTTGATTCGTAAATCAAAGCGAATACGCTGACTAATCAAAGTGTTATGTCCAACACAACCTTATTGAAGACATGCGTACCTATAAGCAGATACTCATCCCGAGGGTTCCCAGGTAAGGTAGACAGATCCATCGATTGATTTGGATTTATACGAATACCTTGCCTAGACAGAACACCTCGAGATACATGCATCACGCTCTTCCAGTATTACATGTTTCAAGTTGTAAGACACAGACTTTGATGAGATTTGAAAACCATCAATAACAATCGAGTTTTGGAGTTTGAAATCACTTGAATTAGGCACACAATGCCTTAGAATATGATTTAAGATTCGTGTGTACATTGATAAGATTCAAAGTATAAGAAGAATCACATAAGGCATATAATCACATAATCAAGTATAAACATATAAGGCACACAAAATCCTATCTAAGCATGTAAAATACATGAGAGGACTCATGTGTAAAGGTACTTAGTTATAGTCTAGGTCATTTCATTTCTAATAACCTAATTCCCTATAACCATGGTTCTGATACCAATCTGTCACACCCCGACCGACGGCGGAATCATCGGAGCGGACGAGGAAATGATTGATTGTTCATAACATATGATTGTCTAATAGTGAAAATAATATTAAAATCATATTACAGGATAGCATGTGTTTAACATAAGCAAATACAACAGTTGAAATCACAAATAGTAATTGTCTTTTGTTTTGACTAAGTCCGGGTCTTATATGAGCATGTACAAGTCCACTAAGTTGCTTAACCTGAAATCATGTGAGAAAATAAAGTCAGCTAACGAGTTAGCTGGTGAGTAATCATAGTTTTGAATATACATATAGATTGATTGATTGATTGAGAATAATCCAATTCACAAGGCAACGTTAAGACTTATATTGCAATAGTAAAGCATATAGATAAATCGACACAATATAAACCCCTTGACTTGACACTTGCATATAATAGACTCCACACATACACCATAGATTGACTCTTGCCTCTGGCACAATCACCACTCGACTATTCATATGGGGTGGGTTGGTATAATCACCACTCGTAAGCCATGTGGGGTGAATTATCCAAACCAGTAGATCTACCATTGATACCAAGATTGATTGATTGAATTAGGGTTTAACGGTCATCCAGTTAATCATAGTATGTTCACATAATTGCAAATAATAACATAAACTGTCTTGAATTGAATTTAGAATGAAATAACAATAGAATATCATGATTGAATATATTGTATCACATGAATTCCCCCAAATAAGAAATGATATAAAAGAGGATATGAATACTCACTTGATTGTTGAGATTTGAATTTGAACGTGATAGATTAGACACCAACGATTTTCCTTATGATTAACCTAAGGAACGGTGTCTTGAGTTAGGATAATAATAATGTGAGAATTAGGAATAGATTATGGTTTTCATTTAGTTTTGATTGGTAGTTTAAATTAATTAATTTATTTAGTTCGGATGTATTGAAATAAATAAAATAGATTTACTTCAAGTAATTATATAGAAATAATTCTACCAATACATTTGACCATTTGATTGATTGTTAGAAAGAATAAATAATTAATTTTATTAATTAATTATATATCAATTAATTAAAATATTTAATTATTTAAATGACTAAAAGAAATGAAAATGATTTTGGTAAGATTTAAATATAAAACTTTTATATTTAATCATGATTTAAACGATAATACATAGATATTATTTGAACCCATAATAATTTAATGATTTTAACTATTGTTCAAAGTCTTATTTTTTATAAGAAATTAAACTGGTTGTTTTATTTATTTAAAACAAATAAAATAAATAAATAAAATGTTAGAATAAATTTCAGAAAAATAATTGGGTAATCTTAAAAATATTTAATGTTTATAAAAACATTTTTATAATTTTTTAGAAATTTTTTCATAATTTTTAAAGCTTAAAAAGGCTTCTAAAAATATATGTGAGGTGGCCCGGGGTCAAACCCGGGACCTCTTGTTTGTCATGGGGACACGGGACCGGTGAACCAAGGTCGCAGCCGATGTTAAGGTCCGGTTTTTAATTGTTTTAAACACAATTTAACCAAACCCCCAAATTCACCTTCGAGCCCTAGTTTGATTTGAGCCAAATTGAAGATCGATTCGAGTTTGAATGCTTCTGAAATCATAGGGCTTTTGACCCTCATGTAAAACCGAGTGTGTATGCGCGTCAAATTACCTATATGGTCATGATTTGATATTGAACTCGTCACGAACAGATCCGCGAAAAAGGTGCCAATCGAATGATGCTCAAACAGTAATTATAATCAAATTAAACTTTAGGGAAGCTTCGTATGATGATGGGGATTAAAAGCCCCTTATTAGATCTTGTTAAAATCAATCGAAAGTTGGGTTTTAATCGAGTTGCAGGTCCGCGACTTCGAAGGTGGTCGGGTGTGATGTTTGTGCTTGTTTTAACTGAAATTGAATCCAAAGGAATGTTATAAACGATCTAAAGTGTGTTAGTGCCATGTTAATTCGATTATTAAAGTTCGTAGTGCGATCTATCGAGGTTGGTTTGGCCGAAAGTGGAAGACAGTGGTGGTGGTCTTCGGGCGCAAAAACAGGGAAGATGGGGGGTGGGGTTGGGTGGCTTTTTCGAAAATTACACAATGGTCCCTGAAGTTTCAATCAGTTGGTAATTGAAGTTTATAATTCTGTTTCAGTTTTAAATAATTTACAACTTAACCCCTGAAGTTTTAGAGGGTTATTATTTCACGTAAATTTTATTATTTACAATCTAAAGTTGTAAAAACTTGGATTATAATTGTTAATATTATTATCGTGATCATTATTATTAATATTATTATTACCATATTATTATTATTAATATTGTTAATATTATTAGAATTTTAATAGTAATAATTATTATTTTATTTAAGATTATTATCACCTTAAATTTTTATAATAATAAGCAAACGTTATAACACTTATAATGTTATTGTTATTAATTTGTTAATCACCCAAATTGAGTATAATGAATCTCCAAAGTTTCAAATTAATAATAGTATTTATGAATCATAATATTTTTATAATTTGTTCAATTGTTTAAAATAGATGAAAAATAATTCATTGTAATGAATATTCTAAAAATGGATTCGGGTTTGTATTTTGAAAATGGGTCGGATAACGAAAATATGCGATGTTACAGCAAAAACCGAGCAAAAACCACTTGTAACTGTCATACGGTCGTCGTATATACTGCGGGGTGAACTATGGTAGACTACTATTGCACTACGCCATAAAAACGTCACTGTTTTGGAAAGGTGGGCGTATACACGGTTAGGTGGGGTGTATACACTCAAACTTATTACTTTGCTTTGTTTCATCTCGTTTGATGGTGCTTTAAATGTAGTTATCTACTCATACTCGTACAATTTCAACATCATTACCCTACACATAAAACATGATAAAGTAACTAGCTTTGACATGAATTTTGTGCTATAATTAACAATTACAATCTGGTTAACTCACATGTTAACATCATATATCCATGCACACACCAAACTTTAAAGCAATATAGAAAACACCAATTTGTGACCCGTATTTGTGTCGGCAAATAAACGATTAACCCAACAGTAGTGATATGGCTTACTTACTTCTCTATGTTGATTATATTATTTTAACAACCTCCAACACTCGCCTACCACCACACTTTATCTTATCGCTCTCTCGGGAATTCTCCTTGACCAACCTTGGGTTATTACATTATTTTTGGGTATTGAGGTTACCGATACCAATAAGGGTCTGTTTCTAAATCGACAACATTATGCGGCCGACATCTTAAAGCGGGCTCACATGCAAAACTAGAGATAACAACTCTAAGCCCTCTACCACACCCATAGATAACAACTCCAAGCGAAGTGCCAACACCGGAGATCTCTCACCTACGGTACCTGAAAGGCACTCTAGATCATGGCCTACATTTATTGACCTCAAAATCAATCAAACTTACAACCTATTCTGATGCTGATTAGGGGAGGGGGTGCCTGGATTCTAGGCGTTCCACCTCCAGCTATTGTGTTTTCCTTAATGATAACTGGGTTCCTTGGTCGTCTAAACGCCAATCTACTATATCAAGATCCAGTGCTGAGGCTGAATATCGAGGAGTAGCCAACGTGGCTGAAGAACTAACATGGCTATGTAACCTCCTCCTTGAACTACATGTTACCATTCTACAAGCTTCCATCATTTACTGTGATAACATCTTTGCCATGTACCTGTCACATAACCCCGTCCAACACCAACGTACAAAACAAGTAAAGATCAACATTCATTTCGTACGTGAAAAGGTACAACTCGATTCTATTCGGGTGTTATATGTTTCTGTTGATTATCAATATGTTGATATTTTTATTAAGGGCCTGCCGTGCATACTCTTTAATCACTTGAAATCTAATCTATGCATTCTCCTAGCTACTGCTTCGATTGCGGGGGACTATTAGCGGAATTGATGTTTATCATGTTTATCATTTAATATTTTAAACACTTTGTGTTTATCTTGTATGAGTTGTATTTCTTTGTATATATCTCCATCTAATTAGGAGATTTAGTTTCAACTTTATCTTTGTACCGTGTGTATATATATTTTAGGTAATTTAATGAACATTAATACATACTTTGACTAACATAAATTTGGGATTCACTTGATCGAATTTGATAGTTTATTTTAAAACGATGCTCAAATAACTACTTTTAACAATTAGCAAAACCGTGCACATTACTAAATGTATTAAAGGCTGGTCGCCAAATTGGTGAGTAAAAAGTTTCCCTAATTTTGGAGGTTGTGAGAGGGATTCCCATCGAGAATGTCTGCTTCGATTGTTCCCATACGCATACTTGGTATCTCCTAAAGTGAATATAACGAAGCTTTAAACCCTAAAATAATAAAAACTTCTAATTAAACAGCTTTAAAAGATGCTTTGGAAGATAAATAGCCTCCGGTTCAACCAGAAATCAACCATGCTATGTATTTAATCATAAACTCTTTATATAATACGAGAATCTGGTCTCCCCAATAAATTTTCACTAGAACTTACAAATATGATGCAGATCTGACCAGGATCTAACTATGAATCAACTGTAGCACCTTATATATATACATATATATATATATGTATACACATACATACATACATACATACATACATACATATATATATATATATATATATATATATATATATATATATATATATATAGGGCGAGGATATTTTCAGGACTCATAAAGATCGCGAGAACTCCGAGAACTCATCCTATCCATTGATTTGTTTTTAATCAATTTATATTATAATTAATTCAGTAATGGTAATATAGTATTTTTAAGTTTACAATTAATGTGATTCTTTATTAATTTAGATTTAATATTGGTAAGTTATATAATAGTCAAAGACATTAATTTTTTTTAGTTTCTATTTTTTTTATTTCTAATTCAAGTCCATTTTCTTTTCTGCAAATTTTGTGAAACATTCATCAGAAGAGATTCATCAATTCTTCAAAGGATTCACAAGATCAACAATTCTTTTTTAACGTTTAAGTATTTTCAAGTAAGATCGCCCGCATATATATTTATTCTTTTATTAAAATTCGATTGAATCACTATAATTATTATTTTTTTTTGAATTTCATTTGAAGCTTGTCATTTAATTATAAGTGATTCTCAGAATCATCTTAGTTTTTTAAATTGATTCCTGGTTTTAGATAAGATTTGTTTATATTTAATATATTTTTTTGCCATTAGATTAGTGTTTCATTCGTTTGATTTTTAAAGAAATCATATATTTTTGGTGGTGTATATATAATGTTCTCATTACATTATTCTGAAACACACATCTGCTGATTTGGGTTTTTTCAATATTCATATGCTATGTCGAGTTCTAACAATATGAGTGTGAATATTCTTGCTGATGTATCGAACCTAGACCAATAGATATTCTTATGAACGACGTACATGAGTGTAGAAGCTTCGTAAGAATCGAGGATGCTGCGTGTTATTGTCACACCCTCGCTGATAGCGGAAACACGAGGGTGCGACGGACGGGATCGTCATAACACATTGGGGGTCTAAGAGAATCACTATAAGGCGTTCTCCGTAAATGGGCCATGACGACGCCCGACACATATGAACAAGTGTCAAGATCAATCACTCCATTACGAAAAACCAAATTGAAATATGTTCACCAAAAGTTTCAACAAAACCAAATAGTCCAAAACACAATAAATAGTCCAAGATCCAACAAGCACACCATCACAATATCCAGACATAATTGATCCAAAAGTGCCATAAATAAATAAAACCAAATAAAAGTCCAAAATAGTCTAATTGATCCACACTTTGTGAAACCCTAATCCTTGGATTTGTATATTTCTTCAAATCTATCAATATTGGGTTGTAATCTTGGATGACCTGCTCTTAAACGAAATCTTGGACTTATAAAATGTTTTGGAATTATTGAAATTGTTTCTTGAAAGGTTAAACGTGTTGAACGATCAAAACAATGAAATTACCAATTACCGTTGCAAACACAGAGACTAAGGAACTAACAATCTGTTTGGGACTGAAAATTAAGTAAACTAAGTGTTTAAATGAAGTTTTGAACAATTATAATCTGTAATAAAAGTTTTTTTTGTATATTCGGAATGATAACGAACTTATATTGGAATTTGAGACGCAAAAGAACGAAACTAACAAACTGGACAGGTTGCTGTCAGAAATTTGAGTCACCTTGCACATGTCATAACTTGGTCAAAATACGCCCAATTAGGGCAAACTCTAGGTCTAAAATGTATCTCTATGAGTCCTCTAACTAACCCAAGTGGACTCGTGTCGTTTTGACACCGTTTGGTCCTCCAAACGTAGCAAACAAAACAGAAGGTCAAAACTGACGAATCTGGGCAGCAGATTAGCTTGTATTCGTCTAGCCATAACTTCCTCATGTTTTATCAAATGAACATGATTCTTATTGGATTTTAATTTAAAGTCTCTTCTTTCAAATGACACCTTTTACGCAATGATTCGTTATCGTTTCGATCTCCAAACAGCCTATACAAGACTGATGCACAATCAAATATGTAAGCTAAATTATCTTGGTAAACTTAAAAGTAAGGGGTTGGAAATAAATAATCAAAATTAAGACAAGTTTTGCGTTTAAATTGATTAAATGTCTTTACAAAAGAACTAAACTAATAAGCATGACAATAGAAAACCTTGATTAGCGTTAAGGGCTGGACTAAAAGGATTACACCCATGATTGGTCATTTTATGCTATGGTAACCCTTTTTGTGTATTGTACTTTTAGTGCTTGCTCTTTGTTTTGTGAGTTTGGACTTTGGGAATTTTCTATTCTGTGGTGAGTTTCACGGCCCCTTTTTAACTATGTTTTCTTGGGGGAAATGCTTGCTCAAATATTTTGATCTACACCGGGTTATAAACAACTTGTGTGTAATTTGGGCCATAGGATTGAGTCTAGAGTTCTTAAAAATGTGTTTTTTGTACTTGGACTGTATGTGGACTGGACAGTCATGGAGAGGTATTGTTAGTACTAACGGGCTGACATCCCACCCTTGTTGTTGGTATGCTAGCTAAGACCAACTTGGCCTTGTGTGAGCCCTTGGGTGAATATAATCCGGTTGTGGACATGGGCATGACTATTGATTTGTATGGATTCTATGGCTACTATGTTCTCTTACTCACACACACTCTCTTTTCTGTTTTACATGGATACACCACATGTTTTGTACTTTAAACCTGTGAACTCACCAACGTATGTTGACCTTTATGAGCATGTCTTTTCAGGTAACAATGCATAGGTGGAACGGATGTGGACTTAGATGGGACCGCTCTCTCGGGAGCATTAGACTATTTTGGACTTTTATTTGGTTTTATTTATTTATGGCACTTTTGGATCAATTATGTCTGGATGTTGTGATGGTGTGCCTGTTGGATCGTGGACTATTTATTGTGTTTTGGACTATTTGGTTTTGTTGAAACTTTTGGTGAACATATTTCAATTTGGTTATTCGTAACGGAGTGATTGATCTTGACACTTGTTCATATATGTCGGGCGTCGTCATGACCCATTTACGGAGAACGCCTTATAGTGATTCTCTTAGACCCCCAATATGTTATGACGATCCCGTCCGTCGCGCCCTCGTGTTTCCGTTATCAGCGGGGGTGTGACAGATTAGTATCAGAGCCATTGGTTATAGAGAATTAGGTGGATTACTTGACCTAGACTATAACCTAAGTACCCACATGTAGTATGCATTATAGGATTCTATGTGCATCATTAAACATGTGTATGATATATATGTTAAGTTCTTGTGCATGGCAGATTGTCTTATGTGCTACTAGAGTTTTTATTTATGTGAGGAAAAAAAAGTAATTATACTTTTCTTCTAGGTCATGACTTCCAATGCTCGTTCTATTCCCTATTCTATCATCGAGATCTCATCTGACACAGAGCACGAGGAGCAGCCACCATTCCCGACGGTGCAAGTGAGCCGAGACTTAGTTGCTAGTGGATGTAGGCCGGTGACGAGGCCCATAAGGAGGACCTTTAAGCCATATGGATTTGGAGCACCCTGGAGAGCATTCGCTCGGAGGAGTGTCGTTCCCCATCTGAACGACGATGCCCCACCCCGAGGAGTTGCCAGAAGCTTAACCGTGACACCACCTGACTCATTGAGATTTGTTAGTAGTTGCGAGAGCCATGTGTGAGTTATATTAGAGGTAGCCATGCATCCACCCATATTTCGAGATGATGGAGGCAACATGCCTGCCCCTGCAGCCTTGAAGAGCAAGAAGGAGTTTGCACGCCGTTTGACTGGAGGACTTGTGGCTACGTGCACATGGGATTCCCCTTAGGATAGAGCCGCGAATGAGAGATGCAGATGCTGATTATCTTCCATTTTTCTTCCTACTATTTTATTACTTCGAATACTTTTATTTTAGGATCATTAAACTTAGTATAATGATTTTTACTTTTTGGAATTATGGATAACTAAAAATCATATTATTAATATTATTATCGTTTTGGATAATTATTGGTCTTTTATTATTGATGTGTTAGTGGAGGCTCAAATCCGTATGATTTTATTTGTATGTGTGGACATGTGGTCGATCACTGTGTGACATAAATATGTGAAATGTGTAGTTGTGGATTGAATGGTTTTGTGCTACAGCTTGTACTAATATAGTATATTTGAATATTAAACTATTATGTCGTAGTAGTTAATATGTGTAACCGTTTGTGGACTGTCTTATATTTAGAAGATACCACTGAGAAGAGTTACTCGTAGTTCCACCCGAGGAGGCGAGATTCCTAGGGGGCGTTGGACGTGACAGGAATGTCGGTGATCGGGGTAATGCCCCGCGTGGTAGGGGACATAGTGGACCAAATAATGAGAACAATAAGGCCGGCAACCCTGATATCACCGCAATCGTCGCTCAACAGCTAGCCGCATTGATACCTACGATTGTTACCCAAGTGAGTAACACTATCTTGAATAATGGTAATGGGGGTGAAGAAGGGGCTAAAGGTGGTGAAGCACCAGTGCAAAATGAGAATGTCGGGAATGGACATGTTGCTGCAAACGGTCCTGGTGGTAGAGCCGGTTGCACTTATAAAGAATTTATGAATTGCAAGCCGAAAGAGTGTGACGGAAAGGGTGGACCTATTGCCTTGACCCGTTGGATTGAAAAGATGGAGACTGTGATGGACATTAGTGACTGTGCTGAGAATCAGAAGGTGAACTATGCTTCCTGCTCTCTGGTAGGTAAGGCTTTGACATGGTGGAATACACAAGTACAAGCACGGGGTAGAGAAGTGGCAATGGCCATGACTTGGGCCGATTTTAAGGCACTAATAACCAAGGAGTACTGCCCCATGAATGAAATGCAGAAACTGGAACATGAATTCTGGAATCACTCTATGGTAGGAGCGGGGCATGCTGCGTATACTGACCGGTTCCATGAACTGGCAAAGTTAGTGCCACACTTAGTGACGCCTGAGTCAAAGAGAATTGAACGATACATTTGGGGTTTGGTACCGCAAATCCGGGGAATGGTGACTGCCGCTGCACCCTCGACTATACAGAATGCCATATTGAAAGCGGGTAGTTTGACAGATGAGATGGTTCGGACTGGGGTCTTAGGCAAGGGAAGTGAAAAGAGAAAAGAGACTGGTGAGTCTAGTAAGCAGGCGGGTGGTAACACAGATAAGAAAGCGAAGGTGGTTAAGGGTTATGTGGCTACACAACCAGCAAGGAAGGATTATGCTGGTGCTTACCCAAAATGCACCAAGTGCAATCGTCACCATCCGAATACTACACCATGTCTGGTTTGTTTTAACTACAAGCAAGTGGGACATCTAGATAAGAGTTGTAAGGTTGTAGTGAACCCAGTTGTGCCAATCAATGCAGTCAGACAAACAGGTGGACAACGTGGGTGCTATGAGTGTGGAAGTCTAGAGCATTACCGCAATGCATGCCCGAGATTGAACCGAGCACCGGGGCAAGCGGTCAACCAGAACCCTAGGAATAACCAACAAAATCAAGTGTTAGCAATCGAGGCGAATCCAGTACAAGGCAACAATGGAATCCTGCTCGTGGGAGAGCATTTGTGTTGGGAGCCAACGGAGCTCGTCAGGAACCACAAGTTGTGATGGGTACGTTTATCTTAAATGATCATTATGCTACAATATTATTTGATACCGGGGCGGATAATAGCTTTGTGTCCTCTGAATTTGTGAAAATGTTAGATGTGGCCCCCGGTTATATGTAAACCCCTTATGTAATTGAGTTAGCTAATGGTAGTTTAGTAGAAACTAAGGAGTTAATCTGAGACTATACCCTAATATTAGATGATCATGTCTTTAGCATAAATCTTATTCCTTTTGGGCTTGGGAACTTTGATGTAGTGGTGGGTATGGATTGGTTAATAGAGAACAAGGCTGAAATTGTCTGTAATGAAAAGATTGTACGATTTCCACTACCGAGTGGTGAGACGCTCGAAGTGTACGGTGAGCGGCCAGAAGTGCAAAAGGGACTTATTATGAGTATGAAGGCTGAGGCAAAGAAGATCGAGGACATACCAGTGGTGCGAGATTTCCAGGAAGTCTTTCCGGAGGATCTGGCAGGATTGCCACCTACACGACAAGTGGACTTCCGAATTGATCTGGTGCCTAATGTGACGCCCGTGACTAAGGCCCCGTATCGACTGGCTCCGTCGGAAATGCAAGAGTTGTCCAGTCAGCTTCAAGAATTATTAGATAAAGGTTTTATACGACCTAGTCATTCACCATGGGGAGCACCGGTACTTTTCGTCAAGAAAAAGGATGGATCTTTTAGAATGTGCATACTCTACAAAGAACTGAATAAACTGTCGGTTAAGAACAGATATCCTTTGCCAAGGATAGATGATCTATTTGACCAATTATGGGTCCGAGTACTTTTCAAAGATTGATCTCCGTTCGGGGTATCATCAACTTAGAGTACATGAGGAGGACGTACTGAAGACGACATTTAAAACTCGATATGGACATTACGAGTTCCTAGTCATGCCCTTCAGGTTAACGAACGCACCAGCGTATTTATGGATTTAATGAATCGCGTGTGTAGGTCGCATCTGGATAAATTTGTCATAGTATTTATCGATGATATTCTAATTTACTCTAAGACGGAAAAGGATCACGAAGAACACTTGAGAACAATTTTAGACCTGTTGAGTAGAGAGAAGTTGTACGCCAAGTTCTCCAAGTGTGAGTTCTGGTTACGAGAAGTGAAGTTCCTTGGGCATGTGGTGAATGAGGAGGGAATTCATGTGGATCCTGGTAAGATTAAGGCTGTTAAATCTGGGAGACACCCAAAACACCTTTGGAGATCAGACACTTTTTGGGTCTAGCAGGCTACTACCGACGTTTTATTGCAAATTTTTCGAGGATTGCACAACCTCTTAGACAATTGACTCAAAAGATAAAAAGTTTGTTTGTGGTGTTAAGCAAGAGGAGGCCTTCCTGACCTTGAAAGACAAGTTGTGTAACGCCCCAATATTAACACTTCCGGAAGGGTCGGAGGGGTTCGTGGTGTACTGCGACGCATCGCATCAAGGGTTGGGATGCGTGCTCATGCAAAATGGTAACGTGATTGCATATGCGTCATGAAAACTCAAGAATCACGAGAAAAAGTACACTACCCATGATCTCGAGTTGGGCGTGGTAGTTTTTGCTCTCAAAATATGGAGGCACTATTTGTACGGTGCAAAGAGTGTAGTTTACACAGACCACAAGAGCCTCCAACATATTTTCGATCAGAAGGAATTGAACATGAGGCAGATGCGATGGATGGAGTTACTCAGTGACTACGACTGCGAAATTCAGTACCACCCGGGAAAAGCTAATGTAGTGGTCGATGCCTTAAGTCGAAAAGAACGAATTAAACCCGTGCGTGTTCGGGCAACAAGTATGACGGTTCATCCGAGTGTAAAAACTTGTATCATCTCCGCCCAGGTACAAGTAATGAAGGAATTGAATGAAAAAGAGGAAGCACTGAGAGGGTTGGACAAACAGTTCGTGAAGAAGGACGATGGTAGGCTGTACTTCGTCAAAAGAATTTGGGTACCGTCCTTAGGAAATACGCGGGAAATGGTACTAGACGAGGCTCTTAAAACAAGGTATTTGGTACATCCTGGTGCAGATAAAATGTATCATGACCTTAGGGACTTGTATTGATGACCTGGAATGAAACGGGATATCGTTGTGTATGTGAGTAGATGCTTAACTTGCTCAAAGGTTAAAGCAGAACATCAGAGACCGTCAGGTTTGTTACAATAACCTGAAATTCCCGAATGGAAATGGGAAAATATTGCGATGGACTTTATTACCAAGTTACCTAGGATTAGTAGTGGGCATGATACGATTTGGTTATGGTGAATCGGATGACCAAATCTGCACATTTTTTGGCTATACGCGAGGACTACAAAATGGAAAAGTTTGCAAGGATCTACATCTGTGAGATTGTGTCTAGACATGGGGTACCCATGTCAATCATATCCGATCAGGACGCACGATTCACATCCCGATTTTGGCAATCCTTGCAGAAGTCACTGGGGACACGACTTGACATGAGTACTGCCTATCACCCTTAGACCGATGGTCAGAGTGAACGTACGATTTAGACCTTGGAAGATATGTTGAGGGCTTGCACGATTGACTTTGGTGGTAACTGGGACACTCATCTTCCATTGGTGGAGTTTTCGTACAATAATAGTTACCATACAAGTATAGGATGTGCACCATTTGAGGCCTTATATGGGCGTAATTGTAGGTTGTCGGTGTGTTGGGCAAAGGTTGGGAAAAGCCAAATGACTGGACCCGAGATCATACCGGAGACTACCGATAAGGTGTTTCAGATTAAGGATAGGTTAAAGGCGGCTCAAGATCACCAAAAAAGCTATGCTGACAATCGAAGGAAGCCATTAGAGTTCACTGTTGGGGATAACATGCTATTGAAAGTGTCGCCTTGGAAAGGCATCGTTCGTTTTGGCAAAAGAAGCAAGTTAGCGCCAAGGTACGTTGGTCCGTTCAAGATCATTGAACGTATTAGTCCTGTTGCATATCGGCTTGAATTACCACAGGAGTTAAATGGTATTCATGACACATTCCGTGTTTCAAATCTCAAGAAGTGCCTTGCTGATAAGACGTTGCATGTGCCACTCGAAGAAATTCAGGTGGATGAAAAACTTCGATTCGTTGAAGAACCAATAGAAATTATGGACAGAGAAATAAAGACGGTGAAGAGAAGTAGGATTCCGATTGTGAAGGTAAGATGGAATTCGAAGAGAGGCCCTGAATTTACCTAGGAACGAGAAGACGGAATGAGGATTAAGTATCCTCACCTATTTACGGATGACAGTGCAGTTGATAACTCTAGTTGAATTTCGGGACGAAATTCTCTCAACTGGGGGATACTGTGACATCCGTCACCAAAATGGGTACGTTGACTTTAGCATTGACTCGAGTTTTTGAATTTTGACTTTAATTTTTTGTCTTATTTGGGCTTGGTCTTAATTTATGGTTATTTCCTTGTTGGGCCCAAATTTTGGTAAGTGGTCCTACGTGTTATGATGGGCCTAGAGTTTATATCATTATGTGACTAGTGGCCTTGTCATCGTATGAGGTCCTATGTATTGAGCCCAATCAAGGTTTTTCTAAAGTAAAACATGAAATTACACCGAAATCTAACTAACTCTACATCCATGGGCTTTGCCTAAAGCCTAGTAAATAAACATAAATTGGATCTAAAAATATAAATTGACCAAATAATAGGGCATGTGATAGCTCGTTGGAACCGTTGTTGCGCGCGGAATTTGTAAACGTAAAAATTAGACGACGAGCGGGTCGAGACGTGATGGGATGCATGAGACGGGCCAAGGGCCCGAAGGCCCTTCTTCCTCCTTGTTTTCGGCTGCAAATGGGTTAAGGGGGTATTCCCCTTGCCTTGGCCTCATTTTCACAAAGTGTGGAATCCTCTTGAAACCCTAGCCACCTCCTTTTCAAAATTCTCTCTTCCTCCTTCATTCCATTCGAAAATTGTCCCCTCCTTGGTGCCATCCATCGATTTGATGATAATCAAGACATCCAAGGCATCAAACTAATCAAGTTTCGTTCATCTTCAAACCTACGGTAAGCAAAAATCGTTTCTTGATGGTTTTAACTCTTGCTCTATTGAAATCTTTATGGTTTTCATCATCTAAATACGAAATCTCCAACTAATATTCTCTTATTCTTTGTGTTGGGCATTGAATCGTGAAGATCTAGGCGTTACGATTGTCGGGCTCACTACTTGGTAAAACCCTAATCCTTGGATTAGTATATTTCTTCAAATCTATAAATATTGGGTTGTAATCTTGGTTGCATGAGACAGGCCAAGGGCCCGAAGACCCTTCTTCCTCCTTGTTTTCGGCCGCAAATGGGTTAAGGGGGGTATTCCCCTTGCCTTGGCCTCATTTTCGGCCGAAAACAAGGAGGAAGAAGGGCCTTCGGGCCCTTGGCCCGTCTCATGCAACCCGTCACGTCTCGACCCGCTCGTCGTCTCATTTTTAGGTTTTCAAATTCCGCGCGCAACAACGGTTCCAACGAGCTATCACATGCCCTATTATTCGGTCAATTTATATTTTTAGATCTAATTTATGTTTATTTACTAGGCTTTAGGCAAAGCCCATGGATGTAGAGTTAGTTAGATTTCGGTGAAATTTCATGTTTTACTTTTTAGAAAAACCTTGATTGGGCTCAATACATAGGACCTCATACGATGACAAGTCCACTAGTCATATAATGATATAAACTCTAGGCCCATCATAACACGTAGGCCCACTTACCAAAATTTGGGCCCAATAAGAAAATAACCATAAATTAAGACCAAGCCCAAATAAGACAAAAAATTAAAGTCAAAAGTCAAAAACTCGAGTCAATGCTAAAGTCAACGTACCCATTTTGGTAACGGATGTCACAGTTATCATAAGAAAAGCACTGTTTACAAAGTGGTAAGATCTTATTTACTTGATATTAGTACATAATCCTTATGTTGGTTGTAGTTTATAAACATGTCATACATTATTTTTTATGTGTATCTTATAAGTTTACATGTAGGTAAATCTGAGGTAGATTGTAGAAGCACATAGATTACTTGAGATTTATAATTATGCGTTACATTATTCTGTATATCATTTTTGTGAAACTGATATTTTATGTATGACGTTTATTGTAGAAGGACATATTTGTTGATTATTAGCGTCGAGTAGGAAACGTAAAGTGTGTTCAGATTTCAAGTTGCATCCCCGTAAACCTTTCCTGGGCTACAATTAACAATCCAATTGATTGCGGGGTGTTTGTTATGCGGCATATGGGAACCTACATGGGCAGCAAGGTGAGGAGATGGTCTTGCGGGTTCTTAAAGGAAGGACCAAGACAAGATGGTCAATTAAGGAAGCTAAGGGTGAAGTATGCATATCGCATCCTGCTATCAGAAGCTAACATACACAAGGACAAGATAATTACGGAGACAAGCTGTTAAGTATAAGTAGATTAATCCAATGACATGTCGTAATGTTTTTTTATGTTATTAACATCTTAAAGACTTTAGGATTGTTGCTATTATGGGTGTTTTATGCTAGTGGAATCTAAACATCTGGCGTTTTATCTATGATTGAATTATTTTTAATATATTATTAGGTGATATAATATAACATTACAAAAATAGATTGTGTGTGTTTAGAAGTAGAGAGTAAATCAGTACTAATTATTTTTAAAATATTATTTCATATGATTCTATTTGAGTTAATTTTTGAAATCCAAAAATTGTAGCCTTAGTGGCTATTTTCGTATAGGTAATTATTGTATGTATATGTACAATATTTGTAAGACATTTTAGGTTATGGTTATTTTTGTATATGTAAAAATTATGTGTATGTTGGTTTAATACAATCTTAAATTAGAATACTAGAAAAGAAAATAAAAGAAAATAACCACACCATAAATGAGATGACTAAATAAGTTTAACATATATGTAAATTGTAACTTACGCATAGGGCATGGCTATTTACGTTTATGTAATTACAAAATGATAACCAAATTCTAAATATTTTTATTTATGTATATGTAATTATACAATCTTCTGAGTTGATATCAATAGTTGAAATACGTATAGGTCATGGATATTTAATGAGAACATGAAGAACCCTTAGTAGCTTTAGTGGCTATTTACGTATATGTAATTATTCTATGTAGAATGTTGTTACACCATGTAAATATAACATGTATATGTAATTATAACATGATAACCAAATGTCAAGGACACATGATGATGTGTGTTGATATCAGTAGTTTAATTACGTATACGGCATGGATTGTTACTGAGAACTGGAATAAACCTTAGTAGCCTTAGTGGCTATTTTCGTATAGGTAATTATTGTATGTACATGTACAGTTTTTGTAAGACATTTTTGTTTATGGTTATTTTCATATATGTAAATATTATGTGTACATTGGTTTAGTACAATTTAAATTATAAGACTGGATAAGAAAATAAAATAAAATAACCACACCATAGTTAGATTATTTTAAAAGAGTGAACAAATATAGGTTATTTGAATATATTATTAGGGTAATTTAAAATTCCAGCATCGTAACAAAATCAAAACAAAAGGGAAAAAGAGTTTCAGATATAAAGCAATAAGAAAATAACCAATGAGATGACTACATATCTTCATGTTCAGACTCTTGTTGCCCTTTTTTTCTTCAGAGGACAATTACGAGAGTCATGATTATTAGTGTATTTATGACATGTCTTGTACCCTGCTCTGAGTGGGATATATTGGGTTTGTTTATTTGTTTGTTTGTTTATGACATGTCTTGCACAACCTCTTTGGTTTTTGACATTTATAAATTGCTTTCTCGTCAGGACCAAATATAACACCCGGATATTTTAAGAGTTGTATAAAGAAGAATAAAAGGAGGAAATGCAATTTAACCCAAGTTGAGAGGTTAAATATGTCAAAAGTACAAAATTTATAATAATTTTGTACAAAAGGTGGCATGGGCACCCATGTTGTCTGCACATTTCATTTCTTTCGATTTTAGAGAGAGAAATAGCAGAGAATTCGGGTTTTTGAAGAAGAACAAGAAGAAGATCGAATTCAATGTATGTTTAGGTGATTTGAAGTGTTCTTGACTGATTTTCAGT
This sequence comes from Flaveria linearis, assembly GCA_024085815.1. Taxonomy (NCBI): domain Eukaryota; kingdom Viridiplantae; phylum Streptophyta; class Magnoliopsida; order Asterales; family Asteraceae; genus Flaveria; species Flaveria linearis. The sequence goes on from CM044011.1 coordinate 31,575,604, forward strand.
CTCGGGTTTGTGCTTATACGTGTTTGTATGTTCGGTTGTGTGTTTTTGGTAGGTTTTTAGGTGTTTGAGCTCATAGCAAACGGGTTTGAAGGAAGTTATACCCAAAGTTGCATAAGGTGAGTTTCTAGGACTCCTTTTTAACATGTTTTAAACGATTTTAGGGCTAGAAATACATGTAAGGATGTTTTTACAAAAATGGGTTTTTCACCGTATGTGTATGTATGAATATGTATGTGGGTGGGTGCAAGTTTGGGTATGTGTATGTATGAATATGTATGTGGGTGGGTGCAAGTTTGGGTTTAAATTTGTTGTTATGTTCATGATATGATGCTTAGAATGTTAGTGTTAAGTGTAGATCATGATATATGTTGGATTAGGACTGATATATGTTGAATAGGTGTAAGTTGATTGCCCATGCGCCTAACGGTCAAATTTCCTAAGTGTTCCCAACCGCCCAGAAACCCAAACGCCTAAACAGTGCCCAACCGCCTAAGTGTCCATGCGCCTAAGTCAGGCCCATGCGCCTGCATAGTGCTCATGCGTTTAGAATCTACCCAGAATGGTTAAGTATTAGGCCATGCACCCTAATAGTGCCCATGCGCCTAGAAACTTCCCATGCGCCTAAGTGTTCCCATGCTTCTAGAAGGCCAAGCGCCTACATAGTGCCCATGCGCCGGCATGGTGCTCATGCGCCTAGAAACTTAGAAATATTTTTAAGGGGTTTAACATGAAGATTGATTTTTCTATAATAAAATGTACTATACGAATATGTTAAAATAAAAATTTTTCACGCTGACCTGGCAGCACGGCCCCAGCAAGGGGCGTTGCCCCTTGGACCCCACTAGAGGCTGCCGCCCCTAGAACCTCATTGTCAGGGGCTGCCGCCCCCGAACCCCCGCTGTCCCACGGAGGGTCGATTATGTTCTATGATGACTTATTAGGTATGTGTATATGTATGGGAATGGATGATGCATGATGTTTATGATGATTTGTGATGATGTATGATATGTTTTCTTATGCTCCTTATTATGTATTATTCCGTGACTTACGTATTATGAGTATGAGATGAACGTGAAGTATTATGTAACGTAAAGCGGAAGTTAATGTTAAGGATATGAGAAGCATAAAGAAAGAATGAATGCATGCATTAATGAACGAATGAATGTAATAAAAGTCTTGCAATCAATGTATGGAGGTTCACACCCAATGAAGGGTGTTAGCTCAACTGTGTGCGGGTTAGCTACCCTGGAAGGATGCATACTGGGGTCTAATCCTTTTGATTGACCATATGTATGAGATCTTGCCGCTTACCCCGGTACTGTGGTCAGGCCACCAGGCATAATGTATAGGAGTCTATTTACAGACTTCGGCCCAGTACCCGCTTTATGCATGACGGTGGGGTATAGCACATGGCATTGGTCCGAATTAAATTACCCCAGTACTGTTGTCAGGCCACCGGGCACAATGTATGGGAGTCTAATTATGGACTTCGACCCAGTACCCGCTTTATGCATGACGTTGGGATATAGCCCGTGGCATTGGCCCGGAATGTAAGAAAGATAACGAATGATAACGATGACGTACGATGATGAATGAACGAAAGTTAATGAACGATGATGAAGATAATAATAAGATTATCTATTTGTACATATGATGTATGAGCACATATGAAAGTAAAGAACGGTTTTGAATGATAAGTGAAATATTTTATTTATAAAACTAGAACTCACTCAGCAACGCTGACTTTTATGTGCTTCCAGTTGGCAGGTGATTGTTGCTGAGGATGGCATGGGGTAGCTACTTGGCATTTTTGGGATGGCATCCATTTGTATAACAATGATGTTTTTGTGATGTAATGCAAATTATGATATTTTGTAACAATTAACTACATTGTATTATTTTACAAAAACGTTCATTAATATATGAAATGGTTTTAATTAATTTCCACTGCGATGTTTTAAATAAATGTATGGTTTATGTGCGATTAATGACCAACTGTGAGGTGCCCGGGAACGGGACCTTACACCAAACACACATCTACTAATTTTTTACATCTTCTTTTTATTATACCTTGTTCTGGAATGTTAATATCTATTGGATTCGACGCGTCGTTCGTAAACCGACTAAAAGATCAGTTATATGCTATACGTTCACTTCTCCTTTCTACATACACGTGAAACAACATAAGCGTATACATAACAATCATATAGAACATAACATACATATACTCAACAAAATAACATATACACATACTTGACGACATTCTTAGGAGCGACACATTCCAATGAGTATAATATCCTGAAACATTGAACACCTCAATTACATATCAACAACTTCATTTATTTTCATCAATAACAATATCTACATTCCTGTTGTATATCAACACAAATATGGTACTGCTAATCTTCATTAGTAACAAACATAACAGTTTCTCAATTAAAACATCATTTCTGACAGAACACATAAATTACACATCAACAGTTTCTGCTCATCTTTTTTAGTATATACATACCCTCTATATAACACACATATGGTACTGCTCATTTTAAACAATACCAAGCATAATTCTACATGACTACTTATCAAGTATTTACTAGTACTTACTTAAACGTATAAAGGATCTATCTTTTTTAAAATTGTAGTTACTATTTCAGACAACATTTCCATATAAGTAAAACTTTAACATTAACATCTACCAATTTCACATCAACATTTCATAGATTCAATTACACTTAACAATGTTATTAACAACCTCAAATATATATAACCTCAATTTGTAGATTAGTGCCCCTCTATTTCTGCTAAAATTTTGCATCTATTTATTTATCTAATTCATTTAGAAGGATTTTCTATGTCTAATACAAAACTGTAATGACAAATGTCCTCTACATCAAACTGGCTTTATTAAAAAAGTTTACCAATTTCTTTACCCCATCAAATGTTTCCACATACGTAAATTAACCTGTTAAACAACCAATCTATCAAACCAATTTAACATCACAACCTCAAATCCTCAAAAGTTTAGCACGAATTTAAAATCAAGACACGCCTTGTAAAACCCTAAAATGCCTACACTCGTTTCACTAAAAAACCCAATTCTAAGAACATTCAACCATCTGCATTTTGAATCTATACAAAACTCCAAATTAAATAATAACTATATCAGAATATGTTGTTAATCTTCTAATTAACACTTAATTAACTTAACGAACAATATTGCATGTACGATTAACCCGCATTTCAATTTCACACACAGATCTTCGGACGAAGAACGACATCTATGAGAACCAAATAACATACCTGGCTACACTATCGATGTTCAATATCCCGCTACTCAGACTTTTCTCAGCTTAATTTTACATAAGGGGATTCCTTTGTATCAGCTGCAGGTATGCCACTGATCTCTGATGATCTTCTATTTAGTTAGAAGATTATTCTCCCCGAAGTTAAGCAGTTTCCTTACACAGGAAACATGTACATTTATGGTACTGCCCTTGAATTAATATAAAAGACATTTGTTTGAATTGTCAATTTACATAAATGACCCTTTTAATCTCAGCCACACATTAATCTAACTAATGGTCATTAAAGGTTTTTACGGTTCTTATTAAAAAAGGAGTCCTGCAATGAACCGGACCCTATATATATATATATATATATATATATATATATATATATATATATATATATATATATATATATATATATATATATATATAGAGAGAGAGAGAGAGAGAGAGAGAGAGAGAGAGAGAAAGAGAGAGAGAGAGGAGGGATCAAATGAAAACCATCATTTTAGAAGAAAACCAAAAAAACCATTGTCAACCAATCACATAATTTCTAGTAATTTTCTTATTTTTATTATTAAAAGGGTATTTTAGTAAAATAGCATATCTTGTATTTTAGGTAAATATATCTTTTTAGAATTTAAATACATTCTTTAATGACTTCTTTTTTATAATATCGTTTAAGATATTCAAACAAGATGAAATTTCATGTAACGCCCGGATATTTTTTTGAAGCCGACGAAAGAAGAAAAGAAATAAAGTCCCGAATCGGGGGATCAAACTCGCCAACATGAGAAAGCTGGGTAAGTAGAGATATTTGAAGGGAGAGGGCAACCCTTACCCTCTCCCCACATCCATATTTTCAGCAAAGAAAAGAGAGGAGAAGAAGAAAGGGAGAAAAGAGAGAAAAAGGCTTGGTTCGAGTGGGTTCGGGCTTGGAGATCATCGTGTAACGAGTCTAAACGAAGCTCTACTTCTTGGTGTTGTTTGTGTGAGTTCTAGGACCCCTCTTTTACTCATTTTCAACTGATTTGGGGCTGGAACACATAGTAAACCCGTTTTTGTATGTGTGTGTGTTTGATCCATTTGGATATGTTTGCGTGTGATGCGTTTGGAGTTTGTTTCCAGGCTTGTGTGTAATTGAATGGTGTTGTGGTATGAATTCCTAAGGTTTAGGATGGTTTATTTGGGCTTAGAATGGGTTTGGATGAGCTTGGAGGTCGAAAATGGCAGATTGGGTTCGGGATGAACTGCATTCTGCATCAGTTAGGGCTAGGCGACCGACTGGAGGCCATACGGCCAAATGGGGTGCGATTGAGGTTCAGTCGCACGATTGAGGTTCAATCGCGCGACTGGAGGGCCAGTCGCATAGGGAGTCATGCGACTGAGAGCCCATTCGCATAAGTACTCATCCGCATTGAGTCCATCCGCATGAGGTCCATTCGCATAGTGTCCATCCACAAGAGGTCCATTCGCATAGTGTCCATCCGCATAAGGTCCACTCGCACAATGTTCATTCGCATGGATGTCCATTCGCACGAGGCTTAATCGCGTGGTGTTCATTCGCATGGGGTTCAGTCGCATGGGAGGCCCTGCGACTGAAGGGTGCCCATACGCCCACGTAGGGCTTGCGTACCGGAGGAAAAACGTAGTTTAAGTACTGACTTTCGGGGAAAAGTGCAGATGTAAGTTTTGACGTGGAAGTTCCCGTAAGTTCATGTAAGATGACTGTTGAGGCCTTAGTGGTTATGTTGGGCATGATGATATTATATGTTTATGTTTGATGGATGTTATGTATGTATGATGGTGCCATGTATGGTGATGATTTGGTATGTAATAAGTTTATGTTTACGTTCCTGTTATGTATGATTGTGGCTTTACGTTAAATGTTTAGGAATAAATGAAAGTATTATGTAACGTAAAGTGAAAGATAATGAAAAGAGGAACATAATGAAAGAATGCATGCATTAATAATGAATGAAAACAAACGTATGAGGTGAGCGACCCTGCTGTCGCAACAGACTCGAAACGAGATCCTTGTCATTCGACCCCGGGCTTTGTGCCAATTAGAAATGAGGCTTCGTGCCCGGAATGGTGGTTTCGGACCACGGGCTTTATGCCAACAAGCTTTGTGCCTAGAACGGTGGCTTCAGGCCACGGGCTTTGTGCCAATTAGTAAAGGTGCTTTGTGCTCGGAATGGCGGTTTCGGACCGCGATGGGGGAAAAGCCTGACAGGATCTAGAGTTAGTACCAAACGAGCAAGATGATAAAGTATTAAACGAACGAAGTGACAAAGCATAAATGAACGCTAACGAAATATAATAATAAAATACAAAACGGGATACTTGTCATTCGACCTCAGTAATCGTGGTTGTGTGCCATGAAGAAGGTAAAGCTTGACAAGATCTAGATAGAAGTGAAAGATAATAAGTGATGTACGAAAAGTGCAATAAGTACGAAATGTGCGAAATGTACGAAACGAACGATGATGAAGATAATAACTATTACCTTGAAGTACGTATGATGTGTGATCATGTGCGATAGTAAGAAAATATTTTTTTAGAACGAAAGGTAATATAATGTTTTGTAAAACTAGAACTCACTCAGCAACGCTGACTTTTTATGTGTTTCCAGTTGGCAGGTAACGTTGCTGAGGATGGCACGAGGCGGCTACTCAGCTCTTTTTGGATGACATTCTTTTGTTTAACGCTTTTGCATTGTAATACGAACGAATGATATTTTATAATGAACGATGTATTATTTTGCAAAAGTGTTTATTTAAAGGAAATGAAATGTTTGCTTTAAAAGTTTCCGCTTCATGATTTTAGTAAAGTTATATAATTATGTGTTTCGAGTGCGATGAATGACCAGCTGTAAGCGTCCCGGGAACGGGGCCTTACATTTCATCTGTAGATTTCTCCATCATCATCTCTAAACCTCATCATTATCATTTTTAGGGTTTTCATCAGCGCCATTTTTTACAAGATTATACCCATCTCCATCGTCATTTTGAAAACATTATTTGAAGGTTTTACACAAGATACATGCTTTAATGGTTTTTGAATTGAAGCCCCAGAAATGAAGAACACGACGATGATCATCGAAGAAGATGACTATTATCTTCATCATTCCTTATATTCACAAATGATGATGATGTTGATAGGTCATAGATGATGAACCATGAAAGAAAACCATGATGATCATCAAAGAAGATGATGAAGACGAAGAACATAGTGAAAAGGCAAAGAAGATGACGATCACAAAAAAAACACAGTGAAGAAGATGAACACTACGATTACGTATACGTAACACTTTCGTTACGTAGTGAAGAAGACAAGCACTGTGGTTACATATACCTAAAACCTTTTTTACATATACGTAACACTTTTGTTTCATATACGTGACACTTTTTTACATATACGTAACACTTTTGTTACATATATGTAACAGTTTTGTTACATATATGTACCTCTGTGCTGTTTTTGTATATGTAACCTATTGTTTTAATGTTTATATAACTAGAATATATGCATGTGTAAGTTTTTTATTTGCATATATTACTTCTTTTTATTCACACACATATATATACATATATTTAGGTTTTTTAATGGTTTTCGTTGTTACTATATTTTGTTACATGTATATAAGTGTTGGTATGTATATGTAACTCCACTGTTACATATATGTACTTTAAAAATTATTTATAGTATTAAAAAATTTTTTGGCTTAAAATATATATGTGTAACTCATTCTGGATTTTCATATGGGTTCGTTGACAATGATACACATAGGATGATAGTGTTACATATACGTAACACACAATGTTACGCATACATAACACACATTGTTACGCATACGTAACACAATGTTACGAATGCATAAGTAGTCATTTTCTTTATTTTATTTGTTTTTATAAGAAACACGATGATCTAATTTTTCAATTCAAATTAAAAAAATAATACATTTGACTATTTAAGTTTTTATTAAATATAAGATCGATGTGAGAGAAAAATGGAAGATGAGAGTAAATTTAGGAATTTTGTTAATTATACTTGGTAGTTACCAAGTTAATTATTTCGGTGTTCCTAATTTGACCTTAATGCATACTTAAACACTCATAATCTTTTATTTAATTACTAAAGTGTCACTAATTAATCTCAACCATTTATCAAAAAGATCAATGGTGAATAAGTGGTTTTCTTGATTTTCAATTATAATATGGTTTTCATTGGAACTCTCCCATATATATATATATATATATATATATATATATATATATATATATATATATATATATATATATATCTTATAATGTAGGAAAGATGGATAGAATAGTAATTTATATTTTTTGTAAGACGCGACCCTTCAGCTGCCGCCCTCACCTCCACCTCCATCTCTTCAGCTCACCCTCCGGCTTTCAACCCTTCCCCTTTAATGGCAATCACTTCAGTTCCATTATTGCTTTAATTCTATCATCGGTTTTAGACAGATATTGAATTAAATAGAAAGGCGTTGAGAAGGAGAATGAATCACAGGGAGATGAAGATAAGGCAATGCAGGTGTGGGCGCCAAATCATACCAACAACGTCACCACATCACCGAAGGCTACCACCACACTAAGAACACCGACACAACAACACCTCCGTACCATCATCGGCTTCCACCGCACTAATAGGAAGTCGAATTCAGATTGCTTTTCTTGCAATTATCCATTGGGCGCCCTAATGTTACTGCTGATAACATAATTACTATGTTGTTGAGAATGATGTGAAGCCGATTTCTTCAGATTTTGTTGGATTCTCCAAAGAATTGAATCAATTTAATCTAAAGGTACTAATTTAGTTGGGTTTTTCTTATTTTGTCAATTCAATCATCGGAGCCACTGAAACGTCTGAGTAAATCTCCATTCAATGGTTTGGTGGGATGAAACTACCATTGAATGGTTGTATTTGTTTAAAGATTACCCCTTCCCCCAAACCTTTACTTACAGTCGGTCGATCGTACATGAGTTTTTACCTTAAACAACCCTATTTTATCTTTTAAGGAGATGCTAACATAAATATGTGTTATCATGTATGTGATTTATTAAATTTTTTATTGGGTCTATATGCGTATGTGTGTCAAAAAGATAGAGAATTTTATGATCCTTCTACGTAGCACATTGTTTTATTGCTCTTTGTGTGCACTAATTTGTGCTGAAATTGGTAATCTTGTTGACATACATGCCTTTTGTTTTATTCACAGAATGTCGTATGTTTCTATATAAAGTGTGACTTCTTTACTAATTTTGTTGTGTAGCTTCTACACTAAAATGGAAATCATACTTGCCTTTTTAGGGAATAGAGGTAGGCAGAGCAAAAAAAAAAATTACAGAATATTTGAATTCAGGATTGAATTAATTAGACCACTTCTCTTTTGTAAATAAAGAGAGTTTATATATTTAGATAATTGGTATTTAGTGAATACTAAGACACACAGACTTTCCACATCAATTAGGCAGCAAGCATAGTCAACATAAAAGATTCAACAACATCTTTACATTATCAACTGGATTACTTGCTTTTTGATCACATTTACTTGAAGATCCATGTGTGCGTGAAGCACCCTTTGACTAACAAAAAAGGATTACACACTTGCATAAAAATGAACATACTACAAATCATATACTTTGAAGTTTGCCAAGATATATGAAGGGCTATATGTTTCATTTAAACTTCACATATTGTTTTCTTCTGTTACAAACATCATACATAAAATTAGTAGGTTATAAATCCATACATGCTACTTTTTTTGCATTCATGTATTCTTGATGTGGATATGTTTGTACTTTGGTAAATGGGGTGGAGGAAAAGAAGACAAATATATTGCTAGACTTGGAAAACATATAATTTATGTGTATGAAACTGAGACCTTTCACTCTTATCAATAAAAAATCCATCATAGATTTAAAGTTGAAAACATCATGCATTTTAATTGCTCACCTACTAATTTTAATTTTTAATGTTTTGTTGCTGAACTTGGTGATGGATAAGTTTTCTATTTCGTGCTCTTTAGTTTTGACTAATGGTGCATAGTTGGCAAGCTAGATAAACGAGTCAAGCAGTTTAGTTCAAAACCTTATCATACCCTACCCAACTTTTCTAATTTTGGATTTTGTCCTCGTTAGCATTCTGAATAGTATGTTAGCTCATTCTTTCCGAATGCTTTTGAGTGAATACAGTGAATGGTTATGAGGTATCACCTTCGATATAGTATGACCTACAATTATAAACTAATTAATACATATTCTTAATGAGGTTAGTCTAGGGATAGATTAAGCTACAGTTTAAGCGGTTATGACGCATATATGAATTCTCTTAAAAGAAATGTATTAGATAATTTATCTTAATTTTTTATTGAAAGATTTTGCAGGAACTTTGTGTGTCATTGTTTCTACCAAATGAGATGACATCCATCTTTATTGGCTAATACTTCAGGTGAAGCCATAATTCCTTATAAATGGTTTCTATAACCCTTGCTCACTTGCACCAACTGGGTTGTACCTCGGTGAGACTAAGTACATGGCTATCCATGGAGGCATGAGCTACGATTCAAAGGGAAAAAGGTTATAAGTTTTAATGTTTTTTTCCTTCACTTCCACTAAATTGAGGTTGTCCTTTGTTTGCTAGATTATAGATGAAGATCTGTACACAGCCTTTGTTTTCTTCACTCTTTTATTTTAACTATTCTTTTCTTTTACTTTAATTTTATCTAATTCAATTAAGATTGATTTATACTGTTAGTTTTTTATGCATTGTTTGTTTCCTGTGTGACTCTGATTGAGTAGTCTGTAAGATTTTTTAATTTGGATATTATTGTATAATCTGAAACGTCAATTACAACTGCCTCATTCAATTTTCAACAGTCAACTATTTGGAGATCATATGCATTTTTCTAGAGTTTTAAATACTTAACTACAGGGTCAATGTAATTCTTAATCTGGGTTGATTTTTGTTTATGCTTCTTGACCCAGATCATTGCATTTTTGTGTTTGATCTTTTCTATAATCAGGTATTTACGTAGATATAATAAGAGGATTATTTATATACTAACACATTTAAAAACTACTTTTATGTTGGATTTCTTTTATAATAGGGTATTTACGTAGATATACTAAGATGATTATTATATATTAGCACATTTACAAACTACTTTTTATGTTGGATTTCTTTTATAATAGAGTATTTACTTAAGGTACTAAGAGGATTATTATATACTATTATATTTACAAACTACTTTTACAGTACTTATTTTTTAATTTTTTTTAGAAGTTTCTCACGCATGAAACTTGCACTTATGGATGTTGTGTATTGTGTATCGGTAGTTTCCATGAAATAGTTCATGAAATAGTTCATGAAATAGTTCATGGACCTGAGATATTTAGGGTGTGGGTTGGTTTTAAATCTCATTCATTAGTTGTGTAACTTTTAAACAAGTATTGGTTTCAAAACTTGCATTTTGTGATTGCCGATAGTTGAAAATTTTGGTTTGGATGAATTCTAAATTGCACAAGAACGTGTCAAAAATATAATATGACATGAGAATTTCAGACGTCAAATCTTTTTGTTGGATTTTTAGGAGATCTATTTTCACTCGATTATGCTAATAGCGTGTATATTTATTATATATCCTATAGATGCACACTCAAAAGTTTGTACATGAACTATAAATGAAATAGTTACGTGTGTGTTACATTTATTATTTATTTGTAATCATGTGGCACGAGTTTAAATGATCATATTTCTCTTGGGAATTCATGGATCTTGCTTAAGGCAATGTTTCTATGTTCACATGATATTGCAACTAGCATGTTTGTTCTTACAAAACTTTTTACCCATTTGCAGGCATTAAAATTCGCATTTGCTTAACTATGGCCACAAGAAGAATACCAAATTTTGTTTTTTTAGACTTCTCACGTGAGTCATTGAACTGTGTTCATAATTTGATAGCGTATTTGGTTCCTATGGATCCACATTACCATTATTGTTGCAGCTTTCCTTGTATTGAAAGGAAGCAGAAATAACAAGAATACCTCTACTATCACCAAGATAGCTCACAAGTGTGATCTTCTACTTGGTTTGATTGTTTATTAATTTTGATTCATATTTCAAGGCATACGAAAAAAGTTATCGTTCTTATAAAGTTTAATCTTGTTGATCTCTCAAATTGAAGTAGACGTTAAAAACTCTTGATTTATATCATGTATTTTCAAGCTTTTCTTTAAAACACAGTCCAGATGAAATTTCTTTTCCTTTATTATCGACTATAATTTGATAACAGAACCATAACTCAATCATATTGATTTTAGTGAAAGTGTAACACTGTAAATTTACAAATGATAATAACTTGCTCATATTTTACACCCGCCGCAAAGCGCGGGCTTTTTGCTAGTGTGTATATATATATATATGTATATATATATAAGGGGAGGTTCTACTAAAAAATAAATTTTACCTAAGAAGGATAAGAAATGATCTTAGTCTTCCATTTCTTAATCAATGTCTAAGATGATAATGTTGTAAATAAAAAGATGGAAGGGTATTTTGGGTATGTAACCACTTTTGTTGACTTTTTTGAGTTTCCCACAATTTTTTTAAACGCTTATAACTTTTTCATGCTAGATTATTTTTTTTAAAAAAAGTTTGCACCATAAAATCAAATATTTTTTTCTTTTTAAATTGAGTATAGACTTGCTATATTTTTTATATAAAAAAACAAATTAGGTGAAATTGTGCTGTATTTTAACGTTTTTGTGTTGTATTTTATAAAACAGCACAAAATTGTGCTGTATTTCATAAAATAGCACAAAATTATGCTGGATTTCATAAAACAGCAGAAATTTGTGCTGGATTTCATAAAACAGCACAAAATTATGCTGGATTTCATAAAACAGCACAAAATTGTGCTGGATTTCATAAAACAACACAAAATTGTGTTGGATTTCATATTTTATAAAACAGCACAAAATTGTGCTGGATTTCATAAAACAGCACAAAATTGTGTTGGATTTCATAAAACAACACAATTTCTGCTGTATTTCATCAAAACAACACAAAATTGTGTTGTATTTCATCAAAACATAATTTTGTGCGGTTTTACGTACCATGTTCTATGTTGTTTTACGTCAAACAACAAGGTCTCATGTGTTGTTTATGAGGTGTATTATGTCAAAATATTAAACAAAATAGAAATAACACTTTTTTTGCTATTTTAATGCTCACTATTTGCGTTAATATAACACGTTTCGTGTTGTTTGGCGTTAGAACAACAATCTATATATTGTTTTGTGCTTGAACAATCAACATGAAAACTAATTGTGATAAAAACGAATGACATTTGAGTATCATTGATCATTAATAACATCCTCCGTCATTATTCATTATCTCCAATTACCACTATCATTAACTACTGAATCTTTGTCTTAAAACACTGCTAATTAATAACCACCGATTCTCAAGTTAACATCTCTAATCACCGATTAGTTGTTGTATGTAATTATGAAGTTTAAGACAACGAGATACTTTAGGCTTTAGTTGTATTTTGAGGTTAATTTTTTCATCGGATTTGTGGGTGAAAAAAGTGTGTAAAAGAAATGTACTACATTTTTAAAAGGAGATAGAGAATTAGATTAAATGGTTAATAGACCAAAATACCCTTTAATCCTATTTTCTAGTTTTGACACATGTCACCACCTCATTTCTTCTTAGCCTTCTTAGCCAAAATATATTTTTTAGTGGAACCTCTCTCTCTCTCTCTCTCTCTCTATATATATATATATATATATATATATATATATATATATATATGGTTAGGATCATTACAGAACTATTTTTTATTTTCAGAATAAAAGAACTATTGATTTACATAAATGTAAATCAAGTCTGGTGAAACTTGAACAGTTTTACGTATGTGTATATTAGACCATGAATAAAAAACTATGTAAAACAACTATATATCATCAACCTTAACTTACATTTATGAAATCAATGATTCGTAATATACAAAACAAACAAACAAACCCAGTATATCATACTCGAGAGCAGGGTCGGGGGTGATTCGTAATATACATATATGTAAAAAAAAACCATTTTATTTATTTTATAAATTATACTTTGTTAAAAATACTAATAAGCAAAATACTTAAAAAAGGTAAATTACACGATCCTCTCATCTCTGCGGTTTGCTCAAACGAACATGGTGGTTTAACGAGGGTTACAACAAAGTAACTTCCAATCGAGGCCTGCATTTTGCAAAGCAAAGTCAGATCAGAGGCCCCAAAGGATTGAAGATCATTAATGGAAGTCGAAGGCAAGCAGCAGCAGCAGCACCAGAAGAAAAACTGGATGGTGGAACCAACCATTGACCTCCCTGTTCGCGTCTACGCCGATGGCATATACGACCTCTTTCACTTCGGTCACGCTCGTTCCATTGAACAAGCAAAAAAACCGTAACTTCCCTCTACGGATCTGCTTTTTCATTGCTTCATGTTCATGATTTTATGTTTTTTAGACGATAAGTGAAGGTTTGGGTTGTGAATTTTGCTTTTGGTGTTGATGGGGATGGCGGTGATGTAAACTAGGGTTTCTGACGTTACTAATTGCATTTTAGACGATAACTGAAGGATTCATACTTCATACCAAGTGTTAATTTGCTAATCACAGAACACATATTGATTGATCTAAATTCTGGAATTGTTTAATGTTTTGGGGATTTGCAAGATTGTAAACAAACAAATGTACCCGGTGAAAATCTACTCATAGTAAGCTATTGGGGGTCTAAGAGAGTGAGATGAGTGTAAAACTTTCCTCCATCCCAAGAGATAGAGAGGCTGCTTTTAATGAGACATTACGCCTAATAAACATATTCTTAAGGAAACATGAAGTAAAGAGTAGGCAAGGAAAACCAAATAAAAGGTACTAATAATAGTAATAGACTACCAGTAACAAAAAGTAGTGATAAAACTACTATTGACAGTAATAGCAGAGTAGAAATAGAAAAGAAAAGGCACGAGCCACCTTGAAAGTAACTGTCATTTACATCAGAGTAGAAATACAAACAAAAGGGGTAGGAAAAAACTAAACTAAGCTAAGCTAGCTAAGACAAGCTAATGCCTAGACAAAGCTTAGACCTTGGTTTTAAAAATAGCGCATGAGGCGCGCTAAGGTGTGAGGCTCTAGAGGTCATAAAAAACGCCTCAAGGCCTTGAGGCGGAGCCTCATGCACATCTAGGTCAAATAAATTTAGTAAAGATTGAGGTTTCTAAAAGGGTGGTATGTAGAAACAAGTCAACAACCAAAGGGATGATGAGATTATGAATGATTTACATAATAAAAAAACCCAATATGTAAAAAGGTTGAGACAGATGCAACTTTTAGTTGTACGTATGGCTTATTTGGTTTTATATAGAATAAAGCCTCGCATGCATGAGCCTCTCGCCTCATGCCGACAAGCCTCACACCTCGCTCCTAGGATTTTCAAACCTAACAAGCCTCGGAGCGCCTCATGCTTTTTAAAACCAAGGCTAAGACAAAGTCTATATGCTTCTTTCAAACTTCATTAATTTTGTCTTCTCCAAGAAGTCCTATGACCAATCATGAACTTGAAGAGAGGCAAGTCCAACAATCCTTCCTAGTTTGCTCCTTGGTTTTAAATTGCGCGCATTAGACTTTTTAATATAAATCCTGGGTCAATTTTTTTCTATTAGGTGATATAGTCAAAGTTTATGAAGTTATCTTCAAAATGAGAACTCAAAACTAGATCAGTTTAGTTTATTCTTCAAGTTTATTGGGTACTCCATGTTTCTTTTATTAGGTCCTTCATGTTCTTTTGTTTAGCTTACTGTGACAACAAAATGTGATGATATTTACGCATGTTTTGGAAATTTAGTATTTTTCTAATTAAGAATGCATCGCATACGTGTTGTGCTTGCATGATGCATCGCGCGCTGGATTTTGGAACCAAACGCAGCAGAGCGCATGGCATTTAAAACCAAGGTCTGCTCATCACATGTCAATTTAGGCATGCCTATGCTCCTCCTTCCCTCTACTATGAGGGTTTCCATGGTTCTTACTGTTGTTGTCATCTATCTTCTTTGCACATGCCTAACTATCTTAATCTTGTTGAGGTGTGAAGGCCTTTGTGCTTTCGGATGGAGTTATGGGCCTGGCCCATTGAAGCTTCTTTAAATCTTAATTATCTTTATATATAGAGCATGTCATTGAAGCTTCTTTAAACCCTAATTATCTTCTTTGCACATGCCTAACTATCTCAATCTTGTTGAGGTGTTGTCATTGTATTGTCATTGATTTCGGATGAGGGTTTCCATGGTTCTTACTGTTGTTGTCATCTATCTTCTTTGCACATGCCTAACTATCTTAATCTTGTTGAGGTGTGAAGGCCTTTGTGCTTTCGGATGGAGTTATGGGCCTGGCCCATTGAAGCTTCTTTAAATCTTAATTATCTTTATATATAGAGCATGTCATTGAAGCTTCTTTAAACCCTAATTATCTTCTTTGCACATGCCTAACTATCTCAATCTTGTTGAGGTGTTGTCATTGTATTGTCATTGATTTTGGTTAGTGGAAAATGCATATAGAGACAATACTGTGTCAAAAGGATTTGGATATGGTACTGGAAAAGAAACCGGAGAGTATGGAGAAAGCTAAAGAAGCAGTTTGGAATTCCAAGGACAAGAAAGCTAGAGCGGCTACTATTTTATCTTTGACAAAGAGCGTTGCTTTTAACATCATGAAAGAAACCCCTGCAAGTGGTATGATGTTGGCTTTATCAAATATGTATGAAAAGTCGTTCTGCAGCTAACAAGGTGTTCTTGATGAGGGAACTACTCATGAAGAGAATGAAAGAGAGAAGCTCAGTCACCTCCTACATTAATGATCTGATGTCTATTCTTACCAGATTAGAATCAGTGGGAATAAAATTTGATAATGAGACTCGAGCTTTGGTGTTGCTATCTTCACTGCCTCATAGTTGGTCCGGGACTGTAACTGCTGTTTCAAATTCTATGGGAGCTAACGAAATGACATTTGAAAAGATCCGAGACATTGTGATAGGTGAAGACACACGTCTGAAAAAGTGCAAATGTTGGATTATCTACTGAGATGTTACATGTTGGCAGGGGGAGGGAAAATAGCCGAGCCACTGGGAGTCGGGAAAAGAGTTCAACTCGGACTCGAAAAAATGTGAGGTGCTGGATCTGTAACGAGGAGGGACATTTAAAGAGTCAATGTTCAAAGAAAAGTCTGAACATTGCTGCTAAGGATGTCAATGATGGTGACGTGTTAATTTTTCAAGGCTGAAAACAGTGTGGATTCTTGAATCATGGATTCTTGTTCTTCGTTTCACGCCGTACACAGCGGTGAAATGATGATGAATCTAAAAACAGATGATTTTAGGAAGGTATGCCTTGCTGATGGCAGAATGCTTGATGTAATAGGCATGGGTGATATTGAATTGTTGACTCCATTAGGAACTACTTGGAACTTAAAGAATGTCAAGGTAATTTCAGGTTTGAAGAAGAAATTAATTTATGTTAGTAAATTGGATGAACTAGGACTGGAAGTCAAATTTGGTGGTGGTAAATGGTGGGCAATCAATAGGAACCGGGTGATTGCTTGTGGTGATAAGCATGGGTCATTGTACATGGTGGAGGTACCTGCTGAGGGACTGATCAACCCGGTTAAGCAAGTCAAAGTCGGGTTCGCTAAATCTACTGCTAAGAGAGTTCATTTTGCAAACATGAAGTCTGGAGCAAAGATTGTAGCTGAATGGGGTCATAAGTCTAAACCAGTTAGAGTATTTTATGACAGTGGGAGCATGTGGCATGTTCCGGGTACAGTCTAGAAGAATCGTTAGAGTTTTGAAGACTACGACTGGAAAAATCTTTCCTGGTGATTGTTTGCTGGATTTGGAGAGTGTTAGTGATTCTCGGTGTATCTCTGAATCTGGTGGATCGTGTAAACCTGTTGAGACAGAGGATTGTTCGTTGGTGGAATTTGCCACGACTGGGTTGGAGCTCGGGGGAGCTTCAACGGGCCCTTTCAAGTAATTGATAAAAAGGGGTCTCTGCAACTAGGGGATTTGGATTGAAATCTTAGCTTGTTCTTTGGAATTAAAGGCTTGGAGGATTTCTGTTACTTGAAGATTACTGATGATAGGGTTGCTTTGTACTTAGATGGCTAGCTGGAGTATTCGCAAGGCCTTCAAGTGGGAGATTATTGAGGTGTGAAGGCCTTTGGGCTTTCAGATGGAGTTATGGGCCTGGCCCATTGAAGTTTCTTTAAACCCTAATTATCTTTATATATAGAGCATGTGATTGTATTGTAATCTTGTCCCTTGAGCTTAATAAAAATACTTAGTTGCAGAGAGTGGACGTAGGCCATCTTGACCGAACCACTATAAATTCTCGTGTTCTTATTGCTTTCGTGTGCGTGCGTTTAACAATATGTTTATTTCTGCTGCGTAAAGATACCTAACAAATCTCCCCTCTTGCCTTATTAGAAATGTGTGTCACCCCCATTTTTCCCTGAAAAACTTCATTTTTTATCCTAACAATAGTTCAATCGAATAAATCACCAATTAGTATTTATCATTAATTCCTACCCTAACAATATTACTAATTACATAGGTGGTAAGTACTTAAGTGAATCTGTTATTAATTCCTACCCTAACAATATTACTAATTACCTTAAATCTTTTTTCTATTCTCAATTTACTGATCTTACAATTTGTCTTTTGAATTTAGGAGTATTAGGAACTGTGGGCATTTTGAGACTGTTGGCATTTTGAGACTGTTTCTTTTGCATTCCTGCTTCAAAATTTTGTTTTCAAGTTCTGCTGAAAGAGTAGAGATTTGTTGAGTTCTTGACTAGATATTCAAAGAAGGTGTAAGTTGTCTCTCTAGAATAAAAACATTTCATTCTGGGACCATAACTATGACAGTATGATGTTTTGGGCAAGTGCTCTTTGACATCTTCGACAACCATGTATGGTTTCTTTTTCCATAGTTTAGAATAATGTAAAGTAGAGCTAGGCTATTGAATGACCTTCTGCTGCTTGGTTACCCAAGCAAGGATTAGGTGAAAGCATAAATTTGCGTATATAAGTATAGAGCATAATTATTTCTAAACTATGTGAACATGTGAGAATTATAATTTCATGCTAGATTTTTGGATACTGCTATATTTCAAAATATCTCGTTCCACTACTGTTCCAGTGTATCGGTTACTCAAAAAATCTTTAAAGGTTTCCGTCAAAAGTGCATAATCAAACAGTTACTTGCTAATTAGAGTAGTGAGAGATGCTTTACTTCTAGACGGCCAATTAGGCATGTATTGTACCAAAGGGAATACATAAGTGTTAAAGTTTAAAAATTATAATAGAGTAGAAAACTCTATCTACCAGGACAAAATCCTGCTGGTGGTGAATTGTTAATTTAAGAAAATATATAAAAAAAAGGATGACATAAAATTTCATCTGCGATTAAGTAACAATCTGCTAGTAATTTCTCCCTATTAACACTAAATTAATTAAAGATCCACAACATAACATACTAGTTAGCAAGTAACTCTCACTAATCAGTTTCCCACCAGATTACTTTGTAATTCACTCAAAATTTTCACAAAGTTCTTTCATGTCAATAGTTAATGGCAAGTTGGAGTTTCTCCTTTATTCCTCTCCATCATTGAGTTAATTATTCAATCTAATTTTGTTTAATTCATAATGCTATGCAGTATAAAACATGTTAGCCAATCGTGCATATCTTGTTATGTTGTTTTATCATCCTATGTATAGGTTTCCAAATACTTATTTGCTTGTTGGATGCTGCAATGATGAAGTCACCCACAAGCTGAAGGGTAAAACTGTCATGACTGAGCAGGAGCGTTATGAATCTCTTCGCCACTGCAAGTAGGTTTGATTTATTTGCTCAAGTTTCATGCTTACAATATTAAATATTAATGTTACATTTAGTATTGAGTACTTAACCAAGACTTGCTGTATTTTACTTTGTTTTCTTTTATATAATTTTTGAACTTTCATGTTTATAAGGGAAGCAATTGACGATCATGCCACAAATATGCATCGTGATTGGATTTATGCAGCTGGGTTGATGAAGTTATTCCAGATGCCCCATAGGTACTTACACAAGAATTTATGGATAATCACGCAATAGATTATGTGGCTCACGATTCTCTTCCGTAAGTATGTGTACACATTCTTGCATACACACACATGCACATACATGCATACACACATGCATACATGCATACACACATGAAAAGCAGACTGATTTTTTGTCTTGCCTAGGTGCACCTTTTGCCTATAGCATACTACTATGAATGGGGCTCTAGTGGAATGCACAAAATAAATTTATTTTTCACTAAGAGTTTCGTGCACACAAATTTTGATTGCTTGTGATGTATTAATTGTATTTGACTTCATCCAATCAGTTATGCTGATGCAAGTGGTGCTGGAAAGGATGTCTATGAATTTGTAAGTTGAACTTAATCAATAATATGTTCTCATCTTTAACTATATTCAATTAGCTTAATTTGAATATTTTTATATCCTGTTATTTATGTCACTTTTATTTTTACTATGATGCATTTTTTTATTATACTTGCATTATTTTCATGCTTAGGTCAAATCGATTAGAAGATTTAAAGGATGGGATTTCTACATCGGATATAATCATGAGAATTATCAAAGATTACAATGAGTATGTGATGCGCAACTTGGATTCGAGGATACTCAAGAAAAGATCTTGGTGTTAGCTATGTGAAAGTGTGTTTTTTTATAATTTAATATTAATCAACCATCATCAACTGCTGTGTGTTAACTGTTATGTACCTCAGTTGATTGTCACCTCTTCTTTTTGGTCAAGAAATGGATTTTCTTTTTCTATTTTGTTTTAGGAGAAAAGACTGAGAGTGAATATGGGTTTAAAGAAGCTGCATGAGAAAGTAAAGAAGCAACAAGAAAAGGTGGAAGAAAAGGCAAGTATTTTATATTTATTTGTAATTTCATTACTTGCAGATTAGACTAATAATTGTAGGCTATTGGTAAAGGCATGGATGTTATTTGAATAGACTATTTAGGTTATAGGATCACTGGTTAAGTGCATAATTTGACATTAATTTGTTCCCCGGGAGATAAATTTGCATCCCATTTAAAGGAAAAGAAAAGATAAATTTGTGTATAGGTTAGGTATCATGGAGTTGTAATTTGTAATGCATCAGGCTTTCTTTTATATAGTTATTTCATTTTCTTGTGAATGTGTTTACTCGGGTTGTGTTTATACAAAACAAGTCGATTAAAAAAACGTAGCTAAAACGAAACATGTTGGGTCAAACGGTTTGATAGGTCACCCAATTTAATGTTTAATACGTACAACCTTTTTGAATCTTTTTATTCAAGCACTTTGTTAGTTTGAATCTTTTTAATACGTACAACCTTTTTGAATCTTTTGTTGTTGTGATCAAATTCAACACCTTAATTATTTATCAATGGGGTTTATTTGTTAGAAACTCATTATACGATGATTTACCTATTAATGGGTCAATTATGGTTGTCAAAAGTCATCTGAAATGTATTCAGTACTTCAAGTGCGTGAAACATCCTAAATCACATTACAAAAATATGTGTTGTTGACTTCAAATGTTCGGCACCTAAGGGAAGAACATAACCAACATGTTGCCGAGGGAACAACGATTAGAGACCGAATACAAGAACAGTTAAAGGCGAAAGCGAATATTAGGGGACTTGCTTATGACAAGAATGGAGATGAGCTGGAAATTGATAATGATGACGACGACAATGAATATTATATCACTGATGAAGAAGACACCTCCAGTGGAGCAGAAGAAGCTGTATCAACATAATTACATCAATCTCTATTTTTCCCTATGTAAGTTTGCTCGACTCTGTGCGGACAATATAGGTTGTGATATAAGTCCGGGGTTTTACTGTATGATAAGTTTGTGACCCATTTTCGTTTCTGTTTTCTTTCACAAGTGTATGAAATTTGTTGTCACGTTTTAGTTTATTGAAATGATTTAATGTAAATCGTCAAATGTCGACCTCAAGATTGCCCATTGACAAAATAAGTTGTTGGCCGAGTAATGATATTTACTCCTAAAGGGTGTTCTGAAACCGGACCAGACAGCTAAGTTCGTCAAAAAAACAAGTTGTAAATCATCTTCGCCCGTTTACAGAAACAAAAGGAAACCTTATGTTCGAGTAACTTAATGAATTAAGTGTATCAAGCATCTTGTTCATAGAATGTTGAGGACCGGATCAACAGTATATCAGTATACAACGTCCACTAAAAAGTTATACGTAGGAGTTTGGATTATATTGTAATTATATTAAAGTTTGTTATTTTAAATGATAAAAGTTATAATACACTGCTTAGGTTAATAATTTAGTAAATTTCCTGAGAAACCCGACCCAAAAACTCAAGACTGGACTGACTCGACCAGTTTTACGTACACGTGGTCCGATCTTTGGTCCTATGTTTGGAGCTATTTTGATCTTATGCCCGGTCGGTTTGAGTCTGTCTTATTCGAGATTATCCTATGAGTGAGCAGACTTTGCGGCCCAGAAATCGACCCAAAAACCCAAGAACGGATCGATCAAACCCATTTTACATACGTGTAATTCGGTTAGAGGTGCACACCAAACCCGGTTCCCCGAACCCGACCCGGTTTGAACCCGGTATTACCCCAAACCGGTTCCAACCCGAAAAAACCCACCGGTTCAGGACCGGTTTTGATTTTTTTCACCCAAACCGGTTTGGAACCGGTTTTGATCCAACCCGGTTTGGAAACCGGTTCAAAAAACCCGGTTCGGAACCGGTTCGGACCGTTTTTTTATTGACCGTTTAAAAACGGCTAATAGCCGTTGGGAGCTATTTTTTGACCGTTTTTTCCACATTTTTTGGACCATTTTGCCCTTATATGATAGTATAAATAGGTAGTGGGTGTAATGGTTTAGTCACAACACTCAAAACTTCAAAAACGCTCAAAAACGTGCTTAAAAACGCAAAAACGCTCCTCACTCTCAACTTTCTATTCTCTCAATCTCTTGAATTATGGCTTCTGAATCTTCGGTTCCAACCGGTGGATCCTCAAGTGCCGCTACCGTTGTTAGAATTCTTTCAACAACGAGAAACCAAGAGATTTGGTGTAATTTCGACTTATGCGAAATGTCGAATGGTCAACATAAAGCTCGATGCAAGGCTTGTGGTTCGTTTTTCAAGTCGGATTCAAACTCGACTTTGAGAAATCATATGATGAAATGGTGCAAGTCTTTGAAAAGTACACCGAGTCAAGGGCAAACATCAATCGGAAACGATGGTGGTTTATGGAACTTCAACGTAGATATGGTTCGAGATAGAATGGCAAAGTTTGTAATTCAAGAAGGATTACCGTTCGATCACTTCGACAACCCTCGGTTAACAAAATTGATTCAAGAAACTCTTCAACCACGCTACACTCACGTAAGTCGCACCACTCTTAGACGTGATTGTTTAAATCTTTGGAAACAAGCAAAAAATGATTTAAAGGTTTTATTTGAAAATTTACAAACCGGTGTGAACTTAACTACCGACGTTTGGTCCGCCCCACACGGTTTACCGGAATCGTACCTTTGCGTCACGGCCCATTGGATAGATCCAAGTTCGTGGCAAATGATGAAACGTACGATTGCGTTTGAATTATTTGGATATCCGCATACCGGTGATAACCTATTTCAAATTTTAGACTATGTAATCAAAACATATAAATTAGAAAACAAATTTTTTCAATGTCATTTGATAACGCCTCGAACAACACATCCGCCATTGAAAAATTAAAAATAAAATATAAACCGGTTTGTGACGGCGTATTTTTTCATTCAAGATGTGTTGCACATATTATTAATTTAGTTGTGCAAGATGGTCTTGGCGTTCCTGAAGTTGAAGATTTTAAAACGTCTTTTAAAAATATGTTACGTGACGTTTTTAAAACTAGTAGAAAAAGATATGTTAATTATAGAAAAATGTGTCACGATACGAATTCCATTTGTTTAGGACCAAATTGGGATGTCCCGACTAGATGGAATTCTACTTGGAAAATGTTTAATAGTGCTTTGCGTCAAAAAGAAACGCTTCATGTTTTCCACGATGGTCTTGCGATGCGGGGTCGGGTTGTTCCGTTTCCGTTAGAGGGTTGGGAATATATTCAAGAAATAACTCAATTTTTAGAGCTTTTTAAAAACGCAACTACAAAATTGTCGGAGGTTTATTATCCGACAAGTTGTCTAACACTTCATCAAATTTATTTAATGACCCATAAATTAAGTGAATATGAAGAAAGAAACGAAATGTTTTCAGCAATGGTAGCGCCGATGAAAGAAAAATTTAAAAAATATTTCATTGAACTACCCCCGGTTTTTACGTGTTCCGCCGCACTAGACCCGTGTTTAAATGTTTCGGGGGTAGAAACTTTAATAGATGAGATAACTTATGATTTAGATTTACATGATTTTGATCCATTTTTTTAATGTTAATACAAAACAAACATTTAATGAAATTTTTAAAAAATTGTTTAATGTTTATGTTAAAAAATATGGTGCAACATCAAACATCCACCGACCTTCGAACGTGGAGTCGAGTTCGTCGAGCTCAAGTAGAGACCCGATGATTAGTTTATATAATACTTTGAGAAATGAAAACAGTAAACGTCAGAGGGGTAACACCCCAAGTAGCGAACTCGGGAGGTATATGGGAACCGATTTTTTAGCCACTATGTCTCCCGATGAATTCTTGAAATTTGATATTCTGACATGGTGGAAAGGAAAGGAATCACAATTTCCGGTCCTAGCCGCCATGGCACGTGATTTACTAACCGTCCAAGCTTCCACGGTAGCTTCGGAGTCTGCATTTTCTGTTAGTGGCAGGGTTTTATCGATTAGAAGAACAAGGTTAACTCCAACATCGCTAGAGATGTGTATTTGTTTAAAGGACCACTTAGATGCGGCCGAACGAAGACAACACATCAAACCTTGAAGAAGAAACACCGATTGAAGAAGAAATACACGAGCACGAGGTACAAACCGAACGATCCTCACCGCTATCCGACGAAGAACTCGCTTATGATTTGTCTCAACGCATTGACACACAAACCGACGAAGACGATTAAATTAGACAAACTTGTATTCGTAATATGGATATTTTGTTTTCTTTGGTTTAATTTTAATGTAATTTTTATTGTTTATTTTTCGTAATGAATTAATTGTTTACTTTTATGAATTAATGTAATTTTTATTTGTATTATGAATTTTATTATTTACGTTTAATTAATTTTTATTTGTATTATGAATTTATTAATTTTATTAAATTAATAAATCAAAATTTATAATTAATTTGTATATAATTTAAAGAGTTAAAAAAAAATAAAAACCGGGTTTGGAAAACCGGTTCTGGAACCCGACCCGGTTCGGTTCCAACCCGGACCGGTTCCAACCGGGTTGGGTTTTTCGGGCTTGAAAACCGGTTCCAACCCGAACCGGTTCTTGGTCAAAAACCGGGCCTGATCGCGTTGACCAAACCCGAACCGGTTCCAACCCGAACCCGGTTCGGAAAAAAAACCGGTTTGTGCACCTCTAAATTCGGTCTTTGGTCTTAAATTGGGTCTATTTTGGTTCAGTCCGGTCCAGTTTGGGCCGGTCTGGTACGGGCCAACCATTGAATTTGCATACCCCAAATTAACAAACCAAAAAAATGCTTTATACCACTAACTTTTTATTTGTGAAGAGCAAATTGCATTAAAAATAATCAAATTTGATTAGCTTTCTATGTCAACCAATGAACTTTGAAAGAAAATATTTAAAAGTGGTAAATTTTCATTTTTAATATTTTAGCTAGTTTATAATGCTGTGAGAAAATAAATACATTGATATGAGTAGAAAAATATAGGTTGTAATTAACATGTTTCTATACGGCTTGTAGTCTATTTATATGTGTGGTATATATAGTGGTGTCTTTTTTTTATTGGTTTGAGAGTTCGAGTCTTATTATGGATAATGTTATACAATTAGTAGTAGATTAGATATGTGTGTTTATTGAAAAAAATTAAAATATTTTTTAAAAAATATAATTAAAAAGTATAAAAACAACCATTGATATTTATTAGTTTATTCAGGGGAATATTCCACCTAGAAATTATTCCTTGAGTAAACCATTTAAAATACCAAAGGGAATTACAATTGCCGGCCGCATAAGAAAACAATTTGAGGATTATTTTGGATTTTAATTAGTTTAAGGGCAGGATGGTATTACATCCAGACTCGATAAACAAATCCTTTGAGCAAAAGAATACGAGATATAAGGATAATACTGGTTGTATTGGTTTGTAAATCATCGAATATGTTAATTTATATCCTCATAATACCCAAATTAACTGTTACAGACTTATAGCTCGTATTACTTGAGGCCGTATTGGACGATGTTGATCGTATTGGTCTAAGTTTTTTTTTCTTTAGATTTTTAGCTTTCTTGTTTATATTTTAGTTGTTAATATTTTATGATTTATTAATTTATATTATTTTTTACTTTTATTTATTTATTTATTTATTTATTTATTTCATAAAAGTTCAGACTGTTACAACCAGCTTTTTCCAATACGGACTCAAAATAATACGGGCCGTAACAACTAATACGAACCATATAAGGATATGGATTGACTGATTTTATATCTTGTATACTAGTACCACTAGTATTGATTAGTATGACCCTTACCCAAAGTGTTTAGATGACACATTGGGTGTATCTATAACATACTCTTTAGTTTAAATAAGTTTCTTTAAATTGGATTTTGCTACAAATGAATTCGAATTTAAACCCGCCCAAATCAAATAAGAAAAATCTATTCATTCGGGTTAAGTCAAATTAAAAAACTTCTAACTTTATTTCTTTTTTTATTTTTCAAGCAAATTACATAAATGACATTTCGAGTCAAAAGATTAAATTGTCATTAAGTACGATGCACATAACTACACTTCATAGACAAAAGTAAATAGTCATCCATTAAAGGAATGCAATATGTTACAAATTGGTTACATAGACTACGTTAAACTCGTAGTTTTAGATAAATGTAGTTTTAGATAAATGATGATAACTGTAAATCTGTAATTTTATCTTAGTTTATTGATTTGTGTTAAACCATAAACACATGGAACCTTCGAACTAAGACAGGGCGTGGTCGAGATTCTACTAACCTTTCTGTTTATTTAGTCTGTGAAATTAAGCTCAAATGCACATAACAAAAACATCATTTGATTTATTTTTCGTTTAGTCGATGTGTATATTTATTTAAGGGTGGGGTTATTCTACAAAATGTATTTTTGCTACAAAATGTGAGAATACACAATGAGGTTAAAAAGTCACAAAAAAAATTATATATCACAATCTAAGTCAAATTTTAAAATAGTATTTCGGAGTCTCTGTTCCTCTCGTCGTCCTCTTTCAGGAAAAAATAATAAAAAAATTTCATTGTGTCATCATTGTGTCTTTCATTATGATGCAATGACGTCATTGTGTTTTTCATAAACGACACAATAAAAAACGTTAATTTTTTTATTTTTTTATTTTTCATTTATTTTTTCTTAGTGAGGACAGCTAGGGAACAAAAGCTCGGAATTACTTTTTTGAAATTCAATTTAGATTGTGAGACATAATTTTTTTGTCTTTTTTTGACTTATTGTGTCTTCTCACACTTTGTAACAAAAATACACTTTGTATTTGAACCTCTTTCTTTATTTAATATAAATAGCAATATAGTATAATTATATTCCTTTTAAAGTTTAAACCAAGATTACCTTGAAGTATGCTATCGTGATACAATTACAATTAGTTTGACCATTAAATTGGGTTGTACTACAACAACTACAATTACAATGTAAGAAATTATTATTGTTTGATGAAAATCGAAGGACATTCTGTATGAAAAAAGTACGTGAATTGATAACTGAAATGAGTATAGATATAAAGATTGAGATGCTAAAGGTTTTTATTGGATAAGAGAAATTTTTTAAAAATGATAATTTTTAGTTTAGTTATAAAGATGTAGATGTAGATGGATGAACTACTTTGAATGCTCTTATAGACCAAATAGTTAACACTCGTTTAGTTTTCATCGCATTTTTAAAGTAATGAATGGTGTAAAAAGATATAAAATTTAAAAATTTTAATATACTACACCTTTATTTTGTAAAATAAATAAATAATATATCTTTTTTGAACCGCTAAAATATCACTGGCAGACCATTTGACCACTCGATCATATCCATTCCTCGAATACGAAACCAACACCACCCTCTAGTGGGCGATCGAGAAAAAACGTTCAGAGGTAACGTAAAATTTTTTTACCGTACATTTATATAAATAAAAGAAAAAACACGATAATAAAAGGGTCCGAATGAAAATCATTCAAAACAAATCCGAAGGAATTAAACTCGAAGCAATTGAAACAGAAGGAATTGAACTCGAAGGAGTTGTTGGCCCGATATCATAATCAGTTGGTTGCATATCATTATCATTATTAGAACTAATACTTTCTCTTGAAATTTTCTTTTAAAAAAAGTTTCAATTAAAACTTGGTTTTTCATCTTTCAAATCCCTAATTTTATAACAAATAACACACTAAGATTACAAATTACACTTAGAAATAATACAATTCAAATCCTTAATTTCAATATCAAATCTCTAATTCATATTTAAAATCCCTACTTCATAATTCATATATTTAATTGCATAAACCCTAAATATTAGAAATTGAACCAAATAACCATTAACCAATATCCTCATCTTAAATCTTTCATGTCACTAATTTTTATAACAAATAACACTTAAATATTATAAATTAAACAATATAAACCCTAAATCCCTAACTTCATAGTGTAATAAAGAAAAAAAGTTAGAAAATTTACCTTGAATTCTTGTCTTTTGATTTGGTGAAAGCAGAAAGATATTCATGGCGGACCGGTGGCAAGGCCGCCGTCGCCGCAGCACGGCGGACGGCGGGGGCAGTCACTTTGGTCAGACAATAGTTGGCTGGCCACAGGGACATAGGCTGTTGGGTGATCATTGACAGGGTGAGGTGGTAAGGATTATGGGTATAAGTAATTATTTTTTTCAAGTCATTTAGTTTAGGTTATGAGTATTTGAGCTTGTAAACTTGTTAGGTTTTTAAATTGTTTAATTTTTGGACTTATTATAATTTTGGGCTTATTATAATTTTGGGCTTGTTATTGGGTATTTTGGGTTTGTTAGTCATTAACTTATTAATGTTTTTATAAAATGTAATGTGTTTTATAAAATATTAGACTATTTTTAATAAAATTTAGAACTTTGTATGAAGCGTTGAGATTAATTTTTTTTGAAGTTAACGTAATATTTTCTCATGAGTAACGTTAAACCGTAAATATTTTTTTGCATATAAACGTAAAATTTTTTTTGCACTACCCGTAAAAAATCAAGTAGCGGAGACTACCCCTCCACATAACATATGTCCGCCCCTACCACCCTTTTTAGGAATCTCACCTTAGACGAGATAATCATCTAACCTAACTTGAAATCTTTATTATTTTTTATCACATGTGAAACTTGAATCCATTAAAAATAATATTAAGTAACTCAATTCAACCTATCATTGGTAAATAGAATAATATAAAGTATAGTGAACAAACGCCAGCATTCTTTTACTTTGTTCGCTAACTAATCATTTTGCTTAGTATTAAATGTTACTGTACCGATGGTAAGTGAATTAATTAAATAATTTAAAATATGATTATTAACAACGTTCAAGTCGTCCACGCAATTGCATCGGGAGTTTTTTTATTTGTACGCATCTGAAAAATATTCTTGTAGATTACGCATCCAATAAATATTATTGTAGACCTATATCTCTTACTTAGAATATAAATAATCAATACTCTTTCAATTCAAATCACTGATCACTACAAAGTTCAAACATATCTACTGATGAACTTGAGACACTTAGTGTTTATCCTTATCAAATTACTAAATAGATACGAGTTCATGTCCTAAAAATTAAACAATATGTAGATTTTAAAATACGTGTGTGTTTCGCGTCAAAAAAGTTAAATATATCAACACCAACACAACAATACTTTGTGTAAAAACTTGCAATTTATAATTGTTACCTCCGGTTGCAGATTTTTCTTTTCCTCTAAGTAAGTGCCATATCATTTGAAATTACATCATTTACAATTATTGTCAACACTTTCAATAGCCTAAGCAATCAAACAAACTCAATTATTTTCTCAATCATCTCACCTCTATGGTTGGAAATTGTTTCAAAATTATTATTATTTTCAATGAATTCCAGTAATCAATGAATGAGTCATCAAGAAAACGTATATAACAATTCCGCAAAACAGTAATTTCATTTTCCAATGGATCTTCTCCTCTACCTGTTTCCGTCATTCGTTATCGAGTTGAACGTCGAGAGAAGTAACTAATTTGCTGATATTTTCGAAATATATTATCCTATATATTTAAAAAGAAAATTAAAGAAATAGTTCGTTTCTAATGGTTTTGATATTGGCCACAAAAAAATTATGTATTTGCAATCTACCCCCTTGACTTTAAGGAGAAGAAAAGAGAAAACCTCCTTGACATCACATCTTACATCCGGTGCATTTAGAAAGAAAATGCTCTCTCTTTTGATCGTTGTTCATTAATGGTTTCTTTGTTTTCTTTTCAGTTTGTTATTGATGTGTTGCTCGCCAAATGAGCTCTAAGGGCAGTGATGAGAAACCGAAGTGGTGTTCGTCGTTTAGGCGTGACTGTTGATTATGGTTACCAGCCGTAACCGAGCACCGCATCTGAGCCCGAGCCTAAAATTTCAAAACGTTTCGAGTTAGTCATCATGCGCGCAACGCGCGCCGGTGAAAAATCCTAGTTTAGTTTAAAACTAAACTTTTGGGCAATATATGTCGAGAGTTTTTTAATTAGTCCTTTTATATTGGCGATATCATATATCCTCTTAAATTCTTGCTGACGTTGTGAGATTTATTTATTAATTCATTAAGAAATATTTTTCATGTAAATGATGATATATTATGAGAATATATTATCTCGTGGCGTTACCCTATTAGTAGAAATTTTGATAAATTAGTTTTTAATAACTATTTTGGTAATGACATTAACCTAATGGTTATTTGAGTAATTAATTTTCTTTTAATTAAATTTTAAACTAATGGACCACTTTGTTTCATTTATATTGATACTGTGTGGATATTATAACTAGGTGTTTTAACTATTATCTTGTTTCTAACTATATAGCATTTAACATTTAGAAAAGAAATCATTCTGTCAATGTTTGCCATCATCTTTTTGAAGAAATCACTAGTATGACGGGGAAGAACAATCAAGTAAGAAGGGTGCAATGAAACTTTAAGCAATGATCAACAACAATTAAAAGCAGACAGTGTGGAACAATCGCATATAAATCATATCAAAGAACATATGTAAAGTTAGATTGGTTTGGGTTTTACTTAGGATTACATATATGTAGGTTTTGAATTGGTTATGCTTATTTTATAAGGTTATATGTAGCATATTATTTGTTACTGTTTTTATGCGGTATTACAATGGTTTAATATCATGTATAATTATATGCATATATAATTTCTGATATACTTTCGGTTTTAAATAGTACATGTATCTAAGTTTTGAGTTAGTTTGGGGTTCAATCCTGATTACATATATGTAACTTTTGAATTTGTTGTGGTTTTATGGGGTAGAACATATATGTAATTGTGGTTTTATAGAGTATTACATATACGTAACTTCATATTTATGTTTGTATCTTATGATTTGTAATTCTTAACATACGTGTGAATGCATAAATGTTGAAAAGACCAAAAAAATAAGAAAGTAATAATTAATTAAATGGATAAGGAAAATTTTTAATAGAATACTATTACACTATTACCATTAATTTTTACTTTTAAAATCAATAAGTAATGATTGGTCCATATTGGTTTTTTAACTTCTCACAAAAATGAAAATTATATTGATCCCTTTATAGATGTAAGGTTGACTAATATCTCCATATATAATAAAAGAAAATATTTCAGCCATGTGTCATGATTTTAAGTAGGTGTTTCCACTTGGCATGATTCTAGGCATCCATTGCCACGTGTCCGTTTCTCTACATTACAACCAACTTAGTTAAAAAAACGTGGATCCTTACTGACCCGATTTTCTATTCGGGTTTCACATAACTAATCAACACACATGCTACAAACCCTAATTCATCTTCTCCCCTCTCCTTGCAAGAGCCAACAACCACAACTATTGCACCACCCATCCACCTGTAACACCCGAAAGTTTGACCTTTTGATAGGTTGTGCGACTGAGCCTCAGTCGCCTGGGATTTATGCGACTGGAGGTTCAACCGCATGCTATTCGGCCGATTGAAGCTCAACCGCACGATTGGAGTTCAACCGCCCGAATGAAAGACGAGCCGCATGGAACACATGCGACTGTGGTCCAATCGCATGGTGTTCATGCGACTGAAGGTCCAGTCGCCCCTGGACCAGACGCGACTGGGCTACGGGTATAAAAGAGGAGCAGCTCCACTCTCCTCCCAACACTTATCATTTTCAGTCGGGGAGAGAGCAGAGAGCGACCGAGAGAAGAGAAAGAAAGAGGAAAGTGCTGACCGAGCTCCGGATTTGTCGAGAAGCTAGCCAAATTGAAGCTCATCAACTCCTACCTGTTAATGTGAGTTCTAGAGCCCCTCATTTACATATTTTCTAATGATTTTGGGGCTGGAAACATATATAAACCCTATTTTTGAAATAGTGTAAGTTTGACCCATTTGGGTAAATCTTGAGTAATGTGTTTATGGTATGAATTAGGACTAGAATATGCTTGTATGAGGTCCTAGTAGGAATCTCTGAGGCTTGGGAGGGTCGAATTGGGCTGAAAATGGGTTTATGGTGACTGTGGGGACGGGAGTTCGCGACTGCAGTGTATGAAGAACTCCAGTCGCTGCCCAGTTAGGGTTATGCGACTGAAGGGCCATTCGGCCGACTGAGGAATAGTTGATGTCCAATCGCCCGATTGAGGCTCAGACGCACGATTGAACCTCAGTCGCACGATGGACTATGCGATTGGGGGATTCGGTCGCATAGGTCCAATCGCAGGGTAGTTCAATCGTACGGTTAAGAGTTAGTCGCATATAGCCCAGTCGTGTAGTGTCTATTCGTACGGAAGGAAATCCAGTCGCACGATTGTATGCCCATTCGCATGACAGCCCAATCGCACGGTCCAGTCGCATGGAGGACATGCGACTGAGATAGGTTCAGTCACCCCTGAAGGGCTGATGTGAATGATGATGCTATGTATGATTACGTATGTATGATGCTATGTATGATGATGAACGTATGATGTACGATGCTATGTATGATGATGAATGTATGATGGATATGTGTTCCCTATAATTGTGTATGTTTATCTTTCCGAAACTTTACGAATAACGAGAATGAATGAATGAAGTATTATGTAACGTAAAGTGAAAGATAATGAAAGAGGAACACAATGATGAATGCATGTACTAACGAATGAACGAAAAGAAGAATGATGATGAATACATGCATTAAAGAACGAACGAATTATGTCTTGCAGCATTGAATAACGCGATTGGTCCTTCTCTGTGATCGACCATGGTCATGGTACCTCTACCGCTTACCTCTAGTACCGTGGCATACGTTTGTTGTTCATATGTTGACTTCGGCCCGGTAGCTAATGACGATCGGGGTATAGCATAAGGTATTGGTACAATTCACCTTTCAATGTGCAAGTAAGTATGAACGGGATTCTTGTCATTCGACCACAGTAATCATAGCCGAGTGCTATGAAGTGGGTAAAGCCTGACAGAATCCATACGAGAAGTTAAAGATAACGATGTATAACGAATGATGAAGATAATAATGAATATTATCTCTGTGTACGTATGATGTGTGAACGCATGTATGAAAGGATAGTTTTAATGAGTAAAAGTATGTTTTATTATAAAACTAGAACTCACTCAGCAACGCTGACTTTTTATGTGTTTCCAGTTGGCAGGTAGTGTTGCTGAGGATGGCACAAGGCGACTACTCAGCTCTTTTGAGATGGCATTCACCTTTTGATTACGCTGCCACATCATGTGTTGTGGTCCCGTAATGCGCGCAACACATCATGTTGCATGCAAGTGCAAGATTTCCCGATAATCCTGATAAACAGGATTATTTAAGAAATCTTCTTTATGAAGAAAAATATATTTTGAATTTAATATCTTCTTAACGAAGAAGAACATATTTTCTTTTTATTATTTTCTTTCGGTAGAGGTCGCTGTATGACC
This sequence comes from Flaveria linearis, assembly GCA_024085815.1. Classification (NCBI taxonomy): domain Eukaryota; kingdom Viridiplantae; phylum Streptophyta; class Magnoliopsida; order Asterales; family Asteraceae; genus Flaveria; species Flaveria linearis. The sequence goes on from CM044011.1 coordinate 31,609,365, forward strand.
CTATGATTGCTGAGGATTCGAATAAACGAGATTATCCTCGTTTTCTTACGCATCAGCAGCCATCATAGTATAGCTAGGCAATGTAAGGAAAAGCTTGTATTTTGTAACCTAGACAATGATGTAAAAGCTTTTATGATGAAATGAGAATGTATATTTATTAAATTCCGCTGCGTTATTTCATTATGTTTACAGCAAATGTATGTTTTACGTGTGATGATGACCAACCGTAAGGTGCCCGGGATCGGGGCCTTACAAGTTGGTATCAGAGCTAAAGTTTAAGTGAAACGGGTAAAATTTTTAAAATAAACCTAAACTTAAACTGAAAATGGGACAGAAAGGAAGAGAATGCCATCTGAGTAGTTGCGTGCCATCAGGTATTTTTATTAAAGTTAAACATGATTACGTGCGCGTGTTATGTGTTATGTGTACTGTTAGACTTAGATACTAATGTAGTCTGGACAGGTGATGCTCGGGGTGCGAAGAGTAAAGTAAGTGGCTAATCACAACTGGCCACTGTAATTAGGGACTTACTATACTTAACATAAACTGAGCTATTTCCTTGAATGACCGTGTTGGTATTTGAACCTTTCAGTGTGTGTCAAAAGATGGCTAGCGGTAGATCTTCTAAGGCTTTGCCAGATGGGGGTAGTGGTAAACGTGGTGTTGAACCGCGTGTCACGAGAAGCATGGCTAGGGCGGCTGAAAGGGCACTCGAAGAGCCTGAGGCCCCTCACCTGGAAGGCAGCGATGATGGCACTAGTTTGAGGATCGCCATGAAAGAGGCTGTTGTGGAGGGAGTCCAACAGGCCTTACAGGCAATTCTGCCATCCATGGTGACTGAGGTAATTAGAGCGGTGAAAGAGACGACTGCTATTGAAGAAAGCACGAAGAATAGCGACGACAAGAACTGGAACGGAAAGCGGGTTGGACGTGACAGTGCCACCCTCAGCAAAAAGGTTGTAAGGACGGAGGACCGACGTGCAGCTTCGTCTGGTGTGAGGACGAGGAAGTGTGGTAAGTGTGCCAAAGAACACCTCGGGGAATGTAGATTGGGGACCAATATCTGTTTCCGATGTGGGAAGCACGGTCATGTGGCCAGAGAGTGTGGAGTGGCACGGTGCTACAACTGCAGAGAAAGAGGTCACATAAGCAGGGATTGCAAGAAGCCAAGGGCTGAGAGCGCAGGGCCTTCACGATAATGCTGGAGCAGGTTAGGACGAGCCCCGATATAGTGTCAGGTATGTGTCTAGTAATTCAAACTCTGACATCCGTGTTGATTGATTCCGGAGCCAGAAAGAGTTTTTGTTTTTGTTGTTTTTCTATGCCAAGTTGCTCACTAGGAGTAGAAGTATAGATAAGCTCTTGGGTGTAGAAACCGCCATAGGTAATTCTGTCAGGATTTCCGAAACGATAGTAGACTGCGAGGTGGAGTTAGAAGGTCATATATACCCGGTTAGACTAGATGTGATAGCCTAGGGTGATTTTGATTCAGTTCTTGGGTTGGATGGGTTGGTGGACTTCGAGACAAACATAGCGTGTCGTGAGAAGATGATTCGTTGATAGCACCAGACGGGAGTCCAATAACTGTATATGGGGATCGGGTCATGACAATTTCAAAGATGATCTCAAAGGCGGTGGCGGGGAAAGTGTATGAGGCGCGGATGTCGCGCCTACTTATGATATGTAAAAGATGTGGTAAATGCAGAGGGAATTATGGTGGACCCGGAAAAGGTAGAGGCCATAATGCAATGGAAGTCTCCAAAGACGCCATCTGAGATCCGAAGTTTCTTGGGTTCGGCGGGTTACTACCGAAGGTTCATCTAGGACTTTTCCAAAATTGCTTCTCCACTGACAAAGTTGACCCGGAAAGATGCAAAGTTTATACGGGGTCAAGCTCAAGAAAAGGCATTTGAAGAACTGAAGACAAGATTGACCCAAGCTCCGGTTCTGTCATTACCCGAGGGAAGCGAAGATCTAGTGGTTTATTCTGATGCTTCTTATTCGGGGTTGGGATGCGTGTTGATGCAGAGGGGAAAGGTTATAGCTTATGCATCCCGGCAGTTGAAAGTCCATGAGGTTAACTACTCTGCTCATGACTTGGAGCTCGCAGCTGTGGTTTTCGCGTTGAAGATTTGGCGGCACTATTTATACGGGACGAAGTGTACCATCCTCACAGACCATAAAAGCTTGAAGTACTTCTTCGAGCAAAAAGATCTGAATATGAGGCAACGGTGATGGTTGGAGCTTATAAAGGACTATGATTGTGAGATCCATTACCATCCGGGCAAAGCCAACGTGGTGGCGGATGCCCTTAGCCGAAAGGAGAGGCCCGAGCCAATTCGGGTGAAGGCGTACCAGCTCATCATAACCTCCGACGTAATGAAACAGGTCAAAGAGTTCCAAGATGAGGCTTTGAAAGACGAACATCTTAACTCTGAACGCATGAGAGGTCTGGTCGCGGAGTTGGGTGAGAACGCAACGGGTGTTAGAACTCGGTTTGGGCGTATGTGGATTCCTCGTCTTGGAGATCTGCGAATGAAGATTTTGGATGAAGCTCATAAGTCTCGATACTCCATTCATCCCGGTGCTACCAAAATGTACCAAGATATGAAGAAAGATTACTGGTGGCCGGGTATGAAACGTGATGTGGTGGAGTATGTGAGTAAATGCCTCACGTGTTTGCAAGTAAAGGCAGAGCACCAGAAGCCGTACGGAAAGATTCAACCATTGGACATACCGGAATGGAAGTGGGAGCACATCACCATGGATTTTATCACAAAGCTGCCACGTACCCCGAAAGGGTATGATACGATCTGGGTGATTGTGGATCGATTGACGAAGAGTGCCCACTTCTTACCGATGCGCGAGACATATTCGTCCGAGAAGTTGGCCGATCTTTTCATCAAAGAGATTGTGACTCGTCACGGTGTACCGGTGTCGATTGTGTCTGATCGCGACACCCGGTTTACATCCAAATTTTGGAAGAAATTCCACGATGCTATGGGGACGAGGTTGCATATTAGCACGGCTTATCATCCACAAACTGATGGTCAGTCGGAAAGGACCATTCAGACCTTGGAGGACATGCTCCGAGCATGTGTTATTGACTTCGGTGGAAGTTGGGATGACCACCTGCCGTTAGCCGAATTCTCATACAACAACAGTTATCATGCCAGTATTGGCATGCCACCCTATGAGATGCTATACGGTAGGCGATGCAGGACACCCGTCTGTTGGGGTGAAATTGGTCAAAAAGAATTGGGGAGCGTCGAAGAGGTCGAAGCTACGACTGAAAAGCTCGAAAGAATTAAAGCTTATATGAAGGCAGTCAAAGACCGACAGAAATCGTATGCCGACAAACGACGCAGGCCGATTGAGTTCCAGGTAGGAGATCGGGTTATGTTGAAGGTCTCACCCTGGAAGGGTATCATTCGGTTCCGGAAGCGAGGCAAGTTGAGTCCGCGTTATATAGGCCCTTTCCGAATCATCGCTCGAGTAGGAGAGGTGGCCTATAAGTTGGATCTACCAGATGAACTAAGTGGAATCCACCCGACTTTCCACGTGTCTCATCTGAGGAAATGTTTGGCGGATGAGGGCAAGGTCGTTCCACTGGAGGATATCGAGGTAGATGAACGGCTCAACTACGTAGAGCAACCAGTGGCGATCATCGATCGCAAAGAGAAGAGGTTAAGGAATAAAGTGGTTCCCCTTGTGCGTGTACAGTGGCGGCACAGGAAGGGATCAGAGTCAACGTGGGAAACTGAAGAAGAAATGAGGCAGCATTACCCACGATTGTTCGAAAAATAACACGTTTCGGGGACGAAACCTAAAATAACGGGGTGGACTTGTAACACCCGAAAGTTTGACCTTTTGATAGGTTGTGCGACTGAGCCTCATTCGCCTGGGATTTATGCGACTGGAGGTTCAACCGCATGCTATTCGGCCGATTGAAGCTCAACCGCACGATTGGAGTTCAACCGCCCGAATGAAAGACGAGCCGCATGGAACACATGCGACTGGGGTCCAATCGCATGGTGTTCATGCGACTGAAGGTCCAGTCGCCCCTGGACCAGACGCGACTGGGCTACGGGTATAAAAGAGGAGCATCTCCATTCTCCTCCCAACACTTATCATTTTCAGTCGGGGAGAGAGCAGAGAGCGACCGAGAGAAGAGAAAGAAAGAGGAAAGTGCTGACCGAGCTCCGGATTTGTCGAGAAGCTAGCCAAATCGAAGCTCATCAACTCCTACCTGTTAATGTGAGTTCTAGAGCCCCTCATTTACATATTTTCTAATGATTTTGGGGCTGTAAACATATATAAACCCTATTTTTGAAATAGTGTAAGTTTGACCCATTTGGGTAAATCTTGAGTAATGTGTTTATGGTATGAATTAGGACTAGAATATGCTTGTATGAGGTCCTAGTAGGAATCCCTGAGGCTTGGGAGGGTCGATTTGGGCTGAAAATGGGTTTATGGTGACTGTGGGGACGGGAGTTCGCGACTGCAGTGTATGAAGAACTCCAGTCGCTGCCCAGTTAGGGTTATGCGACTGAAGGGCCATTCGGCCGACTGAGGAATAGTCGATGTCCAATCGCCCGATTGAGGCTTAGACGCACGATTGAACCTCAGTCGCATGATGGACTATGTGATTGGGGGATTCGGTCGCATAGGTCCAATCGCAGGGTAGTTCAATCGTACGGTTAAGAGTTAGTCGCATATAGCCCAGTCGTGTAGTGTGTATTCGTACGGAAGGAAATCCAGTCGCACGATTGTATGCCCATTCGCATGACAGCCCAATCGCACGGTCCAGTCGCATGGAGGACATGCGACTGAGATAGGTTCAGTCACCCCTGAAGGGCTGATGTGAATGATGATGCTATGTATGATTACGTATGTATGATGCTATGTATGATGATGAACGTATGATGTACGATGCTATGTATGATGATGAATGTATGATGGATATGTGTTCCCTATAATTGTGTATGTTTATCTTTCCGAAACTTTACGAATAACGAGAATGAATGAATGAAGTATTATGTAACGTAAAGTGAAAGATAATGAAAGAGGAACACGATGATGAATGCATGTACTAACGAATGAACGAAAAGAAGAATGATGATGAATACATGCATTAAAGAACGAACGAATTATATCTTGCAGCATTGAATAACGCGATTGGTCCTTCTCTGTGATCGACCATGGTCATGGTACCTCTACCGCTTACCTCTAGTACCGTGGCATACGTTTGTTGTTCATATGTTGACTTCGGCCCGGTAGCTAATGACGATCGGGGTATAGCATAAGGTATTGGTACAATTCACCTTTCAATGTGCAAGTAAGTATGAACGGGATTCTTGTCATTCGACCACAGTAATCATAGCCGAGTGCTATGAAGTGGGTAAAGCCTGACAGAATCCATACGAGAAGTTAAAGATAACGATGTATAACGAATGATGAAGATAATAATGAATATTATCTCTGTGTACGTATGATGTGTGAACGCATGTATGAAAGGATACTTTTAATGAGTAAAAGTATGTTTTATTATAAAACTAGAACTCACTCAGCAACGCTGACTTTTTATGTGTTTCCAGTTGGCAGGTAGTGTTGCTGAGGATGGCACGAGGCGACTACTCAGCTCTTTTGGGATGGCATTCACCTTTTGATTATGCTGCCACATCATGTGTTGTGGGCCCGTAATGCGCGCAACACATCATGTTGCATGCAAGTGCAAGATTTCCCGATAATCCTGATAAACAGGATTATTTAAGAAATCTTCTTTATGAAGAAAAATATATTTTTGAATTTAATATCTTCTTAACGAAGAAGAACATATTTTCTTTTTATTATTTTCTTTCGGTAGAGGTCGCTGTATGACCCTATGATTGCTGAGGATTCGAATAAACGAGATTATCCTCGTTTTCTTACGCATCAGCAGCCATCATAGTATAGTTAGGCAATGTAAGGAAAAGCTTGTATTTTGTAACCGAGACAATGATGTAAAAGCGTTTATGATGAAATGAGAATGTATATTTATTAAATTCCGCTGCGTTATTTCATTATGTTTACAGCAAATGTATGTTTTACGTGTGATGATGACCAACCGTAAGGTGCCCGGGATCGGGGCCTTACACCACCGGTGTTGTCACTGAAATCCTCTTCTACAACTACTCCGACCCACTGTGATTTCACATATACTCAACGATACTACCCCTAAATCCTCTTCTGCAACTACTCTGACCTACCGTGGCATCTTTTGTCTCGATTCGATCGTCGATTTCGGTCCTAGAGTCTTCTATTACTCTTCATCTTCTCTATGTGGCGGCAGCCTCTTCTATGTGTATTCGGACTCCGAGTTTGGTCATCTCACGCCTATTGTTCTTAAGGTAAACTTCTATTACTCTTCATCTTCTCTAAATCGTATATATGATGCAATATAAGTGTTCTGTGATTTATTAGTTCTTCAAAATTGGGTCTTTGATTCATTCAACTATATAACTCTTGTATTTCTTATTCTTATTTATCTATTTATTAGTTCTTCAAAATTGGGTCTTTGATTCATTTAAAATTGGGTCTTTGATTCATTCAAAATTAGGTCTTGTATTTCTTATTCTTATTTATCATTCAACTAAATCATATATCATCATATAAGTGTTCTTTGATTCATTCAAAATTGGGTCTTTGATTTATTAGTTTTAATATAATGTCATCTGATAGGTTTGTTTTTTTATTTTTAAGATGCGCCACTAATCGATCGAAACAGACTATATTTGAGAAGATGAATTGTGATTTAATTTAATATTGAAGATTTATGAAATACTGATTGATTAGTGGATTGAAATTTGGCATGATATATTTTGGTTTCATAGATTTTAAGATCACAGGAGGTGTACGGTTTTTTATAACCTTATTGGATGATGCCATGATATTTTTCATTTGTAATAGCTTAATATTAGTATCTGAATTTGATTGTTTCATAAGCAGATTGATACATCTCTTGCTATAGAGGCTAAATACATGAAAACATGTGAATTTCATACCAATAAAGAAAGCAGCCAAATGCATACATGGTTTCCAGGGACATCGCATGAACGATATCTATTGGAAGAGCATCTCGACTCCATGCTAGGTATGCACTTGGTTTTTTCAACTGCTAATTTAAATTGCTTATTCTGTTTTGATATAATACTTAGTTCTTTTCATTTTGTTTGGGACTACTTATTCAAAATGCTTCTCTGATTATTTATGACTGGATTAAGCTATTTTGAATAAGGAGTTTGAAGCTTAATTAAAAAAGAATAAGCTGATATAGATGCAATAAGCAACCCCTGTTTCTGTATAGTTGAATAGGCAAGTTGCATTCATCAGAATTCCAGGTTATATTCTTGAGGAATTTTAGCCAGGATAAAGTTTTAAGGTAATTTGATAGTATAATTTTAGAGGATTTGTGTATTTGTTATAACTTTGTTATATTCTTGGTGCTTCAACCTTCTTATAACTTTATGTATTTATTATGAAACACTACCAATAATTTTACCATTAATAATAGTTTCAAAATTTTAGTTATTATTTTTTTAATTGTTTTTTCATTCTGTTTTTTAAACTATGAAACAATAGCAGTAATTATACCATTAAAGAAGGAAACAGAATTAATGTCAATCAAGTATTTATAACTGTTAATTACAATATGTTTAAAAAAGAAACATATTCAGTAATGTCAATCAAGTTATAAAATCCCTCTAATTATGCTTACTTTTTTTTAATAACTAAATTCAAATTTGATTACCATTAATTCATACTATAACTAGTGTGTATTCATCCACGCGCGTTGCGCGTGTGATGAATCGGGCTCAGAAAAAACTCAGTTGCGGTTGCTGACCCTGAATGGTAGCCATGCCAAAACAACTGATATCATCAGTTATCATCACAGCCCGGCACTGGACATCATGTAATAACGCTCAACCAAAGGATGCATCAGGTTAGATGAGTTCGAATAAGTGTCGACGAGCTAAGGTCATCATCAATCACATCCTTCCCGACAACATGCAAAACTCAAACCCTCAAAAATGTAAAAGTGTCAGGTTAGCAAAAACCCAAATCATCAAAAATGTAAAAGTCTCAAACGAGCAATATCCATCATCATCATCGACATAAACACGGGTCCAATCGACGCCTTCATTTCGCTGTAACCGGTGAGCGATAGGCCTACATGCCGAATCAGAGAAACCCACTGAGGTATAACAGGGTTGCCATGCCGGTCCGACAGAACAGTGATGGTCAACAACCAGATCGAAAAGCCCTAAAAGGGTAACCAACAGATAGTGAGAGGAAGAGACAACATAGGTAGTCGTACCATCATCATCCCCGCCATCACCGACCCCACCTCAACCTAAAACGGGGGGCAGGGCCGCAACCGATGCCGACACCATCTCCACCCGTGACCGTTATGACCGTCATCATCGTCACCGACATCAACAGCAAGAGGGAGGCCAACGGTTACCATAGCCCCCGTCGACAAAACAAACACATCATTTATCGGTATTAGCAGTGGTGTTACAGGGGGCCAAAGTAAACACCATCGTAACCGCCTGTATGGTGGCGGCCACCCACCCTCTAATCTCGATCTCCATCGTGACATAACCAAGAACCCCCTCGCTCCTCCGGTGGTTGTGACAATGAAAGATGGGGACGGTGCAGGTGGCGGCGGTGGACGGGGAAGAGGGCTCCTCCGGTGGTTACGACGATGAAAGATGGGGACGGTGCAGGTGGCGGCGGTGGACGGGGAAGAAGGCTCCTCCGGTGGTTACGACGATGAAGATAGGGACGGTGCAGGCGGCGGCGGTGGACGGGGAAGAGGGCAGCGAGAGTTGAGCGTCTCTCTCCAATCACAAAAGAATCCTTTGATACTTAAACACGTGCCTGTGGCCAAAGTCGAAAAAACAAAAACCTCACTATTCCTCATTTGCTTTTTTCATAGTAGGTAATTCTATATTACTATTATTTATCAACATTAATTTTTACTAAAAATAATAACATTTTAATCATGAACGGTCCCATGGATTTATACAGTCATAAGCTACAAAACTAGAATGCATGTACATATTATAAACAAATTTAAATTTCACAATTTAAATTATAATTTTAAATACCTATAAATTAACTCTCTTCTTAGATAGATTACTAAACAATAACTTAAATAAAAATTTTAATATCCACAATTTAATATATCTTGTGAACTTTTCAAATCTCCTCTTATTATATTTAGAGTCATATTTATATAATAACTTTATAAATACGGTATCTTTCAAAATCTCCTCCTAAATTATATGGAGAATCATATTTATAAAAATAGAAATGTTATACACATATTATTTGAAATTCAAAAATTAGTTTCCAAAATTAATAAATCAAATATACTTCTAAAATTAACTTTCAACATTAACATAAATAAATCTTAAAATTTCTATTATATATACTTCACAATTCAACATCACAATTCACAATCACAATAGATCTCTCCTTATACCAATCAGAAACAAACATTTTTTATTTTCATCAATATGACCACCACTATGATTAAAGATTCTAGGTATTTTTCTACAACTCTTCTAATACTATTTTTCATTATACACACCCTAATAATACCTCATCTTTTTTATTACAACTCTCCATTGATAGAGTAATCGCACATCTTCATTTTTATAATATTACTAATGTATCTGATTACATTACTCAACAGGTTTTAATCGAGGTTACCTACTTAAAAGATGTCGACATATCACGTCGTGATTATACGCTCAAAGTTCGCGTACTTCGTATATGGAGGCGACCACGTTATACAAATCCGGGTGACGTTTTGACTATGGAGTTTATTATGGTTGATGAACAAGTTTGTTAACATTAATTTATTTACCTATTTAGTGAATAATTTCTCAAATATACTATGCATACTTTATGTATTTGTTTTATTTTTCTATAGGGAACTACAATGCAAGGTAGCTTTATTAAAAGATGGTTCCCTAAGTTTGAGAAGTTGGTCACTGAATCAGGTTTTAATTTAACCTTTTCACTTCTGTCTTATCTTATATTACTCTCAAACATCATGTATTTGCCTCATTTAATTTTTTAATGGGATATTTGTTTAATCAGGTTGTTATTGGATCGTCAAACCTACCATTGGGTTGAACGAATACAAGTATAGGTACGTGGATAACAAAAACAAGATTGGCCTTTATTGTGACACTCAAGTTTTTCCATGCACTGATTTTTTGGGGCCGAGTTATGGTTTCTCATTTACAAGTTTCCTCCCGGTTGTTGAAAAAGATATTTCACATGAACACCCACTTGGTAAAAGATCAGTTTTATCTGATTATAATACTTGTGGTTTTTTGGACTATGTTTTCCACAAATATACTAACAAGTATTTCTGTTGTATGTAGATGTGATTGGTTTTGTTGTTGAAGTTTCTGGCCTAAAAAAATTCACAACTAAAAAGGGGAAAGAAACAAAAAGAATTAACATCCTCCTTATATATGATGCAGATTATCATATCGACAATGTGTTAGAAAAAACTTCTATTGCTGCAACGATGTTCACTGAGTGGATGAAATGCAATAGATATTACTCCCAAGCCCGTAATCTAAATTACGTTGAATTCCCTACAAAGTTTGTGTGGAAGGCGGACACACACACTTGGGTACCAAGAAAGAAAGGGTTTTCAATCGGTAGAATACACTCAGTCTCACCTTCACTTGGAGAAGCCTATTATTTGAGACTTTTGTTAAACAAGGTCAAAGGTTCAAAATCATTTGAGGAAATTAGAATAGTTAATGGTTGTTCATATCCTACATTTAGATATGCATGTTTTGCAAGTGGTCTTTTGGATGATGATAGGGAATACATTGAAGCAATCGAGGAATCTAGCATTTCAGGGAGTTGTTATCTTTTACGAAGCTTATTTGCAACAATGTTAATGTCTGAAAGCCTTTCTAGGCCTGATTTTGTTTGGCAAAGAACATTTAATTACTTGTCAGATGACATACTGTACAACCAACAGATTATTTTAAAGCATCCAGTTTAACATACTATATAACTTTTATAATAATTTCTTCTTATAGAAATAATAATTAATCTCTATTTATTTTTTTACATATTGGTGGAAATATACATGTTTGCTTCTTACGGAAGAACAAATTAAGAACCTTACATTGTATGAGATTGAGAAATTTCTACTTCGTAATAATTCCACACTAAGAAGGTTCTCAAGTATGCCATATCCTAATGATAATTGTATATCTTCCGCAAATAATATTTTGCTTAACGAAGAACTAGGATACAACAGAGACATCTTAGCAGATGAGTTTCGTAATCTTTTCACTTTCTTAATAGATGAATAACTCCTTATTTATGAGCAAATCATGACAGCGGTTGGTTTAAATAAAGGTGACGTATTTTTTGTTTATGGTTATGGTGGAACCAGAAAAACATATCTTTGGAAGACGTTATCTTCATCCGTACGCTCTCAAGGAAAGATTGTTTTAAATGTTGCTTTAAGTGGAGTCACATCTCTTTTACTATCTGGAGGTAGGACTGCACATTCCAGATTCCACATTCCTTTGAACATATTGGAGGATTCTTTTGTCACATCAAGCCAGATAGCGATCTTGCACGTCTGCTGAAACAAACGTCACTTATTATATGGGATGAAGCTACAATGGTACATAAGCACGCATTTGAAGCTCTGGAGAGATCGTTAAAAGATGTATTTGGTTTATTATCTGGAACCTCATGTAGTTTACCATTTGGTGGGAAGGTAATTGTTTTTGGAGGAGATTTTAGGCAAATACTACCAGTTGTCCCAAACGATAGTAGACAACAAATTGTTGACGCTTCTCTAAGTTCCTCTTACATTTGGAGAAATTGCAAGGTACTTCGATTGACAAAAAACTTAAGGTTGACTTCCAGTAATGATTTATCTGATATAAAACAAACTCAATTGTTTGCACAATGGCTTTTGGACATAGGTGAAGGTACTATTGGTGGAATGAATGATGGTGAAGCTATTATAGACATACCCGATGATCTTCTCATAAAAGATTTGATAGGTCCAATTTCTGAGCTAATCAATTTTGTATATCCTTCTATTTTGGAGAATTATAAACAAACTAATTATTTTCATGAAAGGGCAATTCTCGCACCATAGAATGACGTTGTTCATGAAATAAATGATCGACTGCTTTCACTTTTTCCAGGAGAGGAGAGAGAATATTTAAGTTCTGATACTATATGTCAAACAGAAACGGTGAATACAAATATAGAAGAAATCTTATACTCTCCAGATATTCTTAATGGAATCAAGCTTGGTGGTTTGCGAATCATAGCTTAGTGTTAAAGGTTGATGTTCCAGTCATGTTGCTCAGAAACATTGACCAGAAAAGTGGGTTATGTAATGGAACCAGACTACAAGTGGTAGCACTAGGTAATCATGTTATAGAAGCAGAAATTATATCTAGCAATAATATTAGAGAACGTACTTTTATCCCTAGAATATCTTTGATACCTACTGACAAAAGACTACCATTTAAGTTTCAAAGGAGGCAATTTCCCGTTGATGTGTGTTTTGCAATGACCATAAACAAGAGTCAAGGTCAATCACTATCAAGAGTTGGTTTATGTGACACTTCCAGGTCCGTTAATTAACTTAAAAGTTCGTTAACTCTCCTCATGCATTTATTATTTTCCGTAATCTATTCGTTGTTTGAATCGAATCTTTTGTGACAACAAATATGAGCCTTTTGGTCTTAACGTAAACCTTAACAAAAGTCATATCCTTCTAATTTAGGAACTATTATCATATGCTATTACCGGTTATAGTCATTTATTATGCATAAATATGAGTAACAAATTTATGTGCATATATTATCATTAGAAGATATTAAATGCATAACATTGTTATAGTCATTCATATTTACTCATATATACTAAATATGGTCCATGAGTAACCCGGTTTAATAACAAAGTAAATCATAAAGTCATATTTACTCTTTAATAGCTCATATTGAATAAATAATAACAAGATGTTATTCGATCTATGGATATGGGTTAATATATGGTATTCGATTATTATTTAATAGGAACTATTCATATTTGTATGTTACTCAATATTATGATAATATTAAGGTTGGGGTTTGCCTTAGACATCTACGTTTTATTTACTGCATTTATATTTAACTTGCATTGTTGAATTAGTCGTTAGCATGTTCTCATGTTTTGTATGATAGTAGTAGTGGTGCATGGTAGTTGCTAGTGGCATGAAATAAGGGACATGAGTGGCATGAAATAAGGGACATGAGTGGCATGAAATAAGGGACATGGGTGATGAGCCTTTAGTCTCCTGCATATTTATATTATGTTTTGCATGAAGGAAATATAGAGAGAAAATTGCTCCAAGTGCCTTCTTCTTCTTGAATTTCTTTGGAGCTTAATCCACTCTACGGATTACCCATCAACACCACCGTATCCCGCTGTTCATCCACCGTTAGCCACCGTTTGACGCCCCCATCTCGTCGTGTACTCGTTTCGAAGGTAACCGATCGTCGTGAACTTCGTTTTGTTTCATTTTGTTTCGTTTTCCTTTCGGTTGTTATCGTCGGTGCTCGGTTCCGGGTTCAATCCGTACATATGTATGTATGTATGGTATGCGTATAGGGTTGTTATATGTGAGTGTATGTTGCAACAGTGTGTATATGTGTGTATGTATGTGTGCCTGCGTACATATATATATATATGGTTATGTGTATGCGACAGGTGTATGGCTATGGATATGTATGTCGATGTGTGTGTTCAATTGTACATATGTGTGATGTGTGTGAAGTGTGTGTGCCGTGGTATGTATATATATATTTGAGTGTGTGTGTTGTGTAATGTATATATATTATGTGTGTGTGTTTGTTACTGTGTCTGTGCGTAAGGATGTATGTATGCTGCGAAACAAGTGTGTGTGTAGGAGCATATATATAAAGGGAGGTGTGTGATGTGCAGGGTTCGTACGTATGTATGCCTGTGTATATATGCAAAATATATACATCGGAACATAAGGCAAGAACATGCATATGCAGTCAGTATTCATGGGGACTACTTATCTTGTTTCTATTTTTATTATTATTATTATTATTATTATTATTATTATTATTATTATTATTATTATTATTATTATTATTATTATTATTATTATTATTGAGTTATATATATATATATATATATTACATAATAATATTAATAATTTCATTATTAATATTACCATTATTAACATTAATAATATTACGATTGTTATTATTATCATTATTAATATTATCACTATCATTTTATTTGATTAATTGTAAAAAAATAATAATAATGTCTTTATTAATATTACTATCATTATTATTAATATTATTATTATTATAAGGTGTGCGTCATATATATATATATATATACACACACACACACACACCGGATTTGTGTGCTTGTCGCGCGTCGAATCCGAACCGACCCGAACCGACAGAATGCATCTATTCTCGTTGGACGTGTTTTAAGATTTAAATTACAATTAATAATAGGTGTCTGATCGTGCATTGCCCTTATCTCTTGATGCCTTTGTTCATTTTATTACATCACATTCAAGGTGAGTTTCACGGCCCCATTTTCATTACAAATTATATAAATCTTTGGGGGAAAAGTATGCTCACTCTTTCTAGCTGTGAACTCAATTTATTTTGGATTAACGTGTTACTGTTTGTAAGCTATATTTTATGCATAAGTTTCTGTGTGGTTCTTTAATCACAACTATTTAACTCCGGTGTTGGAGCCGACGGACAGGTATTGATAGTACTATTGGGTTGACACCCCCACCCATGTATGTTAGTATACTAGTTGAGACTAACTGTGGTTATGATCAACCCCTGGGTGAATATGTTCCGACAATTGCTATGTGGTTCGTCGTAGGTTTAGTTGTGATGCTTATGTGATATTACTTGTGATAAACTGTATTCTCTTAGGATCCATAACTCATGCACAACAATAAGTTTTCAATTTATGTTTAAACCTGTGAACTCACCAACCATGTGTTGACTTTTGAGCATATCTTTTCAGGTGATAATAATCAAAGAGGATAGCTAGAGCCGATGCCTTAGCAGAGACCCTCAGGGCTTCAGTAGACATGCATTAGTGTTTTGACTATCATTTGATTTCGCTTATGGATACTATGTTGAACTTTTTTGTTTGTTGGATTTCATGTTGGATTTGGTTTTGTTAAATCGATAGACTATGCTAGTCGTGGAACTGACTAACCACGACACAAGTCACCATTATGTCGGGTGATGTCATGACACGTGGATCTTTGCATTTATTTTGTCTCTGTAAACTAACCAGGTGTTTGACGATCCTGTCCGTTACATCCTCGTGTTTCCGCTATAAGCGGGGGTTGTGACAGACTGGTATCAGAGCCATTGGTTACAGAGAATTAGGCAACACACTTGACCTAGACTATAACCTAGGAACCTTCATGTAGAATGCATGCTAGGACTGACTTGCATTTAATATTACATGTATGTTCCTCTATACTTGTTTCTTGTCTCTATACGTGATTCTATACATATGTGCTTGTTATCTGATCATCCTGAGGAAGACGCTATTACTCTTAGTCTTTCTCCATGGGATACCATTATACTAGAATCTTACATTGTATGCGCACTACATTATATCATTAGGTCGGAACACTCACGTGAAGGGAAACTTCACAGATCACGCGTAGCGTTGATCTCAAATACTAAATCCGACCCTAAGATAGTATGTCTGAGATCCTAAAAGTATGACGGACAGACAACTATCGTTAGCAATTCATGTTAATATGCTTGGAGTTTATATGCTATTACATACTACTATTGGAATACTAATGGCTCATGGACATGAGGACATTACACGAACCATGCTTGATGTGTGTTGATAATACTATGATGTTAACTTTGGGTAAGGGAAGCTAAGGATGACCATGCAAAGCAAATTACCATTACGGGTGCACACGTAATTGCAATTCGCCGTGCATGAGAAGTCTGGCTAATCTTACCAGGAGGTAACGATCATTAGTATTACAAGTTTTCTATTCTATACCCTAGGGTGCTAGGATCATAATTCTAGTAAGACCTTGTTAAGGGTAACAAAACATTACTAACACTTACTATTACCTAGGTCCTGTCCTACTTAGAGCCCTTATGGTAATTCCAATCATGACATTGATGTTATTCTCCACGAAACATTTCTCCACTTAGCATTTCAGTAACTAAGGAACTGATTGAATGCTTAGAATGAAAGTGGACTACATGAAATGTAGAGGAGTGATGATACCCTCTACACATACATTACGTTATTCTTTGGGATGATGCTAAGGAAAATTAGGATGTCGTGTAACCGGTTTAAGCGTCATTCAAGGTATATTGTGGATGTGGTGGGAACACTGCGGGGAACCCTATATATAAGCATCGCCGGTATACTAAGAATGTGCTTAAACTGGGCTACGTGATGATCTTGATGGACCGAAGCATGGGTTATTGGAACTTGATGAGTGGAATCATACGTGTATCTTAAAGTGACTAAGGTTTAAATGTTTACTAAAGTTTACATGTTTACACCTTTCTATGATTAGAAGATGCCGCCTAGAAGAGCCATACGTAGTACCAATCAAGAAGGTGAGACCCCACAAGGCAGAGGTAGGGGTAGACCACGAAGAACAGGCGGTGCTCCAGCTGGCAACAATCAGGGAACTGACAACCCTGACATAGCTGCTATGATTGCTCAGCAGCTAGCCGCACTGATTCCAACTATAATGACTCAAGTGAGCGACACTTTTCTGAATCATCATCTCCAAGGGGATCATGATACTAATGATCAGTATAACCAAGGAACAGGAGAAGACACTGGGATTGGTGGAACAACTGGGAACGGAACTGGGGTCGACAATACTAGATGGGGATGTTCTTACAAGGAATTTGTGGCCGGCAAACCTCGAGAATTTGATGGGAAAGGTGGGGCGATAGCCCTGACTAGATGGTTTGAAAAGATGGAGGCAGTGATTGACATCAGTGAGTGTCTCGACAGTCAAAGAATCAAGTATGCCACATGTTCACTACAGGGCAAGGCATTAACCTGGTGGAACACCCAGGTTCAAGCTAGAGGAAGAGAGTCCGTGATGCGGATGTCATGGGATGAGTTCAAAGCTTTGATCACTGAAGAGTACTACCCCCTTAACGAAATGCAGAAACTGGAGCATGAGTTCTAGAATCATGCTATGGTGGGGGCTGGACATGCAGCTTACACTGATCGTTTTCATGAGTTGGCAAGACTTGTTCCATACCTTGTGAGTCCGGAATCAAAGAGAATCGAGAGGTACATTTGGGGACTTGCGCCTCAAATCCGGGCAATGGTAACAGCAGCTGCTCCCCCAACGATTCAGAGCGCGATTCTAAAGGCTGGTGCTCTAGCGGATGAGATGGTAAGAACAGGAGTATTGGGTAGGGGAGCAGAGAAGAGAAAGGATATTGGAGAAATAAGCCGGTCGAGTGTCGGGAAATATGATAAAAGGGCCAAGATCACCAGAAATTTCGTGGCTGTGACTCAAGGCAAGAGAGAGTATGTTGGGCCGCACCCCAAATGTGACAGGTGCAACTATCATCATCCCCCAGAGATGCAGTGCCGGGTGTGTGTGAACTGTAGGCACCCGGGGCACCTAGCTAAAAATTGTAGAGTGGCGCCGAATCTGGTGGCACCCGTCAACGCGGTTAACCCCGCCGGGAATGCCAGAGTCTGTTATGAGTGTGGAAACCCGGGTCACTACCGGAACATGTGCCCCAAACTGAATAGGGCACCGGGTCAACAAGGGAATAACCAGCAGCAAGTGATGGCCATAGCTGGGAATCAGTGTCCGGCTAATCAAGGGAATGTCGCTCAGGGACGTGCATTTGTCATTGGAGCTAACAATGCTCGTCAGGACCCAAATGTTGTCACGGCTATGTATCTTCTCAACAACCACTTTTCATCTGTACTATTTGATACCAGGGCAGACAATAGTTTTATTTCCTTGGAATTTGCTTTGTTACTTGGTGTGAACCCTAGTTGTCTAGAAACTAGCTACTCTACAGAAATGGCTAATGGTGAATTTGTAGAGACCAATGAGATCGTTAGAGGCTGCACATTAATGCTAGAAGACCATATTTTTATATAGATTTGATACCCTTCAGGTTGGGAAGCTTCGATGTGATTGTGGGAATGGATTGGTTGTCGAAACACAGAGCCGAGATTGTTTGTCGGGAGAAAGTAGTATGAATCCCCATGCCAAACGGGGAGGTACTCAAGATTCAAGGAGAACGACCAGGAAGAACTCTGAAGCTTATCACTTGCATGAAGACGCGACAATGTTTACGAAAGCAGTGTTACGTATTTCTGGCCCATGTAGTGGAAAAGAAAGAAGAAGGCAACAAGTTGGTGGATATTCCTGTAGTACGAGATTATCCGGAAGTATTCCCTGATGACTTGTCGGGCTTACTTCCTGCACGACAGGTGGAATTTCGTATAGAGTTGGTTCCTGGAGCTACGCCGGTAGCAAAAGCACCATACCGGTTAGCGCCATCCGAAATGCAAGAGTTATCTAGCCAACTGCAAGAGCTACTGGAGAAGGGTTTTATTCGACCGAGCCATTCACCATGGGGAGCACCGGTCTTGTTTGTCAAAAAGAAAGACGGGTCGTTCCGCATGTGTATCAATTATCGCGAGTTGAACAAGTTGACTGTGAAGAATCGATATCCTCTTCCCAGAATCGATGATTTGTTTGATCAGTTGCAAGGAGCTTCATATTTCTCCAAGATTGATCTTCGTTCTGGATATCATCAATTAAGGGTTTTTGAGGATGACATACCGAAAACAGCGTTCAGGACTAGTTATGGTCATTACGAGTTCTTAGTCATGCCGTTCGGACTGACTAACGCACCGGCTGTATTCATGGATCTGATGAATCGGGTGTGTAAACCATACTTGGATAAGTTTGTGATCGTATTCATTGACGATATACTTATCTACTCTCGATCGAAAGAAGACCACGAGGAGCATCTTCGGGCCATACTGAGTTTGTTACAAAAAGAGAAACTTTTCGCTAAACTCTCGAAGTGCGAGTTTTGGCTTCGAGAAGTGAAGTTTTTAGGGCATGTGGTTAACGAGAATGGGATTCATGTAGTTCCCGGCAAAATTGAAGCAGTGAAGAAATGGGATACACCTCAGGCACCTTCAGAGATACGGCAAATCTTAGGATTGGCCGGATACTATCGTCGCTTCATTGCGAATTTTTCCAAGATTGCTCAACCGTTAACCCTGTTGACTCAGAAAGACAAGAATTTGATTGGGGACATGCCCAAGAACAAGCATTTCAAATGTTGAAGGAGAAGTTGTGCAACGCACCGATATTGTCCCTCCCAGACGGGACTGATGATTTTGTGGTGTATTGCGATGCTTCACATTAAGGATTAGGTTGTGTGCTAATGCAGAAAGACAAGGTGATTGCCTATGCCTCACGACAACTTAAGGTGCATGAGAAGAATTATACGACTCATGACCTGGAGTTGGGCGCGGTAGTATTTGCACTCAAGATATGGAGGCACTATCTGTATGGAACCAAATGCATCATCTACACAGATCATAAAAGCCTTCAACACATCCTGAATCAGAAGGAACTCAACATGCGTCAACGACGATGGGTAGAGCTACTTAGTGACTACGATTGTGAAATCTGGTATCATCCGGGGAAAGCAAATGTGGTGGCTGACGCCCTAAGAAATAAAGAACGTGTGAAACCACTACGTGCTCGAGCCTTGGGAATGATTATTCAATCAAACTTGAAAGCTCAGATACTAACATCACAGAGTGAGGCATTAAAGGAAGAAAATATGACTGATGAAGAATTTCGTGGGCTAGATAAACAGATGGAGTGTAAGGAGGATGGTGTGCATTATTTTATGGACCGAATATGAGTACCTAAATGGGGAGACGTACGAGCAATAGTTCTGAGCGAGGCACACAAGTCGAGGTACTCTGTCCATCCTGTTGCGGACAAAATGTACCACGATCTCAAGGAATTGTATTGGTGGCCAGGTATGAAGAGAGATATTGCTAAGTATGTGGGTGAATGCCTGACCTGCTCTAAGGTTAAGGCTGAACATCAGAAACCGTCTGGATTACTACAACAACCAGAAATTCCCGAGTGGAAATGGGAAAATATAGCAATGGACTTCATCACCAAATTGCCGAGGACCAGTAGTGGTCATGATTCAATTTGGGTGATAGTGGATAGAATGACGAAGTCCACTCACTTCTTACCCATTCGTGAGGATTATTAGATGGAGAAGTTAGCGAGATTGTATGTGAGTGAGATTGTGGCTAGGCATGGCGTGCCTGTATCCATCATATCAGATCGCGATAGTCGGTTTACGTCGCGATTCTGGCAGACGCTCCAGAAGGCAATGGGTACCCGGTTGGATCTAAGTACCGCCTATCATCCTCAAACAGATGGGCAAAGCGAGCATACGATTCAGACTCTAGAAGACATGCTTAGGGCGTGTGTAATTGACTTTGGTGGTAGTTGGGATGCCCATTTGCCGCTGGTTGAGTTCTCTTACAACAACAGCTATCACTCGAGCATTGGATGTGCCCCGTTTGAAGCTTTATACGGGAGAAGATGTAGATCGCCTGTTTGTTGGTCCGAGGTCGGAGAAATTCAACTGACAGAACCTGAGATCGTTCAGGAAACAACTGACAAGATATTCCAAATTAAAGAGAGACTTAAAGCAGCGAGAGACCGCCAGAAAAGCTACGCGGATAACAAGCGGAAACCGTTGGAATTCAATGTGGGTGGTCGGGTGTTGCTAAAGGTTTCCCCTTGGAAGGGTATTGTGCGATTTGGCAAGAAAGGAAAGTTAGCATCGAGGTATGTGGGACCGTTTGAAGTCACCGAAAGAATTGGTCCTGTGGCGTATCGTCTGAAATTACCTCAAGAGCTGAGCAGCGTACATGATACGTTCCACGTATCGAACCTTAAGAAATGTTTAGCTGATGGATCCCTCCACGTCCCTATTGAAGAAATCAAGATTGATGAGAAGCTCCATTTTGTGGAAGAACCGATAGAAATAATGGATCGGGAGGTCAAACGATTAAAACGCAGCAGAATCCCAATTGTTAGAGTAAGGTGGAACTCAAGGCGAGGTTCAGAATTCACATGGGAACGGGAGGACCAGATGAAATCCAAATATCCGCACTTGTTCGTGGATACAACTTCAGGACCTAACTCCAGCTGAATTTCGGGACGAAATTCTTTCAACTGGGGGATACTGTTACATTCGTCACTTCCAGGTCTGTTAATTAACTTAAAAGTTCATTAACTCTCCTCATGCATTTATTATTTTCCGTAATCTATTCGTTGTTTGAATCGAATCTTTTGTGACAACAAATATGAGCCTTTTGGTCTTAACGTAAACCTTAACAAAAGTCATATCCTTCTAATTTAGGAACTATTATCATATGCTATTACCGGTTATAATCATTTATTATGCATAAATATGAGTAACAAATTTATGTGCATATATTATCATTAGAAGATATTAAATGCATAACATTGTTATAGTCATTCATATTTACTCATATATACTAAATATGGTCCATGAGTAACCCGGTTTAATAACAAAGTAAATCATAAAGTCATATTTACTCTTTAATAGCTCATATTGAATAAATAATAACAAGATGTTATTCGATCTATGGATATGGGTTAATATATGGTATTCGATTATTATTTAATAGGAACTATTCATATTTGTATGTTACTCAATATTATGATAATATTAAGTTTGGGGTTTGCCTTAGACATCTACGTTTTATTTACTGCATTTATATTTAACTTGCATTGTTGAATTAGTCGTTAGCATGTTCTCATGTTTTGCATGATAGTAGTAGTGGTGCATGGTAGTTGCTAGTGGCATGAAATAAGGGACATGAGTGACATGAAATAACGGACATGAGTGGCATGAAATAAGAGACATGAGTGGCATGAAATAAGGGACATGAGTGGCATGAAATAAGGGACATGAGTGGCATGAAATAAGGGACATGGGTGATGAGCCTTTAGTCTCCTGCATATTTATATTATGTTTTGCATGAAGGAAATATAGAGAGAAAATTGCTCCAAGTGCCTTCTTCTTCTTGAATTTCTTTGGAGCTTAATCCACTCTACGGATTACCCATCAACACCACCGTATCCCGCTGTTCATCCACCGTTAGCCACCGTTTGACGCCCCCGTCTCGCCGTGTACTCGTTTCGAAGGTAACCGATCGTCGTGAACTTCGTTTTGTTTCATTTTGTTTCGTTTTCCTTTCGGTTGTTATCGTCGGTGCTCGGTTCCGGGTTCAATCCGTACATATGTATGTATGTATGGTATGCGTATAGGGTTGTTATATGTGAGTGTATGTTGCGGCAGTGTGTATATGTGTGCATGTATGTGTGCCTGCGTACATATATATATATATATGGTTATGTGTATGCGACAGGTGTATGGCTATGGATATGTTGTAGGATTTAATCTTGACTTATTATAGTTTTATTATTTGATTTAGTTAAATGTTTATTAGTTTTGAATTAGTCAATAGTTTGACCAAGTAAATAGGTGAAATCGTGGAAACATGTGAAAGTGAAAGAGTGGAAGTAGTTCTTTTGCGTAATTGTAGGAGTAGTGGGTGCATGTGATTGCCTATAAATGGCCTGTTTTGTTTATGGAATATATGTGAAGTTTTCTTTTCTGTAATATCACATTGATATACACATATATACGTGAGCTTGGGTGTGTTTTTAGTGTGTGTTTGTTGGGCTTGAACCAACATTTGGTATCAGAGCCTGGAGCTCGAGAGACGGAGAAGACCGGTTTGAGAGTCGACCTTCGAAGGGTGTAGCCCGTTGCTGCAGGGCAAACGCAGCAGGTTACCGATGTGTTTCGGGACAGCAGGTGGCTGTTTCGGAAGTGTTCAACAGTAGAAGAGGTGACAAGAATGGTGTTCGGTCAGGCGTTGTTACGGGGAAGTGCCGGTAGAGACAACGGGGTGACCATGATGAACATTGCTGTTTCGGGACTGTTTTTACAACAGTAAACAGAGACCAGATGGGTGTTTGTGTCAGTAGTTGTCATGGTTGATGTACCAGTTAGGATGAAGGGGTTGTGACGGGTGAACATCAGGTGTCTTGTGGCTGTTAGTCGCGATTGAGAGAAAAGGGAAGGGCTGTTTCAAGACGTTTTCAGTAGGGGGTGCTACTGTGTTTTGAAGTCTTTGATCGGGTTGTTCGTGATAAGAGGAGACCGACGTTATTGCGTGAAAAACGGGCAGAATGTATCCGTCAAAGCAGGTGGCTTTGGATTCGTCTCGTTTGGCAAGGTGTGAGAAAACGGAAGAAGCGGGTGGCTTGTTTTCTGTTGGTGGAGAGCCTCTTGAACAAAGGCGGTCGGAAAAAGGAAGATATTGGAGAAGAACACGGTGTGACATTATGGCGTTGGAGTTCAATCGGTGACTTTGGATGTGGCCGAGGTGAGGTCGTTGATCCGGTAAAAGTCGTGATGTTAGTGAAAGGTTCCGGCGGGATATGTGAGATGTTATAAGTGTGGTGTTTTTATTCGGGTTGAACTAAAGATGGCTTTGGACGTGATCGAGGTGAAGATCGGGTGTCCGGGAAAAGTCGAGATGGTTCAAGAATATTTCAGTTGCATGGAATAAACATGACATCCAAGTCTTGATCAGTTGCAGCTAGGAATTTGGATGAAGTGGGTCAAGATTAAGGGTTGAATGTAGGATTTAATCTTGACTTATTATAGTTTTTTATTTGATTTAGTTAAATGTTTATTAGTTTTGAATTAGTCAATAGTTTGACCAGTAAATAGGTGAAATCGTGGAAACATGTGAAAGTGAAAGAGTGGAAGTAGTTCTTTTGCGTAATTGTAGGAGTAGTGGGTGCATGTGATTGCCTATAAATGGCCTGTTTTGTTTATGGAATATATGTGAAGTTTTCTTTTCTGCAATATCACATTGATATACACATATATACGTGAGCTTGGGTGTGTTTTTAGTGTGTGTTTGTGGGGCTTGAACCAACATATGTATGTCGATGTGTGTGTTCAATTGTACGTATGTGTGATGTGTGTGAAGTGTGTGTGCCGTGGTATGTACATATATATTTGTGTGTGCTGTATAATGTATATATATTATGTGTGTGTTTGTTACTGTGTCTGTGCGTAAGGATGTATGTATGCTGCGAAACAACTGTGTGTGTAGGAGTATATATATAAAGGGAGGTGTGTGATGTGCAGGGTTCGTACGTATGTATGCTTGTGTATATATGCAAAATATATACATCGGAACATAAGGCAAGAACATGCGTATGCAGTCAGTATTCATGGGGACTACTTATCTTGTTTCTATTTTTATTATTATTATTATTATTATTATTATTATTATTATTATTATTATTATTATTATTATTATTATTATTATTATTATTATTATTATTATTATTATTATTATTATTATTATTATTATTATTATTATTATTATTATTATTATTATTGAGTGTGTATATATATATATATATTACATAATAATATTAATAATTTCATTATTAATATTACCATTATTAACATTAATAATATTACGATTGTTATTATTATCATTATTAATATTATCACTATCATTTTATTTGACTAATTGTAAAAAAATAATAATAATGTCTTTATTAATATTACTATCATTATTATTAATATTATATTATTATAAGGTGTGCGTCATATATATATACCGGATTTGTGTGCTTGTCGCGCGTCGAATCCGAACCGACCCGAACCGACAGAATGCATCTATTCTCGTTGGACGTGTTTTAAGATTTAAATTACAATTAATAATAGGTGTCTGATCGTGCATTGCCCTTATCCCTTGATGCCTTTGTTCATTTTATTACATCACATTCAAGGTGAGTTTCACGGCCCCATTTTCATTACAAATTATATAAATCTTTGGGGGAAAAGTATGCTCACTCTTTCTAGCTGTGAACTCAATTTATTTTGGATTAACGTGTTACTGTTTGCAAGCTATATTTTATGCATGAGTTTCTGTGTGGTTCTTTAATCACAACTATTTAACTCCGGTGTTGGAGCCGACGGACAGGTATTGATAGTACTATTGGGTTGACACCCCCACCCATGTATGTTAGTATACTAGTTGAGACTAACTGTGGTTATGATCAACCCCTGGGTGAATATGTTTGTAAGGCCCCGCTCACCGGGCACCTTACTGTTGGTTATCATCATACGTAAAACATACATTTATTACATGATCATAAAATACGCATCGGAATTGATAAAATATACATTCTCATTTCATCATAAAAGCTTTTACATCATTGTCTTGATTACAAAATACAAGCTTTTCCTTACATTGCTTAACTATACTATGATTGCTGCTGATGCATATTCCTCAGCAATCATAGGGTCATACAGCGACCTCTACCGAAATAAAATAATAAAAAGAAAATATATTTCTCTTCATATAGAAGATATTAAGTTCAAAAATATATTTTCTTTCATAAACAAGATTTCTTAAATAATCATGTTTATCAGGATTATCAAGAAATCTTGCACTTGCATGCAACATGATGTGTTGCGCGCGTTACGGGCCCACAACACATGATGTGGCTGCATAATCAAAAAGTGAATGCCATCCCAAAAGAGCTGAGTAGCCGCCTCGTGCCATCCTCAGCAACTCTACCTGCCAACTGGAAAACACATAAAAAGTCAGCGTTGCTGAGTGAGTTCTAGTTTTATAATAAAACATACTTTCATTCTCATTAACTGTTCTTCCATACATGTGTTCACACATCATACGTACACGTAGGTAATATTGTTATTATCTCATCATTCATTACTTACTTTCATTCGTGTACACTTCATCATTCTCGTTTACTTTCATACATACATACTTTACATACTTTCGTACGTACTTTACTTTCATTCGTACATTCATTACTTACGTTCGAACATTCATTACATTCATTCATACTTTCATTACTTTCGTTCGAACGTTCATTACATTCGGTGACATGTACAATACCCCACTTTCGTCATACATACTACTGGTGCTGGACCTGTGGTGGTTAGCCACGAACGTTGTGCACAAATGCTGATCCAGTCACCTGGAGTAAGTACATGCACCACTTATCTTTTCACTTTACTTCTGGATCAATGCCATATGCTATACCCCGAACGTTGTGCACAAATGCGGGTGCTGGACCTGTGATGATCAATCACGAACGTTGTGCACTAATGCTGATCCAGTCACCTAGGGCAAGCGGCAAGGATCCCATACATACTTCTGGTCAATCACAAAGACTGACCCCGATGTGCATCCTTCGGGGTAGCTAACCCGCACACCGTTGAGCTAACACCTGCCAGGGGTGTGCACCTCCTTTCATTTGCTTGCAAGCCTTACTTACTTTCTTTCATTAATGCATGCATTCATTCATCATGTTCCTTCTTTCATTATCTTTCACTTTACGTTCTTAATACATTCGTTTCATTCGTTCATTCATTCACGTGAAGATATTAAAAGATAAGACACATATACGTAAGGAACATAAATACTTACATATCATCAGTATTTACCATCTACCATGGCAACATCATTCTAACATACATACATCATACATACACTTCTACATTCACTCACATCAGCCCTGTTCGGGCGACTGAACTGTCACCAGTCGCATGTCCTCCATGCGACTGGGCCATGCGATTGGGCTATCATGCAATGGGTACTCAAACGTGCGATTGAACTTCCTTCCGTACGACTAGACACTATGCGACTGGGCTATATGCGACTAACTCTTAACCGTCCGACAGAACTACTCTGCGATTGAACTTATGCGACCGAAACCCTCAGTCGCATCACCTATCGTGCGATTGAGGCTCAATCGGGCGTCTGAGCCTCAGTCGGGCGATTGGACATCAACTAACACTCATTCAGCCGAATGGCCCTCCAGTCGCATAACCCTAACTGGGCAGCGACTGGAGTTCTTCATGAACAGCAGTCGCGAACTCCCGCACCCAAACTCGTCTTAAACCCATTTTTAGCCCAAATCGACCCTCCCTAGCCTCAGGGATTCACACTAGGACGTCGTACAAGCATATACAAGTCCTACTTCATACCATAAACACATTACTCAAGATTTACCCAAATGGGTCAAACTTACACTATTTCAAAAACAGGGTTTATATGTGATTCCAGCCCCAAAATCGTTAGAAAACACGTAAATGAGGGGTCCTAGAACTCACTTTATCAGGTAGAAGTTGATGAGCTTCGATTTAGCTTGCTTCTCGACAATCGGTCAGCACTTTCCCTCTTTTCTTCTCTGCCCTCGGTCGCTCACTGCTCTCTCCCCGACTGAAAATGGGAGGAGAGTGGAGCTGCTCCTCTTTTATACCCATAGCTCATTCGCATCTGGTCCAGGGGCGACTGGACCTTCAGTCGCATCAACACTATGCGATTGGACCCCAATCGCACGTGTTCCATGCGGCTCATACTTCATTCGGGCGGTTGAACTCCAATCGTGCGGTTGAGCTTCAATCGGCCGAATAGCCATGCGGTTGAACTCCAGTCGCATAAATCACAGGCGACTGAGGCTCAGTCGCATAGCCTACCAAAAAGTCAAACTTCCGGGTGTTACAAGTCCACCCCCCTTATTTTAGGTTTCGTCCCCGAAACCTGTCATTCCTCGAACAATCGTGGGTAATGCTGCCTCATTTCTTCTTCAGTTTCCCACGTCGACTCGGATCCCTTCCTGTGCGCCACTGTACACGCACAAGGGGAACCACTTTATTTCTCAATCTCTTCTCTTTGCGATCTATGATCGCCACTGGTTGCTCTACATAATTGAGCTTTTCGTCTACCTCGATATCATCCAGTGGAACGACCATGTCTTCGTCCGCTAGACACTTCCTCAGATGAGACACGTGGAAAGTCGGGTGGATTCCACTTAGTTCATCTGGCAAGTCTAACCTATAGGCCACCTCTCCTACTCGAGCGATGATTCGGAAAGGGCCTATATATCGCGGGCTCAACTTACCCCGCTTCCGGAATCGAATGATCCCCTTCCAAGGTGAGACCTTCAGCATAACCCGGTCTCCCACCTGGAACTCAATCGGCATGCGTCGTTTATCGGCATACGACTTTTGTCGGTCTTTGGCCGCCTTCATATAAGCTTTAATTCTTTCGAGCTTCTCAGTCGTAGCCTCTACCACTTCGACGCTTCCCAATTCTTTCTGACCAATTTCACCCCAACAGACGGGTGTCCTGCATCTTCTACCGTATAACATTTCGTAGGGTGGCATGCCGATACTGGCATGATAACTGTTGTTGTATGAGAATTCGGCTAACGGCAGGTGGTCATCCCAACTTCCACCGAAGTCAATAACACATGCTCGGAGCATGTCTTCCAAGGTCTGAATGGTCCTTTCCGACTGACCATCAGTTTGAGGATGATAAGCCGTGCTAATATGCAATCTCGTCCCCATAGCATCGTGGAATTTCTTCCAAAATTTGGATGTAAACCGGGTGTCGCGATCAGACACAATCGACACCGGTACACCGTGACGAGTCACAATCTCTTTGATGAAAAGATCGGCCAACTTCTCGGACGAATATGTCTCGCGCATTGGTAAGAAGTGAGCACTCTTCGTCAATCGATCCACAATCACCCAGATCGTATCATACCCTTTCGGGGTACGTGGCAGCTTTGTGATAAAATCCATGGTGATGTGCTCCCACTTCCATTCCGGTATGTCCAACGGTCGAATCTTTCCATACGGCTTCTGGTGCTCCGCCTTTACTTGCAAACAAGTGAGGCATTTACTCACATACTCCACCACATCACGTTTCATTCCCGGCCACCAATAGTCTTTCTTCATATCTTGGTACATCTTGGTGGCACCGGGATGAATGGAGTATCGAGATTTATGAGCGTCATCCATAATCCTCATTCGCAGATCCCCGAGACGAGGAATCCACATACGTCTAAACCGGGTTCTAACACCCGTTTCGTTCTCCCCCAACTCCGCGACCAAACCTCTCATGCGTTCAGAGTTAAGATGTTCGTCTTTCAAAGCCTCATCTTGGAACTCTTTGACCTGTTTCATTACGTCGGAGGCCATGATCAGCTGGTACGCCTTCACCCGAATTGGCTCGGGCCTCCCCTTTCGGCTAAGGGCATCCGCCACCACGTTGGCCTTGCCCGGATGGTAATGGATCTCACAATCATAGTCCTTTATAAGCTCCAACCATCGCTGTTGCCTCATATTCAGATCTTTTTGCTCGAAGAAGTACTTCAAGCTTTTGTGGTCCGTGAAAATGGTGCACTTCGTCCCGTACAGATAGTGCCGCCAAATCTTCAACGCGAAAACCACAGCTGCTAGCTCCAAGTCATGAGTAGGGTAGTTAACCTCATGAACTTTCAGCTGTCGGGATGCATAGGCTATCACCTTTCCTCTCTGCATTAATACACACCCCAACCCCGAGTAGGAGGCATCAGAATAAACCACCAAATCTTCACTCCCCTCGGGTAACGCCAATACTGGAGCTTGGGTCAATCTCGTCTTCAGTTCTTCAAACGCCTTCTCTTGAGCTTGACCCCATATAAATTTCACATCCTTCCGGGTCAACTTTGTTAGTGGAGAAGCAATTTTGGAAAAGTCTTGGATGAACCTTCGGTAGTAACCCGCCAAACCCAAGAAACTACGGATCTCGGACGGCGTCTTCGGAGGCTTCCATTGCATCACTGCTTCCACTTTCGCCGGATCGACCATAATCCCGTCCGGATTTACCACGTGACCCAAGAATTGAACTTCACGCAACCAAAATGCCCACTTGGAGAATTTTGCATACAATTTCTCCCTTCTCAACGTTTCCAGAACTTCGCGAATGTGACCGGCATGCTCAGTCTCGCTTTTTGAATAAATCAAGATGTCATCAATGAATACTATCACTGATTTATCCAACATCGGCCGGCACACCCTATTCATCAGGTCCATAAAAGCAGTTGGCGCGTTGGTCAGACCAAAAGACATAACGAGGAACTCATAATGACCGTAGCGCGTACGAAAAGCTATTTTAGGGATATCCTGCTCCTTCACCTTCAGTTGATGGTAGCCTGATCGAAGATCTATACGCGAAAACCAACTAGCACCCTGAAGTTGATCAAACAAGTCGTCGATCCTCGGCAAGGGGTATCTGTTCTTTACTGTCAGCTTATTCAGCTCGCGGTAGTCGATGCACATCCTCATACTACCGTCCTTCTTCTTTACAAACAGGACCGGAGCACCCCAAGGTGAGATACTTGGTCGAATAAACCCCTTATCCAACAGCTCTTGTAACTGCTCCATCAACTCTTTCATCTCCGTCGGGGCCAATCGGTATGGTGCCTTGGCAACAGGTTGGGCGCCTGGTACTAAATCAATCTGGAACTCGATCTCTCTGTCAGGTGGCAATCCCGATAAGTCTTCCGGGAACACGTCTGGGAACTCGCACACAACCGGAACATCAGACAGTTGTGGTGCTGGCTTCTCTACATCTTTCACATAACATAAATAGGCGTTACATCCACGCCTCATACATTTCCCCGCCACTGCCATTGAGATCACCTTCGGAATCGTAGTAACCCGATCCCCGTAAACTGTCACTGGACTACCGTCAGGCGCTGTCAAACTGATCATCTTCTTGCGACACACAATGTTCGCCTCGAAATCTGCCAACCAATCCATACCAAGCACCAAATCGAACCCGCCTAACGTCATCGCAAAGGGTTTAACTGGGAATTTGTGACCCTCCAGTTCTACATCGCAACTCTCAATTACCTCTGAAATCCTGGTGGTTTTACCTATCGCAGTCTCTACATCAAACGGCACATCCACACGCCTACTACTAACGGGCAATTTGGCACAAAAAGCAGCAGAAATGAAGCTCCTACTGGCACCCGAATCAAATAATACAGAGGCTAAAGTTTGGTTCACCAGAAACGTACCGGACACTACATCGGGGTCCGTCCTCGCCTCTTCCTGCGTCATCGTAAATGCCCTGGCGCTCGCTTTCGACCCTTCCCCCTGTCTTCTTCACGCCGGAACCCTCAGATCTCGGCTTCTTGCAGTCTTTATTCATATGACCACTTTCCCCACAGTTAAAGCACCTCATCCCTTTACACTCTTTGGCCATATGACCGGGCTTTCCACACTTGAAACATACATTCAGCCCCCATCTGCACTCACCACCGTGCTCTCGCCCACACTTCCCACACTTTCTCGACCCTGCACTTGTCACGACCACACGACGATCATCAACCCGTGCCTTCTTACTACTTGTCGAAGTATCACCCCGACCAAACCTCTTTCCCTGCCACTTCCTCTCATCACTTCCCTTCTTACTGCCCTCAGATTTCACCAACGCAGCTCGTTCATCGTACAACCTCCCAGCTAAATCCACCGCCGACCTGAAAGTACTGGGTCGGGCGGAAATCAAATGCCAACGAATTTCAGCTGGCAACCCCTGGATATACCGGTTAATCTTGCGAGACACCGGCGACACTTGCTCTGGCACCAACCGTGCCATGTCGTTGAACTTGGTCGTGTATTGTTGGTGGGTCATCGTTCCCGCCTCCAACTGCAGAAACTCTCTCTCAACTCTGACCATCTCTCGACGAGGACTGAACTCCTCGATCACCATTCTCTTCAACTCAGACCACTTCATTTTCCCAATGGCCCTGCTACCCTCAGCCTGGACAATATTGTCCCACCAGCACAATGCTGTCCCTGTAAACGAGTGGGTAGCAAACTTTACCTTCTTATCCTCCTGGCAGTCACTGATATCAAGGACCGCCTCCGTCTCTCTCACCCATTGGTGAGCATCAGCAGCCGTACCCGAACCATCAAAAGTCGGAGGCTTGCATCTCATAAATTTCCCGTAATCACAACCCCGGGCTGTCCCCCTTACCTGTTCTTCCTCCTCTTCCTCTTCCTCATCGGACGATACCGTTTCTGCCTCTGTCTGTTGCTGTCTACCGGAGGACCGTTTCCTCCCTTGTCTATCATCCTCGCGTACTGCCTTTATCACTTCGGTCATTACAAACGGTAAAATCGTCTGCATAGCCTGGTGCACTTCCTCAATCACTGCTTCTTTTACCGAGGCTCTCAACTTGGCGCTTTCGTCTGTCTCCTCCTGATGAGGAATCTCGTTCTCCTCACGAACTACTTTCTCTTTCCTAGATCTTCCTCGCGTGATACGCGGCTCATCACCACGTCCACCATCACGGGAAGCATCAGATGATCTATCACCGACCATCTTCTATCACAATGAAAGATTCAAACACCAACACGGTCATTCAAGGAAATAGCTCAGTTTATGTTAAGTATAGTAAGTCCCTAATTACAGTGGCCAGTTGTGATTAGCCACTTACTCTACTATTCGTACCCCGAGCATCACCTATCCTGACTATATTAGTATCTCAGTCTAACAGTACACATAATTCACATCACATGCGCACATAATAACCAGTTAACCTTTAAGAAAATACCTGATGGCACGCGACTACTCAGATGGCATTCTCATTCTCCCTGTCCTATTCTCAGTTTAAGTCTAGGTTTATTATGAAAATTCACCCATTTCACTTAAACTTTGGCTCTGATACCAACTTGTAAGGCCCCGCTCACCGGGCACCTTACTGTTGGTTATCATCATACGTAAAACATACATTTATTACATGATCATAAAATACGCAGCGGAATTGATAAAATATACATTCTCATTTCATCATAAAAGCTTTTACATCATTGTCTTGATTACAAAATACAAGCTTTTCCTTACATTGCTTAACTATACTATGATTGCTGCTGATGCATATTCCTCAGCAATCATAGGGTCATACAGCGACCTCTACCGAAATAAAATAATAAAAAGAAAATATATTTCTCTTCATATAGAAGATATTAAGTTCAAAAATATATTTTCTTTCATAAACAAGATTTCTTAAATAATCATGTTTATCAGGATTATCAAGAAATCTTGCACTTGCATGCAACATGATGTGTTGCGCGCGTTACGGGCCCACAACACATGATGTGGCTGCATAATCAAAAAGTGAATGCCATCCCAAAAGAGCTGAGTAGCCGCCTCGTGCCATCCTCAGCAACTCTACCTGCCAACTGGAAAACACATAAAAAGTCAGCGTTGCTGAGTGAGTTCTAGTTTTATAATAAAACATACTTTCATTCTCATTAATTGTTCTTCCATACATGTGTTCACACATCATACGTACACGTAGGTAATATTGTTATTATCTCATCATTCATTACTTACTTTCATTCGTGTACACTTCATCATTCTCGTTTACTTTCATACATACATACTTTACATACTTTCGTACGTACTTTACTTTCATTCGTACATTCATTACTTACGTTCGAACATTCATTACATTCATTCATACTTTCATTACTTTCGTTCGAACGTTCATTACATTCGGTGACATGTACAATACCCCACTTTCGTCATACATACTACTGGTGCTGGACCTGTGGTGGTTAGCCACGAACGTTGTGCACAAATGCTGATCCAGTCACCTGGAGTAAGTACATGCACCACTTATCTTTTCGCTTTACTTCTGGATCAATGCCATATGCTATACCCCGAACGTTGTGCACAAATGCGGGTGCTGGACCTGTGATGATCAATCACGAACGTTGTGCACTAATGCTGATCCAGTCACCTAGGGCAAGCGGCAAGGATCCCATACATACTTCTGGTCAATCACAAAGACTGACCCCGATGTGCATCCTTCGGGGTAGCTAACCCGCACACCGTTGAGCTAACACCTGCCAGGGGTGTGCACCTCCTTTCATTTGCTTGCAAGCCTTACTTACTTTCTTTCATTAATGCATGCATTCATTCATCATGTTCCTTCTTTCATTATCTTTCACTTTACGTTCTTAATACATTCGTTTCATTCGTTCATTCATTCACGTAAAGATATTAAAAGATAAGACACATATACGTAAGGAACATAAATACTTACATATCATCAGTATTTACCATCTACCATGGCAACATCATTCTAACATACATACATCATACATACACTTCTACATTCACTCACATCAGCCCTGTTCGGGCGACTGAACTGTCACCAGTCGCATGTCCTCCATGCGACTGGGCCATGCGATTGGGCTATCATGCGAATGGGTACTCAAACGTGCGATTGAACTTCCTTCCGTACGACTAGACACTATGCGACTGGGCTATATGCGACTAACTCTTAACCGTCCGACTGAACTACTCTGCGATTGAACTTATGCGACCGAAACCCTCAGTCGCATCACCTATCGTGCGATTGAGGCTCAATCGGGCGTCTGAGCCTCAGTCGGGCGATTGGACATCAACTAACACTCATTCGGCCGAATGGCCCTTCAGTCACATAACCCTAACTGGGCAGCGACTGGAGTTCTTCATGAACAGCAGTCGCGAACTCCCGCACCCAAACTCGTCTTAAACCCATTTTTAGCCCAAATCGACCCTCCCTAGCCTCAGGGATTCACACTAGGACGTCATACAAGCATATACAAGTCCTACTTCATACCATAAACACATTACTCAAGATTTACCCAAATGGGTCAAACTTACACTATTTCAAAAATAGGGTTTATATGTGATTCCAGCCCCAAAATCGTTAGAAAACATGTAAATGAGGGGTCCTAGAACTCACTTTATCAGGTAGAAGTTGATGAGCTTCGATTTAGCTTGCTTCTTGACAATCGGTCAGCACTTTCCCTCTTTTCTTCTCTGCCCTCGATCGCTCACTGCTCTCTCCCCGACTGAAAATGGGAGGAGAGTGGAGCTGCTCCTCTTTTATACCCATAGCTCATTCGCATCTGGTCCAGGGGCGACTGGACCTTCAGTCGCATCAACACTATGCGACTGGACCCCAATCGCACGTGTTCCATGCGGCTCATACTTCATTCGGGCGGTTGAACTCCAATCGTGCGGTTGAGCTTCAATCGGCCGAATAGCCATGCGGTTGAACTCCAGTCGCATAAATCACAGGCGACTGAGGCTCAGTCGCATAGCCTACCAAAAAGTCAAACTTCCGGGTGTTACAATGTTCCGACAATTGCTATGCGGTTCGTCGTAGGTTTAGTTGTGATGCTTATGTGATATTACTTGTGATAAACTGTATACACTTATGATCCATAACTCATGCACAACAATAAGTTTTCAATTTATGTTTAAACCTGTGAACTCACCAACCATGTGTTGACTTTTGAGCATATCTTTTCAGGTGATAATAATCAAAGAGGATAGCTAGAGCCGATGCCTTAGCAGAGACCCTCAGGACTTCAATAGACATGCATTAGTGTTTTGACTATCATTTGATTTCGCTTATGAATACTATGTTGAACTTTTTTGTTTGTTGGATTTCATGTTGGATTTGGTTTTGTTAAATCGATAGACTATGCTAGTCGTGGAACTGACTAACCACGACACAAGTCACCATTGTGTCGGGTGATGTCATGACACGTGGATCTTTGCATTTATTCTGTCTCTGTAAACTAACCAGGTGTTATGACGATCCCGTCTGTTACATCCTTGTGTTTCCGCTATAAGCGGGGGTTGTAACAGTTTATTTATGAAACAACCTATTTTCACACACGGACAATTATATGTCGCATTGTCAAGAGTTACAAGACGAGATGGACTAAAGATAGTTATAATGGACGGTAATAGTAATCTTTCAAGTACAACTTCAAATGTTGTATACAAAGAGATTTTTAGAGATTTGTAAACATATACTGTTTTTTCGTATTTAACTATGTGATGTAATTTATTTCTACACGTATATATTTAATCTTCATTTTTTTATA
This sequence comes from Flaveria linearis, assembly GCA_024085815.1. Taxonomy (NCBI): domain Eukaryota; kingdom Viridiplantae; phylum Streptophyta; class Magnoliopsida; order Asterales; family Asteraceae; genus Flaveria; species Flaveria linearis. The sequence continues at coordinate 31,645,418 of CM044011.1, forward strand.
TAATACAAGCTTAATAATCATTCCCGTTAATTCACATGTTTATATATTATATGATTTTTATAGTAACTAACAATTTATAATTATAATTATATAAGAATTAACTTTTCAAACCCGTGTAACACACGGGTCGTTAGACTAGTATTCAAATAAAAGAAAAAAAGTTGTTAAGAAGAAGTTTAAAAGTGTCCAAGACCTTTAAAAGTTAACAAATTTAAATTGCCACTCTATGTAGAGGGAATATATATTTTAATTAGATAATATAACAATTAAGAAACAAAAAACATCTTAGAGCATTTCATCTCGTTACACAACCCCAACCCCATGCTCATGTTAAGAAAAACACTTAAATAAGTCCGTTCAACACATGCCCATCCTCATATCTCATATCTATATTTTTAGTGGAAAGCAAAATAGTCCTAATACTTAAGGGCACACTATTCATCCATCAGATCTGTTATGTTAATTTAATATTAGATTGAGATTTAATATATATTTCAATGAATGTTTACTTTTTTAATGTGATTTTAGTTAATGTAAACTATTTACGACGATATATAATATCGTCTTTTTGTGAACAATGATCTTTTTTCCCAAAAAAAAAAACAAAAACTTCAAAGCTTTAATAGATACTTCCGGCATGCCTTGTATTCCACACTATAGCCTCTATATGGCTTACACATGTGCAGATAAATGCACAAAGTTTAGAATACATATGAACAAATTAGTTTGAAGGTTTTTTTATATACACAACTTACAAATTTGTATATAAAAGTATGAAATTTAAAATATAAAACCATTGATCAAAAAACAAATGAACTTTGTTATTTTACGTTTAATATAATTTAATGTTCTGTAATGAACCCTGCTATATATATATGTGTGTGTGTGTGTGTTACTAGGGGCCGGTTCGGTTTGTATGACCCATTTCAATCATAAAGCATGGGTTGAACCGTTAAAAATGGGTTTCCATATGATAAACCGAACATGTAACTCTTAACTTGATTGAATAGTCTACTCACATTCAGGGTCGTCCTTACATTTTTTGAGGCTCCAATCAAATTAAAAAAAAATGGGGCCCTATTCAAACTTTTTTTTATTAAAATCCTCACTATTTATCCGGGGTTGGGACTGACAATAATAAACTAAAATATTTATAGTTGGCGGGGTTAAAAACTTTTTTAGTTATATATTGCATATGTATCATGTATAGATGTTTATATGAAATTTACTTTTCTAGCTTTATACGATGCAAATTCGTTAATGAAATATTCATAATCAAATCCTTATAGAAAACAATTATTTGACATTCTAGATCACAAAAGTACCAAATCAATTTATTAACTTCTAAACCTAATTATCAAATTACCTAAACAAAATAATTACCTAAACTTCTAAACCTCTAAGGCTCTAACCTAATGTAAAACTAAAATGATTTTAGACTAATACCAATTACCAAATCAAATTATCAATGCTTTTAACAAAACTAATGAGCAGCAACAGTCTCCAAATTTTACATAGAACTATCAATATATTAAATATTCAAAGCACTTAAGCAGAATTAATCAATTAGATTCAAATAGAGTAAAAAAGAAACGGAGATGTTACTTGTTAGATGAACTCATGAACCTGGAGACTAGAGTATTCAATAGAGATGTTATATGAACTCACGAACCTGTAAAATAATTCCTCGGTGATATCAGTATCACTTGCACAACATATGAAGGATTCTTGAGATTCTTTAAGAAACTTGTTCCAACCCAGATTTGGTCCCCTTTAACGTGCAGACGCAGGCACGTAGCAGACCGCAGGCCGAGAGTCCGAGCCTGCAGAAGGTGGCAGCCCGTAGCCGACCCCTCGCCGACCACCAAAGTGTAGGCAATGCATAGTGCACCGTGTAGGCATGCAACGGTGGACGAACGAAGTGACGGGTAAATGGGTCATGAACGGTCGGAACTCGAAAGTCGGAACCCTAACCGAGAAAAAGAAAAAAGTCGGTACATGGATTATCGTAGAAGAGAGCTTTGATGGGTGAATAGGCCTAGGCATAACAGGTTTTTTTTTAAAAAAAATAAGCCCCTATTTTTTGGGGGCCCCAAGCCCGGTGCTTCCTTTTAACAACCAATGGGCCGGCCCTGCTCACATTGGAAGGGTTAAGTGGTGTGCCAGTTTTTGAACACCTCTAGTTATTATTGTTTTGTTCTAACGACTTGTGTAAAATAATTAAAGAGTAATCCAAACCATTATTAATACTACATAATTTATAATACTTGGGACGCTTACTTAATTTCTAACTAATAGAGTATTCGTATTGGGATGCGATGTTACACCCTGCTAAGGCAAAAACACGAGGTGTAACGTATGATTTTCAAAGCATATGATTATTTCAAACACAAACACACTAATGGATATTAACTTAAAATTTAGAGTTTTACATTCCAAAATCAAATGAACGGCCAAGATGTTTATCAAAATAAATGTTTATAAGATATAGCCCATTTAACCAAAACATAATAGGTTATACAGTAAAAGATCTCAAAAGTGCATCCAAGTCTACATGAATGTTTCCCTACGATGATTACCTTTTGATGTCATGCTTTAATTTCCAAAAGACATACTTCAAATGTCAAAGCAATGTTGTTGAGTTTCCAATCTTAAATGAATACGATTTCGGCATTTCGCAAAACTTTTTTGCATGAAAATGAATATATACATGCGATAAACAAAAAAAAACAATTAACCCTTCGTAAGCTAACAATCAATACTAAAATTATGATCAACATGAGATATAACCAAACCAAGACACGGGTGTTTTGCCCTTCGCTCGTACTTCACGAGCTAAAGAGTGGACATTATGCAATCATTTGGCCATACAGATAGGCGGTTAGAGCGATAATCATGACAGAGGGTGTCTGTAACATTCGTCAATTTTAAGTTAACTTTATAGCCCGATACATAAAGCTTAAAACTCTTAACTCTTTGTCAAACCCTAATTTTGTTACTTAACTTTAAGACCTTAGCTATTATGCTTTAGACTTAATTGAGAATTAGATTAAGTACGAAACTACATACGGGGATAGCAAATGATAATTCTTGACACATTATTTGCATAACTAAAGGTTGATGAACATGGGTATGTTAAACTGTCATATTAAATTATATTATATAGAACTTATAAGTATACCTACCACATAGTTAACCAAGCTTGTAAGACAATGACATTTGTGCTTGTAATCATGCATGAAGCTACCATCTTTGCATGAACCGTTCGTCGTTAAACATAGTTCTTAACATGTCAACATACAAAGTTTAATGCAACATGACATCTATTAGTATTTCATGAACAAAACTATAAACCTAAATTTAATGCTTATATATAAGTGAGACGGCTCTAGTAACCCAAACTTCTCACTCGTCATCCAAAAATCCAAAATACATACCAAATCCATAACCCTCATAACTATCATGCTAGGGCACACTGCCCCTAGACGTGTGTGATAGATGAGCATGAATGGTCTTTACTTAAACAATTATATCTTAGATTACAAACATCATGAGCATACTTAATAATCTAATATTACATTATCATAACATGATCAAATTTGAACAAAACCCCATGCATAAAAATTAAGAAGACAAAAGCAAATAAGATTAAGTTTCAAATGCATGAACTAATCTACAATCTATCACTTAAAGAGTACCCTAAAGACCCATCTAATATCACTTAGAAACACTAACTCCCTCAATTACATCATAGGTACCCAATTACACTCTAATTAACACTTGATTAATTTCCTAATCACCTTGATTACACCCTAATGACCCCCGATCACACCTGATCACTCTCGACTCATATGCATCTAACACCTAAACCCTAAAGACACCACACTTGATTGGTAGCATGCCAACACATCTAACCTAAGGAGATTACTAATCAAGCCTAACACAAAGGAAATGATCACCCAAACCCCCATCCCCTTACCTTCTCGAACATACTTGAACACACGCTCATCTTCCTCTATCTTATTTTTTCTCCAAATATCTCAATTAACCACTACTCTCACCACCCTCAACCATCAACAACCATCACCTTACCACCATTTACCATCACCCTTCACATCGCTACCATTGGTTTCCTTCAAAACCGTCCTCTATTTCATCGAAGTCCAGCAAGTCTCGGTTATATAGTGGATCACAAGATTCTATAGGAACATCATCTTCATTAAACAAGGCAATAAACTATGATAACAACATCTAACACTATAAATGAACAACTATCATCCTTGATTACTTGGATGAGCTTGAAACTCGGTCATAGCGAGAGTTATGTACTAGTTTAGAGACCATTCAAACATCAAAAAGAAATCATGGTGATCTTATGGTGAAAATATGGCTTTCAAAACCTATACCAACAAAACCATTTGAAACTTTTAAGATTACACATGTAACTAAGATCAAAACATGATTTTTCATGTCCTGTGAGGTTGTAGCCATCAATAACCGTATTGGAACCTTAAAAGTGAAACAAATCACCATGAATATAAACATCATCATATTCAAGAATTAAGGAAATTTAATGATGTGTATAAAATTAGGATTTAATCAAATATTTAGGCATTATAAGGAAAAAAAGGAAATCAAATATTTAAATTATTGTAATTGTGAAAATCTTCCTACTCTAATAAAAGGGTATCTGGGATGACACGTGTCAACACCACAATCATTCTCACCAAAATTTTCCCGCCTTTCTCTCCTGTTAAATAATTACCTTAATTACTAATAATACTATTTAACACTTTTTTAGATTTAATAAATTAATAAAGAGATCTATTTATTAATGTTATTTCTAAATAAATAATTTTTTTATAAAATAATAAATTATTTAAAGCATAAGACTTTTTTAAAAAATACGAAATATTTTAAATTGGTATTTTTAAAAAGTTATTTTTTTAAAACCAAAAATAATTAAATTTAAGAGTTATAATAAGAAAATTTTTAAAAATAACATTTTTATACGGTTTGTTTTAGAACAAAACGTTTACTATTTTTTTGAAAAAAATAAAGTTTTAAAAAGTTGATATCACTATTTTATAACTTACAGTCATTTCTAATACATAATTTCAGTGATATTATATCTTAAAATATTATTTTATAATTAATAAATTTTGTTATATTAATTTTTTATTTATTCAACCCGTGTAATACACGGGTTACTATAGCTAGTAAGTTTATATATAGGTTGATATTTAGATACATTTTTGGAACATGTGAAATTTGAGTTATAATTTTTTTTGTAAAACTAATAAAATATATTTTATAAAAACATAAAAAACTACGGAATGTTTATGATATTATAATAAAGTTATAAACTAAATTTCAAGACAAAACATAAAATTAGGGGCATTTTTGTATGTTATATTATTTGTTTTGAAGAGTGAATTGTCATTTTACTCCATGTGATTTGGTCATATTTGTTATTTTTATTCAAAAAGGTTTTTTTTTCTTATATTTGGCTCCCCAAAGTTTGAAAAGGTTGCCATTTTCATCCGAAAGCATAAATTTCATAAATGAAATTTTATCAGTAACACGTAAACATTAATTAGGATTCCATATTTATATGAAAATTTACATATGTACCCTTTTAACAGTGAATATTTAACATTTTATAATACTGGAGTTAACATTTTTTATGTAAATAGCAACTTTTTTCAAACCTTGGGGAGACAAAAGCAAAAAAAAAATATTTTTGGATGAAAATAACACATGTGACCAAACCACAAGGAGGAAAACGACAATTCACTCCTGTTTTGAATGTTTATGTTATCTGATAGAGCATAAACTTAATATCATATGTTGGTTATGAATTTATTTAATTATGATATCTTTTATGTAAGTGTTTGTTAAATGTTTATTTGTGTAAACACTATGTGCAGAACTTTATGTTGACGTGTTTCAGTTTACTTTTTCTCAAGATTTTGTACAGTTTTGTGCATTCTTATAAAAGTGTATGATGCATGGTTTGGATACGAAGCCTGGTTTTTATGTTTACATGTTGTTGAATGCTAAAGACTTCGACCTTCGATGTGTATATTACTATATATGTGTATTAGATACTCAGTATTTCCGCTACATATTATATGTTAATACTTAACTAATGTGTTTTTAGCTATAGTTACATTCTAAACTCCTAATGTTTTTGTCAGGATGTGGCATGTTGGTTTAAATAATGATATTAATGATCTGTCATGTATCTTGAATGAGATCATAAAGTTACACCTGGGTCTTTGTTTTATGCAAATGAGAGGGAGTACGAGCACATGTTATCTACTTATAGGATTTATCCTTAATCTTCGAATTTAATGGAGTCATTTACATGTTAACATTAAGATGATGATAAACCACGATAGCGCTTAAAATTGTAAATTTCTTTAATGTTTCAAAGATTTAAAATTAATATTATTTTTTTGTATATCTTATTTTGTAAAAAAATGAATTTCAAAATATTTTCCTAAAAATAAATAAGATTAATATATAACTAATAATTATAAATTCCAGACCTATCATTAATATAGGGGCCTACTAAATAGACGTCCTGAAGGATATTCAGACGTCCTGCTTACGGGCCGTAAGGCCCTTCACGGGCCGTATTGACTGTCGGGTCGTCAAATCAGTCATTTAAAAACTTAACGACCCGTGAAGATGTTCACGGTCATATTTTTTCACGTCCCATGAATCTTTTCACGGCCCGTTTGGCATTCCACTTACGGGCCGTGAACTTCTTTACAGGTCCTACTTTCACCTTTAATAATTTGACGAGATATATTATTCCTCTTTTTTCGTGTAATTTTATATTTATTACGTTATTTGATATGACGTAATATTACTCGATAGTCGTGTAATTTTGTATTTATTACATTATTTGATATGACGTAATATTCCTCGATATTCGTGTTAATTATGTGACGAGATGCAATATTCAATTTCAACTACTATATAAACGTTAGTTTATAAATTCATTTCATAATTCAAATTTCTACGATATAAATTGATTTCATTTCAACTACTACATATACGCAATATTCCATTTCAACTACTATATAAACGTTAATATTTAACGTTACGATGTCTTTCTGGGATAGCAACTATTTATTCGGTTCGGAATCTAACTATTACCCTGAGGAGGGTTACGGTTATTACGATGAGGCTGCTTCAAACTATTTAGGACAGTTCGCGTCCAATTACGGCGGGAATGACGGCGGCGATGACGGGGGTGATAACGGTGGCAATAGCAGCGGTGATAATGACGGTTCTGGTTCCGGTAAAAGAGGCTTATACGACACGAATCAGGTTATAAAATATATCATATTTAATTTTACTTTCATTTTACTTTCATTTAGTAATAACTAACTAAAAATATTAAATTGATTAGGTTTTCACATCTCGTGAAGAATTAGTTGATTGGGCAACTAACGTGGGGCGAGAAAATGGGTTTGTTATTGTCACCAAACGTTCAAAAAGAAATTCGAATGGTGTGGTGGTTAAAATTTGGTTGAAATATGATTGGGGTGGTGTATATAAGGGAGCATCCACTCTAAGAAAAAGTGGCACGAAAAAACAAACTGTCAATTTGAATTGCAGGGTAAGTATCAGATGAAGAGAGATGGGTGGATTATAGTTGTTGTGGATGATACTTATAACCATGAACCTGCTGAACACCTGTAAGGACATGCATACGCAATGAGGCTCACCGAAAATGAGCTTTCTACTGTAAAGAATCTGACCGAGCAAAATATTGACCCTCGAAACATTCTAGGCACGTTGAGGGAACAAAATCCCAATAAGGTGTCTGTGTTACGAACCATATATAACGCTCGGGAAAAAATTAAAAAGTCCACCAGAATTGGTGAAACCCCAGTGCAGGTTTTTTTTTCTATACTACAACAACATCAATATATTTACACCCCTCACAGAGATGAACCGACAAATACCGTCGACGAGGTTTTTTTTATACATCCCACATCTCACACATTATGGCGTGCGTACCCACATGTGCTGATGATTGACACAACATACAAAACTAACTTGTATAAAATGCCATTTGTTCAAATGGTTGGTGTGACATCCACCCTGAAATCTTTTTCTGTTGCTCACGCATTTATTGCTTATGAGCGTGAAGGCAACTTCAAATGGGTGTTAGAGCAACTAAAAGCAACGCTGGAAGAAAAGTGTATAGAGCCCCGTGTTATACTAACCGACCGAGACCTCGCTCTGATGAATGCGTCAGAAGAAGTTTTTCCGAGTGTTGTTCGATTACTTTGCAGATGGCATATTTCGGAAAATATTGCTAAACATTGCAAGGCGAGTTTTTCAAATGAAGAGTGGGGTGCTTTTGAGCATGTGTGGTCGGTACTTATTAACTCTGCAACGACGGACATATACGCTTATAATTACGACCGGCTTTATCGCAGATTGGTGTCCAAACATTCAAGTAAGTTTTCTAGTGTTATTCTTAAAAATATATGTATATTTACATAAAAATAAGTATATTTTTTTAAATAGGAGTGCTGATGTACCTCAAAAATAACTGGTTGGACCCCTACAAAGAGAGATTTGTGTCGGCGTGGATAAATAAAGTTATAACTTCGGTCAGCACACAACGAACCGAGTTGAGAGCCAACATTCGTTGTTGAAAAGTTACCTGAAAGCAACCAATAGCACCCTGGATAGATTTATTCCTTTTATTAATAATATCTTAGTTACCCAGGAAATTGCTATAAAAGAAAGTTTTACCAAAAGCAAAATCATGCTTATGGTGCAGCATAATCATGAAGTGCTTAAATTGCTACGAGATAATGTTTCTATTGCGGCTTTGGATATGTTAGTTGGTGAGATTAATAGGATAAATCATCTAATTATATCCAAAGAATCATGTGGCTGCCATCTTTTTACCAGCTGTGGTCTTCCGTATGCTTGTAAATTAAACAATTACTTTCAAACAGGTGAATGTTCATTTACGTTTTTTATTTTTTCATGAAAACTTTTATTATATTTAATTTAAATATTATTTTATAGGTCAATGTATCCCGCTCGATGCCATTGATGTTTTTTGGAGGAAGCTAGATTTTTCACCCGCGTATATTGTACGGGAGGTTCAAGTAGATATACATAAAGAGATGGAGATGGTGACAAACATTTACTTGTCCAACCCGAAAATGTGAAAAAATCTTTGATTAATATTTTCAAATCTTTCATTAATCCTTTAAAAACTGATAAAAGACCTCCTAAAGTCCAAACACATACACGGGGTCGTCCAAAAAAAGATAAGCAAAAAGAAACAATATTAGACCCTGACGGGCGGTTCAAGGAACAACCCTTTTATGATGTTAAAACGCGTAACATTCTCTCATTTAATCGTGTAATTATCTTGAATTAGATAACTACAGTTGCTTAGGTTTCAGGCATGTTAGGAGCTGAAAATCGAGAAAACGTTGCGATCATGGAACGGAGTGGCGTGTGTGGAAAGAAGAAAAGAAGAAACAGAGTATTCAGGGAGCCACCGTAATTTACGGTGGCCACCGTAAATTACGGTGGCCCCCAAACTCTCATTTTTCCACCGTATAGCAGAAGGTTTCTACCGTAGCATCCTTGTGGCTACCGTAACTTACGGTGGCTACCGTAAGTTACGGTAGAGGTGATTTCCTGGAAAGTTGATTCACTTATTAAAATCCAAGTGGATGCCTTTTTGCTCAATATATGGAAAAGTGACGAGTTTTTGGGAAAATGTTGGGAACTTTTGGCTGGCAATTCTTTGTTTAAAAGGATTGAAAGACAAGGGAATGGGTAGATCTCCTTGGAGGAATCTCTTTTGAACAACAATCATTCGGGTGGTGAGATGCAAGCATTGTTTTGGCTAAGCTCTTGGTAATCTTCTTAGATGTGCTGGAGAACAAGATCTTGTGGTACTTTAATCTTTGCTATTTCATTTTGATTGTCATGGATTGTATCTTGAATCTTATTTTCATGCACAAAACTATGAGTGGCTAGTCTTCTTGTGTGTTTCCTTTTGGTTTGAAGGATTTGTAACTTTGATCATGTTGGTGTTTTCTATTTATGGGATGATGAAATTTATCTTGTGATTGTTTTGTCATGATGATTGTGTATTATGTGTAACGGGTCATTCATGGATTGCTTAACTTTAGCCATACGTTCTTGATGCCATAGGCAAATCTTGATTTAGTGGAAGGGTTGGGTAATTCAATAGTGATACTGATTATCGAGAGATAACCTTGCTAATCCAAGTACTTAGTCCTCTTTGATCACACATAAGCACACAATCATGAATCATGTCTATGTGGTTCTTCCCAATTAATACAAATATCATCATTTGTGAAAATCCGGATACCAAAGGGAAACATATCTATCACTACTTATTTTTACAAACCAATTTACTTTCATTTCTTGCGTTGAGCCAATTCAACAAATCAACAGATTATTAAACTTTACTTATTTATCATTTTAGTTAAATTTAGGTAATTGCAAATTGAATTAAGTTAACACATATTTCACAAACTCCCTGTGTTCGATACCCGCTTACCGCTAACTAATTAGTTGTATTTGGTTTTAAATTTGATTGAGACTTCGACCTCACATCAAATTTTGGCGCCGTTGCCGGGGACAAACATTTATTATATTTAATTTAAATATTATTTTATAGGTCAATGTATCCTCACGTCAAATATTATTTTTTATTTTTTCATGAAAACTTTTATTATATTTAATTTAAATATTATTTTATAGGTCAATGTATCCCGCTCGATGTCATTGATGTTTTTTGGAGGAAGCTAGATTTTTCACCCGCGTATATTGTACGGGAGGTTCAAGTAGATATACATAAAGAGATGGAGATGGTGACAAACATTTACTTGTCCAACCCGAAAATGTGAAAAATCTTTGATTAATATTTTCAAATCTTTCATTAATCCTTCAAAAACTGATAAAAGACCTCCTAAAGTCCAAACACATACACGGGGTCGTCCAAAAAAAGATAATCAAAAAGAAACAATATTAGACCCCCCAGACATAGTTCATATGTTCAACCGAGAGAAAATTTTGAAGGTCCGCCAATATATTCAAGTTCGGTGGTGAAGTCAAAACAAGGGTCTTTGCAGCGCAGTCAAACCATGTCTTCGAAATCAAGAGCCAAAGATGGACTATCTCAACAGAGTTCCAAGTTTTCATATATCCCGGGCGACGAAGATAAAAACATTTTTTTCCGGTTTAACCGCTGGATTCCATCATTCTTTTTCCCGTATATTTCAGGTGCGGATGATGTTTTAGCGGACGGCAATTGTGGTTTTCGTGCTATAGCATTCGCACTGGGATATGGTGAAAATCACTGGCGTTTTATTCGTACGGAACTTATATCTGAGTTGGATGAAAACAGACATAGGTACGCTGCGATGTTTCCTGATATAAACGAAATAAGGGAATCATTAAACTGGAACGACTTAGGTGCGGCTCCCCACAAAAATTGGATGACAGTGCCACCTGCTACAATCCTTATTGCTAATAGGTTTCGAGTGGTTATAATTTTTATATCTATCGGCAACTCCGCTACTTTTTTCCCGTTCTGGTTATCTCCTCGTGATATCAGTGAACATCATATAATTTTAATTGCTTATGTTCAAGATAGCCATTTCATTAGAATTCGATTAGTGGGTGACTATCCAATGCCTATTCCGAGCAAATATTGGTATTTGTACAAAACAGAAAACGCTAATGATTGGGAGGCTATATACGGAAGTCGAATTCAAAAAATATCTTGAACTAAGGCCCGTAGACCCGGTTGAACGTATAGATTTAGTATAGTTTACACATTTATCAATTCTTTCAATTCTTTATTTATTCAATTCTTTATTGTTGTTGAATTGTAAACATGTAATCAATTCTTTCGTTTTCCAAAGAAAAATGCAATAAGAAGATTATCGAATTTTTCTTCAACCTTTGAATTTTGTTTATATGAGCTGGGCATTTGGTTAGCATAAAAGGTGTGTAGGAATGTTAATGATATGAGATGCATAATATTTGTTGAGATTCAAGTATGTTTTTCAGTGCAATTTTTCCGACTGAGATTCAAGTATGTTTATATAATTGCAGAGGCTGGCGTCGGATTTTCTGAAGGATTACATATTTCTTTTTGTGGGACGAGTAGGTTCAAGTACCGATTTAATTCTCCAAAAGGTTATGTTTGTTGAGGATTCTGATAAAAGGGATTACCTAAGGAAACGCTAATGATTGGGAGGTTATATACGGAAGTCGATTGCAAAAATATCTCATAATATATAAACAAAATTAAACATTTAAACGTCACCTCCTCAAATATTATTCGTACAAACCTCTTCCTCCACAAGCACAACCAATTGTAAACATATAATTAAACATTTAAACGTCATCCAAAATAACTCATAATATATAAACAAAATTTTTCAATTTTTTTACATGAAAGGTAAATAAAACAATAAAATCCTACTATCTATGTGTCATGACCACCACCAGCATCACCACCACCAGCATCCTCCTCATCACCACCAGCAGCCTCCTCATCATCACCCGCAGGTCGTCTGACAAACGGAGGCAACTCCGGCCGAGGGGGGAGGTCGATACCCTGGCTAGCAGCCAAAATGCTGCACGCATCCGCCGTCCATACTAGCAAGGCCTGGGACTGGCACAACAAATGTAGTGCCTCCGCCATAAACTCCCCCGTCGGTGGAATCTGCCGAATGATGGTCCTGGGAACAGGCGGTACTGGCGGTGGGACGGGTGCTCTGGCGTGTGGCTGCGGCTGCGGCTGCTGCTGCGGCGCCGGCTGCTCCTCCTCCTCACCAACGTCCGCCACCGGCTGCCAGATGGTCCGACCACCATCAGTGGACCATCGGAGGTCGTCGCCAAATTTGGCGGCAATCCCCATGGCCATGACGGTCTGTCGACCCAAAATCCGAGGCGGCGTGTCCGTCGTCTGCCTCGCAATTAGGGCGTCCGTAAACAACCCTAAGCGCGAGGCAATGACGGTGATGTACGAGCCGCAAACAATCGGACTATCCATCTGCAAAACAATCAAATAATAGGCATAATTATGAATCGCATAATAGATAATACTTATTTATTAAGAATTAATATAAATATTTTTTACCTTGCCCTGAATGACGCTGAAAAAATAGGTGGCCATGCAGTGACCTAGATTCACCCGTCTAGGTGAAAGCAACGCCCTCAGAAAAAATAAGTCAAGGAGCGACACCTGCTCCATGCTCTGGTCTCTGCCGGCAATGGTGCCGGCAATGCACCGGTGTAGATACCGGTGCAAAGGATCCATAATGGAGGTCGCCCTAATGGCGCCCTCCCATGGCTGGTCGGAAATGGTCGGCCGCCATCCGACCAAAGGAGCCGCCTCCGACTGGACCTCGTCAGAATAAAAACGAGGATCCTGCGTCTCCTCGTGGGTGTAAAACCCAATAGTCACCACCCACTGAGCGAGGGTGAACTCGTACCTACCGCTCCCCAGCCTAAATCTAACCGCTATGTGCTCGCGGGGGTCCTCATCCTCAGTGGCGGGAGTGAACAGAAATGTAGACAAAAACTGCAACGTCAGCTCCCGGTAGCCCCTCCTCGATCCCAAATCAAACATCCGCCTCCACGGCGTCTCTCCGTCCAGAACAACGATGTCCTGGGCACGTGCTATGTCTCCAACCTCCTCTAGCACGTCCCAGTCGATGGTGCGTGTCCCCTTCAGGGGACATCCAATCAGCTTCCACAGCCTAAGCCGTAGCTGTGTCTCCCTCGGAAAACGAAGATCAGGGTGTGGGTCGAGGAAGTCACCCTGACCCTCGGGCTCGGTCTCCGAACGTGTACGTTTGCGTGGCGGCATAATCTGCAAAAAAAAAATTAAAATTCACAAGAACACAAAAAAGGGTTACGGCCCGTGAAGAGGACTCACGGCCCGTAACCCACTGAATTTTCAAAGGGTTACGGCCCGTGAATGGCAGTCACGGCCCGTAACCCTTTGAAAATTCAAACGGTTAAGGCCCGTGACGGCTGTTCACGGCCCATAACCCCAATTTTTTCAGATTTTTCAAATTTTCAAATTAAATTTTAACATATTTAAACGATAAATATACAAAAATAAAATACGAATTTGAATACGTACCGTAGTAAGAAGTCGGCGGTATGAAAATGATGAAAATCCGGAGGTCGTGAACAAATGGGCCGTGAGGAAATCGTATGTGTGTTTAGGGGGTGTAAATGAACAAATGGGCCGTGAGGTCGTATATATCACCCGGCCTCACGGCCCGTGAAGTGCCACACGGCCCGTTACCTATTTCCAAAACGGGCCGTGAGTAGTCTCACGGCCCGTGAGGTTTGTAATTTTTAAAAATCAACCGTCTAGACTTCACGGCCCGTTTGGTGACACTGAAACGGCCCGTAAAGGCCCTCACGGGCCGTTTCATTAGTTTTTTAAGTCTATAAATTCAGCCACTTCACACAACCAATTCACACAAATTTACTCAATGAGTGCTACAAGTTATCAAAATCCGTGGACGGATGAAAAGGAGGTGACTTTAGTAAGATCTTGTATCGAAAATTCAGGGACTATCCCACCAAATTCAATATTTTGGAACCGGGTTTCAACTCGTTTTCATCAAATTCTCGAACGTGAAGAATATCGCACCACTCGTGAACTTAGCAACAAGTGGTTTGACTTGAGAAGGAAGGTCACGACATTTCACCAGCTCTACAAAGACGTTTACAACAATCGAAATACGTTATGGAATGATACGGATATTATGACAAGAACTCAAGAAAGATATCGGGAGAATTTTGGAATTTCTTTTAACCATTTTGCGGCTTGGATCTTTTATAAAGATCAAGAAGATTAAAAATTATGTGTTTTATTTTTGTGTGATAATAACGGTTTATTGTTTTTAATAAAGTGTACTAATAAACGTTTATGTTTTAATAAAATATTTAATTACTGTTCTACATTACACGTCTAGAATACAGTTCGTCTACCATAAATCTTCGGAATCTAAAGCAAGCATCCTGTAAGTTAACCTCTTGCCACTCTAAAGATCTATTTTGAACCAACCTATGCAATAACATACAAATTACAACTCCCGAATCTCGACCAATATGACCGGCGTTAGGAGGCCAAACGGTTTCACCCGATACCACCAGTTCTTCGATTTGTTCTTGTCCGGAGTGCTGCCAATATTGTATACGTGACAGAAAATGTAAAAAGTACGATTCGAATTGTACGAAAATCGTTCGGGCATTACGATGAATGCACCATGAATCATCACACGTATTTGGTCGGCATTCGTATGGAGAATATATACGAACTTGTAGTGAGTCCATAGAAATCTTAAAAAGATACCAATTTTCTTCGTCATCAGTCATTGGTACGTAAACCTACAAAACAATTTAATTCACGGTTATAAATTCATGATTTTTATTGTAAAACATGAAAACAGTATTACCGTATCAACTTCCCATAACGCGGGATATAGACAGTCACTCCCGTCGCCATATTCGTTACCATTAACGGTCCCCGAGTATATTAAGTTAAACCACTCAAATGGGAGAATCGTCCAACGATCACTACCCGGCAACTCTTCTGTTCTACGTATTTCTTCGTATCTCCATATTGTGAGTCTATTTGTCCACGCCCAAACATGCTATAAAATAAATACTTTTTTAATTGTTAGAATTTTAAAATAAAATAAAATATACAAAAAAAACTTTAAATCATACCTCTGTACCTAAAGACACGTTTCCGAGTAATTCACGCCAAAATTGTAACTGAATATCGGAATGACCCATTTAATACACTCTACATGTTTGGGAATCACCGTTACGTATAAAGTGAATAACATTCTGAGACCAGTTCCTCCCGTTCTGCCAATTATGGTTATCTATTGGATCAGGAATACTTTCCACAATATCTCGTGAGTTTGAAGAGGACTCATTTTGACGTCTTCTATTACCTCCACGAGAAGACATTTTAACTGTTTCGTTTTTCACTAACCGTATATAACAACTAATATATATAACGGTTTATATAGAATCTTAAATCGAATCAAGGAATAATACGTCGCGTCACATAATTATAAAATTTAAAAGTGCACGCAAATCGAGGAAAGTAAATTCTCAGAAGGACTACTACGGCCCGTGAGAGAACTCACGGGCCGTTATGGCACTTGTTAACGGGCCGTGGGAGAGGACATTTACGGGCCGTTTCTTTTTACACGGCCCGTGAGTAGATGAAGTTGTGAAAATTAAGTTTCGAAAACCTTACAGCCGGTGCGTGAAAAAAGTCAAAGGGCGTACAGATATACCCTGACAGGGAGTCCGATTAGCTGGACCCTTAATATATTACACGACTTTATCACTATCACATCACTATTGACATTATGCCAACATCACAACATTTTTTTTTCATTTTCACTCACCCCTACCGATAATCTTATAAGAATACAAATAAAACTACCTTAAAATGTATAACTTGTTTAAAAACAAATATCACTTACTTTAACTACACAAAAACCAAAATATAACAATAAAACCAGAAACCTATATATGTTTTATATGATTAAACTTGATAATACGATATATAAACTTCTTTACATCCCACTGAATCATATGTAGGAAATTTTATAGTTACTAACTATGCAATATGTATAAGGGTAGGGTGATAGTAGAAAGAATATTTAATTTAAAAAGTATTATAGGCTTGACACGAATTCTTCTATTTATTAAAAAAGAGCGTATTTGGTTATCGTATCAAATATCTCAGCTCATTCTGTCATATACGTTTATTGTGTCATATATTTTACATCATTTGTTATATGTATTCATCATTGTATTTTATGTTTTAGATCATTTTGTGTTACTATTGTTATTATTTATATAGATTATATAAACTTGTTATTAATTATTGTGTTTTACAATTACAAGTGCATAATAATATACTTTTAATGATGTATTTATTAAAACTCATATTGTTAAAAATAACACAATATGTTATTTTTTTCCTACATTATATAAACATGTTATTATTTATCATTATATTTTACAATTAGAAGTGTATAATGATTTTATTTAACCAATGTATTTTTCAAAACTTATATTATTCAAAATTACACAATCACGATCAAAAAGACACAATGAGACATCGTGTTATTTTGTTGTTGTTTTTAATGCATTAGATTTAGTAGTTGTTAATTTATTATTTTCTTTTACATATTAGAGATACACAACAATGTTACTCCATCATTATATATTTTAAAATTCGTCATTTTAGAAAAACATAATAGTATTTAGAAAAACACAATAACTAACAAAAAGACAAAACAAACTGCACGAAAAGACTCAATGGCGAGATATGAGCTTAAAAACATAAAAAAAAATTTGTTAAAGTTTTATATAACAATACTATACTTTTTTTAAAGATAAAAACACTTGTTTTTATGGTGTAATTTTTTTAAAAAGATAAATCGTATATAAAAGTTATGAATGTTTAACAAATGGGAGAATTTGTAAAAAAAATTAATAAAAGTGATTATTTTTAAAATATCTTTTTAACAAACTTTTTTTCTATAAATTTATCAATTATCTCAACCATTAATTAAAGGGATGGATGATTAATATTAATTCTTATACCTTTTAGTTATAAAACCCTTTGTGTTTAAACATTTCTCTATGTATAATACACTTACCTAATTTAGTGTCTAACTATTATAAGAACTAGTATTGAGCCCCCGCATTGCGGGGGGCGTAAAACAATGCCAAGTAGAATCAATGTCGCACCACAGTTAACGACCACAAACACCTAAGAATCTCGAAAAAAATTATATTTACTTCAAAAACAAATGTTTTTTATTCTAATAATTATATAATATAAAAGTTGAACATTTAACCTTTTTGTAATAAAATGTAAATAAGAAAAAAAATATAAATTATATTTAGATAAGATATTTGTGGATTTCAAATTTATAATTAATCAAATTGAAAACACAATTGAAATTTATTCTAATAATTATATAATATAAAAGTTGGACATTTAACATTTTTGTAATAAAATGTAAATAAGGAAAAAAAATATATTAATTATATTTAGATAGATATTTGTGAATTTCAAATGTATAATTAATCACATTGAAAATACATTTGAAATCCATGGCATTCTCTTCATCTGAACACCACCACCACATTAGTCAACCATCACCTTCTCTCCACCTTCTCTCCTTCTCTCCACATATAAGACAACCATCACCACAACCACCATCTCAAGACCATCACCTCAACACCACCACCACCATGACTCACGATCACCACTGTAACAATCGCAGAGTTACCACCCCCGCAGGCAACAGATCGCAGCTCCATGCCACCGCCAGAGCCACCGCCGGTCACCGCCACCGCCAACACACACTCCATGCCACGGGTACAGCCACCGCCAGCGTTATCGCCACCGTCACCGCCAGCTCGGCCGCGACCGTCACCGAGGCATTTTCCTCTCTCTCTCTCTCTCTCTCTACATCTACACCGCCGGTGAAACTCCGGTATGCAGGCGGCGGTGGCCGGAGCAGAAACGTTTCCCTCTCTCTCTCTCTCTCTCTACATCTACACCACCGCCGGTGAAATGCCGGGGCTCACCACAACGATGACGTTTTCCTCTCTCTCTCTCTCTCTACATCTACACCGCCGGTGCAGGCGGCGGTGGCCGGAGAGAAACCAGGAGAAAAAAAAAGGAAATTACAATAGCCAATCAGCGCATGCCACGTGTCCGGTCAGTGTGAACTACTGACATTGGTGATTTATATATATATAATGTAGAGAAAATTGCATAAATGGCCCCCAATGTTTGATCATATTGCAAGTTTGATTATAAAGTTTTAAAAAGTGCAAATTTAGTCCAAACATTTGATGAATAGTTGCAAATTTAGTCTCCACCGTTAATGTCAGTTAGTTTTTAACGATGTGAGTACTAAACTTACAATATGATCAAACCAAAATGACCATTTGTGCAACCTATATTTATAATTAAACAAAATCATAAAATAATATAAAAAATCCAATAAAAGATTAAAAAATCAAACCAAAAGATTAAAAAAAATAAATTTAAAATAATTTTAGATGAAAAGAAAGTAAAAAAATCACTTAGTTGGATTTTTAAATAACAAAAATGAAAAATGTATTAGTTTTGATGTAAATTGTATATATGATCAAGTCGTGTCAAACGTTTTTTAACAATATTTAATAAAGTGTTTTTAACTTTTATTAAGTGACTTTTTAACTTTTATTTAAATTTAATTTATTTTTAATTTTATTTTTTATATTTTTATTATTTTTTAATTTTTATTGGATTTTTTAATTTTTTTACTCTTTTAATTATAGATATAAGATGCACAAATGGTCCCTTTGATTTGATGATATTGAAAGTTTAGTCCTCACATCGTTAAAAACTAACTAGCACGAACGGTGGGGAGTAAATTTATAATTATCTACCAAATCTTTGGACTAAATTTATAATTTTCTAAAACTTGCAAAACCAAACTTGCAATGTGATCAAACGTTTGAAATCATTTATGCAATTTTCAAAAGAATGTAAATAATAGTGCCTTAAAATACACAAAATCATTTAAAACATCACCTACTTCAACTGCACCAAAGCCGAAATACAACAATTTATAACAGTAAAACAAAATAAACAAAACAACCAAATTCTAATAAAATAACACTTTGCTTAATCAATCGAAGTTTACAAATACAAGCCACTTTAATCTTACAAATAAAGTAGTTTAATCAAGATTATTATTTTATCCCAAAAAGCATATGTTTTCCGACAATACTCTCAAGGTTATTGTTCCCACAACAGCACGATGAATGATCTGTCAATGTCTCTTGCACAAGCGCTCACCCACTACTCCATCGAAATCCCTTAAACATCTGACCCAAACCCTGATCATTTCTCATCGATTCAATCGATCTTGTGACTCATAATCGATTCATCATACGCATACAATCATCTTTCACCATACCCACTTTCGTTATGAATCTTGATTGCGGATTGAGGACCCGATCGAGCCGTGTGATTCAAGACACTTCAATGGTTGTTGCTGCGATGGAGGTTGAAGAAGAGGATGGTGATGCTGGGTTGAAACAGAGCCGTTGGGCCAATTTGCCTCCGGAGCTGTTGAGGGAGGTGTTGATGAGGATCGAATTGTCTGAGAGTAAGTGGCCTGTGAGAAAGATTGTTGTGGCGTGTGCTACTGTTTGTAGGAGCTGGAGAGAGATCATGAAGGAGATTGTTAGGAGACCTGAGGTTTCTGGGTTGTTGACTTTCCCAATTTCTGTTAAACAGGTGATTGTTGTTTTGCTTGATTGGTGTAAGCTGCTGTGATTTGGTTAATTGGTTGTGTGATTGATTATTAGGTGGTTAATTTGAGGATTTTGTTGGGTGATTTGAATGGGATTACTTGATTTTGAATCGTTAATGGACTTATGATTCTGAAAGATAGTTATTTATGAAGTGAATTGTTTATGGTTTTGGAAAGTAGGAGATCAGTTGATTAATGTTATCTTTCCTTTTTTTATATGTATTATGGATGGAACTATGGGTGTTTGCACTGCGTAATGTTAATGCAGTAAATGCTGTCATGCGGCATCTATCTATCGCCCAGTTACCCAATTCATATCATTGTTGTCAAAGGTGCATGGCACGCTCAAGGGGCGCGAAGGGCCTAGGAGCAAGGTGCTTTAAAGGCAAGGGCTTTTTTAAAAGGGACGTATAGTATGAAAAATACCATCTTTAGGGGTTTTAGATTTGTTTTAGGCTACTTTTGGGCTAGTTTTAGTTGATTCCAGGCTTGTTTAGGGCTATAGTGTAATTGTTTCAGACATCTTGGGACGATTTTTTTATAGAATTTAGACAGAACATGGCCTGAAATTATGCTAAACGCCTGAAAATGGGACTTTGAAAGCGAGACGACAAGACTGTTTTGGGTTGCATCTGAGGCGCTCCGCCTTGTGGGCTTTTGAATCATAGCATAGCCAAACCTGAGCTTCAATCCGTTTTTTATAATTTAAGTTCTAAAATTATGGGAATTGTCGTGCTGCATCGTATGCATTGACTCGGCATCTTATCTAACCGAAAACAATGCATATTTATGACAAAGGAAACAGGCCCTGCAAGGTTTGGAGTTATGTTAAGTGTCTCGAAGCAACAAAAAATTATAAAGCAATTTCAAGGCAAAAGTATGGAACTGAGAACTGGATGAACCTGTGAGATTAAACACAAGTTCCTTTTGCCAAAACTGAAGGATAGCGAATCAATATTTTCATTGAAATCAGATTAATTATTAGACATAAGAACAAAAGGCACGAGTGTAGGATTTTCTTCCGTTACAATCTATCCTTACATCTGCTGTGATGTTATTTTTCTTGCATCACCCTAATATATGAAATGGTGTAAATAAGATTTGGCTCTCTACATAGTTTCTGCATTTGAAGGCGTTTTTTCTCTATTCTACCTTGGTGTTTATTATATTCTAGGGACCGTCTCATGCAGCATACGTCGAACTTTCCTTAAAGTTGGTGTCGAAATTGATTTTACTTGATGACATGTTTAAATACTTTGATAATTAATGTTGAAGATTTTCATGACTTTTTGTTATCCTAGTAATTTGTTTGTAATAGTTGTGCAGTTAAAGCTGGCTTCTTAATTGTCTGACTTAATAATCTGTTTCTATCATGTGCAGCCTGGTCCAAGAGAATCTCCCATTCAATGCTTTATAAAACGGAAACGGTCTACTCACACATATTTACTCTATCTTAGTTTGACTCAAGGTATACGTTCCATCTATTTCTTATCAAACAGGGTTATTGGAAAATTCCCCCCTCACCCCTAGAACTGGCTACTTAAACTGATCCACCCTTCATTTTATGGAAAGAGTGGTCTCCTGTCATTCACACTCCCAACAAGGGCATGATTAATTAAAATGCACCTACATATGTAATTGTACACAAAAGGAATCACCATTTGACTTTGTTGAACTTGTGCTGGACCTCATATATAGGTGGCAAAATGGGCGGGTAGCAGGTTGGTCAATTTGTCAAAATTGGTAATATCTTAGTACAGGTTGGGTTAACCTGAAAACACTTATTTTGTATATTTTTTAAATCATGGATACTTTATGCATTAGATGTGGTTGCAGAAACTGTATTAGTACAACAGTGATCTTAATATATACAATAACTCTTTTGATGATGTTGTATGCATAAAAAGTACACTTTGGGATGATTTCAGACCTGTTGTTCTGTTTTTTCTAGTCACATATTCTTGATTTTGCCTGTTTGACCTGAAAGATATAAAACATAACCCAAATGAACCTGTTCAGCTGTAAAAAGAATAATATTGTCTCTTCTAACTGCTAGGCTTGGGATAATCGTCAATATTTAAGTATGGATAGTTATTGTTTGTTAATATTCAAGTATGGATAACTATCAATATTTGATTATTGATAAAGACTGAGATTGTTGTTATTTTTTATATGTTAGTATTAGTAATTTTATTTCATGTGTGTATATATGGATCATATCCCAAATCTCATGTCATGTATTGATCTGTTCCTAAAATCAGACTTTCACACTTTCACACTTTCACACTTTCACACATCCTTTTTAAGCTCAACGGACAGATAGATCTTAAAATCTTATTAAATATGAGTTTTATTTTTACATTTTGGATTCACATTATTACTTGGTGCGATAAATGTTGCAGCACTTGCTGATGATGGAAAATTTCTTCTTGCTGCTCGCAAGTTTAGACGCCCCACATGCACCGACTACATTATCTCTTTACATGCTGATGACATGTCAAAGGGGAGCAGCAGATATGTCGGAAAATTAAGGTTTATTTGTCATTTGAAAAATGTTTATCGGGCTATAATTTACGTGGAAATTAATTACCTTAGTTTTTTTTATGATTTGGCATAGATCAAACTTTTTGGGAACCAAGTTCATTGTATATGATGGTTTGCCGTCTCATGATGGAGCTAAAATGACAAAGAGTCGCTCCACTAGGTTTATGGGCTCCACTCAAGTCTCTCCTAGGGTTCCTGCTGGAAGCTATCCGGTAGCTCACATCTCATATGAGTTGAACATGTTGGGATCTAGGTAACATGAAATGCTTATAAAAGTAGTCCCAATATTCATTTTCTAATGTTTGGATAAACAAGATATGCCTCTTTTCATATAGGGTAATAATTAATATTGGATAATTAGTTTCCAAACCAGCTGCAATAAACTGATTATTGAAGGGTAAATAAAGTTACCTGATTTCCAATCCATTTCACCAAATTTGAAGGAGTTCTACTTCCATTTCACCAGATCTCTCTCATTTTGGCATAGAAGCGTCCGTTTTGGTCATTTGATCTATTAATTACTCAAATACTCTGAATTTGCCTAATACTCAACATCGATTATCAGAACTTCATGTTAACAAAAACAAATCCAAATGCAATATTATACTACCCGTTTAATTACAGTTGATGATTTAATTTTGATTAGTCAATATCACATGATTTTTTAGTTATTTGATTATTATGACTTTAAGCATAAGAACATCCAAACTCCATCTATTATGACCCGTTTATTATTGTTAATATTCAGTATAAAGTTGTCAATTCTAAAAAGCACATTCAAACACCCCTAGTCATAGCTGAATACCCTTGTGTTAAACATGATTTTTTTTTTGTTGTAAATTTTTACAAAACATGTACAAAGAAAATCATTTATTTAATCTGTATAACAAATCAGGGGTCCAAGAAGAATGCAATGCATCATGGATCCCATCCCGAGTTCTGCAATTGAACCTGGAGGTGTAGCTCCCACACAAACCGAGTTTCCTCTTAGCAGTGGTGAATCTTTTCCTTCAATTCCCTTCTTCAGATCCAGAACAAGCAGTATGGAAAAAAGTGGGCCTGGAGTATCAGGTAATCAGAGAGACGAGCCTTTGGTCTTGAAAAATAAATCGCCTAGGTGGCATGAGCAGCTTCAGTGCTGGTGTCTAAACTTTCAAGGACGGGTCACAGTTGCTTCAGTGAAAAATTTTCAGCTTGTAGCTACACCGCCAAGCGGACTATCGGGCCCACAGTATGAAAAGGTTATTCTCCAGTTTGGGAAAGTAGGGAAGGATGTGTTTACCATGGACTATTGCTACCCGATATCTGCATTTCAAGCATTTGCCATCTGTCTTAGCAGTTTTGACACCAAGATTGCTTGTGAATGATGTTGACTGACAGGTAATCATGGGTATTTATTTATAATACAAAATTGGATTTGTGCTAAGGGACTGTTCATTAGAGGTGGCAAAATGGCTGAGTCGAGCGGGTTGGGTAATAGGTTAAAACAGGCTTGATTGGCTTGACCCGGAACACTTTCTGTCTAAAATTTAGTTTTAAGTAAATGGTTATAATGTCAAATATGTCTATGAAAAGTATAGTATTTATTACTTTTTCAAATAAAAATGATTTTGAAGTTTTTATGCATTAAAAGTACGGATATAGTTGATACAGATTTGAGGATATGGATATTGATAAATCTAGTTGTTGGGGTCTGTAAATGAAAAGCCATGAAACTTTTGTATTTTGCTCTAGCTTTAAGTTTCCTTGATTTAGGTTGTACATAATCAATGCAACCAAAAAGTTCTGTGAGGTATTTGTAAACACAAATATTTCTCCATAGACAATGTGGGATATTGCAGTGAATCAAGAGAATACAACTTCTAGTATATGTTCTTTTTACAGTCTTCAACACTTTTAATTAGAAAGGTATACACATGATTTTTCATGTAACATTCCAAAAATATTCATGAATTTTGTTAGGTCTCTTGAAAAATATTCTTTTGCATTGTCACTGCAAATGTTTTAGCTTGGCCCCTATTAGCTCCAGGTATAAAAACATACTTTGTAGAACATAATGATGATACTAGCACAGTATGAAGTGAATCATTAAAAAATAGAAATTCTTCATGGAACATGTTTTACAAACTAAAATAAAATATGAATTCATAAGCCGACCAAAATGACAATATTGTAAAAATTATGAGGTACATCTTGTGAAATGGGAGTAAAATCTCCCAAATTAGCTTAAAAGGTGTAATTAGATAATCTTATTTCACGTTTGTTTGTCGGATTTATTGCAGCTGGTGTTAAAACGATTCCTTGGTTATTTGGTATTTCAATTGGAGCAAGTTTGATGCACAAAAGCAAGAGATAGATGGAAGTGAAGATCTGAAAAGGTATGTTTCCATGGCATGAAAGCAAGGAGTGATTGGAAGAAAATTAAAAAATAAGAAGCCATATTCATTCATGGCTATGCTTTTGTGTGGTTCATTTGTATATAGTTGTAATTCATTTGAAAGTGTCTGCTTTGTTTATTTACTTTGATATTAACTCTATGTTTGCTCTGGAGCGATAAACTTTACTGATCTTTTTCTTTCAAACTTTTTTCGAGTGTTACATATGCAGAAAAACAGTTAAATTCAGTTGAAAGATTTTTAACTGTAAAGATTATTCTTGTGTGATGGTGGTTTCCAAGTTTAATATGTCGATAGTAGAGGTGGCAAAGGGAGGGGCGGATTCGATTGGTTGGGTAACTGGTTAGAACGGGCCTTTTTTTTGTACGGTTGAGTGAAGTTGTCCAAAAGTTTATTTTTTTTTTCCTTATAAAATACATGGTGTATCAACTGGCATGAGAGGATTTATACATTAAGAAAGCATTTCAATTTTTTTCCCTGTATTATTCATATGGGTTTTTCGAGATGGAAATCTATCATGAATCATTGAATCAATCCACTAAAAAGTAGTAAATTGATTGAGATTGACATATATCTATATATAATATATCTATATATAATACTAAAAGAGTAACTTAATAGATACTTGGTATATTTTTAGGCACTCTAAGTTTATTTTTCCCGTCTCTCTTTTCTCATAAATAATTACCTAAATTAAGAAAGATTAAATAATTTTAATTTTTTAGATTAAAATTTTAGATTAAAAATAATTTGTTAATAAATTAAGAAAGATGTTTTTATTAATGTTATTCCTAGAAAACAATTTTTTTTATAAAATAAAAATATTTTTATAAAACGTCAAACTTTTATTATCTGTACATGTTGTGATCTCACTTCAACCTGTGATCTCACTTCAACCTTTAATTTATAGGGTTTTCATTCCCAAATGCCTTAATTTTGGTTAATTATGAAAATTTCGTTGCTTTTAGTTGATGTTTGTGATTCTTGACAACTAGAAGAAATTTGAGTATTTTTATTAAATTCTAATAAATTTGAGCTGTGATTCTTTCTTTGATAAGTCTTTTTAATGATGAAAAATTAAAAATGTAGTTCATTGATGATTGTGAATTGTAGTAAACAAGATATTGTGAATGCATCATTAAGTTCTTCGTATATTTGACAAAAGTGCAATGTACATACCCTCATAAAAAAAACATAAGATTAACTGTTGGTGCCGGACGATAAAATATCGAAGAAACAGACAACTTTGTAAATTGGTTATTAAAATTAAGTCCCGACGGATCGAATGATGGGAAGTTTAGGCAGATCTACCACACAATCCTTTTATTACAAATTGGATTACTAAACCACTCTTTAGTATTAAAGATTGGTGTTGTCGTCATGCTTTAGAGAAACATTGATAAAAAAGCGTGTAATGGAACTAGATCTAAGGTTATATCACTCTGCAATCATGTTATAAAGGCTGGGATTATATTAGATAACAATGTTGTCACCCGTAAATTTATTCCAAGATTCAGTTTAATACCTTCTGACAAAAGGATTCCTTTGAAGTTTAAAAGAAGACAATTTTCTTTGGCTGTATGTTTCTATATAACAATAAACAAAAGTCAAGGTCAATCTTTGTCAAGAGCCGGTTTATACTTAAAAGAGCCTGTTTTTATGCATGGGCAGCTTTATGTTGCCTTGTCACAAGTCAAGGGTAGAATGGATTGGAACTCTTAGCTTTAGATAATGATGACGAACATACTAATGTTACTACAAATATAGTTTACAAGGAGGTTTTTGCATATTTATAACCTTATGAACGAAAGTTGTTATGTCTTATGTAATATATAAGACACTTAATTTATGTTTTTGTGTTGTTTAATAATTAACTCTTCTTCTTCTGTGTAATACACGAGTAACTAAAGCTAGTCTACTTGAATATTTGTAAGGCCCTGTTCCCGGGCACGTCATAGTTGGTCATTCATCGCACATAAAACATTTTAAAACGTACATTTATTTTGCATCGGAATTTAAAAAATTCATTAATAACTAAAAACATGCCATTTCATTACATTACAACATTCGTTTTCATATCAAAATACAATGACATGTCAAAATATGGATGCCAGCCTTAAAACGCTCCCAGTAGCTTATGCATCAATGCCTGCAACTCCCCAGAATCAACAAAATACCTGCCAACTATTATGCATACGAAAAGTCAGTGACGCTGAGTGAGTTCTAGTTTTTATAATAAAATACTTTACTTCTTTTAAAACTAGTCATTTCATTCAACCGTGGTCATGCATCATACATACATTCATTCTATACTCTTTATTCATTTCGTTTTTATTTACTTTACTATTTATACATTCGTTTATACTTTACACTGTCTTTTACTTTTGTTTCTCTTACATTCTTTCTTTTCGTGTTTTACATTCGTCGTTTGTCATACAACATACATACATACTAATAATAACTATTATTAGTATCTTCGTCATCATTCGTTCATTCATTCATTCCTTCGTTCATTACTCGTCATTACTCGAATCTTGCCTCATGCAATATCCCCGACTCATGCTCGAAAGCTGATGCTGTACCGGGGCCTGTACACAAACCCCCGACTCATGTCCGAAGACTGACACAACACCGGGATACGCGAAAAAGATCCCATTCGAGTCAATCACATGGATTGAACTCTATCCGAGTCTATTGCGACAACAGGGTCGCTCACCTCATTATCTCGTCTCATGCAATACCCCCGACTCATGTCCGAAGACTGATACT
This sequence comes from Flaveria linearis, assembly GCA_024085815.1. Classification (NCBI taxonomy): domain Eukaryota; kingdom Viridiplantae; phylum Streptophyta; class Magnoliopsida; order Asterales; family Asteraceae; genus Flaveria; species Flaveria linearis. The sequence goes on from CM044011.1 coordinate 31,673,556, forward strand.
ATGACGGGGCCTGATAGACAAACCCCCGACTCATGTTCGAAGACTGGCACAACATCAGGATACGCGACAAAGATCTCATCTCGTATGAAACACCCTCGACTCATGTCCGAAGACTGATACTGTGCCGGGGCCTGTAGTCAACCTCCCGACTCATGTCCGAAGACTGACAAAGTACCGGAGCGTGCAACAAGACCTCATCATCATACATCATTATGTCTCATGCAATACCCCCGACTCATGTCTGAATACTGATACTGTGCCGGGGCCTGTAAACAAACCCCCGACTCATGTCTTAAGACTGACACAGTACCAGGGTACACGACACGGATCTCATCATCCGTCATTCTATAGTCACCATTCATTATCTCATGTGTTTGTTCGTTTCGTACTTTATCGTATTCATTCGTTTTGTACTTTATCATTATCTTTCACTTCGTTAGATAATACTTTACGTTCATTAATTTATTTGTTCATACATCACACCACGTAAAGTCATACATAATGTATTACAAAACATAATACGTACGTTTTCAAAACTCTTTAACGAAGAAAGATAACATATCACTTACACACATACACATCATAATTTCATCACATCATCATGCACACATCAAGCATAAACCATCACATCATAACAGGGCGTATTTCCCCATTTTACCTCTTAAAATTACTCAGAAAATCCTAAGTCGAAAATGGGTGCATGGGGCTTTTCAGGCGCGTGAGCATAAAAATTCTAAGTGTAAAACAGCCTGGGCGCATGGGCACTATTTGGGAGTTTATGCCCTGTTTAGGCGTTTCCCATTATACAGGCGCATGCACACTTAGCCATTTTGGCAACTTGGGCGCATGGACACTATTTGGGTGTTTCTGCCATGTTTAAGCGCTTTGCTACTATGCAGGCGTCTGACTTATACTTAATCATTTATACTTAGACGCATGAGCCTATTTAGGCGCATGGGCACTACTGAGGCGTTCGGGCCCTACCCTTAGTCATTTTTCTCAGACATTTGGGGTACTATTTAGGTGCATGGGCCTGACTTAGGCGCATGGGCACTTAGGCGGTTGGGTACTGTTTAGACGTTTGGGTTTCTGGGCGGTTTGGCATACTTAGGCAGTTGACCGTTGGACGCATGGGACCATTCTAAATTATTTCTAACACATCCCAAACACAGTTAGCACACTAAGGCCCTTAAAACATGCTAACAACCGTTATAACCACTAAAACATCATCTAAACTAGCATACACAGAACACCATTCGAACAAGATGCATAAACACTCGGTTAACTTTCAAAACATGTGTTCGGTATGCACAATAGCCCCAAAAAGTTGAAAATCAGTAAAAGAGGGGTTCTAGAGACTCACCTCAAACAATCTTTCAGTAGCACACTTCAAATCCGAGACTCACCTTCAAATTCAGCTCCGAAGTCCTGAGAACAAACACAAATTGTAAGGCCCCATTCCCGGGACGCTTACAGCTGGTCATTCATCGCTCTTAAAACTTATAATTAAATAACTTTACTAAAATCATACAGCGGAATCAGTGAAATAACTTTTTATTTCAATATACATGCTTTTGCAGAGCAATACATCATTCGTTCCTTTCAAAACATTATACGTTCGCATTACAACGCAAAAACATTTAAAACAAAAGAATGTCATCCAAAAGAACTGAGTAGTCGCCCCGTGCCATCCTCAGCAACATGCCTGCCAACTGGGAACACATCAAAAGTCAGCGTTGCTGAGTGAGTTCTAGTTTTAAATAAAACATACTTTTCTTTCGTTAAAACCGTTATTTACTTTCTTTCAAATCGTACTATACTTTCGTACATGATACACATCATACGTACACATAGATAATATCATTATTATCTTTCATTACGTTAGTTAACTTTTGTTCATTCACTGACATCATTATCATTCATTTTCTCATCTAGATCGCGTCATGCTTTACCCTCCTCATGGCACACAGCCACGATTCCTGAGGTCGAATGACAAGGATCCCGTTTCATTCTTTACTATGATATTTCGTTAACGTTCAATTCATACATTCGTTCATTACATACATATCGCACTTTTCGTACATCATTTATTATCTTTCACTTCTATCTAGATCCTGTCAAGCTTTACCCTCTTCATGGCACGCAGCCACAATTACTGAGGTCGAATGACAAGGATCCCGTTTCGTTATTTACTATGATGTTTCATTCATTCATTCTTTTCTTCGCTCATTACTTTTCATTACTCAAATCTTGTCTCATGAAATATCCCCGACTCATGCTCGAAAGTTGATGCTGTGTCGGGGCCTGTACACAAACCCCCGATTCATGTCCGAAGACTGACACAGCATCAGGATACGCGACAAAATTCCCAGTCGAGTCAAACACATGGATTGAACTCTATCCGAGTCTGTTGCAACACAAAGTCGCTCACCTCATTATCTCGTCTTATGCAATATCCCCGACTCATGTCCGAAGACTGATACTGTGTCGGGGTCTGTTAAACAAACCCCCGTCTCATGTCCGAACACTGACACAGTACCAGGATACGCAACCCACTTCTCATTTATCTAGATCCTGTCTCATGCAATACCCCCGACTCATGTCCGAAGAATGATACTGTGTCAGGGCCTGATAAACAAACCCTCGACTCATGTTCGAAGACTGACACTTACCGGGATACGCGACAAGGATCCCATTCGAGTCTGTTACGACAGCAGGGTCGCTCACCTCATACATTTGCTTGCAAGCCTTTCATTCGTTCATTCATTTATTAATTCATGCATTCTTTCATTACGTTCCTCTTTTTATTATCTTCCACTTTACGTTACATATTACTTTCATTCATTCATTAACGTATGCATTCTTTCGTTACGTTCCTCTTTATATTATCTTCCACTTTACATTACATAATACTTTTCATTCATTCATTAACGTATGCATTCTTTCATTATGTTTCTCTTTTTATTATCTTCCACTTTACGTTACATAATATTTTTCATTCATTCATTAACGTTCATCGCAACCACAGGAAGACAATCATACATAATAGTACGGAACATAACGACATACAGCATCAATCACACAAGGCAACCTAGCACGCCCGTAACATACATCATGCATAACATACAACATGCACAATCGCACAACATCAAACATCACACGAATCACGCGCATCGCATCATATAAAACCATATGGCATCACACATCGTCATGCATCGCACCATCATCATCATCAGCTCATCATCATAAATCATCTTACATCGTCCATGCCCATCACATCATCTACAACCCCAAAGGTCCGAGTCTACGTCCGCACTTTCCCGAAAGTCAGACAATACTATGGTCATTCGGGCGTATGGACCCTATTCGGGCGCATGGTCTTCCATGCGTATGTGAACACTCAGGCGAATGGACCTCCAGTCACATAGCCTCCAATCGCATTCTTCCCATGCGAATGAATCTCAGTCGCATGACATTCGGGCGTATGGACCTCAGTCGTATGACCTTCATGTGAATGGCCTTCAGTCGCACACCTTTCGTGCGTATGAACCTCAATCGCACGACTCACAGACGTATAGACTCCAGTCGTATGACCTTCAGTCGCATGACCTTCATCCGCACTTCATTCAGTTGCATGACATTCATCCGCATCTCATTCAGTTGCATTACTTTCATGCGAATGAACCTCAGTCGCACTCCATTTGTGCATATGGACCCAGTCACATGCCATTCGGACGCATTGGCCTCCAGTCGCATAGCCCTAGCTGGGTGCAGAATGCAGTTCACCCCGAACTGCAGCTGCCAAGTTTGACCTCCAAACTCTTCCAAACCTCTTTTAAGCTCAAATCAGCCATTCTAAACCTTAGGGAAGCACACCACGACACCATTCAAGCACAACCAAGCCCGAAATCAAGACCCAAATGAGTCATACACATACACATCCATACATAAACGGGTTTACACCCAAAATACCCAAAAACAGTTTTCAGATGTGTTCCAGCCCCAAATCAATCAAAAACATGTAAAAGAGGGGTCCTAGAACTCACAAAAACAATCTCGTCGAGTAGAGCTTCGATTTGACCCGCTACACTTTGATTTTGCACGCTTGAATTCACCTGAACCAAGCCTTTCTCTTCTTTTCTTCCTTTTCTCTCTTCTTTCTCTCTTCTTGGTTGAGTTTGGCAAGAATGGGGAGGGTGTGGGCTGCCCTCCCCTCTTATTCCCCCACTTTTCCAAACTTTCTCCTGTTTTGGCAAGTTTGGTTCCTCGACTTTGGACTTTATTTCTTTTCTTCTTTCGTCGGCTTCAAAGAAAATATCCGGGCGTTACAAGTCCACCCCCCTTATATAGGTTTCGTCCCCGAAACCTGTTACTTCTCGAACAGTTGCGGGTAATACTGTCTTACCTCTCCCTTGATCTCACACGTAGACTGAGATACCTTTAGGCTCCACTGCCTCCACACAAGTGAAACCACCATTCTCCTTAACCCTTCTCTTCCCTTCTATCGGAAACAGTCACCAGTTGCCTCTTGTAGTTGAATACTTTGTCCATCTCTATGTCCTCCAGTGGCACGATCCCACTTTCATCGATCGAGTACTCTCTTAGACAAGATACATAGAACGTCAGATGACTTCCACTTAACTTATCAGGTAGCTCCCGACGACATGCCACTGTTCCTCCCTGATCAACCATTTGGGATGGTCCCATATACCTCGGTGTTCACTCTCCTCTTCATCTTATGGTGTACGCCTATCCACCCAAGTCTATCCTGAACGGTCTAGCAGGAACAAATGCTTTCTCAATTCCATCATGCAATCTTCTAGTGTATCAGGTAACCTAGTTGACTTATTAATAACATTTCTTACATAGAAGGGCTCATAGATTTCCTGCTCCTAACGTGCAACTTACAACAGAAGGCAGTAGGAACAAAACTACTACTAGCACCGCATTCGAAGCATAGATGCACAAATATAAATTACCCGAAACGTACCTGACGTCAAGTCGAAGTCCGCTCTGGCCTCCTCTTGGTCCTGGCAAAAGCTCTAGCCTTCACCCTCTGTTCTCCTTCCTCCAATCTGAATTTCCTGCCCTTGACTTCTTACAATCCCTGCTCAGGTCTCTAGTCTCTCCACAGTCGTAGCACTTAGCCATGCGGCAATCCCTCGCCCTGTAGCCTTCCTTCCCACACTGGAAGCAGACGTTCAGTCCCCATTTGCACTCCCCCTCATGGCCTCTACCATATTTCTTGCATACCTCTCCTCTCTTTTCTATTCTCTTCCAATCATTGTCCCTCACCGCCTTACCTTCAGACACAAGTCCACCATCATTATATCGCCTTCCTTTCCCTTTCTTAACATAGGCTCGCTTCTCCTCTTCGTCCGTTATCGCCATCGCCTCCCGCGCGTCGTACAACCTTCCCGCTAGATCGACCGCCGACCTATACGTGCCTGGTCGGGCAGCGATCAGATGTCTGCGAATATCTGTCGGCGAACCTTGAATATACCTCTTGATATTTCATGACACAGGTGTTACTTGGTATGGCACCAGCCTTGCCATCTCATTGAACTTTGTCGTGTACTGCTGGTGTGTCATCGTTCCCGCCTCCAGCTGCAGGAACTCCCTTTTAACTTTATCCATCTCACGGTGAGGACAGAACTCCTCAATCACCAGCCTTTTCAACTCTGATCATCTCATCCTTCCGATAGCCCGACTACCCTCAACTTGGACTATGTTTGATTTTTCTTTGAGAAAATGATGAGTTGCATCGATATAATTAAGATTTTTAGGGTTTTAGAAATAATAATTTACATAAAGTAAAATAAGATTGATTTTTAGAAATCATAATTAAAATAAAGTAAAATAAGACTGAAACTTTTGGATTGAAAAACAGGAAATAAAGGCTATCATACAATTAGATCACACTTATGTAACTGTGACGAATTGGTCGTGTGATTAAAGATATTGATTAAAGTAATTATGTTAATGTTTATAAATGTGAGCTAGCGCAATTTCTCGTGTATCCGCTCCATAATGACTAGACATCGCCAGGATAAGTTTTACTGCATAGATCAAAGTCACTAGTAATGTAGGTAAATCTCTTGTGACCATTTGACATACGCTTTCTGAAAGCATAACTTAATGTTAAAAAGAGAGTTGATCAGTCTAACATACCATTAATTTTAGAAAACTATAATAATTATTGTAGATTTCTCAGACTAATAAAAGGGAATCCGTAAATGATCAGAAAGTTAAGGTGATATGATTTCTAATAACCAATTGTAGTTCATTACCCATAGATTTATTATGAAGACCAGTTTCACAAATAAAAGTTAGTCATACGTTTTTCAACCTTGTATGATATTCACAATTACAAAATATAAATTTATAACTTTCCGTCCAAATGTAGATGTTACCCATCGAAAGTTTATTCAAGATCACCATAACATTAGCATAATATAAATCACACTATTAATTCATCACAAATTACATAAGTTTCATCCAATTAGGATGATAATGAGAGTTTAGCTCATAATGAGCTTGAACATAACAAGTAACATAGAAGATCGATATAAAATCATCCGTGAAATGGAACAATCAAACCGGTGATCCATAATGGATTATGTTTAGACAATCCCGAGCTTCTTTGAAGTATTGTATGCACCTCTCGAGCCTCCTAAAATGGTGAAATTAGGCCTCTATTTATAGGCTTTCTGGAGTGTTTAAGCATAGCCTCATGCCTAAAAGGCACGGTCCCGTGCTAGTACAATGCTTACGAAAGTTGGTTGGTTTGTACGTGCAGAAGGTGTCAGGCACAACCCCATGTCAAATGGGACACGACCCCGTGTTTGAGATGAGGCACGACCCCATGTCTCATGGGGTACGACCCCGTGCTTGCTTTTGGGGGTCAGTACTTTTTGTCCCGTCAGATGTCAAAACACGAGGGTGTGCCAATTTAAGCATAGGGTGTGTTTCAAGCAAGACATGGGGACGTGCTTAATGAGGCACGACCCCATACTTGGACTCCAAATATTGGACTCCAAAACTCGGATTTCTTCAATTTTTTGTCAGATATGCTTCTTTTGTCCATCTTACCCTTTTTAACACCTGAAAACACAATTTAATAATTTTAAGTACATAATCATCATTTTAAGAGATATATTAAGGAATAATTGATGTGATTTTAATAGGATTTTTATATATAATTTAGAGCACATCATGAAGTCATCCAAAGCTTAAAGACAAAGTGTTCTGAAGCTTGAAGACTGAACTCTTCCAAAGACTAAGAAACCATGTGCCTACTGACACACTTTTGACAAAAGCAGACCATATTTCTGCTGCTAGCTCTTAAGACTCACCAACTTATATAAGTTGGTGATTCTCTCCTTACTTTTGTCAACTGTACATAATGGTATTTTTTATCTGTAGCTTTCTATTTTAGTACTTTTATCCTTACTGTAATACAATAGGATGAAAGCTATAGCATTCATAATCTACCTTTTGACTTTACATTGATCTTGTTGTCTAGATTAATGTCCAACTGACCTTCAAAGTATGATCGGCTGTATGATGTAGTATAAAATATCTCTTGTATCAGTCTTAGGACTAAGTCTTGTAATATTTGTAAAACACTTGAGAGCAATATAAATCATCCTTGAAAACAATCTTTGTGTTCTTGAGTGTTCTTACTTTTTTTCATTGTTTTTTTATCTGGTTCCCTATTTGATCTAGTAAGTGTGCTATCTTCAACTGTGAAACTGTTGTTGAACAACCATAACCGGTCCTGCAAGTATACATATTATTCTTGAAGCCTAAATATTCAATCGGTTTCAGAGAGTATAAATTATACAATACAATAACAAACAAATAAAAAAGTACTTATTTAATATACCAATTCAAACAGAAGGTTCAAACATTATTCTTAAAGCACAAATATTCAATAATTTTCAAATAGAATAAGCTAATAAGTAATTAGAGAAAATTACATAAATGGTTTCCAAAGTTTGATCATATTACAAGTTTGGTCCTCAAGTTTTAAAAAGTGCAAATCTAGTCCAAACATTTGATGAATAGTTGCAAACTTAGTCCCCATCGTTAATGTCAGTTAGTTTTTAACGATGTGGGGACTAAACTTTCAATATGATCAAACGAAAATGATCATTTGTGCAACCTATATTTATAATTAAACAAAATCATCAAATAATATAAAAAATTCCAATAAAAAATTAAAAAATCAAAATAAAAGATTAAAAAAATTAAATTTAGAAATAATTTTAGATGAAAAAAAAGTAAAAAAATCACTTAGTTGTATTATTAAATAACAAAAATGAAAAATGTATTAGTTTTGATGTAAATCGTATATATGATCAAGTCGTGTCAAATGTTTCTTTAACAATATTTAAAAAAGTGTTTTTAACTTTTATTAAGTATTTTTTAACTTTTATTTATTTTTAATGTTATTCGTTTTTGTATTTTTATTGATTATTTTATCTTTTATTGGATTTTTTTAATGTTTTTTGATTCTTTTAATTATAGATATAAATGCACAAATGGTCCCTGTGATTTGATGATATTCCAAGTTTAGTCCCCACATTGTTAAAAACTAACTATCACTAACGGTGGGGACTAAATTTGCAACTATCTACCAAATGTTTGGACTAAATTTGCAATTTCTAAAACTTGTAAACCCAACTTGTAATCTGATCAAATGTTGGGGACCATTTATGCAATTTTCTAAAGTAATTAATAGATTAATCATGTTTATAAGTGTATGCATAAGCGCTCTCTCTCTCTCTATATATATATGTATGTATGTATGTATGTATATATATATATATATATATTTATATATGTGTGTGTATATATATATGTATGTATATAGATGTATATATATACGTGTATATATATATGTATATATATATACACACGTCTATATCTATAGAATCTAATAGAACAATCTTTTTTATCACTTGTCACTCTTTTGACCAATTTTTTGCCATTTATCCTTTTTCTAGAAATGTACACATAAATTTTCCCTCCAAAAGAACATTATAGTAATTTAAATACTCTTACAAAATTCTCTCTCTTATTAAAAATAAATTTTATTAATTGTTATATTTCTCTCTCTTATAAAATTAAACTATCTTTTTAAAAATAGATTTTATTAAGAAAATTAGAAATCACATCCTTTAATTAAAATCTAAATAATGAAAAAATAAAATTTTATATAATATGAAATTTTCTAAACACACTAAACCTTTTTAAATAAATTATTTTAAATCGCTTTCTTTTAAAAAAACTTATCAATAGGTGAAACTTTTTAAAAATAGTCTTATTAAAACAACTAGAATAATTACAAATAAGAGTTTTTTAAAATACAAGATTTTTATTTAAAATATTTTTTTTAAAAATCTTAAAATGAATGTTTAAACATGAAACTATTTAGATAAGAGAGTTAAAAATAATGTAATTGTTTTATTTCTTGAACTATTACATATATGTAATTTTAATTATATTCTATATTAAAATATTATACCGTAACTCTTCGTGTTTATTATTAATTATAATCGGTTAATTAATGGGTTTTTAGCTTATATATCTATCTATAAAAAAATTAAATAAACGTGAAACAATTGTAAGCCTTATTATACTTAATTTATTATTTCTCTATATTATTAATAATAATATTGAATACTAATAATATTACTCATACCATTTTCAAATTGAAAAATATATAAGAATAAATTACCATTTTCATCCCTGACTTTTGTCCATTTTAACTGTTTGCATCCCTGCAATTTCAAAGTCTCGATTTGCATACCTGATGTTTTTATGTTTAACCATTTGCATCCAAAACCCTAACACCGTTAAATTATTCAGTTAACTTTTTACACAACGACGAAATACCCTTACACCAATCCACTACACAATATTAATTTAATAAAAAACCCCTCTACCCACCTCTATCCTATCTCTCCCTCTCTCACCCTCTTTTTAAGTCAATAACCACATCCACCTCCATACCCACAACCACCACCACCACCACCACCTTCATATACACAACCCTATACCTTTCCACCGCATTCACCTCCTTCAACATGTTGGTGATATCAAATCTCTCCATTGGTGGAGATTGGATAACTCTGATAACTTCGATAACACACTTAATGAACCCCGATGCACTCATATTTCTTCTGATCTTACCCACCAATTCAATTAACCCTCAATCGACTCTTCTTTCTTCCCTTTTGACAAATTTCACTATCGTTTCATTCAAAAATTACACAAAATCCTGCAAATTTTTTCATTAAACCCTAAGAACAAACCCTAAAAACAGTATAGATTTTTTGAAAAATTGTACAAAACACCGATCAATTTTCTTTCTTTTTTGTTGGAATTGAAACCCAAAAGAATAGGAATAGAATGGGGGTTGAAAGAGATGAAAGAACCTTTGTATCATTGGATGTAACAAACGAGATGATGGGGCTACTGAGACGTATAAGATCCGATAACTTTGATTTGGTAGAGATCGAGTTCACAGGGGAGACGGTGACGCCTAGCGAGAGAAGGGCGAAGTGGATGACCAGAATATGTACGGACATGGTGATGGGGGGCTGCGTTGGTGATGGGGGGCTGCGTTGGTGATGGGGTGGCTGTGGTGGTGGTGATAGGGGGTTGTGGTGGTGGTGATGGGGTGGCTGTAATGGTGGTGATGGGGTGGCTGCGGTGGTAGTGATTGGGGGCTGCGGTTATGGTGATGGGGGCCGCGACGGTAGTGGTGGGGGGTTGCGGTAGTGGTGGTGATAGGGGGTGCGGTGATGGTGGTGAAGGGGGCCGTGGTGGTGGTGATGGGGGGCTATAGTGGTGGTGTTGGGGGCTACGGTGGTGGTGTTAAGGGCTACGGTGGTGGTGATGGGTGTCGTAGTAGTGGTGAAGGGAGTCATGGCGGTGGTGACAAGTAGCTGTCGTGGTGGTGATGAGGGTTGTGGAGGTGTTGCTGAAGGCTGTGGATATGGTGATGAGGTTGTGGTGGTGGTAATGGGTGTGTTGGTAATCAAGAAGAAGATGTTGATGAACGGGTCCCACAAGTTTTTTTATTTATTTAATTTTAGGGGTAGTTTAGTCTTTTCAACAATAACTTTAACAGAAAAACTAACAGTGTTAGTTATCTTGACTAAAATTGAAATAAAAATGGACAGACACTTAAATGAAGATAACATAAAACGTCAGGGGGCAGATGACAATTTTGAAACTGTGGGGATGCAAACGGTTAAAATAGAAAAATATCAGGGATGCAAATGGTAATTTACTCAATATATAATTTAATAAATTAAAAACTTATTTTTTATTAAAAAACGCTTTTAAATTTTTCTTAAAACAACTAAGTTAATAAATATATAATTATTTTTCAAAAAATCATTTTTATTGCTAATTATTTAATATTATATTTATTTAACCAAAGTTTAAGAACTAACTTTTTCAAAAAATCATCATTTCAAGAAATCAATATATAATTTAATAAACTAAATACAGTTAACAACTAACTTTTTTCAAAAAATCATTTTTCTTAAAACAAAATATTTAAAAGTCATAATTTTTATAAAACAAAAGTTTAAGAAAAATACATTATTGTTTATTTACTTAAATTAACTATTATACATAATTATAATGAGCGAGGAAATAGGAACAACAACTTAAGCCATTAGGTGTAGACGCATCATCTTCCACTTGAGCTTTGGAGATTCCTCCTATTCTAGGGGTGAGGTTTATTGGCTTCACTTTAGAGTCCAGGGGGACGTCGAATTTATTTTCAAACATGATTTTATAATGTATAAATTTTTATTGCTAATTATTTAATATTGTTATTTATTTAACCTCCGTGTAATACACGAGGATTAACAAACAAACAAACAAACAAACCCAGTATATCCCACTCAAGAGTAGGGTCTAGGGAGGGTAGGTGGTGGCAAGTCTTTCCTCTATCCCGATAGGTAGAGAGACCGCTTCCAAAGAGACCCCCGGCTCGATAACAAAAGCAATAAAGCTAGGAAATCAACATATAATCAAACATATGATATAAGCTATATGATATATGATACTGTACCCATCATACAGTAAACATTAAGATATCACCAAAAAGAAATATTAAATGAACAAGCCTGCATCAGGGAAGCAACAAATTTTCCCTAAAAAGGTCGCAGTGTACTACATACACATGAGGCCCCGTAAGAAGTAACGGGGATTAACCTATTATCAATATATTAATAAAGCAAGGGAATGAACAGTAGTTTGGTATATCTGAGCCATTTGTTTTATATCTAACGGTGGTGAAGAATTCATGTTACTTGCTTCACACGTGGCTTAAGTAACCTTTCGTGGCATCGTGCTGTCTCTCAAAAGAGAGAGAGAGTCAGAGAGAAAAGAAGATAGGCCTCATATAGATCTGTTACCCTCAAGAGGTCCATGTGCCTCCGATTTTCGGTGGTGCAGCCGCCTGACGGTGCACGATGTTCGTGTGGCATCGCCGGCGTTTTACGACCTGTATGTGGAGGTCGAAGGTGTCGGGGCGGTGACAGGTGGCTGACACGACGGTAGGGGCTATTGCCGGTCCGGTGCCCTTTGTGGTTCGGCTGGACCAGGCGGTGGCCCTATCGGTGTGAATGGCTGCGACAATGGAGGTTCAAATCGCCTTTGTCTCCCTACGATATCCGACGAGTTTGGGGGTAACTGGTGCATCTAGGTTTGCGATCTGAGGCCTAGGGTCGCCAATCTCCGCTCTATGGATGGTCGCATCGTCGCCGTTGGTGTTCGACCCTTCCTTTGGTTGCTGATCTTTGGTGATTCTTGTAGTGGCCTGATGCATCCAGGTTTGCGGTTTGTCTTTATTGAGGCATTTTATTTGGGCTTTTGGCTTTGATGGTCATCGACCTCCGTTCTATGGGTGGTCAACGGCTCTACTTCCCTATTTGTTCATCGCCGATGGTTGTTGCATGCCCTGGATTTGGCGAGTGTCTGGATGGTGGCGAGTCTCGAGTTGTCGCCGCCTCCGATGGACCTGTTGGCCCTTCGGGATAGATGTCGCATTCCAGGTTTACTGCGATGAATCGATGGTGATGGTATTTGTTTTGCTGAAATTTCATGTCTATGATGATTGGGAAGTCTCCATTTGAGACGAGATATGTCAACGATTGCCTTGGGCGATGATGATGTTTGTACACACATCTGAGCCATCTCGATGTTACTATTTTTGTCTTATTTCATTGTAGCTGTTTCATGCTTGCTTACGTTTACTTTGGCATGGTGGTGATGTTTGTTTGATCTGAAATTTTTTGTCAATGATGATCGGAGAGACAGGATCTGAGGCTATATTTGTCGACGATTATGGTCGATGATGATGATTGTATACACATCTGAGACCACTCAATGTGGCAGTTTATGTATATGATTTCATTGTTCTGACAGTTTCTTAGTCTTTTAGGCCTGTTTTGGCAAACAGGCTATATTGTTGTTCAAATGTTACGGAGTTGATTATGTCGAGTGGCTGCTCATTTTTTACGGATTCTTGAGACTGTGATGCTAAGGAAGTCCAGGTCTTCGTTGTTTGGGCGTGGCATTCTTCTTGGGTGTAGCCACAACGATGTCTCTTTCTGAGTCTCTGTGAACTCTAACTGATTGTCGTTGGTGATCTGTGTTGTTTTGCTGTTATGTTGATCGTGCTAATTTATTTGTATGTATTTTTTATTTTATGCGGGTAATGTTAGCTTTATTTTTTGTTTCACATGTATGATGAAGTTATAGAATTGGTGTTTATTGTGGTCGCTTAGATAACGGTCGTTTTCAGCCACAACAAACTGTTATTTCTGGGCTTTCAAAAATGTCAAAACAGATTTAATCCCGCCGCAAAGCGGCGGTTGGAATACAACTAGTTATATATATAAAGTAAAGATCAAATGAAAACTCATCGATTTTGTGAGAACTTCGAAAACTCAAGGAAAACATTAAAAACATAAGTTTAACTACAGTACTTACATTATTATTAAATTTAACATCCTTATACGCGTTTATATATGATAATTTATGTGTATTCATATATTTTAAATTTTACACATGTGTAAATGGTACAAACTTACACATGCGTATATTACATATGCGTAAATGGTAAGCTTAAATATGTGTAAATGATAAGTTTACATATGTGTAAATTATAAACTTACACATATATAAACTTTAAATACAGAAATACGTGTATACTATCATATATACGTTTATTTAACGATGGTTAAATGTTTATTAATGACATACCGGTGCCAATGTTTTACAACCATTAAGATGGCTAACAACTCATTCCCATACATAGAGCAACCTGTCTAGGAGAAAAGAAACCTTGCTAACAAACGGCAAGGGATGGTTGTCTTGCAAATCCTTTAGAAGATGCATCAATCTCAAGAATATTTTTTAAACCATTCAAGTAATGATAAAATAGGAGCATTAATCAAGGCTTGTTCTAAACTATCAAAGGTTATTTGGACTTCACTAGACCACTTGAAGGCATCTATTTGTAAAAGGGTGGTTAAGGGCTTGACAAGGGACTCAAAAGAAGAAATAAATCTTCTATAATGATCGGTTAATCCAAGAAAACCCCTTAGTTGTTTAACAATAGTAAGTGTGGGCCATTCTTTGATAACTGCAAATTTAGATTGATCAGCGGAAACACCCTTTTTAGAGATAATATCACCTATGTATTCCACCTTAGTACCAGTAAAGCCTACATGCATTTTGATTTTTTCTTTTTTTTGCAAATAGTTGGTTTGTTCTGAACAACTATAAAACCTCCTTGAGATCAATTAAATGCTACTGTAAGTTTTTGTTGTAGACAAGTTTATCATCAAAGAATATGAGAACCTTCTTCCTTAAAATTTGTTGAAAGACCAAATTTATTAGGCCATAAAAAGTTACAATACAGAAGCATTAGTTAACCTAAAGGGAAGAACTAAGAACTCAAATAAGTCTTGATGAGTTCTAAAAGCAGTCTTGTGACTATCCTGAAGATGTATATAGATCTGATGACAGCCAAATCTTAGATCTAACTTAGAAAACACCTTGGCACCCCCAATTCTTCCAAAAAGTTCTTCAATAAGTGGTATGGGATATCTATTTTTAACTATATTATCATTTAATTTCTTGTAATCAACACATAACTGCCAAGTTCCATCTTTTTTTCTTTACAAGGACAACATGTGATACAATGACCTCTCACTGTCCCTAATGATGCCTAAATTCCTCATTTCATATACCATCTTTTCTATAATATCCTTTTGCCCCATAGAATATTTATAAGCTCTTTAATTAATGGTAGTATTCTCATTAATTAAATGGGTCCTATGATCGTATGACCTTAGTAGGGAAGATTATGGGTGCCTGGAATACATCATTAAATAGTAGTAGTAATGTTGCAACTTGAACATCCATCAACTCATCTAAAACTCGTGAATGATAGTTGATATACCCTTTTATCAAAGAGAGTTAATATGCACCATATAATGTTGTGATTCACTTGATACTAAAGTTTATACTAAACTCCATGAAGATTTAAACTGTTAAAATCATGTAAAGTGTTTTCTCGAGTATATTGTAATTGTTGTATATAGATCCAGATCCGAACACGTTACAGTTATTATATATGTTATTAAACCTAATATTAAAAACTCCTGTAAGTTTCCTAAAACAGTTAATTATTTAGAATTTGATTCATTTTAATGATGCAGTTCTTGTGCACAAATAGAAATAAGCATAACATAGAAGAAATTGGACCTGCTTATTTTGATATCTCAATAATCTATGAATATTTACAATATGTGTTTTGGAAACAAAATAATTATTAATATGATATTTGCTTATGATACATAAATCAATGTGCCAAATGAAAACGTTTATGTGCCAATTTTTTTTTATAATTGTATGCAGATCAATTAATAATTAGTCAAAACAAAAAAAAAATCATAAAATATTATAAATATCAGAAACATTGATGTCAAAACCTCCGGTAATGCACTCCCCCTTTTTAAACTTACCCGCTAAATGAGAAACATTGATTTTAAAACCTTCGGTAATACACTCTATAGAGTTAACAAGACGAGTATGGACTTAAATAATAGAGCTGAGTGTGGTATTTGAGAAAAGAAAATTTAATAGTTGGTCCATGTGTTTTTATTTAAAGAATAACATCTGGTTTACAAGTAATGTATTATATGTTAATAAGATTATTTTAGCTCTTGAAGGATTGAAAGGAATTCAAATTTTCAAAGAATATCTGAAACATAAGATGATCGGTATAACAAATTTATAACTTGGTATACAATAATCATTTGTGTAATGTTATTTTCTACATCAATCAAACTATATCTAGAAGATCTTGAAACAAATTTCTTAAGGACAAATCTCACTCTTTATGTGTGTTAAAACTAGTTTAATATCCCGTGTATTATACGTGTTGAATAAATAAAATATTAAATAGTTACTAATAAAAATTAATGAATTATAAAATGATCTTTTGATATAAGATATGATTGACATTACGTACGAGTGATAAAATGACGATATTATTTTTTAACTTTTGTTTAATTTTTTTTGTTTTTCTCGAAAAAATTGATTTTTAAACAATTTTTTTCAAAACAAAGCATTTTTAAAAAAGTGTAATTTTTAATAATTTTTTGATTATAACTTTAAATTTTAATTAAATTTGTTTCGTAAGAATTTTGTTTTTTAAAAGCCACAGGTTTTAAAAAATATTATGTTTTTTAAAAGTTTGATATTTATTTTGAAAAAAATTATTATTTTATAAAAAAAACAATTTCTTTACAAATTGCATTTGTAGAAAGATCTTATTTTATTTAATAAAAATTATTTTTATATATGAAAAGAATTAAATAATATCATTTTAGTTAAGGCTTCGGTTCAAATACAAAGTGAACATTATGTAAAACGTGTGAGAAGCAATCGGTGAGTGACATGTGACATATTTTTAAAAATAGAAGGAGTGGTATTTTAGGAAGTCTAATTTACTGAAGATTCAATAAAATTATTTGAACCCAAGCCTTCAACAAAATTCTATTGAAGATTGCTTACATCTAATTTATTTGAACACAAGCATTCAACAAAATTCTCAATTTATCGATTCAAACGGTTGACGTTTCATCTTATATCAATTTCAATCGTTGAAGATTCAAACGATCGAATTCATCTGTTGAAGATTGCTTTATGTTGTTTCTGTTGAAGATCGTTGAGTTATGTTGATCTATTTGATTTCATCAGTTTGATACTTATGAAGACGATTATATACTGTAATTGAAATAGTATGTTAATAATTTTGTCATTTGGATCATCATTGTATCTATACTGTCTGATTTCTGTGAATTTTTTTATTGATTGACATCATCATTGTGTCATAGGTATCATCATTATGTCATAGGTATCATCATTATGTCTTTTTGTTCGTCATTGTGTCTTTTGTATTGTCATTGTGTCTGAATAAAACAGTTATTGTGTCTATACTGTTAGATTACTCTGGACATTATCAATATGTTGTTAAACATATTTTATAAATATCAGGTGAGTCTCTCTATGTTGTGTCTTTTATGTTCTTGTGTTTGTTATATGAATTTTGTTATTGATTGACATCATCATTGTGTCTTATATATCATCATTGTGTCTTTTTGTTCGTCATTGTGTCTTTGTATAGTCATTGTGTCTGAATAAAATAATTATTGTTAATCAATTGGTTACGAACAAAGACGAGTTGTTTTTATCTTGATTATTTAAATAGTTACAATCTAAAGCTGATAAAGTTCAAATGGTCGCCCACTTCCAAGAATAGGATTCATTGTGTCATAAGATTCATTGTGTCATAAGATTTATTGTGTCATATACTCATTGTGTCATTATATTCATTGTGTCATTATATTAATTGTGTCATTATATTCATTGTGTCATAAGAATCATTGTGTCATGTTTGAAGAGTTTTGTTTACGCTTGATTTTGACGATAAAAACAAGTTACCAAAATACTATTGTGTAATGTAAAGCAACATATAGCAACAAATTTTAACATGCCAACACATAGCAAAATATAATAATATGCCAACATACCAAATTACTATTGTTTTAAATTACCATTGTGTCAAACTACCATTGTGTCAAACTACGATTGTGTTAAATTACCATTAATTCAAACAACCATTGTGTCAAACAACTATTGTGTCAAACAACCATTGTGTCAAATAACCATTGTGTCAAACAACCATTGTGTCAAACAACATTGTGTCAAATTACTTTTTTGCCCCTCCGCCTGTTAGCAGTTTTCCACTTTTACATTTTGCCACCGCGTTTTTTGAATCATTGATCTATTTTAATGAGTTGATCCAATGGTCAGAATTACTTCTCACCTTTTTTAAGAAATATAGCCTTTGTAGCATATCCTCTCCTTTAGTTAATATGATATTTATTAGAAGAGAGAACAAGATAATTAAATTTAGAGGTTTAGAATTTTGACAAGTGACATACAAAAACCTTTTTATTTGTATTGATAGATTGTGAAACTACTAAATATAGAAATGACCCTTGTCATCTCCTATTTATATTACTATATAATACATTTTAGAATGATAAGATAGTAATTTACTTAAATTGTAAGACGTCTAATACAATATTTTAAGCATAGAGTACAAGTGTCATATGCAATATTTCATTTTACCCCTATTAATAAAATTTTTAATTAATACATTATTTAATACATATTATTAATATATTATTTAATAATATGATATTATTTTATTCAGTACATAAATATTATATTATTTTAATATTTTAAAATGACATCAAAATTTATATTTACTATTTATCTATATCTATACTATTATATAAAGCATTTAAGGAGTACATAATGTAATTTTATTTAAAGTTTAAGACACCTAATACAACTTTAAACCATAAGTTACAAGTGTTTTATGTAATATTCCCAATTGCCCCTATTTAATAAACTTCTTATAACTAATACATTATTTAATACACATGATATTATTTAATTTAAATATTAAGTATATCATATATATAATAATTTAAATTAATATATAAATATACATTTGTTAATTATATTTTAATAAATAGATACTATTTAAATTAAGTATTACCATATTTGAAATACTTAAATATCTAATCACTAAATATATACTTATTTGTAATGATAATAATACCCAAATATATTATATTTAAGAGAGGTCGGAAAAGAGAATCGATAGCACCCGTCGCATCACCGGCAACCCTACTATATATAACAAACAGAAAAAAAATAGAAAAAATAGTGATTAGTGATGTTGTAGGTTTTTTAGTGTTACCATAATAATTCCATTTTCTTCAAAGTTATAAAAAACTTACTTTTTTTTAATAATTTTACACTTAAACCCTTGTGGATATTTTTAAACTAACCACATCACAATTCCTTTTTTTCAAATTGCCTACTTACTCATTTTGTCTTTTTTTTTTAAAAAAAATTACACTTAAACATTGAATTATATCAAAATTACACTTACTTTTCTAACTTTAGTAAATTTCTTGCATTCTTCTAACCACTTTACAATATAGTTCATTAATTTTAAATAAAATTATTATTACGTATTCTTTATTTTTTCTGATTTGTGGATTAGTTTTTATAGTATTTTTTCTATTACACATTTTTATCAACGTCTTGCGCGTGAATTTTTTCAAATACTTAATAATAACATAAAGAATCAAAAGAATTAAATCTTTCAACTTATACTATTTCTGCTACTTAAATTGTAAGACGTCTAATACAATATTTTAAGCATAGAGTACAAGTGTCATATGCAATATTTCATTTTACCCCTATTTAATAAAATTTTTAATTAATACATTATTTAATACATATTATTAATATATTATTTAATAATATGATATTATTTTATTCAGTACATAAATATTATATTATTTATAATATTTTAAAATGACATCTAAATTTATATTTACTATTTATCTATATCTATACTATTATATAAAGCATTTAAGGAGTACATAATTGTAATTTTATTTAAAGTTTAAGACACCTAATACAACTTTTAAAGCATAAGTTACAAATGTTTTATGTAATATTTCCCAATTGCCCCTATTTAATAAACTTCTTATAACTAATACATTATTTAATACACATGATATTATTTAATTTAAATATTAAGTATATCATATATATAATAATTTAAATTAATATATAAATATACATTTGTTAATTATATTTTAATAAATAAATACTATTTAAATTAAGTATTACCATATTTGAAATACTTAAATATCTAATCACTAAATATATTTATTTGTAATGATAATAATACCCAAATATATTAATATTTAAGAGAGGTCGGAAAGAGAATCGATAGCACCCGTCGCATCACCGGCAACCCTACTATATATAACAAACAGAAAAAAAAATAGAAAAAATAGTGATTAGTGATGTTGTAGGTTTTTTAGTGTTACCATAATAATTCCATTTTCTTCAAAGTTTATAAAAAACTTACTTTTTTTAATAATTTTACACTTAAACCCTTGTGGATATTTTTAAACTAACCACATCACAATTTCTTTTTTCAAATTGCCTACTTACTCATTTTGTCTTTTTTTTAAAAAAAATTACACTTAAACATTTGAATTATATCAAAATAACACTTACTTTTCTAACTTTTAGTAAATTTCTTGCATTCTTCTAACCACTTTACAATATAGTTCATTAATTTTAATAAAATTATTATTTACGTATTCTTTATTTTTTTTTGATTTGTGGATTAGTTTTTATAGTATTTTTTCTATTACACATTTTTATCAACGTCTTGCGCGTGAATTTTTCAAATACTTAATAATAACATAAAGAATCAAAAGAATTAAATCTTTCAACTTATACTATTTCTGCCGCATAGCACACCCGCCAGTCAAAGATCAAAGAAATAGAACTTAATAGTGTAAAAGTATCATACTTAATTGCAAGTGATGTATTAAGTTCAATACAATTAAGAGATTCTGGCATTTATTTGAAGATGATTTCTAATATCATGAATGAGTTTGCGACTTCTGGGGTGATCAGTAGAGGAGTTGGTTCGTCTTTTATTACACTTATTCCCAAAGTCAATGACCCGGTTAGCTTAGCTGAGTATCGACCGATAACGCTTATTGGAGTCATTAGCAAAGTAATTTCCAAAATCTTGGCCAATAGAATTAAAATGGTGATGGAAAAGATTACCCATGAGACGCAGTCCGCTTTTTTGTCGGGGAGGTATATCTTGGACGGACCTCTTATTATTAGTGAAATCATCTCGTGGGCTAAAAAGCAAGGTAAAAATTTATTTTGTTCAATATTGATTTTGAGAAAGCCTACGATAACGTTCATTGGGAGTTTTTGATTTCGGTAATGAGACAAATGAACTTTCCCGAAGTTTGGTGTAAGTGGATTAGAGGCATTCTTCTTTCGGCTAGATCGTCAGTGTTGGTAAATGGTGCCCCTACATTTGAATTCACGTGTGAAAAAGGAATCCGTCAAGGTGATCCCCTCTCCCTGTTTTTGTTTATTATTGTGATGGAAGCGTTTTCAAGTATGGTTCGGAAGGCATGTGATAGCGGGGTTTTTGACGGCGTCTGGTTATCTAATGGTCAGTTAACGGTGTCTCACTTATTATACGCGGATGACGCTATGGTTATGGGTGAGTGGTCCGATTTAACTTTATTGCATTGAAAAGAATTCTTCGGCTTTTCATTTAGTTTCTGGCCTCCGGATTAATCTTAATAAATCAACGCTTTTCGGTATTGGTAAAAATTTGGAAGTTGAGTCTAAAGCTACGGGTTTGGGTGTAGACCTGGCTCTACTCCTTTTAAATACCTTGGTATTCTAGTAGGTGCCAACATGAACCGGATAAATAGTTGGGAGGTTGTGGTTGAAGTGTTTAAGAGAAGACTCTCCCGTTGGGAAGGCTACAATAATGTCCATAGCGGGTAGATTAACGTTGATCTCCTCGGTTCTTGAAAGCCTCCCGTCATATTTCTTTGCATTATACAAGGCTCCAAAGGCTGTCTTTGACAAGTTGGAAGCTATTATGCGGAGTTTTGTGGGGAGGTAGTGAAGATAGAAATAAGATTCATTGGGTAGCTGGGAGGAGGTTACGAAATCAAAAAATAAAGGAGGGTTGTGTAACATCCGACTCATGTGAAATTGTAACCGAACTCGTTTATATCAGTAAATGAAATCTATTCATTTAAAATGTATTGTTGTGTCATTAATTCACATTACATATAGTTATTAATATGATTTTATAAAAAAATATATATTATAAATTATATTAGTAATTATGAAGTTTAAACAAAAATAATAATAATAATAATAATGATAATAATAATAATAAAAATAAATACTACTATTAATAATTAGTAAAAATTATATATAATATATATATATATACATATATATATATATAAGCATGTATTAAAATTGTATATAAGTCCAGGGGGTGAACATGTAAATATGAAACTTAAACCAAAGTTTAAACATGAAATAACAAATTTGAAACCGCAGGGACCATTTCTGTAATTTTTTTAAAATCATCTCCCACCCCGTTTTTCCGGTGAGTCGCCGGCGCGTCTCCGGCGAAGCTCCGGCGATGTCCAATCGGCTAAAATACACGATTTCAAGCCACAAAACCGGTTCCATTTCGTTCGTGGATGATATTCGAACCAACCCAACCATTAAACACATTCAATCATCAAAATAATCGGATCCAAAGTCACCACATCGAACTCACAATATCCCCGACCAAAATCAGACAAATTATTCCAATTTGAACCCACAATCACACCGAAAGTATCCTTGGATCCAATCTAGATGGAATTCCAACACAAAAACGTGTTGAATTAGTCAATTAACGGCTAAAAATCTTACTTTTATCTCGGATTCTAAACCGACAAAGAAACCCACTCAAACACTTGTAATAAACAAATTGAATTCATATAATCAAACCATTCTCAGTTCCTAACCTCTCTGTACTCTCAATTTCATCTAAAACACACACATACATCGAATTCGATCGTCACCTTCATCGCGACCTGCAACTCACTCGAACTCGACCTTCGGAGTTTCAAAACCTGAAATTGATAAGGGGCTTTCACTCTCTATCATCATCCAAAGCTTCATACAAATTTAATTTGATTATCATCACGATCTGAGCAACATTCGATCGACACATAGTCTCGGACCTATCTCGAACTCAAATCATCGAATACACTATCTCAACAGGTAATTAATACATCTATAAACTCGGTTTTTCATGGGGAATAAAAGCCCCATGATTTCAGTAGCAATGATAATCGAATCGGGGTTCAATTGAACGGGATTCGATCTAGGGTTCATAAGGGGATTTGGGAGTTAAGCAGCTTATGTTTAAATGAATTAAAGCCGGATCATAACCGCGGCTTAGGCCTTGGTTCACGGTTCCCACGCTCTAACTCAAGCAGAAGGTCCCGGGTTCGACCCCGGGCACCTACATTATTTTTTTTAAGGCTTTTTAAGTCTTTAAAAATTCTGAAAAAAATTCTAAAAATTTTAAAAATGTTTTTACAAACATTAAAAATTTTAAAACAACTTAACTACTTCTGAAATTCATTTTTATATTTTATTTAGTTATTTTAATTGTTTTAAATAAATAAAATAACTAATTATACTTATACCAATTTATAATTAGTGTATAATATATAATTATACAAATAAATAAATTGAGTCCAATATATATTATCCAAATATCAAAACAATTTTTATTTGATTAAATTACATATAATTTTATATAATCGTATACAATTTATAACTCGTGTATATACTAAACATACAATATATAGTTATGTTCACTTATGTACAAATGTATTATATACATATAAACATGTATACCATATACATATAATTATATATAATTACTTGATTATATATAATTATGAATATAATTATACATATACAATTTAGTAATAAATTGTATAAATGTATAACTTACACGTATAAATTTTTGACACAATCACTTTCAATAAACTCGTTTATTTCAAGACATTCAAACCAAATAAAATTAATCAATTTAAACTACCATTCAGGACCAAATGGAAATCTTAATACATTCACAAACTTTCAAATCATTATTATTCTAACACGAGACACGTTCCTTAGGTTAACCGTAAGGAAATCACAGGTGTCTAACCTATCACGATCAAAATCCAACCTCATCAATCAAGTGAGTATTCATATCCCCTTTTATATCATTTCCTATTTGGGGGAAATCATGTGATACAATATATTCTATCACGATATTCTATTGTTATTTCATTTTCAATTCAATCAAGACAGGTTATGTTATTACTTGCAAATACGTGAACATACTGTGATAAACTGGACGACATTAAAACCCTAATTCAATCAATCAATCTATCCTGGCAACAATGTAGATCTACTGGTTTGGATAACCACCCCATATGAACAGTCGAGTGGTGATTGTGCCAGAGGCAATTTAGTCAATCTATGGTGTTTATGTGCAAGTCTATATTATATGCAAAGTGACAAGTCAAGGGGTTTATATTGTGTCGGTTTATCTATATGCTTCGCGGTTGCCATATAAGTCTTAATATTACCTTGTGAATTGAATTACAATCGATGGATCAATCAATCAATCTATATGTATATTCAAAACTGTGATTACTCACCAGCTAACTCGTTAGCTGACTTATTTTCTCACATGATTTCAGGTTAAGCAAGATAGTGGACTTCTACGTGCTCATCTAAGACACGGACCTAGTTAAAATAAAAGACAATTATTATTTGTGGTTTTGATTGTTGTATTGTGTATGTTGTACTTATTCTATCATGTAATCTGATTGTAATATTATTTCCACAAATAGACAACCATGTGTTATGAACAATCAATCATTCCCTCGTCCGCTCCGATGATTCCGCCGTCGGTCGGGGTGTGACAGATTGGTATCAGAGCCATGGTTATAGGGAATTAGGTTATTAGAAATGGAATGACCTAGACTATAACTAAGTACCTTTACACATGAGTCCTCTCATGTATTTTATATGCTTAGATAGGATTTTATGTGCCTTACGTGTTTATACTTGATTATGTGATTATCTGCCTTATGTGATTATTTTTATACTTTGAATCTATCAATGTACACACGAATCTTAACTTATATTCTAAGGCATTGTGTGCCTAATTCAAGTGATTTCAAACTCCAAAACTCGATTGTTATTCATGGTTTTCAAATCTCGTCAAAGTCCGTGTCACACGACCGAGAACATGCAATGCTGGAAGAGTGGGATACCTGTATCTTAAGGTGTTCTGTCTAGGCAAGGTATTTCATACAACTTGATTACCTTACCTGGGAACCCTCGGGATGAGTATTCGCTTATAGGTACGCATGTCCTCGTGCTGGACACAAATACTTTGATAAGTCAACGTATTCGTTTTGGTTTTGCGAACCGAACGTTTACACTCCTAACCTCTCATTGTTTTTAAACAATCTCATTAACGATTTTATTATTTTGAAAAGTTTTAAAAACCAATTACCCGTTACTCATAAAGGTTTCTTCATTCCTTATTATACAGCATGTCTTCTCGTCAAAACCGCTTCCGATCTAGAAGCTCTGGCCGCAAGATTGCTGCTATGGTGGCACGGGAAGTTGCTGCGGTTATCCCAACACTGATTACTCATCTGAACCAAGGCAACAATACTGTCCAAAACACAACTGCACCAAACTGTCCAAAACCCAACTGCACCAAACCCTCCCAAAACTTGTACTTACAAGCATTTCAATTCCTGCAATCCCACCAAGTTTAGCGGAGCCGAAGGTGCCACCGGTCTTCTGCAATGGTTCGAGAGTATTGAAAACACGTTTCTTAACAGCGAATGTCCTGAAAATCTCAAAGTTCGCTACGCTACCAGTGTTTTCCAGAAAAGAGCTTTAACTTGGTGGAACGGGGAGAAACGAACCCGTGGCACTGATGCTGCCCTGGCATTGACGTGGGCTGAAGTAAAGGAACTCATGACACGAGAATTCTGCCCACGAAATGAAATCAAAAGACTAGAAGCTGAATTCTGGGATTTGGCTCAGGAAAGCGGCGAGAATCTGGTTTACACTAATCGTTTTCACGAGTTGAGTCTTCTGGTTCCTCATCTAGTTACTCCCTCATCTCGAGCTATCGAGAAGTACATAGGTGGTCTCCCTATGCAAATTCAGGATACCGTGTGGGGTAGGAACCCTACTAACTTGGCAGACGCTATCCGTCTAGCAGCTCAGTTAACCGACAACCATGTCAAGGCCGGTACCTTGACCAGGAAGGGTGACAAGAAGAAAATGGAGAAGTCTTCTACTGAAACAACCAAGAAAGACAAGCCTGAAACTTCTAGGAACCGGAAGAGGAAGGCTAACTCTCAAATTTTGCAGTAATTACCCCTGCTGTTCCAATCAACCAAGTCGCACCGACCTATCAACCAACCATGAATAATCAAGCCCCAACAAAGAAACCTTACACCGGGCCATTTCCACAATGCAACATCTGCAAGTATCATCATCCTACTGGTGCTAAGTGTCGTCAGTGCACCAGTTGTGGTCGTTTTGGCCATACATTCAACATATGCAGGAATGCGGCTAAGGCATTGGTAAATGCGCCAGTCCAACAAAACCCTCCTGCAATTGCTCAAGTTCGTGCATGTTATCAATGCGGTGATCCAACTCATTTCCGTAACCGATGTCCTCAGCTCGTTAATGCCATACCCGCAGCTCAAGGGCGTGCTTTTAACATCAATGCCCAACAAGCTCAGGCTGCCAATGATGTGGTGAATGGTACGTTCTTAATCGATCATCAATATGCTTCAATTTATTTGATACCGGTGCCGATAAAAGTTTTGTATCCTTAGAATTTGAACCTTTGCTTGTTAATACCCGAACTAAGTTAGGGAAACCGTTTACAGTAGAAATGGCTGATGGAAAATCCGTCACAATTGAATCTGTCATCCAAAATTGTACCCTTAAACTTAGTGAACACAAATTTCCTGTCGATCTTATACCGATGCCACTTGGAAGTTTTGACGTCATTATAGGCATGGATGGTTGTCAAAGAACCATGCCGAAGTCGTCTGTTTCGAGAAATCATCCGGATCCCTCGCGCATCTGGAAGTGTCTTAAATATTTACGGGGAAAAGCTTTCCAAGGGATTAAAACTCATGTCCTGCACCAAAGCTCAAAAGTACCTCCGCAAACATTACGTGGCTTTCTTAGCTCATATCGTGAAGGCAGAAGAGAAATCTAAGAAGATTGAAGATATTCCGGTTGTTCGAGAGTTTCCTGAAGTCTTTCCCGATGATTTAACCGGTCTTCCTCCTGTTCGTCAAGTCGAATTCCGTATTGACCTTGTGCCTGGCGCAACTCCAGTAGCAAAATCTCCCTATCGACTTGCACCATCTGAGATGCAAGAGCTTGCTAGTCAACTTCAAGAGCTCTCCGATAAAGGCTTCATTCGACCAAGTTCCTCGCCCTGGGGAGCCCCAGTTTTGTTTGTGAAGAAGAAGGACGGTTCTTTTCGAATGTGCATCGACTACCGGGAGCTTAATAAGCTTACTATCAAAACCGGTATCCTCTACCCAGGATCGATGATTTATTTGATCAGCTTCAAGGAGCCTCTCATTTTTCCAAAATCGATCTCCGCTCAGGTTATCATCAATTACGAGTGCACGATGATGATATTCCCAAGACAGCTTTTCGCACAAGATATGGCCATTACGAGTTTACAGTAATGCCATTCGGGTTAACCAATGCACCTGCTGTGTTCATGGATTTAATGAACCGCGTGTGTAAACCATATCTGGACAAATTCGTGATCGTTTTCATTGACGACATTCTCATTTATTCAAAATCAAAATCTGATCACGAACATCATCTCCGTTCGATCCTTGAACTTCTGAAACAGGAAAAGCTTTATGCAAAATTCTCAAAGTGTGAATTTTGGCTTAAAGAAGTCCAATTCCTTGGTCATATCGTAAACGACAAAGGTATTCACGTGGATCCTGCAAAGATTGAGGCAGTGAAGAATTGGTAGAACCTAAAACTCCTACCGAGATTCGTTCATTCCTTGGCTTAGCCGGTTACTACCGTCGCTTTATTCCAAACTTCTCAAAGATCGCCGTGCCTCTCACCGCCTTGACACATAAGGACAAGAGTTTCGTGTGGGGACCAGATCAGGAGAAAGCTTTTCAAACCCTCAAGCAGAAGTTGTGTGATGCCCCAGTCTTGACTCTCCCCGATGGGAATGACGATTTCGTTGTCTACTGTGATGCTTCGAAGCAAGGTCTTGGTTGTGTTCTCATGCAACGAGGCAAAGTCATAGCTTATGCCTCAAGACAACTCAAAATTCATGAGAAAAATTACACAACCCATGATCTCGAGCTAGGAGCTGTGGTATTCGCACTCAAAATTTGGAGGCACTACCTTTACGGCACCAAGTGTATTGTATTTACCGATCATAAAAGCCTTCAGCACATATTCAATCAGAAGGAATTAAACATGAGACAACGACGTTGGGTTGAATTACTTAATGACTACGATTGTGAAATTCGCTACCATCCAGGAAAGGCGAATGTCGTAGCCGACGCATTAAGTCGAAAGGGTCAAGTTATGCTTCAAAGTATTACCATTCAAACCGACCTCCTAACCGTATACTTGAAGCTCAACACGAATCAGTCACCGAGGGCAACATGTATGAGGAAATGTCATGCGGGCTGAACTCCAATTGGAAGCCAAGTCGGACGGACTATTGTATTTTCTAAATCGACTTTGGATTCCGAATCGCGATAACCTTCGAACAACCATTCTGGATGAGGCTCACAAGGCTCGCTATTCTATTCATCCGGGAGCAGATAAGATGTTCATGAATCTTCGGAACCAATATTGGTGGCCCGGCATGAAGAAGGATATAGCCTTGTATGTATCTAAATGCCTCACGTGCTCCAAAGTCAAAGCCGAACATCAACGTCCCTCTGGATTACTCGTACAACCCGAGGTTCCATTATGGAAATGGGAGAGCATATCCATGGATTTCATTACCAAGCTGCCTCGTACCGCTAGTGGTCACGATGGTATCTGGGTTATCATTGATCGATTGACTAAGTCGGCTCATTTCATTCCAATTCGGGAAGATTATCGAGTCGAGAAATTGGCTCGTATTTACATTAATGAAATAGTCAGTCGACATGGTGTGCCTTTAGATATTATCTCTGATCGCGATGGTCGTTTCATCTCTCGTTTTTGGAAAAGTCTCCAATCAGCTCTCGGGACACAACTAAATCTTAGCACAGCCTATCACCCGCAAACCGATGGTCAAACTGAAAGAACGATACAGACCCTCGAGGATATGCTCCGGGCTTGTGTCATTGATTTCAGTGGATCGTGGGATTCTCATCTTCCGTTGATTGAATTCTCATACAATAACAGTTATCATACCAGCATCCAGATGGCACCATTTGAGGCCTTGTATGGTCGAAAGTGTCGATCTCCCATCTGCTGGTCTGAAGTTGGTGAATCACAGATTACTGGTCCGGAATTGATACAAGAAACAACCGACAAAATTCATAAGATCCGAGATAACTTGGTCGCTGCTAGAAATCGTCAAAAGCATTATGCTGACAAAAGACGTAAGCCCATGGAATACAATGTCGGTGATCTCGTACTTCTTAAGGTGTCACCTTGGAAGGGAGTGATTCGCTTTGGAAAGAAAGGGAAGCTAGCACCTCGTTACGTGGGTCCATTCAAAGTGCTCGAACGAGTTGGGAAAGTGGCCTACAAGCTTGAACTACCTCAAGAACTTAGCAATATACATCCGACGTTTCATGTTTCAAATCTCAAGAAATGTCTTGCCGATGAAAATCTCCACATTCCACTCGACGAAGTCCAGATTGATGAATCTATGCACTTTATTGAGAAACCTGTGGAAATTATGGATCGGGAAGTTAAACAACTCAAGCGTAGCCGGATACCTATTATCAAAGTTCGTTGGGAGTCTAAACGTGGGCCAGAGTACACCTGGGAACGTGAGGACCAAATGAAATCTAAGTATCCTCACCTTTTCGTTTCAGCCTCCTCGTGATAAAAATTTCGGGACGAAATTTCCTAAAGCAGGGGAGACTGTAACATCCGACTCATGTGAAATTGTAACCGAACTCGTTTATATCAGTAAATGAAATCTATTCATTTAAAATGTATTGTTGTGTCATTAATTCACATTACATATAGTTATTAATATGATTTTATAAAAAAAATATATATTATAAAATTATATTAGTAATTATGAAGTTTAAACAAAAATAATAATAATAATAATAATGATAATAATAATAATAAAAATAAATACTACTATTAATAATTAGTAAAAATTATATATAATATATATATATATACATATATATATATATAAGCATGTATTAAAATTGTATATATAAGTCCAGGGGGTGAACATGTAAATTATGAAACTTAAACCAAAGTTTAAACATGAAATAACAAATTTGAAACCGCAGGGACCATTTCTGTAATTTTTTTAAAATCATCTCCCACCCCCGTTTTTCCGGTGAGTCGCCGGCGCGTCTCCGGCGAAGCTCCGGCGATGTCCAATCGGCTAAAATACACGATTTCAAGCCACAAAACCGGTTCCATTTCGTTCGTGGATGATATTCGAACCCAACCCAACCATTAAACACATTCAATCATCAAAATAATCGGATCCAAAGTCACCACATCGAACTCACAATATCCCCGACCAAAATCAGACAAATTATTCCAATTTGAACCCACAATCACACCGAAAGTATCCTTGGATCCAATCTAGATGGAATTCCAACACAAAAACGTGTTGAATTAGTCAATTAACGGCTAAAATCTTACTTTTATCTCGGATTCTAAACCGACAAAGAAACCCACTCAAACACTTGTAATAAACAAATTGAATTCATATAATCAAACCATTCTCAGTTCCTAACCTCTCTGTACTCTCAATTTCATCTAAAACACACACATACATCGAATTCGATCGTCACCTTCATCGCGACCTGCAACTCACTCGAACTCGACCTTCGGAGTTTCAAAACCTGAAATTGATAAGGGGCTTTCACTCTCTATCATCATCCAAAGCTTCATACAAATTTAATTTGATTATCATCACGATCTGAGCAACATTCGATCGACACATAGTCTCGGACCTATCTCGAACTCAAACTCATCGAATACACTATCTCAACAGGTAATTAATACATCTATAAACTCGGTTTTTCATGGGGAATAAAAGCCCCATGATTTCAGTAGCAATGATAATCGAATCGGGGTTCAATTGAACGGGATTCGATCTAGGGTTCATAAGGGGATTTGGGAGTTAAGCAGCTTATGTTTAAATGAATTAAAGCCGGATCATAACCGCGGCTTAGGCCTTGGTTCACGGTTCCCACGCTCTAACTCAAGCAGAAGGTCCCGGGTTCGACCCGGGCACCTACATTATTTTTTTAAGGCTTTTTAAGTCTTTAAAAATTCTGAAAAAAATTCTAAAAATTTTAAAAATGTTTTTACAAACATTAAAAATTTTAAAACAACTTAACTACTTCTGAAATTCATTTTTATATTTTATTTAGTTATTTTAATTGTTTTAAATAAATAAAATAACTAATTATACTTATACCAATTTATAATTAGTGTATAATATATAATTATACAAATAAATAAATTGAGTCCAATATATATTATCCAAATATCAAAACAATTTTTATTTGATTAATTACATATAATTTTATATAATCGTATACAATTTATAACTCGTGTATATACTAAACATACAATATATAGTTATGTTCACTTATGTACAAATGTATTATATACATATAAACATGTATACCATTATACATATAATTATATATAATTACTTGATTATATATAATTATGAATATAATTATACATATACAATTTAGTAATAAATTGTATAAATGTATAACTTACACGTATAAATTTTGACACAATCACTTTCAATAAACTCGTTTATTTCAAGACATTCAAACCAAATAAAATTAATCAATTTAACTACCATTCAGGACCAAATGGAAATCTTAATACATTCACAAACTTTCAAATCATTATTATTCTAACACGAGACACCGTTCCTTAGGTTAACCGTAAGGAAATCACAGGTGTCTAACCTATCACGATCAAAATCCAACCTCATCAATCAAGTGAGTATTCATATCCCCTTTTTATATCATTTCCTATTTGGGGGAAATCATGTGATACAATATATTCTATCACGATATTCTATTGTTATTTCATTTTCAATTCAATTCAAGACAGTTATGTTATTACTTGCAAATACGTGAACATACTGTGATAAACTGGACGACATTAAAACCCTAATTCAATCAATCAATCTATCCTGGCAACAATGTAGATCTACTGGTTTGGATAACCCACCCCATATGAACAGTCGAGTGGTGATTGTGCCAGAGGCAATTTAGTCAATCTATGGTGTTTATGTGCAAGTCTATATTATATGCAAAGTGACAAGTCAAGGGGTTTATATTGTGTCGGTTTATCTATATGCTTCGCGGTTGCCATATAAGTCTTAATATTACCTTGTGAATTGAATTACAATCGATGGATCAATCAATCAATCTATATGTATATTCAAAACTGTGATTACTCACCAGCTAACTCGTTAGCTGACTTTATTTTCTCACATGATTTCAGGTTAAGCAAGATAGTGGACTTCTACGTGCTCATCTAAGACACGGACCTAGTTAAAATAAAAGACAATTATTATTTGTGGTTTTGATTGTTGTATTTGTGTATGTTGTACTTATTCTATCATGTAATCTGATTGTAATATTATTTCCACAAATAGACAACCATGTG
This sequence comes from Flaveria linearis, assembly GCA_024085815.1. Taxonomy (NCBI): domain Eukaryota; kingdom Viridiplantae; phylum Streptophyta; class Magnoliopsida; order Asterales; family Asteraceae; genus Flaveria; species Flaveria linearis. The sequence goes on from CM044011.1 coordinate 31,706,562, forward strand.
TTATGAACAATCAATCATTCCCTCGTCCGCTCCGATGATTCCGCCGTCGGTCGGGGTGTGACAGGTTGGGGATTAATAAGCTCGAGGATTGTAACAATGCGTTGATTCTTAAATGGTTATGGCGGTATAGAGTTGAACCGGATGCGTTATGGAAGAAGGTTATAGATGCTATTCACGCGTCTAATAGGAGTTGGGAACCTATTCCTTTTAAGAAGTCTATCCCGGTGTTTGGAGCAAGATCGTTTTGTTGGGGTCCCGGATAAAGCGACAAGGTAAAAGTTTTGTTAATCTTATTCGGGGTAAAGTCGGTAACGGTAAAAGGGTTCGATTCTGGATCGATCCTTGGATAGAAGATTGCAGCCTCAAGGAGTGGTTTCCTGATTTGTTTCGGTTGGAGCAAGATAAATTTTGCTCGGTGGAAGATAGACTCGCTAGTGTTGGGCAGCGGCATGTGGTGCAATGGTCTTGGAGGCACTATCCCGATTCGCCTGTAGAGGTTCAACAAATGATTCAATTACACAGAAGTTTATCCGGTGTGGAAATTTCAGACAAGGAGGACGAGTGGTATTGGTCTTATGGTTCGAATCTCATTGTTTCTGTCAAGGATAATCGGCAATGGTTGAAAGAAGGCAGCAACGTTAGTAACGATTTTGAGTTCAAGTGGTGTAATTGGATCCCTAATAAGTGTAACATCTTCATGTGGAGGGCGATTAGAGATCGTATCCCGACTACTAAAGCTCTTCTTCGCAGAAATGTCAATGTGGGAGCGGACGTTTGCAAGTTATGTGGAGATAGTGAAGAATCTACGGGCCATCTCTTCTCGGGCTGTGGGCTTGCTATGGGTGTGTGGGCTGGAATTTCGTCATGGTGCAAGCTCCCTCCTATGTTTCTTTTTTCGGTTAGTGATATTATAAAAATGGTCGATTATATGCAACTTTCAGGAGTCAAGAAAGATATGGTTTACGGGGTTCTTATAATTGCGTGTTGGAGGATTTGGAAGGCTAGAAATGAAAAGGCATTCACTAACATTATTCCGGACGTGGTCAAGATTGTGGCGGACGTAAAAGCTTTGGGATTTCTTTGGTACAAGAGTAGATATAAGAATGGTACGGTAGATTGGAAACGGTGGCGCAATTTTATTTTTGATGTAACTTAACTTGTTGTTTTTTTGGCTTTTCTTTTGCTTAGAGATGTAGCCGTGTTTTTTGGTGTTAATGAAATTTGCCTTCCAAAAAAAAAATTATATCATTTTTGGGCAATATATAACTCATGCCTATTAAAAAGACACTGGAAAGGGGTCAAAAAATATTTTGATATTTGTAAGGCTCGTAACGAGTTTATATGCTTCTAATTTCTCGAAACAACTTTAGTTACTTTTGCAAATTAAACAAATAAAAGGGCAACACAATTATAGATCTTATGGCATTTGTTTACAAGAGGCAACATATGTTTTATATGAAGTTCAAACAACACTAGTTAGTTTAAGAAATCACACATTAAAGATCAAACGGCAAATATTAAGTACTAAAGTTTTCAACAACTTTTATGGAAGAACAGCACCACGATACTTAAAGGATATTGTTAGGTCTAGATTGTATAGGGCTAGATCAATTTTGTATAGGCTTAGTACTTGAAAATCAAGTCTTGTAATTAACATTTATAACAGTCAAAATATATATATATGTGATTTGAATCTATAGGTTAACCCATATATGTATGTGTGTTGATTTGTGCTTTGACAGGAGAAACAATATTCTTGGGATGGATTTGATAAAACTGACCAAGTGTAGGAAACATCTACGGATGAACAATTTTGTTAATCCGTAGATATGTTTCATACAAGATCAAATGACCAAGTGTAAGTTCCTACGGATGATCAAGTTCCATGAAGTGAAGGCTCCTACGGAAGGAGGATTATCTACGGAAGAACAACATTCCTACGGAAAAGCAAATCTCCTACGGAAGAACAGAAGATCTGCGGAAGGCAAGACTCCTGCGGAAGACCATTATACTTGTGTGATTATCAATTCCAAGAAGTCAAACAAGTCAACAAGATCAACAACAAATCCCGAGAGATCCGGTGTTTCCTTAGCCGACTCAAATCATCTATAATATGAGTCCTAGGTTTCACATCTCGGTGAACACAATCAATCAATATTACGGCTGTCAAGTTACACCATTGTGCAACCCTAATCGCCGTCCCATCAACATCAACATTATTTGATACACTGTATTCGATTGTTTATAGTATTCATTATTATTCTTTTGTAATCATTACGTTATAGTTAATGAAATACTTTTGAATAATTATTGATTTTGCATTTATTGTGTTTCTGTGGTTGTGTTCATCATTGATCATTATAAACAATTAAACGTCAATTAGTGATAATTCCGCGATCATTAAATTGATTTATTTTAATACTGATAATTCCTGAATTGCGATCCTTGGATTCACAGGTGGTATCAGAGCATTGGTGCTCATTGATTTAGATCAATTGATCTATCAGTATTAAAATTGTTTAATTGATTCTCAAACAATTAAATCAACGACTGATTTTTCAGCAAGCACTCTCTCATTGCTTGTTTGATTTATATCTATATTCAAATCAATTGAATACTAGATCTGGGTCTTTGATAGATCTGTCAATTTTCGCTTTTGAGTTTTTATTGATTCGTTTGAATTAAACATGAGTAATTTTGGAGGAGGATCTTATCAACCACCAAAGTTAGAAACAAAAGCTGATTTTAAATCCTGGAAGATCAAGTTCAGAAATCATGTGAACTACACAGATTCTGACTTGTGGGAGTCCATCACACAAGGTCCTTATATTCCACCCACTCTTGGGCCGGATTATAATGACAAAAATCAGCCAATCAGCACTAAGGACTTGCCACCTGATGATGTCAAGAAGGTCAAAGTCGATATTAAAGCATACAGCTTGCTTAGTATGGCTTTACCTGAAGAAATCTTGATCAGGTGCGAGAACTATAAAACAGCCAATTCCCTGTGGAAGATACTTCACACTCTCTGTGAAGGGAGTGATGAGATCAGAAGCATAAGGAAAGACACCCTTAGATCACAATATGAAACTTTTCATCATATTGAGGGTGAGTCAATTCCTCAGCAACTCCATAGATTTATGCAACTTGTTACGGAGATGAACATCTTGGAGTTGAAATATACAACTGAGGAACTTAACAAGAAGATGCTCCATACTTTGCCTGAAAGTTGGAAGCAAACTGTCTCCATGTTCAAGAACACGATTGATCTCAAGACAACTGGTCTAGATACATTGGTTGCTAAAGTAGAAGCACTTGAACTGGATGAACAATCAAGAAACAAGAGTGTGAGAACTCATGTCTCACCTTATCACTTCAAGGAAACAAAGAATGCTGGAAGTGCATTTATTTCTAATAATGAAGATGATAACTCTTGTGCTTTGAGTGATGACGAGGAGGAAGTAAGTTTTTATGCCTCCAAACCCACTAAAAAGTCATCTCAGAGTAAAAATCAAAAGGAAAAGGCTAAATCTACAGAGAAAAGAGAGCCATCATCAACAACAAATTCAGAACCAATAACTGTGATATTGGATTCTGAAGAACAAAAAGCAGCCTTTGCAGCTTTTAGTTCTAGTTTCCAAGCATATCTTGGAAGTTCCCTTACAGCAGCAAACATCTGCCAACAAGACTTGGAGGAACTCCCTCCTGATGTTGTAGAAGAGATGGATCTACAATGGCAGATGGCGATGATTGCTTACAGAGCCAAGCAATATCTTCGACGAAATAAAAATCTGGCAGCAGCAAACAAAACATCGAAGATTGGAGTTGATAAGTCTAAAGTCAGATGTTACAAATGCAATCTCTATGGTCACTTCTCTAGAGAATGCAACCAACAATCAACTCCACAGCATCAGCAGCAGCAGCAACAACATCAGCAGCAACAACACTATCAGAATCAGCATCCAACCTCTCAAAGATCTTTACATAGACAACCTCAGCTCACATCCCCACCAGCCACAAATACATCAGCAGGACCAAGCAACTCTAAGGAGACAGGTCTGATCATACTTCAGGATGGAACATGTGACTGGAGTTTGTATGAGAAGGAAGTGATAGAGGAGAATCAAGCACTGATGGCACATATGGAAAACAAAGTTCCTCCAATGGCCAAAGAGGTAAAAGAGAGGTTATGTTCATCAACTTGTGTTGAGGAAGTTGAAAGATATAGAGTCCATGCTCAACAACTGGCTGATAAAGTAAAAGAAACTATGGTTTTAAATGAATCACACTTAAGAGAACAGAAACTATATCAAATCAAAATAAACTCTTTACAAAAAGATTTAGAAAAATATGTTTCTGAAAACTACAGCCTAAAAGCCCAAGTTGAGCATCTGACCACTTCCTTAACAAAATCCATGGCTGATCATGCATCTACTGAAGTGAAACTTCAGAAGTTTCAATTATCATCTCAGCAATATGAGAAGTTACTCAATTCTCATATTGAATCAAAAAACAGGTCAGGGTTGGGTTATAATGCAGTGGCACCACCTATTAATAATAACTACACACCTTTACCTGAAACAATGACTAACAACTTGTCAAATCATTTTGTGCAAAGCACCAATATTGACATAAAAGATAGTCAAATAAACAACAATAAAGCTGAGATGAGTGAAACTGAATCAACTGAATCAGAGTCAATTAAACATAATGAATCAGATTTTGATAACTATGATGACCTGGATGATTCTGATGAACATGATAATGTTCAACTGAACATTGGTAAGAATGTTCAAGTTGAACCTGGTCTTCCACGAGTCCTTGAAGAATCAAAGCTGCAATATCCGCCAAAGCAACGGAACATGCTGAAGACCATTTGTAAGAGGATTGCTGAACTTAATGAAGGATTACAAGAACTGCATCTTCCCAAGATCGACAGCTGCGGATCAAGCACAAAATCACCTTTGTCATCTGATAAAGGTAAGAAATATTCAAACAAGAATCCTCGGAAAGAACAGACTGAGGAATCCGTAGAACATCTGCGGAAAGCAAAAACTGCCAAGTCCGTAGATCATCTGCGGAAGACAAAGACTAATGATTCCGCAGAAAAACAACGGAAGAAAGATACTGATACTGTGGATGATCTAAAAAGGGAAAACATCAAACATGCTCACAAAAAGCTAAATGTCAAACAACAGAAGCCATCCACAAATAAACATGAAGAATTACCAGCTGATGAACCCAAGAAGAAATCAACTGATGGCTCAGCTAGTCAGAAAAAGACCAAAAAGAAGGCTGAAGAAGAAAATTCTGAAAAATATTGCAAATGGTGTGATATGAAGAATCACAGCACTGATGAATGCTACTTCAGTAGTTACTGTTCCATTTGCAACATAAACAATCACATGACTGATGACTGTTTCTTCAACAAACATTGTGCCATATGTGACAAAAATAACCATTCCACTCAGGAATGTTATTTTAATAAGAAGAACAAGAAAAAGAGCAACAAGAAATCACAAGGTGCATCATCAGACTCAGAAAGTGACAAAGAGACAAAGCCTGAGAAGGAAAAACAAAATTCAAAGAAAAGATCATCTGTTGCTGACAAGACTGTGAAGAAGAAAATGCCAACACAGGCTAAGACACCTCATAAAAAGGTGGATTTGTCTGATAAACAACCGGAAGCTGTTGATGATTTCTTTGACAACTTTGATAAAGGAACTCCTGTGTTCCAATCAAAACAGAAAGATGAAGAAACCTTCAAGACTACAGGATCTTCTTCAAAGTTAAGATACCAACCAAAACAAGCTAAGTTGAAGAAAGACTCGGATAAGCATGAAGACACTCAGAAACCCGAATCATCTTCAACAGAATCATCCTCACAAACATCAGATCAAAAAGAAACAACTAATACTGAAACTTCACGATTAATTCATGAAGGAGTAACTATTGTTGACACAACTGGCAAATCCAAGACAATTAAGCCTTGGGTTGTCAATTCTAATTAGTTTTCTTTTTGTGTGCAGGAACAATTATGGAGAGCTGACAACAAGTGGTATGTTGACAGTGGTTGTTCCAGACATATGACAGGCAACTGTGCACTTCTCCATGACTTCAAACATAAACATGCCTCTTATGTGGCATTTGGTGGGGATAAGAAGGGAGGTAAAATTGTTGGTGAAGGAATGGTAACTAATGGTGTTTTAACATTTGAAAAAGTAAATTACTGTGAAAATTTGCAGTATAATTTACTTAGTGTTTCCCAAATTTGTGATCAACATTATTTAACACTGTTTGATAACACAAACTGTTACATTCTTAAGCCAGGATTTACAGTTCCAGCAGACTGGATACTTCTTAAAGCATCAAGAAAAGGCAACACATACATCTTGGATATGAACAACACAACACTCACCAAACATGAGACATGCCTGCTGTCCAAATCTTCCGAAGATGAATCTCAATTGTGGCATAGAAGGCTTGTCCATTCCAACATGAAGAACATGAATAAATTGGTGAAAAATGACTTAGTCATTGGATTACCAAAGAAAGAATTTCATTGTTCTAATCACTGTTCTTCATGTTATAAAGGAAAACAACACAGAGTGTCTCACAAATCCAAAACAATCAACACTAACACTACACCACTCAAATTGCTTCATATGGATCTCTTTGGTCCAACCAATGTGCTGAGCATTGGAAAAAGGCAATATTGTTTGGTGATAGTTGATGATTTCACTAGATTTACATGGGTCTTTTTCTTAAAACATAAGAGTGAAACATCTGAAACCTTAATGGACTTTGTAATCAAGATTGAGAATCAACTTGATTTAACAGTTAAAATTTTTAGGAGTGACAATGGAACTGAATTTGTTAATGCTGATATGGATTCTTTTTGCAGGACTAAAGGCATAGCTAGACAATTCAGTGCCCGAAGAACTCCTCAACAAAATGGAGTGGCTGAAAGGAGAAATAGAACACTGATAGAAGCAGCCAGAACAATGCTAGCTGATTCTCAGTTGCCCATTACATTCTGGGCAGAAGCTGTGAATACAGCGTGCAATGTTCAAAATAGAACATTGATAGTCAAAGAACATAATAAAACACCTTATGAACTCCTATTTAAAAGAAAGCCTTTTATAGGATATCTTAGAGCTTTTGGGTGTCATGTGTCTGTTTTAAATACTAAAGAACAATTGGGAAAATTTTCTGAAAAAGCCTATGATGGTTTCTTTGTTGGATATTCATCCACTTCTAAATCATACAGGTGTACATTCCAGAACATAACATAGTTGAAGAAACTCCCAATGTTTCTTTTGATGAATCCATGTTTACTACCAATGTAAAAGGATCATCTTGGTTATTTGATATAGATGCATTAACAGAATCATTTAACACTGGTTATTTGATCAATGCAGGTGCTGCGGATACATGTTATCCCTTTGTGCCCCCAAGTGTGAATGAAGTGCCTTTAACAGCTGATCCACCAAGAGCACGTGTGCCACCTGAACCACAGCAAAGATCAAGTCAGCAGCATGAAGCTATTTCTGGAGAAGCAAACTCTTCATCCCCAGCACATGTCAATTCATCAGCAGATGTTCCCTCATCCGTAGATGTCACTACTGATGCTAGAAATGAAGAGGAGGCAGTCATCCAACCACCATTACCAGCTGACCAACATTGTTCATCCGTGGATGATGTAACTCCTACGGAAGTACAAAATACTGCTTCCGTAGAACTTCCTGCGGAAGAACAAAATACTGCTTCCGTAGAACTTCCTGCGGAAGAACAAAATACTGCTTCCGTAGAACTTCCTGCGGAAGAAGACAAAGCAGCCAATCAAACACCAGCTGATCCTAACGACCATGAGTCTTTTGATTATTTCATCGACTCAACTTCTCAGCTAACACCATCTGCTTCAATGGGCTTCTCAAACTTAGACTCCACAGTTCAAGTTGATGCTGTTTCAACAAGCAGAGTACATAAATCTCATCCAACAGACAACATCATTGGGGACCTGCATGCCAGAACCACAAGGAGCAAAGGAGGTGTGGCAAACATTTGTTTGTTCACCTGCTTTTTATCTCAAACAGTCCCTGCAAACATCACAGCTGCACTGAAAGACAACAGCTGGATTGAGGCCATGCAAGAAGAGTTGCAACAATTTAGAAAACAGAAAGTGTGGACTCTTGTCGATTTGCCTTCAGGTCAACATCCAATTGGCACAAGATGGCTTTTCAAGAACAAGCTGGATGACAGAGGTATCATAGTACGAAACAAGGCCAGACTCATTGCACAGGGATACACTCAGGAAGAAGGAATAGACTATGATGAAGTCTTTGCCCCAGTTGCAAGGATTGAAGCTATACGAGTCTTCCTAGCCTATGCAGCATTCAAGAAGTTCACAGTCTATCAGATGGATGTCAAGTGTGCTTTCCTTTATGGGAAAATTGATGAAGAAGTCTATGTGGCACAACCCCCTGGTTTTGAAGACCCTGATTATCCACATAGAGTATACAAGCTTGACAAAGCCTTGTATGGTCTTCATCAAGCACCCAGAAAGTGGTATGATACACTATCATCCTTCCTGCTGAAGAATGGGTACAAGAGAGGAACTATTGATCAGACACTCTTCCTCAAACAAGAACATCAAGATCTTTTGGTTGTTCAAATATATGTTGATGACATCATATTTGGATCCACCAATAAGAAGCTGTGTCAAAGCTTTGAAGACTTAATGAAATCTGAATTTCAGATGAGCTCCATGGGAGAATTGACTTTCTTCCTTGGCTTACAAGTTCATCAGAAACCAGATGGCATTTTCATTAATCAAGAGAAGTACATTCATCAAATTTTGAAGAAGTACAATCTTGCTGATTCCACTTCCTGCAAGACACCAGCATCAACAATAGACAAGATTGTGCCTGACCCTGCTGGCAAATCCGTAGATCAAAGATTGTACAGATCTATGATCGGTTCTTTAATGTATCTAACTGCCAGTAGACCTGACATAATGTTTGCTGTTTGTGTTTGTGCCAGGTATCAATCAGACCCTAAGGAGTCACATTTGAATGCTGTAAAGAGAATTTTCAGATATCTGAAAGGCAAACCTGCATTGGGACTTTGGTATCCCAAAGATGGAGACTTTAGCCTCTACTCATACTCAGATAGTGACTATGGAGGGTGCAACAACAACAGAAAATCCACAACTGGTGGATGTCAATTTTTAGGACCAAGACTTGTTTCATGGCAGTGCAAGAAGCAAACAAATGTATCTGTATCCACGGCTGAAGCAGAGTACATAGCTGCTTCAGCAGGTTGCTCTCAAGTACTTTGGTTGCAAAACCAATTACTTGATTATGGTTACAATTTCCTTCATACACCAATTCATATTGATAATTCAGCTGCTATGTTTATAACTGCTAACCCAGTTCAACATAGTAAAACAAAACATATAGAAATCAGATACCATTTTCTGAGAGATTGCTCTGAAAAGGGTCTAATCAAGTTAGTCAAAGTAGACACAACCAATCAGCTTGCTGATTTGTTTACTAAAGCATTTGATTCTGTTAGATTCAATTTTCTGATAGAATCTTTAGGGATGATTAACTTAGAATAAATCAACAAAAGCATATGATTGACTTTGTGAAGAGTAATCCTTGAGGATAACTTAAGTGTCTGTTAGAACATCTATACATGCATTATATATGGGAAATGATAGTAGACTATACTTGGCTATTAAACAAACACTCAATCTAACTTATATCATACTGATATGTGAGTAGGTTCAACTTGAGTGGAAACAAAGCTTAGAGCATGCCAAACTAAAAACATGAGGTAACTGTCTGTGAGGATTCCATTTGATAATCATGAAGGTATGTTCTCTCCTGCTGTGCTCAAATCACTTACACAAGCACACTATGTAAAATACTTTATAATATTCTATCTTTGCAAAGTCATATTCCCTCTGTTTTGTGTGAACAAAGACCTGGGAATGTGATTAACAATTGTGATCTTCATTCTCCCTCTGTTTTGTGTCAACAAAGACCTGGGTTAAAGTTCACCTCTGTTTTACGAAAGTAAAGACCTGGTGACTATGAAGATCATATTTCAGCTCTAAAAAGGAATCACTTGTGATCCATTGAACATCAAGCTCAAGAGCTATCAAATCAAAGCATTCATGAGACTGAACATTGTCTCAAGATAGAACTTATAACTTAATGTACATAGTCATTAAGTGTGGAATGTAGTGATTTGTCTCATCTACGGAAGACATACTCTAACAATAATTGAATGTGGGACTCATGATTGCTACTGATTAACAAACTTCACAACATGATAAATTGCATGCCTAGTTGATACAACACTCATGTTTGAATTTAAGAGGATTTCTATACTTGCAATCAGATATGTGTTGAATCAACTAACAACATCAGCAGAAGCCAATTTATAGTATGATCCCTCTATATATATATGCATGCATGTACCTGTTTCACAGATGCTTAATTGTTATTTCAACAGAATTTCTCTCATTTAGAATGTCATAAGCCTGTCATGCCTGTTCACAACTTAAATTTATGATGAATGCAACAGTTTCACATTAATCACAAATTTAGGGGGAGTAGTTCATGCATGAAAAACAAACAATAAAAGCTGATAATTGATCTGAATTATTTTGAAGGAATTGGAACTTGAGCACTAACTTGAATACAGGATACAGGAAACTTGCTTCCCTGTACTTAATTGCCATGTAAATAAAGTCAACAATGTCCAACATCAATATTTGATTCTACTATGTAGATATCATACATTTAAAGTTCTCAAAACTTTAAGTTCCGCAGAAGTTTCAGTAATACTTCTCATCCGTAGAAGTAACAGTGAAATTTCTGCATCCGCAGAAGTCACAGTAATACCGCTCATCCGTAGAAGTATTATGTGATCTCTGATTCAGCAGCAAAACAAGCAAAACAAAACAAATGCATTATTTGAACTTACATCCAATGTAAAGTTCCGCAGATGTTGACATCCGCAGAAGTTAAGGTTCCGCAGATGTTGACATCCGCAGATGTCAAGGTTCCGCAGATGTTCTGCGGAAGAAATAATGCACACTAAACACTTGGAATAGGGAAAGGAATAAATGAAAGTGGGCACAACATAGGAATAAATGAAAGTGGGCCCAACATAATGTGAGCCCAACATAATTAATAAAAGATGTTAATTATGTTGACTATAAATAAGGTTTCTGACCTGAAATTCATTTATAACTTTTACAGAGCACTTTTTCAGATTAACCTAGAAATTCGCCCATTTTCCCTCTTTTTCAAAATTTCAAAAAAATCAACATTATCCAGTAACCGATTATTGATACTGCAAAGGTAAATCATGTCATAAACATCAATACGGAACTGGTTAATCGATTATTGTCATTCAAACGATTCAACTGCGTGGTTTCTAACTTGATTTTCTTTGCAGATGGCAAATAGATTTGCTAAGGAGCATAATGTGTGCGCATTCTTGAACGCTGATGATCCAGCAGCGGAAGGATGTCGAGATATCATCAGATATCTCCGACGATCCAGGCTCTTCTACGCCTTGACGGCTGAGCCTGTGATCCATCAGTCGCACTTAATCGGATTCTGGAATTCAGCACGAGTGGAAGAACAAAACGATGAGGAAGTGATAGTGGCTGAAGTCTTGGGTCAGCGTCTTCAATTGAATGAAAGCACCTTACGAAGATGTTTAGAACTCGGAGATAGAGAGATAGGTCACCCGGACGTTTTCGAGAATGAATACATAGAAAAGGTATTCAATCTCATGGGGTACGACGGTGATTATGAAAAAGGAGAAATCAAGAAGGGTAGGCTGTGCAAACCGTACAGATTCTTATGTCACACCTACCTGAAGTGCATGTCGAACAGGAAGTCGGGGTTAGACAGATTCTCTCGACACATCTCATCAGGAATTATTGGGGTGTTCGAGGGGAGAATCTACAATTATGCCAGATACATCTTCAACTGTCTGTGCGAGCAAGTCAAATTGCAAAAGAATGAGAAGATGTACATGTTCCCCAGATTCCTGCAATTGGTGATTAACTCAGAACTCCCAAGCTTGGACAGGGTTGGAGAAGTGTTTGTTCAAGCTCACCTGAACAAATCGGTGCTGAATAAACTTAGTGGAAAGTATGAGGGTCCTGACATGCCTATGTTTGCTCATGTTATTGATCCACAAGCTGATCTGCCACAAGAGTTGGCATGGGCAGATGAAGCAGAATCATCTGCTGATTCTGGTCAATCTTCTCACTCACCACACCAAACACCTCAACATCAACAACAATCACCACCCCAAACACCACCACTACAACATGATTCACCAAGCCAATCACCTCAACAACCACAATCACCATCAAGCCTAAACACCCAACCAATCTCCCCAATTCAACCACACCAATCACCTGTTCTGATATCATCATCTTCATCTCATCACACTCAACCATTCTCTCCACTCCAAATCCAATCACCCATACAACCACCACCAGAATCCCCAAAACCCCAATCACCGGAAAGTGCTGAGACTGAACCACTTGAGGTGACTGAGTCTGTACACTCTGTACACTCAGGAGACACCGAAATACTATCTGAAGCCAGCACTGTTCCTTTCTCACCAACTCACACAGATGAACAACCTTCATCAGCTCATACCGAGCCAATACCTGCTGATGAACCCGGGGAGATTCAAGAATCTGCTCAGGATGTCACTGCTTACAATGAAGATGACTTAAGTGACAATGACATTCCTGTGAGCAAAAGCTTTCTGGTTGCAAAATACAACAAGTTGGTGCTTAAATCCAACAAGAGAAAACAAAGAATTGTGAAGCTGTACGGAGTTATCCAAGAAAAGGATGAAGAACTAACAAAGAAGGATGCCAGTTTGAAAAGGCTGAGAGAAGATGCACAATGCAACAATGAAATTATTGATGCATTGTTCCAAACAAAACGGGAGCTGGAGGCAACTTTGAAACAAGAGCAAAATGAAAAGGCCGAGCTAATAAAGCAAAAGGATCTGGAGATAGAGAGCCTGAAAAGAAAGCTCTCTGATTTGAAAACAAAAGTGGATTCAAGTGCTGAACCAGAAAAACAATCGGGTAGAGCTACTAAGCCGCTGATATCCTACACCCGAAAAAGAAAATACTTTGGAGCCACACAAAAGAAACCAGAAGAAGAAAGTTCCCCAAAGAAATCAAAAGTTCCATCTCCTGATCCTACACCTTCAGTAGAAGTTTCTGCTGTGAAGGTATCCTCCGGAGAAGAAGAAAGTGATAAAGAGTGGGAGGAATTAACGAGGATGGAGTCTCCCACTGCTGATAAGGGTGGAAAGGCCGATGACCTTCTAACAACTGCTGATATCTTGGAAGAGAGGCCTGACTCCAGCATGTTTATGACCCTCATCAACCATGGGTTTCCGTATGACATGGTTGAGAGGATGAATAGAACAGAAATGGCCAATGCATTGAAAGAATTTGAATTTGCAAGGTTCATAATCCCAAATTGTGATTATGAAGCCTTTACCACTTTTCAATCATTGGAGAAATTAAGGAAAGATTTGGGCCACTGTGACACAGCAAAACTTTCAAAGTACAATATGACTTGCTGGTTACAGGGTCACAATTACAAGCCACATGAACTTAAAGGTAGAACTACTGGTGAGCTGCGGAGGATGATGGAGCATGTAATGAAGGTGGAGCTGGAAACAGGTGTAAAATTCAGAACAACAGCTCCTCATCCTACTGATGACAAACAAAGCAAATCATCTGCTGATCCAATCACTGTGGAACCCAAGGATCAGCATAAAGCTAAAGATAAGCTCATCAGGGAACCAAGGGAAGTCATTCCAGGCAAAGTATGGCCCCTTGGTACCACTGTCAGAGAAATCACTGATCAGAAGTCCACTCTGATTCAGTTGATTGATCACCTCACAACTCCCAACTCAGCTGAAGAAAATAAAATAATGGCGTGGAAATATGATCAGGAGTGGGATCGTGCAGTGATTAAAAGGACATCAGGAAGAGTTGAATACTTCCGTGATGTGTTTTCAGTGCTCTGCCTTACTGAGAATGATTTAAAGGACCTGCAAAGCCTTACTTTGACAAATTATCCAATACATCCAAGGGGCAGGGACTTCTCAAGCAGAGTGGGTCAACTGAAAACAAGGTTCAAAGATGATGTGATCATAGGAGCTAAAAGAGATGATGATGCTCACAAACGAATAACTCATGGGCAGAAAAGATCCAAGTCCAATGCCTCTGACTCAGTAGATGATGAATTTCTGAAGAGGGTTGGATATAACAACAGAACTTCAGCAGCCATCAAACGCATTGAAGGAACTCAATACACACTCCCTATCACTGAGTGGGGATATGTAGAGAGGACAAAAGAGCTGGTGCTGATGAGAAATGCAGAGAACAAACGTGCAGAAAATATCAGGATCTTTGATCCTGCGGAGATCAAGTTGCTTCATCCAAGCTACACTTCTTACCTTCATGACAAATTCTTTCCGAAGCTGAGTGATGAAGCAGCTCAAAATGATCTGTTCCTGCTTGTACACATGATCCAAGTCATCGACAAACTTCATGCAAAAGCCTACAAACGACAAAGACATAATGCAGGCTTGCTGAAGGGAACAGAATATGAAGAAGTCTCAGAACTTCGCCTCTCCGAACAAGATGAACTTGAAGTAGTGAAGAATGACCGAGTATTGGAGACTCTCACTACAGAAGAGGATGTTCTGGGACTTGGCTACTAGACTCTGAAGAAGATCAGCAAAATGGAGATCAAATACAAGTATGATGATCAAAAGGCAGCTGTATCTTACTTCTACAACAAAATTATATCAAGAGTCAAGGAGCTAGCAGTGTTGAAAGACTGATTACAAGGAGCTAAGCCTAAGGGGGAGTATTGTTAGGTCTAGATTGTATAGGGCTAGATCAATTTTGTATAGGCTTAGTACTTGAAAATCAAGTCTTGTAATTAACATTTGTAACAGTCAAAATATATATATATGTGATTTGAATCTATAGGTTAACCCCATATATGTATGTGTGTTGATTTGTGCTTTGATAGGAGAAACAATATTCTTGGGATGGATTTGATAAAACTGACCAAGTGTAGGAAACATCTACGGATGAACAATTTTGTTAATCCGTAGATATGTTTCATACAAGACCAAATGACCAAGTGTAAGTTCCTACGGATGATCAAGTTCCATGAAGTGAAGACTCCTACGGAAGGAGGATTATCTACGGAAGAACAACATTCCTACGGAAAAGCAAATCTCCTACGGAAGAACAGAAGATCTGCGGAAGGCAAGACTCCTGCGGAAGACCATTATACTTGTGTGATTATCAATTCCAAGAAGTCAAACAAGTCAACAAGATCAACAACAAATCCCGAGAGATCCGGTGTTTCCTTAGCCGACTCAAATCATCTATAAATATGAGTCCTAGGTTTCACATCTCGGTGAACACAATCAATCAATATTACGGCTGTCAAGTTACACCATTGTGCAACCCTAATCGCCGTCCCATCAACATCAACATTATTTGATACACTGTATTCGATTGTTTATAGTATTCATTATTATTCTTTTGTAATCATTACGTTATAGTTAATGAAATACTTTTAAATAATTATTGATTTTGCATTTATTGTGTTTCTGTGGTTGTGTTCATCATTGATCATTATAAACAATTAAACGTCAATTAGTGATAATTCCGCGATCATTAAATTGATTTATTTTAATACTGATAATTCCTGAATTGCGATCCTTGGATTCACAGATATATATTAAAATGAGTGGGTTATTACAAATTATACTCATTTTTTCCTTAACTAAATTTATCCGTTAAGTTTCTTAAAAACGTTTTTAATGTGACAAGATAAATAATATGTGCAACACTCTTTTTCTCTTAAATATAGTTTTATTTTATAAGATTTTTAGGCATGGTTTTTAACGAGTCAACATCACTAAACATATGATATTTATAACCAATGAAAAATGTATAGATATGATTAATGTTATTATTATGGTTATCAACGACTAAAATAAAACAGGCTTATCCCTAAGTTTTTCTCCCGTATATATACATAATTGTATCCTATTGTATTACATGCATATTAGTTATATAAACAACTCATTCTCTTCCCATATTTTTTCGTATTGCTTTGTTACTAGGCTAGTTTTACACTGCGTTCTTTTTTCTTCATTGAAAGGTTATTATTAATTTTATGATCATCACTAAGGAGTTGTTTGAATGTTTAGCTCTAACCGGACCAGGTTAGACGTATTAAAAATCCAGACCAGGTCAGAAGCAAGGGAAATGGTGGGTCAGATGCCTTGGATCGAGTCAGTGGGTGGGTCAGTGCAATCAACACGCTGACTGTCTGACCGAGTCAGCCAATCAGCGGTCAGGAGATGGGTCAGTGCAATTAAACAGGGCCTAATACTATTATAATTATAATCATTATTATTGTTACTACTAAGCCTCTATTATTTTTCATGGACAAATATGGTTACCATCAATCCATAGCATCACCAATCATCTTTAGCCCAATCAGTTAAGACGAGATATCGATAATATGTAAATATATGAATTTCATTGGTTCAAGTCTTACTTTAAACAAAATGCTCAGAGCCATGAAGCAGAGTCGCACATTCCGTTAAAAAAAAATCAATCCAAAGCAAAATGGTTTTTAGGCATTTATCAATCCTTGTTACAGTTACACGAGTCACCGTTAATGTAATAGTACACAACAATACTCGGTTTTGCAATAACATCCGAAGCTTACGCTATTATTGCATGAAAAGGGTTAGAAGAACCCTCGAAACTTCAGCACATAACGATCAATGATCATCACCATCTCCGTTTTTCAAATCACATCACCGATTCACTTCGCTTCATCGCGTAATCTCTTTTTCATGTCTTGTTACAGTTTTCAGATCGATACGGAAAACTCTAAAACCTAAAATGCTGAAAATAATTTGATTTTTTCATTTGATTATTTGATCGTGTAATCATCCATACTTACTCTGATGTTACAAATGTGTTATGTAGGATCGAATATATTCAATTGTCGTTTGGGAGATGGATACGAGTAATTGGAAGCCTAATCAAGGTGGAAGTAGTGGTGGTGTTGATTCCTCTATGGAATCTGTTGACTGGAGGACTCAAATGGCGGCAGATACACGGCGTAAGATGATCAATAAGATGTATGTTTCTATGCATTGTGATTGTTTGGCTTAACGTGTGTTTATATGTATATGCTTAAGAATGTGGTTTGATGAGTTGAAGGTTTCACTTGAAATTGGGTTGATGT
Organism: Flaveria linearis; assembly: GCA_024085815.1. Taxonomy (NCBI): domain Eukaryota; kingdom Viridiplantae; phylum Streptophyta; class Magnoliopsida; order Asterales; family Asteraceae; genus Flaveria; species Flaveria linearis. The sequence goes on from CM044011.1 coordinate 31,723,934, forward strand.
CCAGTTAATGTTTTGTTGGGTGTGGATCTTTATGTTAAGATGTATAGTCTTTTCCTTGGCTGTAGAGTGAACTATCTAATGGCTAAAAGAAGTCGGTAAGGCTGAATTAGGTAATCAATGAATTTCACCGTCCTTTTAAGTTTATCATGCAGTTATGGTGTTTAGGGTAACTTGGCTCTTAATATTACATGATTCTATTACATTGCATGATAACGTGTCAAAATGTTGGATTTCATTGGCCCCAAAGGTTGTGGTTGGTTGCGTATAACATTCGACCTCTCATACCAACCAATATTGTTTGTTTTATCCATAAGAAAATCAAGGATTTGTTTTTGGTTATCTGAGTGGAAACTTCTTGGAAAGCCACTGAAGGCCATCCATTCTAGAATTACTCCAGATGTGGAGTTCTCCTCTCGTCCACAACCAATGTGCCTAAAATGATTTGGTGGTATTGAGGTCGTGCTGTCCATGATCAATGTGGAATTTGCCTAGGTGTTAGATTGGAAGAGAGACTATATAATGCTTGATTACCCACCCAAAGTGACTTTTTTTCTGGGAAGCAGTCCTATAGTTTTCATGTACTTATGCTGTTAATGATGTGTAATGGAAGTATGGAACGTAGGAAGCTTCCACCTAACATATCTATGTACACAAGCTATATCATAAAATTTAATGGCCGGTAATCATGTGGATATGTTCAATTTGTTTGAAAATTACACGTCCTTTCATTTTCAAAACTTGTGGTTAGTATTCTTGAAAGTAGGAGTTAACCCGCAATATATATATGGGCTTCCGTATATTTATGGCTCTTCATTTAAAGATAACCTTTGTAACATTCATTATGTCTTCTTTCTATCTAAATACATGTTTCATGTAGAATGGATAGCTTGAAGCAGCATGTTCAATTTTCTGGACAGGAGAAGTTACTTGAACTCAAGGATATTGCTCTAAGGTTTGAGGAGAGGATTTATTCTGCTGCAACAAGCCATGTTTGTATTTTCATCTTTTCTGCTATAGTGCTATGCTAGTGTTATCTTGAAAAAGATCTATATAGTTAAGTAAACATTGTCATAAGGTGGTATATTTGATAAAGGAGAATTCAAGAGAAGATATATCAAGCACTACTAGTTTCTCATGACTTACTTTGGGACAGTATTTTGTTTGGTTTTGCAGGCTGATTATATGAAGAGAATATCTATCAAGCTAATGTCCATGGGGAATAAATCTGCAAATCCTGTGCCCAATCCTCTGCAGTCCAACACTTCTTGTAATACTGTAAACCCTTCTGATCCAGGTACTAAGCTACAAGTCATGCGTCTAAAATCAGTCCTTCTGTTTCATGGAAATATTAACGATTATTACTCTGGGTCATACCCGGTTGATTGCACTTGTCTTTTTCTAGAAATGTTGTAAAAAACATTTCAGTTTTTGTTTAATCATTGTATTTTATTTTCCACAATCATTACATTTTTCTGTATCCTTTTGGTTTTTTCGCCATCAGGTTCTCAGGGCATGCAGCAACCCAATAACCAAGGTCAACCACCTCAAATTCCCTCTAATCATCCCCAAGCTGGTACGCAGATCTTACCTCAGAGCATCCAAAATAATGTTTCTTCATCTGGAGTGCCACCTGGCAGTGGCATGTCACACTCTACCAGCCAACATTCAAGCTTGCAGAACATTCAAAACATTTCTGTCGGAAATAATATGGGGCATAGCAGTTTTGTAAGTCAAAGGCAGATACCAGGAAGTCAAAACTCACAGCAATACCTTTATCAGCAACAGTCGCATCAAATTGCAAAGCAGAAGCTCCAACAGAACAATATTAATAATAATACAACCTCAGTGCAATCACACATTCAACAACAACATCAGAATTTATTGCAGCCAACTCATTTCCAACCATCTCAACTACAGGTGGCGAGTTGGAGGGTTGAAACTTAAAAGGGATACGGGTCAACACGGATATTTTTAACATAGGTCAAAACTGGTTGGTGCATCAACCAAACTTCTTTGTCCGATCGTTTTTGTGAATTATTCTGATGCATTAAATATTATTACAAAAATATATTATTTAAATAAAAAAATATATTTTTTGAATAAATCGACTTAGGAGGCTGCATTATTTGAATGACACTCTGGGTGGCTTTCAACTTGATTAACCCTCTCTACCTAGTACCTATTTGACCCGTTTCCTTTTAGTTGAGATATAATTTTGCCCCTTTCCAGTTGAGGTTGTAGCATACCCAAATTGAACTTTTGAAATCTAATATCTACAATCTGTTATGCACTTATGCAGCCCACAATGTTGCAACCATCTTCTGTCTCTAGCATTAAACAAAATCAGCAACCTCATTTTCCACAATCTGGTCAACCTGTGAGTCAACACCATCGACAATTGCTTCTTAGACAACAAAGACAGCTGCAACAGCAACCAAGGGTGTTTGGCCAGCAGAATAATCTTTCCAATGTACAGTCACTTGGTCAACATAACAACTTTTCTGCTATTTGTCAGCAGCATTTGGGTCCTCAAAGTAGTCCGAAACAGCGTCAGTCAATTGGAACTCAATCCGGTAGCTCCACCATGCTGAACAACCAACATTCGTCACACCTGATGCATTCAACGCAAGGTCAAAGATCACAAATGGAATTACATCAGCAGGTGATTCCACAGCTACAAACACAGTCAGCTCAGTTTCAGCACCAATTAAATATGAAGCAAAGGCTTTCAACATCATTTCATCAACAGAGAGCTATGCCAGAAGCTTCATCAAGTAGGTTATACACATGTTTATCTCATGATTTTGTTTTATGTGAGCTTACTATGAATTGGTTTTAATGGTATGTTCAAATCTATAGTTTTTTTTTTCTTTTTTTCTGTAGCCTCTTCAGATTCCACAGCTCAGACAGGAAATCCAAATAGTGGAGATTGGCAAGAAGAGGTGTACCTAAAGGTTCTGTTCTTCTTTTCAAACCCTAAATATTAGCATACACAAGCAACAACAATAGCATTGTGTCAGCTGCTTTAATTTTAAAGACAAATGTATAGTACAATTGGGTATCTTTTTACTTACATAATTCAACATGAAACTATGATCTTCCATTTACAGGTGAAAGCTATGAAGGATAAGTATTATCCAGAGTTGGCTGACATATACCAGAAATATATAGGCAGATTGCAGCAGGTAGACTTCTTGGGCCCATCCATTTTTAAACTGTCTTGCCTACTACAACCATATAATGCATACAACCTCCTACATCAATTTATTCAAAGGCTTAGATCACTGTTATAAAAATAATGTTTATGTTAACATAATCAACACATTATAATTTACAGAAATAAGTAAAAAAGGACAAAAGGATGTTTGCGACTCAAAACAGGTTAAAAATGAACAAAAGGAGTGTGTATGCGAGTCAAAAGTCAAAACGGGCTAAAACATAATGCATCTCAACTCAAACTCGTTTTGACCTATTACCCTACCTCCATAAAGACCATCTTAGTTAATGCCAACATGTCACATTGTAAAACTTCAGTACAAATATAAGGTACCCTTTATATTCTCAATCTCATGTATGTCTTTATTGACCAGCATGACTCTCTTCCTCAGCAACCAAACAGTGATCAAGTTGAGAAGCTGAAAAAATTTAAAAATATGTTGGAGTTTTTCATGAAATTCCTACAACTCTCCAAAAACAACATATCTCCCAACCACAAAGAAACTTTGGGTGCATATGAGAGAGATATTGTTAATCTCATAAGTACAATTAAGCGCAAACCTGGTCCCACTCTGCAACAACAAAATATGAAATCTCTGCACCAATCACAGCAGACACAGATTCAGTTTACACAAATGCAGCCTCATGAAAATCAGATGAACCCCCAGATGCAATCAGTTAACTTACAACATAATAATTTTGCGGCTTTGCACTGTAGTTCTGTCTCAAATGCACAGCAGAATATGATGGGCATGCTGCAGCAGCCAAATTCTAACTTGCTTGCGCATCAGCAATTGAAGCAACTTCAAAGTCGACAAATGCAGCAACAAATAATGCATAAACAACAATTACTCCACCACCATCAATTTCACCCGCAAACAAAGCATAACATGAAGCTGAAAGTGAACCAAGTATCTCAGCTACACCAAATAAGTGATGGCATTGAGATGAAACTTAAACCACAGATTGAAATGAAGTCAGAAGCATTGAAACAATTAAAGACTGACCAGCAAAACGTGTTGAATTCTGTTACTAAATCAAGTACACCTTTGCAACCTGCCAATTCAACATTTGTTGTGTCATCTCCATCAACTCCATCAACGTCTAATCTGCCAGGAGACTGTGATAAAGTTAATTCTACTGGCTCTTTACTTGCTAATGACGGAAATATTTGTACGCCTGGGATATCAGCCTCACCTTTGCTTGCAGAGTGCACAAATCCAGATATCAATCATGTCAATGGTGCATCAACTGTTTCTGGAAAGTCAACTACTATCGAACAGCCCCTCGAGCACTTACTCAAAGTGGTCAGTAATCAGTTTAAAACTGCCAAACCTATAAAATAAAAATGAAAATTCTGTTTGCATTAGGTTTCTCTGATAAAAAAATGTAAACTTGGAGGTGATAATTCCAAGCCCATTTTATCTCTAAATGGGTCAGGTTGAAAGTCACCACTCACTCAAGGTTTAGTTTTAATGTGTAAAACCTCTTAAATCATTTCTACTCAAAAAATTAGACTGTTACTGAAAGAAATAATATCTATTATAATATTTGACACATTAGTTAATTCTAAATTTTAATAAAAGCTGTTTTATATCAACCCGTCCTGACGTGAACAAAAGAATTACCCAGCCTGACCTGAACCAGTCGCCTTTTACCCAACCCGCCAACTTGGCATATATATTATAGGTCTAACACCTTGTGCATTTTTTTGCTTAATAGGTAAAGTCAATTTCACCAAAATCCTTGAGTGCTTCAGTTAGAGACATTGGCTCAGTTGTTAGTATGACTGATTGGATTGCAGGATCTGCACCAGGTAATGGATCAACAACTGCAGTTGGTGAGGATTTGGTTGCCATGACTAAAGCAACAACTACTGAAAAAAGAAAAATGACATGCTTTACGAATCCAAAGTTTATAAATGTTGTATCAACTGCAAGCAATGTAAATGATAGCTTTTATCATTTAAATTTTTTGGAGAATTCAGAATTGGAATCCACTGCAACTTCTACCATAAAAAAGCCTCGTGTTGAGGTAATATCTCTTCAACATTGCATATATTTGATTTTGTGTATATGCGAGCGTGTTAGGATTTGTGTAATTATTTCCCAAGTTATATATGGAAGCCATAAGCAAACAGTGACATGAATAGGTGCAAAACCATTGGGTTTATTCGAAACAGGCCAGGCCAGGGTGAGTTGGGTTAGGTTGACCTGCAAACACTTTTTGTTTATTTTTATGAATAATTAAACCATTAATTATGGTTAACAGAACAAAATTATTAACATGTACGAAAAAGCTGCAGATGGGGGTCATGGGGCATCCCCTCTTGGAAGAAATAAGAGAAATAAATCAAGGACTGAGAGATACTATGGTCGATATTAGCCAGGAAAATGTTTACGCAGATGCAGCTTCAGAAGTCAGTAAAGGAACAATTGTCAAGTGCTCATATAGTGCTGTAGCTCTTTGTCCAAATCTAAAGTCACAGTATGCTTCCATGCAAATGGTATTTCACTCTACTTTGCACTTGATTAAGGGGTGTTTATATTTAGGGTCTTCTGAACACTATTTGATTATCGTAACTTAAATTTTGTAATAATCAATTATATATTGTCTGGGTAGCCAAACTCTTCTTCTTTAGAGGTAAACTATAAGTAACCATTTACCCTTTTCTAACCTAATTTAAGAGACTTTTTCTCCCATTTTACAAAATGCATGTCCTTTTTTCCAAAAACATTTTCTTTTTTCATCATTTTAACCATTTATTCCTGAGACTTTTACAAATAATCAGTGCTTTCTTAAAACCATTTATATAGTTGATTATTTGAATTTTTATTCATTATCATGTAATCCTGCTTAAAAGGCAAATTCAAACACCCCTATATGCTAGAGCCATCTATGGACTTGAAAATTTCTTTAACCCATGCGCAGTCACCTATACAACCTTTGCAATTGCTTGTTCCTGCAAGTTATCCAAATTCCTCCCCAATTATCTTGGAGGAGTTGCCTGTTGAAGTCAGGTGTGAAATGTTTTCTTTTCTTTTTCTTATTAATCTTTCCATGCAGCTTTATATATTCTTCTAAAACGATCATTATAATTACAAGTGACCAAGCAGGTGGGTCAAAATGGGCAAGTTTTGTTCGAGCTGAACAGATCCAAACAATTTATGTCAAAAGTTCTTTGAAATAGTTAGCATGCTATATATGATTACAAAATTTATAATAATTATCTAGTAATCTAATTTTGTGCTTTGAATTAAACAATTTTAGGAAGTATATTGCATTTTGGCAACTCTCAGCCTATTTAACTCATATGTCCCATTTCTTGTTCAGCTATTTATTTCTACTTTACCAAACATAACCCAAATCGACTCATTAATGGGTAAACGGCTATAAGTTTCCAGTTATGAGTCAACATTGTTCAAGGGACGGTCATGATGAAATTTTGACCTTACCATGAGGGCAAGATTATTTATCTTGAAGAGTACTTTAGACGTTTGACAGAATATTTGTTTTGCATTGCGCAGCAAGGAATATGAAGATCTTTCGATAAAAGCAAAGTGGCGGTTCAGTAGATGTGTGAGAAGGCTTTCAGACCCGATGTCACTTGAGAAGATGGCAAGGACTTGGGATGTTTGTGCTCGTGCGGTTATTTTGGAGTGTGTGCAGCAAAGTGGCGGTGGTGGTACTTTCACCTCTAAATATGGAGCCTGGGAGGACTGCATAACTGCTGCATAAGTTTCTACATTTGACAAATCTTAATAAAATAAGTCAAATCAAAGTCAACATCGACTTTCTAAAAACATATCCAATCATCCATTGCATCCATTTGGCTAAATTGAGATTCAAGTACTGCACTGATTGAGATGTAGCATGTTGTTAACATAGAGGTTGATATTGGATTCATTGCTTTTTATATATTGCATTACGTTTTGAAAATAATTATCTAACTATTGTGTTTTCATAATCGCTTTTTAGTTGTTGGGAATATAGTGAAAGTGATTATATCACTATTGAGGACTTATGAGTTAAAACAATGTTTTGGTGTAGCTGCAACAAATTGATTCTTGTTTTCTGATTAATTAGTTATGAAGTCCTTAAATAGTAAGAATATGACATACAATCGATAGTTGAGTATGTGATTATCGCAATTGTGAATAGACGAAATGTTAATAGCAAAAAGGACCAGCTAAGACAACCAAAAAGAAACGAATCTCTCGAAATGATCTCCCTAGCTATTCAAATGAAGAACTACATGAATAAGATAATGGACTTATTAAACCAGTCAAGACATTGGCTCCTCCTACCAAACAATACAACAACAAACTCAATCAGAAGCCTAACCGTAGTTCAAGTCAATAATAATCATCAAAAGCCTAAAGAAGACGTTATAAATGAAGAGAGGAGAGAAAGGAGACGAGAAGTCAGAGGTAACTTGCTTACTTATTAAAAAAGAGACGCTATGCCTCGCACTATATATAAAAGAAGATAAAGTGCTGGTGGGATTGTTGGGCTAATCTTGATTTTGTGGAAAAGGTTTGGTCCAGGTTTATTATTTATTTCTTTGGTAATTGTTTTATCTGGTGTTATCTAGTATTTGATCAAGTTTGTTTAGGATATGGTGTCAACAGAACTTCCAAAGATAGGATTAAGGTCGCTTGGTCATTAAGGTTTTAGTTTATTACAATCGGAGTCTGTGAGTCATGTAATTGTGTGAGTCGTCGTTTATTAATACAATTGGTATCATAGGTTGGAGAAGTTTTCGAGAAGAGGAAGTACTACAACAACTGACATCAAGAAGAAGCAGCAGCAACTCAACATCAAGTTTATGTACTAACCATGCAGCCAAGGAAAAAGGGAGAAGGGTGGTTGTTTTGAGACCGAAAAAGAAAAAGTAATAAGCAAGTCACAAATCAACACTCACCTAATCAAACCTCACCTAATCAAACCTGTGTGGGACGATTGTCAAGGAAGAAAAAGCTTGCGAACCTATGCGGATCGCAACACCTGTGTGGAGCAAAAAAAACAAGTGTGGTAGAACAATAAGGAGAAACCTTTGTGATGCGATAGCCGATAGCCGATAGCCGATAACCTGTGTGGTAAGGTGAGATAAACCAGACCTGTGTGGACCAAGATCTTACCTGTGTGGTGTAAACCTGTGTGGAACTAGTCGAATCAAAGAACATGTATGGTTTGAAGTGCATGAAAAAAGAGAGATCACTGTGATCAAATGTTATGAATTGAACAAGAATAGAATCTCGATTATGAACAAGAACATTCGATTATCACTTGATTGATGAAAACCAAAGAGAATTACAAAGGAAATGGAATGATTACAGAGAATTGCAAAGCATGACTCAACAACCCTAACTAACTATGGTTTTATCCCCAAAATAGTCGTTAACAAGGATTAACAACCTAACAATCAGATTAACACTTTTGCCCCCTACACTTTACCAACTATTACATTTAACACACAAACTAAAGTATGACTTCAATGTTGACTTTATATATTCACACTCTCCACCTTAAAGCCACATTGAAGAACATCAAAACATTAATCACAGATCAACCAATCCCCAAAGCTATGATGCAGAATTCAAGCTTGCCAAATGGCAATGCCTTGGTTAGCATATCAGCCGGATTATCATATGTACCCAGCTGCACCACTTCAACTTCATTTGATTCAATAACATTTCTAATAAAATGATACTTCACTTTGATATGCTTGGTCCTATCATGAAAGACACTATTCTTAGCCAACTGAACAGCACCTTGACTATCATAATAAACCACTGGACACTGCACCTTCAATCCCAGATCAGTTACAAATCTTCTTAGCCACAATGCCTCCTTTACAGCTTCTGTCAAGGCAATATATTCAGCCTCAGTTGTATACAAAGCTACAACTCCTTGCAATCTTGCCTTCCAACTCACCAAATTACCACACACCTTAAAAGCATACCCACTAATAGACCTACCCCTATCCTGATCCTTTGCATAATCAGAATCAACATAGCCTTGAACAGGATTATGACACTTATCAGGCTCACCAAAGATCAACATTCCTAGTACTATTTAGATACCTCATCAACCACTTCACTGCATCCCAATGACTCTTACCTGGATTAGCTATATACCTGCTAACCACACTTACTCCATACCCTATGTGTCACACCCTCAATTTCCACGAACGGGGTTTTACCGTTAGGCGTGTGACATACCAGGATCTCAGACACAGTCATATCGAACGACACTATATGAATTTAAAATAAACATTTGACTTCATTCAAAAGAACATAAACAAAGTTTACAACTATGCGGAAGCGTGTACATAGTTTGTAAATCCATTACAGTACAGTTACAAAAGCCATGTTTAAACAAAATGTTCAATGCTGAAAATATAATAGATGAATGCATGTCCTGAGTGCGTTTCCTTAGCGTGCATCTTGAGCTTATGCATTCCTGTGACCTGAGAAAACATGCTAAACTGTGTCAACATAAAGTTGGTGAGTTCACAGGTTTATTCAACAATAAATGTGTTCATAAGCATTCAGTAGTTTGTGTTTCAATGGTTTAGTATATAGAGCATATCGTTAGGTAGCTAGCCTATGTTCTTGTTACTTAGCGTTTCGAACCGAAGCTGACTGTTTACGTCCTATATGTGTTTGTTGTATCCCCGTCACGTCTTGCAAGACAGTGACAATGTTAGGTCAATCAAGCACCCGTTTGACCTCCAATCAAGCTAGCGCGACTAGCCCGGGCGGGGTTTGTCAGACCCAGTAGTACTACTCAAAATTACCTCGCTAATCCCATTACTAACAGTTCGAGTGTGTCAGGACATGTTGTGTGTTTGCACTAACGTAACAAGCGATATCAATAATACTACAACCATTTATGTAAGTCTGTTTTGCATGTCTTCTCCCCCAAAAAGGAAAGAGAGTAAAATAGGGGCCGTGAAACTCACCTGTACTTGACGAGTAGCTTCTCAATCAAGCTTTAAAAGAGAGGGTTGCACTACACCACCTGCAGATAAGTTAACACTCAAAGGAGTTAATTTCTGCCTAGATTCGCTGCTAGGTTCGCTGATAGGTTCGCTGATAGATTCTCTGATAGGTTCGCTGATAGATTCGCTGCTAGGTTCTCTGGCATCTTTGCTGCCAGTTTCACCCAACTTTCGTTGGATGGCAATGTCAGCGAATCTACTAGAGAATCTATAGGTTCGCTGATAGGTTCTCTGCTAGGTTCTCTGCTAGGTTCTCTGCTAGGTTCTCTGCTAGGTTCTCTGCTAGGTTCGCTGGACGAGCTGAAAATTACTAACCAACCCATTTTTAACCCAAAACTTCGATCTTTTACACCCAAACCTTGGGTTATCATCCAGGAACCTAAATCTAAGCTTCTTACATGTTTTATTACCCTAAAACGTGCGTTTTGGGGCGATTTTTGCTACTTTTAAAACCCCAAAACCCAAATCCGGGTTTTTCACCAAATGGAGCAATTATACTACGTTTCTTACCTTGATTCTTCTTGTTTGGGAGTCCACAAACACCAGTCTTCGATTCTTGACCACCGAGCCTCGATCCGACACTTTCTCTCTCTAGAAATGGGTGTTTGAGTGCAAATGAGAGTTGTTTAGCTGATCTATCTATATATATGTCTGGCGCTTCCGGAACCTTAAACTCGTTAAACTCGTGACCCGAAGGGTTAACTCGGTCTAACACTCACAACCATTTTATATTTATTAAATGACTTTCGTCTGAGCCCACTATTATTATTTAACGATGTCGGTGGCGGTGTTTGTATACGTTTCGAGTATTAACGAGTATGTGCCAATGATAGCGACAGTGGTTTGAATAGTGTTAACCTGGAATTACGGGGTGTCACATCATCCCCTTGTTGCAGGAATTTTCGTCCCGAAAATTAGCACATCATGTTACGAGGTTCTACGGGAAGTACAAGGCTCTCGGTTTGTGACGACTGTTGAATAGAGTTGCTACGTATACTAAGAGGTAGATGCCTGATCTTGGAACAATTGCGGGTACTTCTTCTTCATCTGATCCTCGCGTTCCCAGGTAAACTCTGGTCCACGCTTTGAGTTCCAACGAACCTTGACGATAGGGATGCGGCTATGTTTGAGCGTCTTGACTTGTCGATCCATGACTTCCACTGGTTCCTCGACGAAATGTAGTTGTTCATCCACATGTATCTCGTCTATCGGAACGATAAGAGTCTCGTCTGCAAGGCATTTCCTCAAGTTGGAGACGTGGAACACATCGTGTACTCCATGGAGTTCTTCGGGTAGGTTCAACTGATAGGCCACGGGGCCAACCCGTTTGACAACCTCAAAAGGTCCCACGTACCTAGGGCTTAGTTTCCCCCATTTCCCGAAACGAATCACACCCTTCCAAGGTGACACTTTCAGAAGCACCCTGTCACCTATTTGGAATTCCAACGGTCGGCGACACTTATCAGCGTAACTTTTCTGTCGGTCACGGGCTGCTGCCATACGGTTACGGATCTGCACGATCTTCTCAGTCGTCTCATGCACGAGTTTAGGGCCGGTGAGTTGACTTTCTCCAACTTCCGCCCAACAGATAGGGGATCGGCACTTACGCCCATACAGTGCCTCAAATGGGGCAGCTTTGATCGACGTGTGATAGCTATTGTTGTAAGAAAACTCAACTAGCGGTAAGTGAGTTTCCCAACTGCTGCCGAAATCTATGACGCAGGCACGTAACATGTCTTCTAAAGTCTGGATCGTGCGCTCGCTCTGACCATCTGTTTAAGGGTGATACGCGATACTCATATCCAACCGCGTCCCCAATGCTCGTTGCAAAGACTGCCAGAAGTGTGAAGTGAATCGAGCGTCACGATCAGAGATAATGGAAATCGGCACACCGTGCCGAGAGACTACTTCCCTTAGGTAGATACGAGTTAATTTTTCCATACGATCAGTCTCCCGGATTGCCAGGAAGTGTGCGGATTTCGTCAAGCGATCCACGATCACCCAAATGGTGTCGCATCCGCTGGGAGTTCGAGGAAGTTTCGTGATGAAGTCCATAGATATCTACTCCCACTTCCATACTGGTATTTCTGGCTGTTGGAGTAAACCAGATGGTCGTTGATACTCCACTTTAACCTTAGAACAGGTTAGGCATCTGCCTACATATGTGGCAATGTCAGCTTTCATATTCGGCCACCAGTAAAGGACTTTGAGATCGTGATACATTTTGTCTGAACCTGGGTGGATTGAGTACCGTGATTTGTGATCCTCGTCCATTACCGGTCCTCGTAGGTTTCCATACGAGGGAATCCATGTTCGATCCATGAAGTAGCGGATTCCGTCAGGCTTGGTTTCCAATTGCTTCTCCATGCCTCGTAGCGACTCGGCTTTCAGGTTCTTGTCTTTTAACGCCTCGAGTTGAGCGTTGCGGATCTGGTCGGGTAAACCAGTGTGAATGGTGAGTTGCAATGCTCGAACTCGTCTTGCTTGAGTGTTTCCTTTCGACTTAGGGCGTCTGCTACTACATTGGCCTTGCCCGGATGATACTTGATCGTACAGTCATAGTCGTTTAACAACTCGACCCAACGATGTTGTCTCATATTTAGCTCCTTCTGTTCGAAGATGTGCTGGAGACTCTTGTGATCGGTGTAAATGGTGCACTTGGTACCGTACAAGTAGTGTCTCCATATCTTGAGTGCAAACACGATTGCTCCAAGCTCTAGGTCGTGTGTCGTGTAGTTTTTCTCGTGTATTTTCAGTTGTCGTGATGCATAGGCAATCACCTTATTACGTTGCATTAGTACGCAACCGAGGCCTTGTATAGAAGCATCACAGTAAACTACAAAATCATCGGTTCCCTCAGGCAGGGATAAAATCGGTGCTGTACAGAGTTTTTGCTTCAGAATCTGGAATGCAGATTCTTGTTTTTCACCCCAATCGTACGTAATGCCTTTATGAGTCAATGCGGTGAGGGGTTGAGCAATCTTTGAGAACCCTTCGATGAACCGTCGATAATAGCCAGCCAACCCGAGAAACTGTCGTACCTCGGTCGGAGTCTTAGGCGTAGCCCAGTTCTTGATAGCTGTTATTTTTGCCGGGTCAACGTGTATCCCATTCTCATTGATCACATGACCCAAGAAATGGACCTCTCGTATCCAGAAGTCGCACTTTGAAAATTTCGCATACAATTGTTCTCGTCTCAACAGCTCCAGAATCAGTCTAAGGTGCTCTTCGTGTTCTTCCTTACTCCTTGAGTAAATAAGGATGTCATCGATGAAGACAATGACGAACTTGTCTAGATAGGGTTTGCACACTCGGTTCATTAGGTCCATGAAAACCGCTGGTGCATTGGTCAACCCGAATGGCATAACTAAGAACTCGTAGTGGCCATACCTCGTTCTGAAAGCAGTTTTTGAAATGTCTTCTTCTCGTACCCTTAGTTGATGATGACCCGATCTTAGGTCTATCTTGGAATAATAACTCGACCCTTGTAGTTGATCGAACAGATCGTCAATGCGCGGGAGAGGATAACGATTCTTTATTGTTGCCTTGTTCAATTCCCTGTAATCGATACACATACAGAAAGTTCCGTCCTTCTTCTTGACAAACAGAACTGGGGCTCCCCACGGTGATGAGCTAGGTCTGATAAAACCCTTATCCAATAGTTCCTGCAATTGCGTAGACATCTCTTGCAGTTCCCTTGGAGCTAATCTGTACGGTGCTCTCACGATAGGGGCGGCTCCCGGTACCAAATCGATTTGGAACTCGACTAAACGATAAGGTGGGAGACCGGGTAGGTCTTCAGGGAAAACCTCAGGATAATCGCGTACGACAGGGATGTCTTCAATTCTCTTTTCCTCGGTTTCTTTTTCAGTGACAATGGCTAGGAAATCGGTATGACCCTTACGCAAACACTTCTGAGCTTTCATGTAGGAGATGATTCCAGAGACCATGCCACTCCTTTCGCCCTTAACCGATAAAGTTTCACCACTAGGAAGTGGAATACGAACGATTTTCTCTCCACAGATGATCTCAGCTTGATTCTTGGATAGTCAGTCCATACCCACCACTACGTCGAAACTACCAAGTGTGACAGGCATCAGGTCTATATCTACCTCATGACCACATAATCCTAGTCTGCACCCCTTAACGATATGAGTTGCCTCAATTAGTTTTCCGTCAGCTAATTCTACAACATAACTAGGTTCCACGACAGTTAAGGTTACATCTAAGAACTTAATAAACTTGTTGGAAACAAAACTCCTATCAGCTCCAGTATCAATAGTATAGAAGCAAAACAGCCATTCAGGGGAAACGTACCAGTAACCACATTCTGGTCATCCCTTGCCTCTCCAGAACCGATCACGAATGCACGACCCTTGGCATTGCCCCCATTATTACCCTTGTTTCCACCCTTCAGCTGTGGGCAATCCTTCCTGTAGTGTCCCTCCTTACCACACTCATAGCAGGCTCTGGTCACTCCACCCTGGCGTTGTTGTTGAGGTTGTTGTTGCTGAGTCATTATTTCACCCCTACAGTCTTTGGCTGCGTGACCCATCTTTCCACATCTCTGACAACGGAGTCGATCACACGGGCCATGATGGTGGAAGTTGCACCGGTTACACTTAGGATTCTTGCCCGCGTAGCTGCTCGATCCCTGGCCATAGTTGTTGTTGTTCTGATTGTTGAAGCTTCTTGAAGGGTCAAACTTTTTGGTCTGTTGTTGTTGGGTGTTGTTGGAGCTTGAAGACTTGTTGTTGTTATTACCGTCCCATTTCCTTTTGTGATCAGAAGAACCAGAAGCAGCGCCACGTTTAGGCAAGGTACCCTGTGCCACTGCCTGGTCGGTGAGTTTGTGAGCCAGTCGGATGGCCTGCTGAATAGTGACAGGATCAGCAGCCATCACACTAGCCTGAATCTGAGGAGCTAGACCATCAATGTATTTTTCGATCCGTTTGTAGGCCGGAGTCACCATCTGAGGACATAATGCAGCCAACTCATGCGAACGAGTCGTGTACTCCTCAATGTCCGAACCAACCATCTTTAAATTCCAAAATTCTGCCTCCAGTTTCTGGACTTCACTCCTGGGGCAGTACTCTTCTTTTATCAGAACCTTAAAGTCATCCCATGGCATACCATTAGCAGCACCAAGCCCTAAGGTTTGGACTTGTGAGTTCCACCACGTCAGGGCTGGTCCCTCCAGTGTATCGGAGGCGTACTTGACGCGATTTCCATCAGGACAGTTGCACATGGCAAACACTGACTCGAGTTTCTCCAGCCAGCGAAGCAGTGTGACAGCACCCTCAGAGCCGCTGAAAGAATGAGGCTTGCAATCCATAAACATCTTGAAGGTACAGACTGTAGGACCTCCTTGATTCGGATTCTGGTCATTCTGGTCCTGATGGCGGGCCTGCTCATAGGCTGCCAGCGCATCAGCCACGCGCTCATTGATGATAGCATTTAGCTCGGCTTGAGTCAGGGTGATATTTCCTCGTCCACCCGCGCGTCCCGCTCTTCTTCCAGACATGATTTCTTCAATTCACACCATATATTAATCAATAACTGGATAATAATTATTGACAATAATAAATTGTATCATGCTAGTAAGAATGAAGGGTTTGTTTGCATATCGATAGTGAAGCTATATGAGGATCCGAGGCCTCATGCCTCCAAGTATGAAATTGAGAATTTGTACTGACTATAACCATTATCACCCAATAGAGTTTCCAGAATTCTCATGCACGACAAATTACAATTACGTGTGCACCCGTGATTCTAATTTGCTTTGCATGGTCACACATGGTTCCCCCTATTCGAGATAGCGTACCTTGTCCAGTACCGAGTGTCATCAATGATAGAAGTATCAAAGATGTATTTGTTATACCAAGAGTCGAATAGCTAAAGTTGTACTAAGGCTGTACAAGAGATTTAGTTAAGATAACAACGGGAATCAAGACTATTTAGCCTTCTTCTCTTTGAAGTTCTAAGTGTTTGAGTGTCTAAGTCTGATTTTTTAACAGACTTGAATATCTTAGTTGCCCCTCATTCGTTGCTCGGGCTAGTATAGGGATAGGATATGTTGGGAATGGTAACAAGTGTGAGAGAGTTGAGAGAGTGAGGTATTGTTCTTTTCGTTTGTCATCGTTAAGCTTATCGCGTGCATTAGGAAAGAGTTTCGTGTTCCAATCGTGGAAATGTTTGGTTCAATTCGTTGTTGCTTCCACTCCGAGAGTGAAGGATCAAGTGTAAACGTCAGTAGTGAGCGAGTGGGATTCTCCACCCCTCTGTCAGCCGGTAATGACACGCATGTCATACCCATAATGTTGTGTTTGCTCAGCAGCGTACTGTCAGTACACCAGAAGGTTGTTTGCACAACAGTGGTAACCATGTAAAAGTCTCTGTGCAATACTAGTGTTGTGTCTAAGGCTATAGTCTAGATGCAATGCAATCCTAGTTCTCTATAACCTGTGGCTCTGATACCAATATGTCACACCCTCAATTTCCACGAACGGGGTTTTACCGTTAGGCGTGTGACATACCAGGATCTCAGACACAGTCATATCGAACGACACTATATGAATTTAAAATAAACATTTGACTTCATTCAAAAGAACATAAACAAAGTTTACAACTATGCGGAAGCGTGTACATAGTTTGTAAATCCATTACAGTACAGTTACAAAAGCCATGTTTAAACAAAATGTTCAATGCTGAAAATATAATAGATGAATGCATGTCCTGAGTGCGTTTTCTTAGCGTGCATCTTGAGCTTATGCATTCCTGTGACCTGAGAAAACATGCTAAAATGTGTCAACATAAAGTTGGTGAGTTCACAGGTTTATTCAACGATAAATGTGTTCGTAAGCATTTAGTAGTTTGCGTTTCAATAGTTTAGTATATAGAGCATATCGTTAGGTAGCTAGCCTATGTTCTTGTTACTTAGCGTTTCGAACCGAAGCTGACTGTTTACGTCCTATATGTGTTTGTTGTATCCCCGTCACGTCTCGCAAGACAGTGACAATGTTAGGTCAATCAAGCACCCGTTTGAAGTCCAATCAAGCTAGCGTGACTAGCCCGGGCGGGGTTTGTCAGACCCAGTAGTACTACTCAAAATTACCTCACTAATCCCATTACTAACTGTTCGAGTGTGTCAGGACATGTTGTGTGTTTGCACTAACGTAACAAGCGATATCAATAATACTACAACCATTTATGTAAGTCTGTTTTGCATGTCTTCTCCCCCAAAAAGGTAAGAGAGTAAAATAGGGGCCGTGAAACTCACCTGTACTTGACGAGTAGCTTCTCAATCAAGCTTTAAAAGAGAGGGTTGCACTACACCACCTGCAGATAAGTTAACACTCAAAGGAGTTAATTTCTGCCTAGATTCGCTGCTAGGTTCGCTGATAGGTTCGCTGATAGATTCTCTGATAGGTTCGCTGATAGATTCGCTGCTAGGTTCTCTGGCATCTTTGCTGCCAGTTTCACCCAACTTTCGTTGGATGACAATGTCAGCGAATCTACTAGAGAATCTATAGGTTCGCTGATAGGTTCTCTGCTAGGTTCTCTGCTAGGTTCTCTGCTAGGTTCTCTGCTAGGTTCGCTGGACGAGCTGAAAATTACTAACCAACCCATTTTTAACCCAAAACTTCGATCTTTTACACCCAAACCTTGGGTTATCATCCAGGAACCTAAATCTAAGCTTCTTACATGTTTTATTACCCTAAAACGTGCGTTTTGGGGCGATTTTTGCTACTTTTAAAACCCCAAAACCCAAATCCGGGTTTTTCACCAAATGGAGCAATTATACTACGTTTCTTACCTTGATTCTTCTTGTTTGGGAGTCCACAAACACCAGTCTTCGATTCTTGACCACCCGAGCCTCGATCCGACACTTTCTCTCTCTAGAAATGGGTGTTTGAGTGCAAATGAGAGTTGTTTAGCTGATCTATCTATATATATGTCTGGCGCTTCCGGAACCTTAAACTCGTTAAACTCGTGACCCGAAGGGTTAACTCGGTCTAACACTCACAACCATTTTATATTTATTAAACGACTTTCGTCTGAGCCCACTATTATTATTTAACGATGTCGGTGGCGGTGTTTGTATACGTTTCGAGTATTAACGAGTATGTGCCAATGATAGCGACAGTGGTTTGAATAGTGTTAACCTGGAATTACGGGGTGTCACACTATGTCTGGTCTAGAGCAAACCATAAGATACATCAAACTACCAACTGCATTAGCATAGGGAACATTGGCCATATAAGCAACTTCTGCAGTTGACTTTGGAGAATCTATACTTGACAACCTAAAATGCTGAGCCAAAGGTACTTTCATTGATTTAGCACAATCCATACCATAACTCTTGAGCACTTTATTCAAATAAGAACATTGAGAGACCTTCAAGACTTTCTTTGATCTGTCTCTACTAATTTCCATCCCTTTTATCTTCCTTGCCTCCCCAAGCTGCTTCATTTCAAACTCCTTCATTAGCAGCCCTTTGGTCAATTCAATTTCCTCGTTACACTTACATGTAACAAGCATGTCATCTACATACAACACCAAGTACACAAATTTCCCCTTCTCATACTCCTTAGTGTAAACACAATGGTCATATTCACTTCTTTTAAAGCCTTGTGACACAATGTACTCATCAAATCGCCTATACCACTGCCTTGGAGACTGTTTCAGTCCATATAAAGATCTTTTCAACAAACAGACCTTATCTTCATAGCCTTTCTGCACATAACCCTTTGGCTATGTCATATATATCTGCTCATCAAGATAACCATGGAGAAATACTGTTTTAACATCCAATTGTTCTAGCTCTAAATTGACTAGCAACAATTGAAAGCAAGATCCTCACAGAAGTATGTTTCACAACTGGTGAGAAGATTTCAGTGTAATCTACACCAGCTTGTTGAGTAAAACCTTTAGCAACTAATCTTGCTTTGTACCTTGGTTTTCCAATCTCATCCCCATCTTTAATTTTGAACAACCATTTGCACTTCACCAATCTCTTCCCCTCAGGCCTGTCAACCAAATTCCAAGTCTCATTTTTGATCAAGGAATCCATCTCTTCATCCATTGCCTTAATCCACTGATCCTTCTCTTCACAGGACACAACCTCTTCATATGTCAAAGGCTCAAAGTTACTTTCTTTCTCAGCAGCAATAAAGGCCACTACAGAGATATCATCACCATCTCTATACCTTAATGGTTTCACAATGGTCCTTCTAGGCCTATCTTTTGCCACACTAGACCTTGTTCTTGAACACATATCAGGCACACTTGAATCTGTCATTTCTACACCATCATGAGGTTCCTCCTCCACCTCAATTTGAACCCCTGGTTCAACATCTTTACCTTCACTCTGAGAGCTTGTATTACCAATCACATCACCATAGTAAACATCTTCCCTGAATACAACATCCCTGCTTGAAATGACCTTTGAGACATCACACCTCCACAGCCTGTACCCTTTAACTCCATCAGGATAGCCAAGAAAAATGCATTTGACAGCTCTGGGCTCCAACTTCCCTTTACTCACATGAGCATAAGCTAGAGTACCAAACACCTTGAGATCAACATACTCATGACTAGCTGCCTTCCCTGACCATACCTCCATAGGAGTTTTATTCATCAATGCTGCACTAGGGGACCTATTTATCAAATAGACAGCTGTGTTAACAGCCTCTGCCCAAAAAGACTTGGGCATCCCTGATGCATTCATCATACACCTCACTTTGTTCAAAATGGTCCTATTCATTCTTTCAACCAAACCGTTTTGCTGTGGAGTCCCCGGGACTGTTAGATGCCTAGAAATACCTCTTCTCTGCAATATTCATGAAACTCATGGCTACAAAACTCCAAACCATTGTCTGTCCGTAATTTCTTTACTCTCCTTTCAGTTTGAGTCTCCACCATCACTTGCCACTCCTTAAATCTTTGAAATGCCTCACTTTTCTTTTTCAACATATAGACCCACACCCTTCTAGAGTGATCATCTATAACCGAAAGAAAATAGTAAGCACCACCAAGTGAAGCTTGTTTTGCTGGACCCCACAAGTCAGCATGAATGTAATCAAGTCTGCTTTTACTCACCTGCACACTTCTATTGAACTTGACCCTATGAGATTTGCCCATCACACATGGTTCACAGAAACCAAATTCATAGTCATGCAACCCTTCTATCAACCCTTGCTTGACCAATTCTGTGAGTCCTTGTTGACTGATATGACCCAGTCTTTGATGCCATACCCTGGCTTGAACATAATCCTTTTCTTTTGTCACAACAGAAGCACAAGTATCAGCTACCTTCCCTTCTAACAAATAGGTATTGTTCTCAGCCCTTACACATGACATTAGCACCATAGAACCCTTTATTACTTTGGCTTTTCCGTTCTTTAGGCTCACATTCATTCCATCTCTCTCAAAGGTTCCCATGGAAATCAAACTCCTCTTCAACTCTGGCACATATCTCACACCATGAAGTGTCAACTCAGAGCCATTATGGAGCTTGAACAACACTGAGCCTATTCCATGAATCTCACATGCTCTGTCATCACCCAACTTCACAGTCCCCAATTTCTTCATATTCAATTCAACAAAGCCTTCTTTGATGGGTGTTATGTGAAAAAAACAGCCAGAGTCCATTACCCATGTATCAGCAGCACCATGTGAGGTGACCATCAATACATCCAAACTCTCATACCCATCAAGACTCTCATCACTTTGTGTGAAATTGTTTGCATGTTTAGACCCATGAAACTCAGCCTTTTTCTTCTTCCATTCAGGGCAGTCCTTCTTTAAATGTTTTTCTGAATGGCATACAAAGCACTTTCTCCTAGTTCTTGACTTAGATCTGGATTGACCCTTACCCTTGTACCCATTCTTCTCTCTATGTTCAGTTCGGCCTCTTACAAACAAACCTTCTCCACCTACATCACTAGGTTCTACTCTCTTCTTCAATTCTTTGGAGTTTAATGCAGCAAGCACCTCCTCCATAGAGAGTGTCTCTCTCCTATACATGAGAGTATCCACGAAATGTTCATAGGTTTGAGGTAATGAAGTCAAGAATAGAATTGCTTGATCTTCATCAGCAATTGTTACCTCTATGTTCTCCAGATCCAAAATCAACTTGTTGAACTCGTCACAGTGATCTTCTAATGTCTTGCCGGATCCCATACAAAACGTATACAATCTTTTCTTCAAGTACAGCTGATTTGCTGAGGACTTGGTCATGTACAGGCTTTCCAACTTGGTCCATGCGCCCGCAGCAGTCGTCTCTTTCGACACCTCACGTAGCACACGATCACCTAAACTCAAGATGATCGCACTGTGGGCTTTTTCCACGACTTCCTTCCTCTTCTCCTGCAACTCCTTCTTCTTCTCTTCAGTAATTCCATCAGGAATTTTGGGTTCGGCACCGAGCGCATCCACCAACCCCTGGTGTACCAACAACGCCCTCATCTTCAACCGCCATAGGCTGAAATCATTCTTACCATCAAATTTCTCAAGCTCGAATTTCGTAGAAACCATCTTCAACCTCAATTCACCTCCCCGATTTGCCAATTTCAAATCGTACACTAGAGACTGAGCCGAACGTGGCTCTGATACCACTTGTTATGAATTGAACAAGAATAGAATCTCGATTATGAACAAGAACATTCGATTATCACTTGATTGATGAAAACCAAAGAGAATTACAAAGGAAATGGAATGATTACAGAGAATTGCAAAGCATGACTCAACAACCCTAACTAACTATGATTTTATCCCCAAAATAGTCGTTAACAAGGATTAACAACCTAACAATCAGATTAACACATTTACCCCCTACACTTTACCAACTATTACATTTAACACACAAACTAAAGTATGACTTCAATGTTGACTTTATATATTCACATCAAAGTTGATTTTGTGTGAGCCGAAAGAAAGAAAGAATTAGCAAAAAGGGTGAAGAATGACTCAGATCAAGGAAGAGTAGTTGTCCTTAACTATATGCAGCAACAAAGCGTCCCATAATAGTGCTCAAAACTAACAGCAACAAGTTATACAATTGGTCTATTATGGTGAAGTCATCATAAAACCGTATCGTGGAAGGTTGTTAAACCAACAACATGAGGTGTGATAGAAAACAAGAAAAATGTGTTGGCTATAGCATTCATCTTCCTAACTCTATTCGAGGATGTGTGGGAGGCGTTAAGAGTTCGATGCTCAGGAGATGAAAGAATGCACAAGGCAAGATTACAAACTCTTATAAGTCAAATGAATACAAAGTGCAAGTTTCTCTAGAAGCGAAAAATCCTCAATATCAATAAAGAGGCAATTGAAATTGACGAAATACATCATCAATCTCATTTACAAGTGATCGATTATAACAAGTATTTAAAAGATGCATTGAACAAAGATATCTTAATGCTGAAGACATATCAAAAATCTATAAAGACACTCAAAGCTACAAAAGCCTCTAAAGACCAACTTACGTATCTTATGTAAACACATTACTTGTAATATATATTTCTATCTATTAAGTATTTTATTCATTCTAAAATGTTAAAAAATTCCTTCAATACTTATACGGAGATTGTTATTTTAGCTTGAAAAAATAGACTAATAGAATAGTTTATGAGCATTGAAGAAAAAGATCAAGTATTCTTTATAAAGTAACTCTATCTTTAAAGTCTGACATTAAACACAGTTGGAATGATTTCAAGACCTCTAACGACAACCTTAAGTGATTTTCAATAAACTCATGATCATAGCCAACCAATATTCCTCTCAATATGCATAGTTTTTCCAGACAGTTCTTTCCAGACAGTTGAAGAGCGAAGATTTTGTTCAAAAGCTGACGTGGTAAAAGTCTAATGACGCAACCTACTTGATAAAAGATAATGTAACTTGCAAAAATATTGTTGCAAGCTAGTAATATTTGGAATGATAAGACCAGGGTCGGCTCAACCATTTTGGGTGCCCAAAGCGGATGATAGAATTGGGGCCTCTTCCGCAAAGATTTTTTTTTTCACTTTCAATCTTGAATTATTTTTTACATAAACTCATGTACTTATAAGATAGGAAAAAAAATACAAATTAACAAAAGCTCATTCTGTTCTTCAACTTGGTTTTTAGTAGATAGTTAAGTTTTAAGATTTAGTATTCTCTCTCGTGGAACCCCTTCAAACAACAAAACAGAGCAAGGCATTTGAATATATACATTTAGTATCTCTATTATTAAGTAGAAAACTGATGGACTTTTTATATGCAATGATTTTAAAACCGGAATTAGAACAAATCTTATAAAAGTAAGCTAATTTAAACTTCGTAGATGATTAACCTGTAAAATAAACACTCCGAAGCAAAACCCTAGCTTTAAATTTAGGGGCTCTTCAAAAATTGAGGCCCCAAGCAAAGGGCTTCACCATTAATGTATATGAGCCGGCCCTGGATAAGACCACGTGCTCATTTATTGTTTAGACCCTTGATTGAATCACATATTGAAAGTAACTAATCAAATTTGTTGTCCTAGCCAACTAGCAAGTGGATTCATCAATATATACCCACGCTCATGGATGTTTAGACACTTGACTGAAATCAACTGTTTCTTCAAATCTTTGCCCCATCCAATTTGTTGCATACACATTAATTTCACGCAAATCTTAGTTGTCCACCATTTTAAATAATCAAATATGAACGCTTATGTAAAAATCATATAACCTCTTATATGAAATCAAGAACTCAAATCAACATACGCTAGACACTTAATATTCTCGTTGGTATTCCTTATGGTCCGACTCAAGTTTGGATGATACTTTATCGTCATATTTGCTTTGCTAATTATAAAAACTATATTGGATTGAACCATAGCAAAATATGAGACACTAAATCTCTTTGGGCCTGTAAGGTTATATAAGAAGGTTGATGTAACCAAAGCAATCAAATGCTTCCTGTATGCATACACTTAGTACAGGGTAGAAGTTGCTTCAGATAATTTACACCCTGCACAAAAAATATTATAAGTGTAAAATCTTCTGAAGCCAAAGATGAAGTCTTCCAAATCTTCAAGGACAAAGTCTTCAGAAGCCAAATGAAGTGAAGACTGATTTCTTTCGAAGACAAAGGAGAATATGCTTTCCTCGAATGTACTTTTGTATAAAGTTGACTCACTTTCCGCTGCAACTCTGCTGTTTCACTAACTTGCATAAGTTGGTGAAAATGTCCATACTTTTGCAACTGTACATTGAGCTCTTGAATCTGCAACTTTCTACTTTATGTACTTTTATTCTTTTTGTAATATATTAGGATGTGAGCTATGACATGTTATAGTCACTAGTCAAAAGACAATCTGCCTTTTGACTCTACATTGATTTTGTTGTCTTTCAATGTTCCAACTGTCTTTTCAAGTATAGCCAGTTATAGAGTGTAATATAAAATATCTCAGGGCCTTGTATCTTATTTATGCATTGTAGCACTTGTAAAAGAACTTGAGATTAATATACATCATTCTTGAAAACCATATCATATTGTTTTTGAGTTCTGTCTCCTTGTTTATGTTTTGCATCTTGTTCTTAAATCCGGTTCCCTATTTGAACTGTTACGTGTTCTAAAACTCTTCTTATTGTGAGACTGATTGTATTGACCTCTCTTAACCGGTCCTGCAGAGCCTAAAGCCAATGCTTTTTTCAGTTCATTTGTGGCCCCGACTATACAATAAAACAATGTTACGTTAACACAAACTTTCATAAAACACACATATAAGCGCTTATAGACACATAATTAGAAAAGTATACTATGAAGGACAGAAGACAATTGTGCAATATGAGAACAATTAAACAAAAATACATTTTGCTCATTATGCAAGGAGAAAATTATAATTTTCATCCTTTAGGTTAGGTATATCGAAAGTTACACCATTTGTCTTACTCTTCATTAATTACACTAATTATTCTTTATGTTTACGCATATAGAAAAATCTTTTTAGAATTGACACGAAATTTTGATAAGTTCGAATTAGAAGTTTGAATATTTGTTTATTAAAATCAAGTGGAAGTGAAGAGAATATAGGAAAACGAGAAATGATTTAATAAACTTTTTAAGAAAAAGGGACGTATGCGATGAAGAGTATTAGAAAGCAAAATGCAACAAGCCCTAAAGAGGTATCTAATGGAGTTTGTAACAAATATTCTGGTGAGACAATTTGCACGTGTTTTCTAGACTGCAAATTTTGATTTCTATGTTTCTTTGTGACGTTTGTGATCATTTTACAAACAACAAAGGTGTTATGGACCCTACAAAATGTAATATAAATATCTTACAAAACCATAATTGCTTAAAATTATCATATGTTGTGTCCTTTATAAACGGTAAACAATGCACTTAAGGAAAGTATTAAGTTCTTGAAAAAGGCACAACAATTGCCAAAACTTTAGAGTGGAATTAGAAATTTAAAGTGTAAGGTTTGGGTGTGCGTGAATTTAAAAAAATATTCACCTATTTTTTCAACCTCAATTTACAAAATCGTTTTGCTTTTTCCAATGATCTTCAAAGAAAATCTAGTTCTAACAAGAATAAGATTGTTGAATAAACAGGCTTCCGTCTTCTTGTTATAATTCTCTTATTTTTTTTTTTAAAGAAGAACTTCATAAAAACCACCAAAACCGACAACTATCACCAAGACGGAGATAGAAGCCGAAAACCACAACAAAACCAAAATCAAATCATGTTACATGTTACATCAAAAGCACACCATCTATCCCAAACCACAACCCCCTTTTTGAACCTATATTTATACCAAAGGAAACCCAAAGATTTAATATCCGCCATCATCTTCGTCACATTCGGCTCTTTTCTATCAAACACCTTATCGTTCCTAGCTCTCCACAAACGCCAACACGCAATGATGATAATCCCTTGAAGGACCAACTTCTTTACACCCGTCACCCCGCTGTTATCATAAAGGTCGGCTAAATCTTTGACATGAAAAACGAACGGTCTAGGAATTTTGCACCAAGTAGCAATAGCGTTCCATAATCCCAAAGCGATAGCGCAACCTGTTAGAACATGCTCTAAGTCTTCGTCCGCATCCTCACACCAAACGCACGATGTATCCTCAATGTTAATGTGCCTTCTAGCTAACGCCATCTTCGTCGAAAGGCGATCCAAGAAAGCGCGCCATATAAAGATATTACACTTGTTTGGGACCCAAGAACTCCACTTGAAAACAGCACCCGCATCACTACTGACCTGACCACGTAGCCACTTCTTCGCAAAAGCCACACTGAAGACAGCTTCCGTACCATGCGACCAGACCCAAGTGTCGATCCTGTCACCCGGCATCACATTAAGAACCTGAACCTCCAACCGCTGTTTATCCATAATCTCGGCTGCAGAAGATGCAGTCCGAATCCATTCCCACCTGAAAATCCGGGCGCTACCTGTAACTTGAATACGATCAGCAATCAAAACCCGCTTCGATTTTTCAATAAAGAATAAAGCCGGGTACATGTCTTTTAACGGTTGATTCCCCAGCCACGTATCCAACCAAAATCTAAGGTTATCTCCATTACTGAGCCTGCCACGAATGACACCATTAAGGCCAACCCCCTCAACCTTGAGCTTGTTCCAAATAAAACGTAGTTCTTCCAAACACCCGTGATGGCGTTATTAACTGGAGCGATACCCCACCACCTAGAAGACCCATGTATAGAGGCCACAACTCTTCTCCATATAGCATTCTGCTTGTTTAAAAACCTCCAAAGCCACTTAATTAACAAGGCATTATTATTAATTTCGAGAGAAGCTATCCCCAACCCACCATCCTTAATGCTTTTAGTAACAACCTCCCAAGGGACCCAACTCATCTTCCTAGCCTCCTCCGACCCACCCCATAGAAATTGACGCATCAAGCCCTCTAAAACCCCAATCACTTTCTTCGGGGCCTTGAATAAAGAGAAATAATACGTTGGTAAACTATTCAAGACCGACTTTATAAGAGTTAAGCGGCCAGCTATGGAAAGAGTATTGGCTTTCCACTTTGATAACCTCCGTTTAAATGTAGTCACCACTGGTTCCCAATTAACCACCCTATTCATATTTGCCCCCACCTTGATACCCAAATACGAGAATCGAAAATTACCCGGTTTACACCCCAAGGAGTCTGCCATCCGCTTAACTTCATCTGCCTCCACACCCACACCATACAGCACCGATTTATGGATATTAATTTTAAGCCCGGAACATAAATAGAAAATGCGAAGAATGCGCCTTATGTTAGTAAAATTAAATTGAGACCATTCTCCCATAATCATGGTATCATCCGCGTAAAGTAAATGAGACAAAACCGGACCTTCGTTAGGAAGCTTGACGCCATGAAAAGCCCCGATGCCACTAGCCTGTTTCATCATCCCAGAAAACGCCTCCATAATTAAGATGAACAAAAAAGGAGAAAGAGGGTCTCCTTGACGGATCCCTTTTTGACACCCAAATTCGAACGTAGGGGAGCCATTTACTAACACTGAAGCTCTAGCCGAAACCAGAATACCCCGAATCCACTCACGCCAAAGAGAACAAAAACCCATCTGAGATAATACCGACAATAGAAAATCCCAATTGACGTTATCATACGCCTTATCAAAGTCGATCTTGAACAAGAAAATCTTTCTGTTTCTCTTTTTAGCCCAAGCGATCACCTCGTTGGCCATCAACGGCCCGTCAAGGATATATCTACCAGATAAGAAAGCCGACTGAGATTCCGACACAATTCTGCCCAAAAACGTCTTCAACCGGGTCGCCAGAATTTTCGACACAACTTTAATGATACTCCCGATAAGACTAATATGTCTAAAATCCCCTAATTTCGATAGATCGCTGACCTTGGGAATCAACGAGATAAAAGTTGAACCAACCCCCGAGCTAAACCGGCCAACTTCATGATAATGACCCAGGATGGCGACAAAATCATTCTCAAATAAATCCCAAAAGTGCCTAATGAACCGAAAGTTAAAACCATCAGGCCCCGGGGCTTTATCGGCACCGCAATCAAAAACCGCCCTCTTGATCTCCTGGACACTAAAATCTGCCACTAGGCCATTGGCCTCCCCCCTAGACAATACCGTCAAACCATGACACACTAGATTCGGCCGGGTAGACATTCTCTCCTTAAATTTATCTCGGAAAAAACCCAGAACCTCCCTCTTGATAATCTCAGGTTTAGTTTCCCATCTCCCACAAACCTCCAGACCCGGAATATAATTAGAGTTCTTGCGTTTATTAATGAAACCATGAAAATACCTTGTATTGTCGTCCCCATGAGAAGCCTATTTGCATCGAGCCTTCTGTTTCAAGTCTCTATAATAATAATCATCAAGTTCAGTAAGCCTCCTCTTGATCTCACACAAAGACCACGACTCATCCTCAGTCAAATCTCTATTCTCCAAGGCTTGATCGAGCACATTAAACTCACTTTCAAGAACCCGCTTCTCTTCCATTTCTTTTGATTTAGTATCCACAGCCCATGTTGAAATGTTGTTGCGCAGCGACTTGAACTTGGACAATAGGATAGTATCCGGGGAACCCGTAAACAACTCCGCTTCAAGAGTCCTTCTGACCACCGCCCCGAAGTCCTCCCGATTGAGCCATGAATTATAGAATTTGAAAGGTTTCGGTCCAAAATTCCTCGAGCTTGTCTTTAGTAACAGAGGACTATGGTCAGTCTTGTTCCTCTCCAATGCAATGTAATCAACATTAGGCCATTCCAAAAAGAAATCCCAATTGACGAAAATCCTATCAATACGGCTCATCTTGTCACCTGAAACAAAAGTAAAGCGCCTCCCTTTCAAGGAGTACTCATGTAAATCCGATTCGTCAATGAAATCATTAAATTGATTAGTCTCAACCAAATTGAAAATAGAATTCCGACGAGCTTCCTCGCTCCTGACCGAATTGAAATCCCCCGCCACAACCCATTTACCATCATCGTCACCAACCAAATCCTTAATCTCCGCCCACACTCTACGCTTAGCTACAATATTTTGTGGTAAATAAGCATTAAGAATGTGAAAATGACACCCACTACCTTTGACCAAACCGGAAACCATCAACCAGTTAGGATTCTTGATAACCCTGTCGACAGTGAAGACTTTGGGATCCCACATAGACAACAAACCACCTGATTTGCCCGAAGCCGGAACCCAGTCAAAACCAAAGTCCCCAAAACCCCAATACCTACACAAGTTAACCACATCTATAGAACCAAATTGCGTCTCTTGAAGCAAAAGAAAACTGACCTCATGTTTCACCCTTAAACTATGAACCCAGTTGGCCTTACCCGGGTTCCCCAAACCATGAATATTCAATGAAATGAAATTCATTGGTCACCTTCTTGATAACCTTCATTACGTAGCACCTCTTTGACAGACGAAACAAAATCGCCCAAGTTTTCCACCCCCAAGGCTTTACTTAACACCACAATCTCAGTTGCTTCCAAATCGATGAGCTGTTGTACGTTGGTCATAACATTTTCAAGCGGCCCTCTACCAATCCCCTCAATGCCATTCAACCCATGCGACCCATTATCACTCGTACCTGTCGCACTTCTGTTCAAATCTGGGGTAACGAATATGTCATCTCCCACGTCATCATTATTACTAAATGATTTCTCAGCATCGGACAAAATGCCAATTAACTTGTCCAGCCCGAACAAGTCATTATTCTCCCTTTGCCTCTTCTTAGGACGCTCATGAGACCCATTGCTTCCAGTCATGTTCTTGAATAAAGACCGTCGCCAAAATTTCTTCCTGCTTATAACTGTATCCGTATTAACTTCCAAAGCCTCAGCCACAATACTTTCGACACCAACTCCCTGAGACCCATTACCATTAATCTCGACCCCCTCGCTAGCCTCATTCATCACGAATTCACCATCCTCACAAGGATTATTCATATCAATAGTTTGTTGTACATTATCACCCATTCCTTCATCGTCTTTGTTCACCGATATGTCCTCTTCATCGATCTCAGCTACGCCATCCGGAATCTACTCTGAAGTATCTTTATGAACCCAAACATTAAACGTGTTGTCTCTCCAACTAATATCCACCCGATCCACGATACTTTTCCGGATTTTGCTCAACACTCCGATAAGTGCATAAGAAAAGTTGTTATCATCACTCGACAAACCAGCCGATTTGATCACCCTCCCATACCTACTACCAATCAAGTCGAATACCTGATCAAGTCCTAGCTGAGCCGGAACGCCATGCACTTGAACCCATGCAATACGTTTCTCTTCTTAAGAACTTTATCATCCCACTTTACCAACTATTCAAACCATGCAGACCACATTGCCTCATTAACAAGAAACTCTTCCATTATATCAGATTCTTGAAATATTAAAGTAACATTGAAACCTCCAAGATACTTAATCTCCACGGTACGGTACTCCATCTTACGTAGCAGCACATTCAACCTGTACAAAATGTTAAACCCAACAACCCTACCAACAAGTGCCACCCCATTCCAGTTTGAGAATCGCTCCACAATATCGTCCACCTTAATCACGTCAATCTTGTTTATGTTCAACAGCGAATCCACGAAAGAGCGTCCATTCCCAACTGTCGAGTCATTCAAACCCTTAGTGTAGGAACTAACCCCCCTCCTTCCGGCACCTCGGTGTTAGGTTTTGCCTAAGTTTGTTGATTGAGCGTAGACGTCTTCCGAGCGTTATCTGTGACCGGCTGCTGCACCGTTCCACCGTCCACAAACCTAGCAATGGTAATGAATAACTTGTACGATCCGATCCACACATCCTTCATCTCTTCCGCCATTCTTTTACCGTCACCAACCTCCGAGAACGACACAAAAGCAAAACGTTTACCCCACCTGTCCAGTTTTCTAGCAATATACGACCCTTCGAATCCACCAAAACCTCCCAAAGCTTCCTTGAGATCTTGTGAAGAACACTTCAGCGGAATATTAGACACAAAGAATTTGGATAAAACCTTGTTCGTACCTTCACCGTGACGATCTCTTCCTTTCCTGCGTTGTACTTCTTCCCATTCCTTCGGATCTTGCTGCCGCCGCTGATCCCCCGACATTAGGATTTTACAACCGTCAATGGTGAGGCGACCTGCGAAGGTCGATCGACGGCGGCGGCGTGTAGAGCGATGTCGAAGGGCTGCGGTTGCGAGAGATACCGCACGACGAAGAAGTTGCCGAAGAGAGGCTGCGGTTCAGGGGATGCGGGGGTTGCCGAGTGGTGTGGTGACCGGGGCTGCGACCGGATCGGCTTAAGGATCTGCGAAGGAGTCGATCTGCGAAGGCGAAGGCGGAGTCGATCTACGAAGGCGAAGGCGGATCTGTGAAGGCTTACCGGATCTGCGAAGGAGACCGGTGGCGGCGGCTGGATCTGCGCCAGCGACCGGCGGTGAAGGCTGGAGCGGCGACCCTTTTTTCCTGTGGATTCAGGCGTGAATTGAACGCTTATTGAATGCGAATTTCATAACCGAAGCTCAGATCATATAATATTCTGCATATATGCGTGAATATATGTCGGATTTTGCGGAAACAGAGAGTTTTAGTTGGTTTTTATGTTTTATTTCTGTGAGATTTACTTGAATAAACAAGACAATCGGTCGCCGGAGATATGTCGATCGCCGGACGGCGTTGCGACGGTGTAAGTGTGTGTAGAGCAGAGGGGGGATGTCTTTTTTTACTGATGAGTGATTTTAATTGTTATAATTCTCTTATGAATGTAGGAAATACCAACAACCGACATGTCGTAACTTATGGGTTGAAACTTGAAACCGAGAAAATGAATAGACTGATGATGCTAAGGGTGATTGAATGAGTGGGTGGTCATTGGTCAAAGAGTGAAATCATGAAAGTGTGGTACCATCATTGTTGCGGTGATGTTAATGGAGGTCAGGATTTCCATTAAGTACTGGTTGTTGTGGTGTTGATGGTGGTTGAAGAAGTCATTAGGTGTTTCATCACTTTATGGGTGGGGTTGCATTTCGTCTCAGGAAAAGCGAGAAGTGGGATGGTTTATTTTGTTATTTATCTTTAAGTGGATCCCACTTATAAATATTTGTTTTTTTACAGTAATGGCAGTTTAGTCTTTTTCTATAAATAACTAAATGTCTTACGTCAATTTACGAAAAGAACGGAATATGTGATAAACCTTAAAGATAAAAGATGATAATGAAAATTAATGATTAAATACAAAAAAAAGCACAAGAGTATAAATCAATTGACGTCGGTAGGAGAGTCCTATCCATTTTTGACGTCTGTGGAGCCGTATTTATTATTAGCATTATATGCTTCATAAAATGTTTCATAAATTAAGTAATGAGGGGGCGAAACTTGCTTGCTGCGTGTTAAAATTTGTTGGGCTCGATTTTGACAACTTGGACATTAGTATTCACAACGTAAAAAAACAACAGTGTAACATTAATTAAAATACGAATGATAAATCTTGAATTATTATACAACATTATATTTTAAAGGACTTAAGACGAAACAAAAAAGTAAAAAAAAAGTTAATTGTAGGTTTGTACTTTAATGACTTGTGTATCATCATGCATAACTTATTTATAAATAAAATTTACATTGAAACATATATAAAACTAGCATTAAGTCCGTCGCGTTATGATGGGGGAGTAAAACCATACCAAGTAATACTAATGTCATACAACAATCAACGACCATCAACACCGGAAAAACTCGTATTAAAAAAGAAATAAAAACGAAAGAGATAAAACAAAACGGAAAGTAGACATAAAAATATTGAACCGTGCACCACTACTAGAAAACTGTTAATAGATGACGCGCAAAAGATGACGCGCGAAAAAAGATGACGCGTATTTACGCGTATCATAAATTATTTGTCATCTTACAAAAATTTTTTAGAAAGGATGACACGCATTTTTGCGTGTCATCTTAGTGTGTCATTTTTTAAATTTTTTATAGGTCACTACTACCCGCGCGCGACTCTAATCAATTATATTCCAAAACCCCCGCTTCTAAAGCCCTAGCTTCACACCACGACCTTCCACCCCATCGGCCGGCCCCTTCACACCACCCGACCTTCCACCCCATCGGCCGCCCCCTTCACACCGCCCGACCTTCCACCGCCCGACGCGACGCGACCACCAAACTGCCACCACTGGGCTTCATCGACCGCCGGCATCCTGCAGCCCCATCGACCGCCCGCAGCCAGCCAGCCCTCAACCGCCCGCAGCCAACCAGCCCTCAACCGCCTGCAGCCAGCCCTCAATCGACCTCACCCCTGCCCCAATCGACATCATCCAGCCCCAATCGACCTCACCCAGCCCTCAATCGACCTCACCCAGCCCTCAATCGGTATGCCGCGTTTTACTCAAGATTTAGATCATTATCGTACTAATATTGTTATGTAACCATAGTTAACGTGTTGTTGTGATACAAATGGCCAAAAAGTGGTTAATGATCAACCCAATATGCCAATACTTACTAAGAAGAAGTTGTACAGGTGGGAGTTCTATGTATTCCAATGAAGAGCATAATGGGAAATTAAGGTGGATGCAAGGGAATTTAAGACATTGATCATACTGATATCTGCATCTGTATGCATACTAGTTGTGGGTTGCATTTGTATTTTCATATTAACAAATGGAGTATCAAAAGAAATGAAGCTACGGGCTGAGCTAATTAGCCATTTAGATGCGCAAAGGAAGGCTGAAGCATCAAGCAACTTCAAAAGTCAGTTTTTAGCTAACATGAGGTTAGAATTTACTAATACTTACAATCTTTCTCTTTTTTTTTCAATTTCATTCAAGATGAAAAATGATACGAATGTAAATATGAATACTTTGGTTTATAACAGTCATGAACTCAGAACACCAATGGCTGCTGTCATAGGATTGCTTGATATTCTTCTATGTGACGATTCTCTAAGAAACGAACAATATGCAACAATCTCTCAAATTCGTAGATGCTCAACAGCTCTCCTAAGGCTTCTCAACAATATTTTGGACATTAGTAAGGTAAAATAACCAAACAAATTGCACTATTTTTCCAGCTATGTAACTTAAAACAGAGAAGTTTTAGTTGATTATACATAAATAACAGGTTGAATCTGGAAAACTGGTGCTGGAAGAAGCTGAGTATAATTTGGGGCGAGAACTTGAAGGACTTGTGGATA
Source organism: Flaveria linearis (assembly GCA_024085815.1). NCBI lineage: Eukaryota > Viridiplantae > Streptophyta > Magnoliopsida > Asterales > Asteraceae > Flaveria > Flaveria linearis. Next base: position 31,758,334 of record CM044011.1, read on the forward strand.
TGTTTTCTGTGCAATGCAAGAATCGCAATGTGGAAGCCATCATAGATCTCTCTGGTACTAAAATAACAGTATGATCAAATCTAATTCTTAAAGAGAATATGGAAGATGGATTAAAAAAATCAGTGGTTAATAATATGTTTTGATGTCTGTTCAATGTAATCAGATGATATGCCAAAAGTAGTTTGTGGAGACTAGGGCAGAGTTGTACAGATATTTGCAAATTTAATCAGTAACTCAATCAAGTTTACGACTTGTAAGTGTAATTTTCAGGGTCAAGAATAGTGCTAGTTAGAAACTGTCATACGGACATCGATAAGTTCATACTAATATTGCAATTGACTTGTAGCAGGATACATTATTCTGAGAGGATGGTGCGAGAATCTAAATTCTTTCATGCTTTTCTTGTTCATGGTTTGCAATTTTAGGGTTTGGGCTTGTGCTATGTTCGAAAAGTAAAAAAACCTTATGCTAACAACAAAGAACAAAAACGATGGATTCAAGAAACCCAAACAAGGTTAACATTGCAACTTTCTCTCTCAATCTAGATCTAGGGTTTCGATTTTGTTGTAATGGTTTTAGATGTCATTTTTATGTTGGATTTTACGTTTAATGTCTTTGAGGTTATTCTGTGCGAACTTGTTCATAATGCAATCATGAGTTCTCATGCACTCATATATATATATATATATATATATATATATATATATATACACTCCTATATAAAACATATTGGATGGGCAAAATTGGAAATTCACCTAACGCGCTCTTTCGGTTCCCCCTCCCCTTCGCCTCCAATCACCTGAATTTAACCCATCGGTCTCTTACCCTCCTCCTTCGCCTCCTAACGTCGTCTCCCCCCTTAAGTTACAACTTGTACACACTCTTCCTCCTTCCCCCCTCGTCGATAACCGTGCGTAAATTGTTCATCTGCTACACTGGGTGTTTAGGTGTGGGGTGTGTGTGAGATTGGGGGAGGTGGGGAGAAATTGGGGAAATGGGAGTGTTAGGATGGAAGGAGCAAGGGTGTGTGCTAGTTGGATTGGGTTATCGGAAGAAGCATGGGGATCGAGCTGATGGAGAAGCGGCTCCGAGAGTTCATGGAAGAAGACGAAGACGATTGGGGAGGAAGAAGGCGAATGTTGGTGCCAATCGCTATTCATCTTGGAGCAAAGTTGATCCTTCTGCTGGTGGTTGTAATTCAATCGATATCTCTTATCGTACCCTACATTTACGGTAAATTGATTTATTGTTTTTGAAAATCCCTTTGTTGCTTTCAGAGTGCCTCTACATTACACGTTTCGAAACGTCGTCGTCTTCTTCATTCTCCTGTTGATCGGAGTATTTGTGTTCTTAATCCATTCCATCATTTCTAGGTAAATTCAGTTGATCTAATCATCTAAACATCGATTCGAACGTTCATGATAGCTTATTTGTGCTTTGTATGAACTGTTCTGTTTGAATTTTGATGCGTGTTTGTTGCAGGTTACTGATTATGAAAGAGTTATTCATGAATTGGATCCTTAGTTCAATTACAGAGTCACTCAGGTTTGGATTTAAATATTTTGTAATTTGATTCAATTTACTACAGAGTTATTCGTGAAGTCTCTGTCTTGAAGGATGTAGTCAGTTTGAATGTTGCTCTATATGGTAATCTTGCATTGAGTTTTGACATATATATAATGTTAAAATTTTTGAACAGAAGGCCTGGTGAGGAAAGTGATTCTGGGTCATCAAGAGCCACCAGCAGTTCTGTGATTTCTTTCCTTGGTAGTTTTGTTAGCTAAGGTTATTCTATCCATCCACAAACATTCCCATCTTTTACCACAAAGAAAGGTATTCGTGATATTTTGCTAATATTTCATTGAGTTAATTACAAAACCAAAACTCGTTTCTTTCGCAAGCCTACATTCACGAAAACCAAAAAACTGTACAATGTTGATATTGCTGAAAATAAGGTGTTGGTTATTGCCATTGGCCATCGTTTTGTCATTTATTTCTCAGGAAGTCATTTCTTGATGTAAAAATGTTGACTTTTTTGCTTTGGTGTTTATATTCTTTTAGGTTGGTAGAAAAAATTACAAAGATTTGGAAATAGAAACATGGCATGATTTGGCTATGGTGTATATAAGTTTATCGCAATGGCGTGACGTGGACGCTTGTCTTTCAAGATCCGAGGCAATCAATTGCTATTCCTCGTCTCGTTGGCACATCATTGGTATGTTCTTGAAATCCTCTAATTATGTTTAAACACCTATATGGGCGCATTCAATACAAAACCAATTTTAAATAAAAAACCTCGGGAACTACATAATGCACTTGTATGTCATGTTTTAGATATATAATGGGATTTATATAGGATGGGATAAGCGATTACATAATCATCTTATGTATAATCTACATTTGAATTTAGAAGGATTAATATTAACTTTTTATGTTGCAGGTTTGTTGCATGAAGCAAAAGGTCTGGATAGAGAAGCTTTAAAAGCATATGAAACTGCTCTAGACATTGACCCTGTTCACGTGCAAAGTCTTGTCTCCATGGCTATGGTCTTAAGACGGCTTGGTGGCAGGTCCGGGCCAGTGATCAGAAGTTTCTTGACCGAAGCATTGCGGTTACACCGTATGAACTCGTGGGCATGGTATTCTCTGGGCCAGTTTTACAAAGATGAGGGCCCGACATTCATAAAGGAAGCTGTGGACTGTTTTGAGGCTGCAAGTATACTTAAGGAAACAGAACCGATTGAGCCATTTAGATGAAGGTAAGATGTTTGCCAATGTAAGTATATATAACGGTTATAACTTTAGGGAAATAACTGAATTTGTTCCACTAATGTTATTACAAGAGAACAGTATGATATGCAATTGCTTTTTGTTCAGTAACTTGTTTTTTTTCTGGTTTGGTGGTCAAGTTAACATAAACACATGTTAACCTAAAGATTAAATAGCAAATACCAAGTTGAAAAGATGTTATTAGAGTCAACTTTATTTAAAGAAAATGGTTAACCTTAGAAAAGATATCAACCCTCAACTCTCATGCCGCATGCAACGTAACCTTGGAAATAATACCATGTTCATTACTACAACGTACCCTTGATTCATTTCACATGCCGCATGCGCCGCAACGCGTGCGGGCACACACTAGTGTGTGTGTGTGTATATATATATATATATATATATATGTATATATATATATATATAGCCTTTTATGCCAGATCCTCATGTATTGTTGTTTATAGGCATGAATTTTATAAGTCAAGTTGAATTTACAGTCAGGCTTTAAGAAATATTTGCTGTCCATTAACCTTCATTATGCCTTGTTAGTGCACACCGTTCTGCTCTTTACGCTTGAGTTCTCTTTCTGTACATTGACTATATGATTTGCTTTTTAATTTGTAGACATGAATTGCATACAGAATGAGGAAGTTGTGGCCCCATTTATAGGAAGAAAATTTAGAAACAAATAAGCAACTTAATTTGATGGTTAGTATAAAGTGTAATACTTTGTTTATGTCTAATGTTTGCTACTTATCATCGTTTATTGCTTCTGGCAGGTACATTGTGCACCTGCTCCTGTATTGTTCCTTCTAAATGGTAGTTTAGTATATATACAGTTAAGGTAAACTCTCAACTCAAAATTTATAGTTGAGATTTAAATTATTGTTGTAAAAGTGCATTTAAGAGCTACCATCAAGAGAAATCAATTTTGATATTAATTAACTATCTATGTATGAGTTTTTTATAAGTAAATTACCATTGTTGTTGCCTTGTAATTGATATTAATAAACTAGTCAAGTAAATTACATGTGTTTTACATAAAGCGGTTTTTGGGTCAAAACTGACAAATTTAATTTGATGAAATTGGTTTTGTCTTAGGTTGGAGAAGGTAAAAATGAATACACTGATGGTGATTTGGATGAATTTCGTGAAGACTGGGCGCGTTACGTATCAAATTTTATTTATATGTAGGCCTGAAATGATATATTCGGACTTGTGTTAGTATTGGTATAGGACTTGTATTAGTATTGGTACTAATTGAATTTGGACTTGTTTTATGCTTTGTAGTTGTTAATTAACAACTTTTGTAAACTTTGTTGGTATTTAATGGATTTCGATTTTAGTGTTATTCGACAATTTGTTTTAGAAAACAACAGGTAAATTTATTAAAAATAAAAAAATATTAAAAAATGCAGCTAATTTTATGACGTGCATTGCGCGTCATCTATTGCACGTCATAAAAACTTCATAGATGACACGCGCATGTGTGTCATCTAGTCATTTATGACTACCCCTTCCTTGACGCGCATTGCCCGTCATCTTTTGCACGTCATAAAACGCGCGTCATCTTTTGCGCGTCATAAACAGATGACGCGCGGATGCGTGTCATCTATCATTTATGACTACCCCTTCCTTGACACGCATTTGCGCGTCATCTGACCCCAAAGATGACGCGCAATGCGCGTCATCTATTGCAGTTTTTCTAGTAGTGCACGTGACATGTAAAACATTAAAAACAATAAGTAATCATTCCCCGACGTTACGGTGGAGATTAAAGAGAAAAATAAACGTAACAACGTTGAACCGCACGTGCATGTTATGACGTGTTAACTCTCAAAATTTAGACTGTGAATCGAAAATTTTGTGAAAAATGAAAATTATTGGGGACTAAAGTTGAAAGTAAAAAAATTTAGGGGTTAAATTATGAAATATATAAAAGTACTGGGTTTGAAACAAAAGGTTAAAAGAAAAAAAAATTACAATCTCTATGCAATTGGTACAACATCTAATGCATCATTAAGTTGGTAATTAGCAATATTTTATATTAAGTACGTCACAAACAGCATGTTTAAAAATTTTAAATATCATATGTTAAAAGTTATAAAATAAAAAGAACAAAAGAAATATTAGTTTACCATTGCCACGCAAAAGAATTAGAAAATAAATGAAAAAAATATAGGTTTTAAATAGTAAGTGTTTGTAAAGTTATGAAGTCGTATTGTAACTTCATGGTAGGCATAATGTAAATTTAATAAAGTCATGCTTAATAAACATATATTATGTGATTCAATTAATGATCCTATTCCAGCTAATTAAAATAAATGTTCATGACATATAAAATATAAGTATATCATGAGTTTAAGTCTCACTCTGAGCAAAATGTTCAGAGTTGAGCTAGTAAGTTTTCTCAGTAATGGATTTTTCTTCTGAGGGGTTTGGGGGTGCGGTCCCGGATGGAAAACGAATAGGTGGACTCGATTAAAATAACACATGTGCTGTAAAGCAGGGTCACACATTTACTGTTAAAAAAATATAATTCAAAAGCACATGATCTTGTAGTCTACTGACAAGTATGTCTGCCCCATAAATATGGTATAAATTTAAATTATTATAAATACAAGTCTAGATAAAATTTAGAAGGAAAAATTGATGTTCAAAAAATTTTGTTTTAAAACACTTGTACATCAGCATTGTTCAATCAACGATACTATTGATTCACACCAGTGACATTGAACGTGTATTTTAAATTTTTGTAAATAATTTATTATTAAATTAAAAAATACAATATATAAAGACATACATAGGTACTATGAAATATAATCTTCTTTGTCAATTATACTCCTATTACAATCACCATCGAGGTGAACAGTAGAAAACACCATTGGCTGCCTAGGCGGTGAACCAACCAACGCTTATCACATGGCAGGCTAAGGGGCTGTTTGGTAAGATCTGAATCATTAAGTGCTGAATGGTTAAGAGGTCTGAATGGTTAAGAGGCTCTGAACCAGTAAGTGCTGAACCAAAATGTGTTGTTTGGTTGAATCTCTGAATGACTGTACAAATGACAAATTTACCCCTAATTTATAAATATGTTTACCATGAAAACTTTGTTAATTTTGATGTGTTTCTTTTTCTTCAAGATTGGATTTTTATGGATTCTGTAAAGGATAAAGTGATTGCCTTTGTTTTGTTAGCAAATCTTGAAGCTTTTATGCATCTTTATCTCCAATTTATCTTTTCTTTATCCTAATTATCTCTTGCTTTTTCATCTTTACACTTCTTTTTGTGTTTAAATAGGAGATAGTGATGAAGCCAATGGAAGAAATACTTCTACCCAACTCCACAAATTCAACTAGCAGCAACAACAACAATAATAATAATCTCTCAAAGCCATCTTCAAGTTCTTCATCTTTTGAAAGAAGGGTTAGACCACAAAAGGCATCAGCTGTACACTGCCCTCGATGCGATTCGATCAACACGAAATTCTGCTACTACAACAATTATAGTCTTTCACAACCGATACTTTTGCAAGACTTGCAGAAGGTATTGGACTGAAGGTGGAACACTTAGAAACATTCCTGTTGGTGGTGGATCAAGAAAGAACAAGAGATCATCATCTTCATCTTCATCTAGTTCATCTTATTCTTTGGTGTCCAAAAAGTTCCCTGATCTAGTTGTTCCGCCGGGACACTGAGGATATGGCGGCGGTGCTGGGTGCCTGTGGTCGGAGGTCGTCGGGGGAGGAGATGATGAAGAAGATGATGAAGAAGATGATGAAGAAGATGATGAAGAAGATGAAGAAGAAGTGGTGGTTTGATGGTTGGTGTGAAGCGAATCCATCGAGGTAACAAGCAGCGAAAGACGAGGTGGAGCGGCGGCTGGATGGCGACGGGGGTGGCGGCACCGGTGGAGTGACGGCAAGGGGCGACGGCGACGTGGGTGTCGGCGACGGTGGAGCGACGGCCAGAAGGTTGCAGGTCGGGTGGGAGGGAAAGGTGGGCAGCGAATGAGACCATTCAGAGGTGAAGGGTATTTGTGTACACATTTTCATTCAGCATCTTCCCATCGCTTAACCATTCAGTGCTGAATGAGATCATTCAGAGATGATTTTTCTTTGAAACAAACACATACATCACTTAATCATTCAGAGGTAGCCTCTTAATGGAACCATTAAGAGGCTACCAAACAGCCCCTAAATGTTTTATTTGTTAGGCAGGAGGGGACACTACCCTATACTTTTCTTAAAATCCACCAATTATACACTGAAATATCATAAGTACACATCACAAGTACTTTGAAACATTCAAAAAGTTAGAAATGCAACCCTGAACTACCCTGAAACTTTTATTTTAATATTAAAATAATTAAAAAAATTAACTTTTATTGAAAAATAAAAATTACAATAATTCAAATAATAAAAAATACAAACACAAATACAATAAAAAAATCCTAAAAAATATAAAAGCTAAAAACCACAAGGCCAATTATATTTTTCGGTTATTTTTCGTTCCCGATCCAATATTATTTGCAACATTGGACCGGTGATGTGATCGTGCGGTTCCATAAACGTTTTTAGGTCCCGTTCCATCCGCTGCTCTCTTATCGCCTCGCGTTGTTCTTTTAATAATGTGATACTTTTTTGGCATTTTATTTTTTAAACTCGATCAACTCTTTATAGTTTTCTTCTTTCATTGAAGCGTAAGCCGATAGTTGTTCGCTTAAATTTAAATTAATGCTTGACGAGCCAGCGAACCTTTTTGCTTTACAGGTCGGCCTTGTAGGTCCCATGTTTTTATTGAGGTTGGGAATGTGAGCCCGTTGATAATCATCGGGTGTATTCGGGTAGTTTCCGAAATCCGACGATATTTTTTTGGCTGGAATGACTACCCTACGACTCACCCATGACCGGCACTTGGGACCATTTTACATGATCTTTTGCAACTTGTCAAGCTCTAATGTGATGAAAACTGGAGGAGTGTTTCTTTTGATAATCTGTTAACGCCATTCTCATCACGTCAAGATCGGAGCATCCTCTACGCCGTAAATGTTCCTACGATTACAAAATAATAATTACAAAAAATATATAATTTCATTTAAAAAATAAATGAATAAAAAAAATACATACTTTAATTTAAAAAAAGTAAAATAATTAAATACATACCGCTTAAATATAAAAACCATTAAATGTATTAATTTTTGTAAGCATCACGGTCCATTTTGTGTTAAGTTGGTGGACCGTTCGGGTGCTTCCTCCCACGAGTTGATTGTAATGATGAAGAACCGCATTCCAAAAACTAGATCGTTTTTGTCGATTTCCGACTGTTTTGTTTTCGGAATAATGAACCCAAGATTTACACAAACCTTCTTCTTGTAATTCGGTCCATTGTTGGCGTTTGACTCGTTCTTGAAATCTTCGTTGCGGTTGTTGCTCGATCGGGTCTTCATCTTCCTCATCATCTCCATATTCTTATTGAGTGTCCGGAACAAATTATTCTTCTTCTTTTTCTTTTTCTTCTTTTTTTTTTTCTTCTTCTTCTACATTTTGGGTTCGGTATGCAAATGGATCATCGAACAGGAAGTCGGGTAGAACAAAATTCGAATTTTGGTATGCAAATGGATTAAAAATCTGTTGAGATTGTGGTGAATACCCTTGTGGTGGGTATTCTTAATATGGTGGTGATGATTGTGGTATATAAGTGTTGGATCAAGAAGAAGGCTGGTGCAACCAAAACCAAATCACTTAGACTATTCTGGTGCATCTAATAAAAGACTTCCGAAGCTAAGTGTGGAACTTCCAAAGGAAAAAGAGTTCTTTCGAAGACAGTGTAATATCAACTTCCGAAGAGACACTCTTCTTTTGAAGACAAAATACTCACTTCCGAAAATCAAGACTTAGAAGAAAAGATCAGAAGACAACTTCCGAAGTATGAAGAATAGAAGAAGTCCTCAAGCCACGGAAGAAGTAGCCTCTTCCGAAGTATAAGTGGCTTCGGAAGAATTTGTTCTTCCGAACCCAACTAACCTTCGGAAGACACTACTATGAACCAGTGGACATAAGTATGATCTTCCTGACACTCCGCTGTAGACCTCTGATATACTGCATGACGTTTTCTTAAAAGGCATATAGTTGATCATACTTTATTCCGCTGTTTACCTTTATTAGTTAGTACAGTTACCAACTTTAGTTAGTAACAAAAGGTAAGACATGGACATGTCATGACTACCATATCTTAGATAATACTTTATCTAAGATACCTTAACTCTAGCATTGTAGTATATGCTTTAGTCATAGGTTCCTAGCTGGTACCAAAGTATATCCGGCTGTAGGTAGTAGTATATATAGTTTCTCCTTGTAACTCATGAATGTATGCTTGTAAGAGTCTTGTAATCCTTTGAGTTGAGAAGTAATATATACAAGTACCTTGAAAATTATATCTTTTTGCTCTTTGTTACTTGTTATATTATTATAAACTCTTAGAAAAAACTCTGCTTCATCTGATCCGAGTGTAGTATAAGTGAGTTTGAGAGAAAAACCAAGTTTAATTGACAAAACCGATCCTGCAATTGGTATCAGAGCTTTTTAGGCTCTTGATTGTGAGATCTTACCATCCTAATCAACCTGTTTTTCACTCCTCATTACCCCACACTCTATATGGCCCTCAACAAGTCTGAAGTAGAAATGGGGACGATGACTAAAGCACCCATCATCACCCCTAAAAACTTCAGGTCATGGAGCAGACGCATGGAAGGCTTCATCAGATATCAAGATAGCAAGATGTGGCAGTCTATTGTCAATGGCCCGTATAAACCCAAGGTGGATGCACCCGGTGGAAACGGTTCCATGATAGAGAAAGCCGTTGAAGATTACTCTGATGAGAACCGGGAGAAGATGGACATTGACAGCAATGCAATGACTATTCTTATGACTGCAATACCCAACTCCATTATGGTGGGATTTGAGCATTGCAAGTCAGCCAAAGAATTGTTTTATGCACGTGCTCAGATGTACTCTTGTTCTAATGACTCCAAAAAGGACTCACTGAAGCAGCAGTTTGAGAACTTCACCTACATTACTGGAGAGACTCTCAGCCAGTAATATTTCATGTACATGGATCTCATTTCTTCCCTTCAGTCTGTGAGAATCACTCCTGAACTTAGAGATCTCACAAGAAAGTTCATGAGTGCACTCCCTAATGAGTGGACATTCTACTGTGTCTCTATCAAGAGAACAGAAAATCTGAACACCCTCACCATGACCGAACTCTACGGGATTCTTGATGGACACCATTTAGAGATTGAAATCAAAAAGGGTCATCAGACAAGCAGATCCTCGAGTCTTCCTGCTAGTAATGCTTTGATGGTTGCTGAAGGCTCAGGACCCTCCCAACCTTAACAGTTCCTGACATACAACCCGCAGACATCCTATTCTTCTGGACCATACATTACATTTCCTGAGACTCCACGGTCTCAACAGGCTCAACATAGTTCTTTTTAGGACAGTTGTGCCTTTGTCTCAGGAAGTGGATACTAGAGTGACCATCAATACTATTTTGATGATCTAGAGTGCTTCAGTCCAGATGATGTGGATTATGTGGACATAGTCCAACAAATGGCTCTTTTAGCCTACAGAGCAAAGAAGTTCTTCAAGAGACTGGAAGGCAATTCCCTCAGAACCCAACCAACAACAAATTTGGGTTTGACAAAACTAAGGCCAAATGTTACAACTGTAACCAACTTGGTCATTTTACAAGAGAATGCAAGGCTCCCAAGTCAAATCCGGGAACCCAACAAGCCTCCACACATCCTTCTGTATCAAAGCACACGAACATTCAAACTATAAGACTCAAATAAAGGATTTAATATCCAAATTGTCTGAGGCTCAAGCCCAGCTTGTCACTGCTGAGGCTCAAGCTAGGAAGTATGCTATTTCTGAGTAGAACTTCCAAGCTATTATTGCATCATCATCCCACTCCAAAGTTTGTTATCAAAACAAAGGAGGATTGGGGACCAATGAAATTGCTCCACCACACTCTTATGAGTCCATAAGACAACCAAGATGTGGTACTGGAGAGCAGGAGGTCCCATCTGTTGATCCTTCTTCACCTGAGTTGAAGAATGATGCAATAATAGAGAACACCACAGGGAAGGAACAGGTAAATCAACCCACTCCTACCAGTAATGATCAAATCCTGACCACCAAAGCTAGAAGAAGCAGAGCCAAAGCAGCAAGAAGAACTGCAAAGAAAGTGGTTGATTCTAAGCTGATGATTGACCCAAAACAAAAGGGCGTATTCATCTCAGCTGGATTCCAGGTGGTAGGTAACTCTGATTCAGGAAAGGAGTGTAATACCAGCACTCCTATCCTACCAAAGGATCATAAGTAAAAAGGAAATGTTGCTGATGAAGACAAAAAGAACAAGAAACAACAATCCTCAAGTTCCCAGAAGATTAACATTGCATGCATAATGTGTGGACTGCAAAACCACATGGCCAAAGATTGTTACTATAATACTGCTAGCACACATTATGCAACTAATGTTAAAAGAGAAGGAGTCAGGGAAGGTTTCTCACTTGGACTTTATCAAATGGTCGAAGTAATGGAAAGGGGAAAGCTGGGTTCCGAAGCAAGGTTGCTTAAGGAAGAAAGTCATTCTTCCGAAGGGAAAATGGCTTCGGAAGCTAAAGCTGCTAAAAACCAAAAGAACAAAAGAATTCCCTTGAAACCATCCCAGAAAACGACTACTTCGGAAGAAAAGGTGGTGAAGGCTTCTTCCGAAAAGAAAGAAGCTTCGGAAGAATGTCATGTTGCAAAAGCTTCAACAAGCTCATCTTCCATGATCAACCAAAGGATGGATTGGAAGATCAAGGAAGATACTGCAGCCCAAAACTCTTCTTCAACAACATCCATTGAACCCTCATGCTTAACTTTTGGTTCAATCATGTTAATATCATTGGATGAACCCAAGACCAATAAGGCTTGGGTTTCCAATCAAAACAAATTATCTCATCTTTTGTGCAGGAACATCCATATGACAAAAATAACAATGTTTGGATTGTTGATAGTGGATGCTCTAGGCACATGACATGGAACAGATCTCTCCTTCAATAATTTTAACATTATGATGGAGGTCCTGTCCAGTTTGGAGGTGAGGCCGGAGAATATATTTCTGGCAGAGGGAGTATATCCAATGGAAAATTAAACGTTAAAAAAGTTCACTTTGTCAAACAGCTTGAACACAGCCTGTTAAGTGTTTCTCAGTTCTGTGATCAAAGCATCAAATGCTCTTCACAGAATATGAGTGCATTATCCTCAAACCCGGGATGACAATTCCTCCGGAATTGGTGCTTCTTAGATCTCCCAGGAAAGGGGATATGTACAAGCTTGATATGAACAACGCTTCCCCAATGGGTGAAGTGTCATGCTTTCTTTCCAAAGCTGATGGTGATTAGTCAACACTATGGCATAAACGAAAGTGTCATGTAAACTTTAAAACAATGAATAAATTGGCTAAAAATGACTTGGTACATGGTTTGCCTAAGAAGGAATTTTTCTGCGAAGATAATTGTGTTGCATGCCTGAAAGGGAAGCAACACAGAGTATCTCATAAATCCAAAGTTGTTAACTTTATCACCACTCCATTACACCTACTGCACATGGATCTTTTTAGTCCTACAAGTTTAATGGGCATTGGAAAGAAATCACATTTGCCTTGTGATTGTTGATGATTTTACAAGATTTACATGGGTATTCTTTTTAATATCAAAAGATGAAACTGCTGAAACATTAAAATATTTTATTCTTAAGATAGAAAATCAAATTGATCATAAGATTAAAGTAATTAGAAGTGATCAAGGGACTGAGTTTAAGAATCTCGTTCTTAACTTATTTTGTAACTCAAAAGGGATTGCTAGACAATGTAGTGCTCCCAAAACTCCTCAACAAAATGATGTTGCTGAGAGGAGGAACAGAACACTTATTGAGGCAGCTCGAACCATGTTAGCTGATTCAAAGCTGTCTCTAACATTCTGGGCAGAGGCAGTCAGCACTACATGCTATGTGCAGAACAAGGTTCTTGTAATGAAGCCATATGGAAAACCCCCTTATGAGCTATGGAACAAGAGGCCACCATTCATTGGCTTTCTAAGGTCCTTTGGCAGCAGGTGTACCATACTTAACACAAAGATAATTTGACAAAATTTGCTAAAAAGTCAGATGATGCTATCTTTGTTGGATACTCCTCTAGCTCAAAAGCTTATAGAGTTTACAACATCAAAAATCAACAATTTAAGGAATCATCCAACATTGTAGTCAATGAGCACACTCCTTATGTTAGGGGGAATGGCCCTGATCATATTTTTGACTTAGAATTGTTTCCAAACTATTCTAAACCATCTTGTGAGAATGTTTCAGCTAGAACAGGTGCTCAAAATGAATCTGATGCTAACCAACTGTTTGAGCTGCCTAGACCTCTTTCAAATTCTCCAAGGGATACAAATAATCAAGCTTCCACTATTGATAAATCAGATAGTATAACCATCTCAAGGAATAGTGAAGCTTCAACCAGTGATTCACTTACTGATCTTCAAAATTCATCAGGTGACACTGTACAACACCAAGCTTATAGAAATAGCATCTTGAAGGAACAGGCAACTGTTGATGCTATTTCATAGTCAACAAATGATGATGTTTCTTATTCATTCAATCAGTCCTCATTGAATGAGTTTGAAACAGCAGCTGGACGAACTATTTTAGCTCCCGAGCAAAATATGTCGAATCTTGATTTATCTTTGCAACTGGAAGTGATTCCTCGACTAAGGATTCATAGCACTCATCCAGCTGAAAATATCATAGGGGATGTCTCTTAAGGCGCGAGAACAAGAGGACAGACTCATCATGGGAATGTCTGCTTGTACTCCTGCTTCTTGTCTCAGATGAAACCTAAGAAGGTAGAACATGCCTTGAAAGATAGTAGCTGGTTTGAATCGATGCAAGAGGAGCTGCTTCAATTCAAAAGACAAAAGGTTTAGAACCTATGTCCGCTACCATCTGGTCAAGTACCTATAGGCACTAAATGGGTTTTCAGAAACAAGAGAGATTATAGAGGCTTGATTATCAAGAACAAGGCAAGACTGATGGTTCAAGGATACACTCAAGAGGAATGAATCGATTATACTAATGTCTTTGCACCTGTTACAAGACTTGAGTCAGTTACGATCTTCCTTGCTTATGCTGCATCCAAGAATTTCACTGTCTACCAACTTGATGTCAAGTGTGCATTTCTATATGGGGATATAGATAGGGAAGTCTACGTGTGCCAGCCCCCAGGATTTGTAGACCCACAACAACCCAACTCTGTGTGCAAATTGGATAAAGCTCTATATGGGCTGCACCAAGCACCTAGTCTGTGGTATGAGACTTTGTCTCAATTTCTCCTGAAATCACACCAGAGGTACCATTGATAAAACTCTTTTTATAAAGAAGTCTGGAAATGATATCCTGCTTGTTCAAGTCTATGTCGATTATATCATATTTGGCTCCTCAAATGAGCAAATGTGTAAACACTTTGAAAGCATCATAAAGAAGAAGTTTGAGATGAGTTCCATGGGAAAAATGGACTTTTCCCCTGGAATTCAGGTGAAACAATTGAAGGAAGGGTTTTTCATCAATCAATCTAAGTATGTCAAAGACATCCTAGAAAGATTTGACATGAAAGACTGTAAGCCAGCCAAGACACCTATACCCGGAAACCATTACCTCTGTCCCGACTCTGAGGGGGAAGATTCTAATCAACATCAGTATAGGGAAATTATTGTGTTGGATCAAGAAGAAGGCTGGTGCAACCAAAACCGAATCCCCTAGACTATTTTGGTGCATCTAATAAAGGACTTCTGAAGCTAAGTGTGGAACTTCCAAAGGAAAAAGAGCTCTTCCGAGGAAAGTATAATATGGACTTCTGAATAGACACTCTTCTTCCGGAGACAAAGTATTCACTTCCTAAGATCAAAGCTTAGAATAAAAAGATCAGAAGGCAACTTCCGAAGTATGAAGAAAAGATGAAGTCCTCAAGCCTTGGAAGAAGTAGCCTCTTCCGAAGTATAGGTGGTTTCGGAAGAACTTGTTCTTCCAAAGCCAACTAACCTTCGGAAGACACTACTATAAACCAGTGGACATAAGTATGGTCCTCCTGACATTCTGCTGCAGATCTCTGATACCTTGCATGGCGTTTTCTCAAAGGCCATGTAGTTGACCATACTTTATTCCATTGTTCATCTTTATTAGTTAGTATAATTACTAACTTTAGTTTGTAACAATAGGTAAGTCATGGATATGTCATAACTACCATATCTTAGATAATACTGTATGTAAGACACCTTAACTCTAGCATTGTAGTATATGCTTTAGTTATAGGTTCCAAGCTGGTATCAAAGTATATCCGGCTGTAGGTAGTAGTATATATAGTTTATAATTGTAACTCGTAAACATACTTGTAAGAGTGTTGTAACACTTTGAGTTGAGAAGTAATATATACAAATACCTTGAAAACTATATCCTTGTGTTCTTTGTTATTTAGTATATTATTATCAGCTCTTAGAAAATACTCTGCTTCATCTGATCCGAGTGTGACATTAGTGAGTTTGAGAGAAAAAACAAGTTTTATTAACAAAACCGATCCTACAATTGGTATCAGAGCTATTTAGGCTCTTGATTGTGAGATCTTACCATCGTAATCAATCTGTTTTTTTTCACTCCTCATTACACCACACTCAATATGGCCCTCAACAAGTCCGAAGTAGAAATGGGGATGATGACTAAAGCACCTGTCATCACCCCTGAAAACTTCAGGTCATGGAGCAGACGCATGTAAGGCTCCATTAGATATCAAGATAGCAAGATGTGGCAATCTATTGTGAATGGCCCGTACAAACCTAAGGTGGCTGCACCCGGAGGAAACGGTGCTATGATAGAGAAAACTGTTGAAGATTACTCTGACGAGGACCGGAAGAAGATGGACATTGACAGCAATGCAATGACTATTCTTATGACTGCAATACCCAACTCCATTATGGTGGGGTTCAAGCATTGCAAGTCAGCCAAATAACTGTTTGATACACTCGCTCAGATGTACTCTTGTTCCAATGTCTCCAAGAAGGACTCACTGAAGTAGCAGTTTGAGAACTTCACCTACATTGATGGAGAGACTCTCAGCCAGCAATATTTCAGGTACATGGATCTCATTTCTTCCCTTCAGTCTGTGGGAATCACTCCTGAACTTAGAGACCTCATAAGAAAGTTCATGAGTGCACTTCTTAATAAGTGGATGTTTTACTGTGTCTCTATCAAGAGAAGAGAAAATCTAAACACTCTCACTATGACCGAACTCTACGGAATTCTTGATGGATACCGTTTGGAGATGGAAAGCAAAAAAGGTCATCAGACAAGCAGGTCCTCGAGTCTCCCTGCTAGCAATGCATTGATGGTTGCTAAAGGCTCAGGACCCTCCCAACCTCAATAGTTCCTAACATACAACCAGCAGACATCCTGTTCTTTCGGACCATACATTACATTTCCTGAGACTCCACGGTCTCAACAGGCTTAGCATAGTTCTTTTAAGGACAACTGTGCCTTTGTCTCAGGAAGTGGAAACTCTAGTGATCATCAATACTGTTTTGATGATCTAGAGTGCTTCAGTCCAGATGATGTAGAATATGTAGACATAGTCCAACAAATGGCTCTTTTAACCTATAGTGCAAATAAGTTCTTCAAGAGAACTAGAAGGTAATTCCCTCATAACCCAACCAACAGCAAATTTGGGGTTTGACAAAAGTAAGGCCAAATGTTACAACTGTAACCAACTTGGTCATTTTGTAAGAGAATGCAAGGCTCCCAAGTCAAATCCGGGAACCTCACTAGCCTCCACACATTAATCTGTATCAAAGCACACTGGGAAGTCAATAGAGACAGTCGCAATGGCTCAAGAAGTTGATTGGAGCTTTATGGTGCAGGATGTGACTTCTGCTCAAGCACTCATGGCTGGAACAGATGACAATAAGGTATTTGAACATCTCAGTACTCCTTCATGTATTGCTAAGGTTAAATTGTATCAGGACTACAATATGGAGATCAAATCCAATATTGAGTCTTTAAATGTTTTAAAATATGATTTTAAAAGGGTTGAATCTGACTATCAAAGAAAAATTGAGGAGTTGGAGAAAACTATGTCCTTATTAAAACACAAACATTCAAACTATAAGACTCAAATAAAAGATTTAATATTCAAATTGTCTGATGCTCAAGCCCAGCTTGTCACTGCTGAGGCTCAAGCTAGGAAGTATGCTATTTCTGAGCAGAACTTTCAAGCTATTTTTGCATCATCCTCCCACTCCAAAGTTTGTTATCAGAACAAAGGAGGATTAAGGACTAATGAAATTGCTCCATCACACTTTTATGAGTCCATAAGACAACCAAGATGTGGTACTGATCAAGAATAGGAGGTCCCATCAGTTGATCCTTCTTCACCTAAGTTGAAGAATGATGCAATAATAGAAAGCACCACATGGAAGGAAAAGGTAAATCAACCCACTCCTACTAGTGATGATCAAATCCTGACCACAAAATCTAGAAGAACCAGAGCCAAAGCAACAAGAAGAACCGCAAAGAAAGTGGCTGAGTCTAAGCTGATGATTGACCCAAAACAAAAGGTGTATTCATCTCAGCTGGATTCCAAGTGGAAGGTAACTTTGATTTAGGAAAGGAGTATAATACCAGTACTCCTGTCCTACCAAAGGATCAGAAGTTAAAGGGAAAGGTTGTTGATAAAGAGAAAAGGAACAAGAAACAGCAATCCTCAAGTTCCTAGAAGAGTAACATTGCATGCATAATGTGTGGATTGCAAAACCACATGGCCAATGATTATTACTACAATTCTGCTAGCACACATTATGAAAATAATGTTAAAAGAGAAGAAGTCAAGGAGGGTTTCTCGTTTGGACCCTATCAAATGGTCCAAGTCATGAAAAAAAGAAAGCTGAGTTCCGAAGCAAGATTGCTTTCGGAAGAAAGTTATTCTTCAGAAGGGAAAATGGCTTCGGAAGCTAAAGCTGCTAAAAACCAAAAGAACAAAAGAATTCCCTTGAAACCATCTCAGTAGAAGACTACTTTAGAAGAAAAGGTGGTGAAGGCATCTTCCAAAAAGAAAGAAGCTTCGGAAGAATGTCATGCTGCAAAAGATTCAATAAGCTCATCCTCTATGATCAACCAAAGGATGGATTGGAAGAGCAAGAAAGATGCTGCAGCCCAAACCTCTTCTTCAACAACATCCATTGAACCCTCATGCTTAACTTTTGGTTCAGTTATGTCAATATCATTGGATGAACCCAAGACCAACAAGGCTTGGGTTTCCAATCAAAACTAATTATCTCATCTTATGTGCAGAAACATCCATATGACAAAAATAACAATGTTTGGATTATGGATAGTGGATGCTCTAGGCACATGACAGGGAACAGATCTCTCCTTCAACAATTTCAACATTTTGATGGAGGTCCTGTTTAGTTTGGAGGTGAGAAAGGAGGATAAATTTTTGGCAGAGGAAGTATATCCAGTGGAAAATTAAACATTGACAAGGTTCACTTTGTCAAACAGCTTTGTCACACCCCGACCGACGGCGGAATCATCGGGGCGGACGAATGGGAGACGATTGCTCATAGCACATGAAACTAATTAAGTTGAAATATCATTAAATCTCATTATTCAATAAACATTACAAGACAATAAAATAATAGCATAACAATTAAAATACAACCAAAAACATAAGTCTTTCAATTAGTCTAGGTCCAAGTCCTATATGAGCACAAGAAGATCTTCAAGTAGGAAACCTGAAACATGATAAAAATAAAAAGGTCAACTAAAAGGTTGGTGAGTTTCCAAGATTTTCATACATAGTATAACAAGGTTACAAGTAGCAATTCATGTCATAGGTTATAAGTTAGTAAGGTTATAGAACACATATCGTTACAACCAAACCTCGACTTGATTACAAGTATATATGATTGGCTAAGTGTATTTGGTTCCCTAGTTCACAAGCATACGGCTCCTAGGAGTCGGCAATACATCGACTTTAGCACCAAATAGGCTTGTCAGGCCCAAAGATATAAGACGTCGCCAGGCTAGCAATAGTTAATGATTGTAAACAAACTATGTATCTCATATAAACACTTACAACACACAAATAACCATGACAAAATAATAAGATGAATTGCAAGTGCTTTACAAGTCTCAAACATTTATAAGTGTATGATATATAAGTATCATGTTTCACCCCAAATAGTGTGAAAACTGTAAAAATGGGCAAGGAAAACTCACTTGATATATATAAGGTGATGATAAGAATTTAAACGAGGCTCCAACGATTTTTTTACAAGTTACCTAAATGTATATGATCCAAGATTAAGTTCGCTAATAAGATTAACAATAAGACATGAACTAGGGTTTCAATTAGAATTTTGGGGTTTAAATAATTAAGTAAAATAATGACTTGTTTATGTTTTGGTTTAATAAAGACAATATAAACCAATTAAAATATCTCAACAATTTAAGTTATTGATTTAATAAAAATTAAATATAATATGTGTAAAAAATAATTAATTTAATAATTAACTATTTAAAACTTGATAAAGATATTACATATTTAAATGACGTTGAAGTTATTTAAAATCATTTTATAAAGTTTGGAGCTTTTAAAATGATTTATTATAAAGGCTTTATAATACAAAAAAAACCTTAAAAGCAAATTATATTGTTTTATAATTTTCAAGAATTTACATAAAAGTTAACGAATAAATTTGTTAAATAATTATGATATAACATGCTCAAATGATTAGACGAATAATAAATTATTTAAATAATTAATTTAATAACTACTTGAATAATTAGTTATTTAACATATAAATTTATAATGTTTTGAAATAATCAAAATTTGAACCATAATATATTTTTAGCATTTAAATTACATGAAAGAATTAATAATGTTTTATAATCTTTGTTTTTTTTAAAATAAATAAATAAATAAATAAATCTATAATCATAAGTTTTAAAATCCTTAAAATTTACTTAATAATTCTTGAAATGTTCTAGTTAACAATTTAATTTTTATTTTAATTTATTAATATAATAATAATTTTTTTGTATTAAAAATATGGCAAAAATCATTAAAATAAAAAGGTTGGCAGGGGCCCGGTTCGAACCCGGGACCTCCTGCTTATGGGGGTTGTAAGTTACCAGTTGGGCTAAGGCCTGAATCAGAGTCTAGATTCAAAATAAAACTATATAATCAATTTGAAAGGAAAACCCCAAATTCACATAAACCCTAGTTTGATTTGATTCCAATCGATCATGAAAACGATTTCGATACTTGAATTAAACATAGGGCTTTTGTTTCCCATGTAAAACCGAGAATAATTATATATGAAACTTACATGATTGAGTTCGATTTGATGATCTCAAGTTTAGAGCGAGTCATGACGATGTGATTGTTAATTCAAGGTGCAAACGTTGTTCGTAATCAAATTAACTTTGCAGGAAGCTTCGGATGATGTTGATAAGTTAAAGCCCTCTTCCAATTTGGTTTAATAAAGCTTCGAGCATGGATTACGGTTGAGTTGCAGGTCGCGACATTGGAGAGGATCAAGTATGATGTTGGTGTGTGATCCATGGGAAATTATGTTGGTTACAAGCTTAGGAATTGATAGATGACCGATTTGGTTAAGTTAATTTGGTTATTATCACGGTTTAACATTCGAACGGTTAGAAACTTTGGGGTCGACGGTTGCCGAGTCCAATCGACTATATTAACTCGAATTAAAGTTTATTAAGTGCTCGAAACGGTTTAGGAAATGGTTAGCATCGTTTAGGCTTAAAATTTGGGGGTTATTTTGGGCTTGTGTTTAAAAGATTTAAAAACCAAGTGAAACCAAGGCCACAGCCCTGGTTCACTGGTTAGTCTCTTGCACCCCCAACCATGAGGTCCCGGGTTCGAACCCGGGCACCCTCATCTTTTTTTAAATGATTTTTGGGCAAAAAAAATGACGGATGTTACAAGCTTGAACACAATCTCTTAAGTGTTTTTCAATTCTGTGATCAAAAGCATTAAATGCTTTTCACAGAACATGAGTGCATTATTCTCAAACCTGGGATGATAATTCTTAAGGAATAGGTGCTTCTTAGATCTCCCAGAAAAGGGGATATGTACAAGCTAGACATGAACAATACTTCCCCACTAGGTGAAGTATCATGCTTTCTTTCCAAAGCAAATAGTGATGAGTCAACTCTTTGGTATAAACATATGTGTCATGTAAATTTTAAGATAATGAATAAATTGGCTAAAAATAACTTGGTACATGGTATGCCCAAAAAGGAGTTCTTCTGTAAAGACAACTGTGTTGCTTGTCTGAAAGGGAAGCAACATAGGGCATCTTACAAATCCAAAGAAGTTAACTCTATTACTACTCCATTACACTTATTGCACATGGATCTTTTCAGACCCACAAGTATAATAAGCATTGGAAGGAAATTATATTACCTTGTGATAGTAGATGATTTTACTAGATTTACTTGGGTGTTCTTCTTAAGAACTAAAGATAAAACTACTAAAACTCTAAAATCTTTTATTCTTAAGATATAAAATCAAATTGATCACACGGTAAAAATAATCAGAAGTGATCAAGGGACTAAATTTAAGAATCAAGTTCTTGACTCATTTTGTAACTTAAAAGGGATTGCCAGACAATATAGTGCTCCTAGAACTCCTCAACAAAATAGTGTTGCTGAGAGTAGGAACATGACACTTATTGAAGCTACAAGAACCATGTTAGCTGATTCAAAGGTGCCTCTAACTTTTTGGGCAGAGGCAATCAACACTGCATGCTATGTGCAGAACAGAGTTCTCATTGTCAAGCCCCATGGAAAAACCCCTTATGAGTTATGTAACAAGAGGCCACCGTTCGTTGGTTTTTTAAGGTCCTTTGGCAGCAGGCGTACCATACTTAACACAAAAGACAATTTAGCAAAGTTTGCTGAAAAGTCAGATGATGTTATTTTTGTTGGATACTCTTCAAGCTCTAAAGCTTATAGAGTATACAACATTAAGAATCAACAATTTGAGGAATCATCCAACATAGTTGTAAATAAGCACACTCCTTGTGTTAAGGGGAATGGACCTAATCATATTTTTGATTTAGAATTGTTTCCAAACTATTCTAAACCATCTTGTGAGAATGTTTCAGCTGGAACAGGTGCTCAAAACGAATCAGATGCTAGCCAACTGTTTGAGCTGCCCAGACCTCTTCCAAACTCTCCAAGGAATACAAAAAATTAAGCTTCCACTATCGACAGATCTTATAGTATAACCATCTTAGGGAATAGTAAAGCTTCAACCAGTGATTCACTTACTGATCCTCAAAATTCGATAGGTGACACTGTACGACACCAAGCTGATGAAAGTAGCATCTTGAAGGAACAAACAACTGTTGATGCTGCTTCACAGTCAACTAATGATGATGTTTCTCGTTCATTCAATCAGTCCTTATTGAATGAATTTGAAACAACAATTGGACGAAGTGTTCCAGCTCCCGAGCAAAATTTGTCTAATCTTGATTTATATTTGCAACTGGAGGTAATTCCTAGACTAAGGATTCATAACACTTATCCAGCTGAAAATATCATAGGGGATGCAACTAAAGGTGTGAGAACAAGAGGACAGACTCATCATGAAAATGTCTGCTTGTACTCCTGCTTCTTATCTCAGATGAAACCCAAGAAGGTAGAAGATGCCTTGAAAGATGGCAGCTGGATTGAATCGATACAAGAGGAGCTGCTTCAATTCAAAAGACAAAAGGTTTGGAACATATGTCCACTACCATCTGGTCAAGTACCTATAGGCACTAAATGGGTTTTCAAAAACAAGAGAGATGATAGAGGCTTGATTATCAAGAACAAGCCAAGACTGGTGGTTCAAGGATACATTCAAGAGGAAGAAATCGATTATACTGATGTCTTTACACCTGTTGCAAGACTTGAGGCAGTTAGGATCTTCCTTGCTTATGCTGCATCCAAGAATTTCACTGTCTACCAACTTGATATCAAGTGTGCTTTTTAATATGGGGATATAAATAGGGAAATCTATGTGTGCCAGCCTCCAGGATTTGAAGACCTACAGCACCCCAACTATGTGTGCAAATTGAATAAAGCTTTATATGGGATGCACCAAGCACCTAGGCTGTGGTATGAGACTTTGTCTCAGTTTCTTCTGAAAAATGGTTACATCAGAGGCACCATTGTTAAGACTCTTTTTATAAAGAAGTCTGGAAAGGACATCCTACTTGTTCAAGTCTATGTCGATGACAAATGTGTAAAGACTTTGAAAGAATCATGAAGAAGAAGTTTGAAATGAGATCCATGGGAAAATTGGACTTTTTCTTGGGATTCAGGTGAAACAATTGAAGGATGGGTTCTTCATCAATCAATCTAAGTATCTCAATGACATCTTATAAAGATTTGACATGAAAGACTTTAAGCCAGCCAAGACACCCATACCTAGAAACCATAACCTCTATACTGACTCTGAGGGGGAGGATACTGATCAACATCAGTATAGGGCAATTATTGGTTCTCTGATGTATCTCACAGCAAGTAGACCTGATATCATGTTTGCAACTTGCATTTGTGCAAGATATCAGGCTGCTCCAAAGGTGTCTCACCTAGCTGCTGCCAAGAGGATCCTCAGATACCTCAAAGGAGCACCTAAACTAGGTCTCTGGTATCCAAGTAATAATAATTTCAATATCTATGGATACTCTTACAGTGACTATGGTGGCTGCAACATTGACAAGAAATCAATATCTAGGGGATGCCAATTTCTTGGTGGAATGATCATTTCATGGCAATGCAAAAAGCAATCTTGTGTCTGTACATCAACTGCTGAAGCTGAATACATTGCTGCTGCAAGTTGCTATGCTCAGCTGCTGTGGATTCAGAACCAGATGTTAGACTATGGATTCAACTTTATAAGCACTCATATCCACATTGATAACAACAGTGCTATCTCCATCACCAAAAATCCTATGAAGCATTCCAGGACAAAGCATATTGATATCAGGTATCATTTCATTAGAGATATTCATGAGAAAAATCTAATTAAGCTAATCAAAGTTGACTCAAATGAACAATATGCTGACTTGTTCACCAAAGCTTTTGATGAACAGAGATTTAAGTATCTTATTATCGCCATTGGGATGATAAACATTGATTAGTTTACCTCTTTTGGAAAACCTTTTTGAGTATGTAATGTTATGTCAATTCAATCTAAGCCCTGTTACAAAAGGTCTCTCGCTGAAATTTTCACTGAGTCTATATTCTTCCGAAGAGTGAGTCTCTACACTCCTTTGAGAAGCCACAAAGGGATAATCCCGCTATAGGCTCAATGCCTTTATCCTTTACTGACCTTCTGCTAAAAACTGATGAAGAGATTACGTCTCTTCATGGCAATGAAGTTGATCTACAACACTCTTTTAAGGATCAACAGAGCCTAGAAGGACCTCTTATCTCTAGCCCCTATCAGCAAGCCTTTACTGAGGTGAGTCCCACTGATGTGGAGGGGACTCATGTAGATTCAACTGCTACTACTGAACGTACCTCAATGGACCTTCAGGATAGTGGTAACATCTCTGAGACTGAATCTACGGCAACCATGCCTATTGATGACTCTGACTGAGACATCATTCCATAAGGGAAACCAGGGTGCCAAAAAACCACATCTGGTGGTGAGGCTAAACATACTGGGTATGTTACCTCATCTCCCTATGATTCTTTAAAAGAAGATGAGGGAAAACTGCAACTCACTCTTAAATACCTATTGTCTAAAGTCTCAATCCTTGAATCAAAGGTTAGGACTTTAGAGGATAGGTCTGCCACTTAGCAACTTGAGATTGACAGTCTCAAGGCTTAACTACCTGAGAAACAGATTGAGAGATCTGTTAGGCACGTACCTATTCAGGTCTCCTTGGGCTCTTCCTCTAGCTCATCTAGCTCTCAAGATGATGCTACCAAAAAGGAGGAGAGTGTTAAGGGACAAACAACTAAGGAACCACAGAGCCAAATTTCAACTTTTACCTCTTCGGCTCTAACTACAACCATCTTTCCTGAGCCATCCCAAGTCATACTACAAATAGACTCAAGGATGCTCAGAGATCTATATAGACTTTTTTCCCAATTTCTATTAAGATCTTCTCTAGATCAGCCTAGCCCTGATATGGCTATGATATACTTTGGAGCTGAAAAGCTTCAGAGGCTAAGTGCACCTTCTACCACTGAGGAAGAAGTTGGTCAACCTAAGGTCCAAATGGAACCTGAGATTAAATTCAAATGGGGAATAAGGACTGATGGCCCAACAACTGAAACAGTTAGGACAGATAGTGCACTCCCTCAAACTTCTAAAGCAAAAGTCAAAGCCTCGGAAGAACAATCTGAGTCTTCTGAAGCTGAGATGGAAGCTGTGGAAGGACTGTTATCTCTGTCAAAGGATCTAATCATCACAGATGCAATTCTTGAGCTAGCATCTGAGGTGGATTGTGAGGACCTTCTCAACCAACCCCTAGCTCGGACAACTTCACTATCTCCATCTCAATCTAAACCCTCCACTCAAAAACCACCAAAGTCAAGCACTTCTAAAGATAATAAAGGAAAGTAGAAAATGATTGTGGAAGAGCTTGAGGAGGAGGAGAAGATTGAAAAACTTAAAAGAAAAGGTAGATTTCCAACTGCGAAGTTGGTAGCTGCCAGTTCCAAAGCAGCTGCAGCCAACCAGGAGGAAGTCAACAACAAAAGGAGAGTAGAGATCATTGACAGGCTCATTATGCTCGGAGCTGCCAATAAAGACATGCTCCTGCTACCATTAGAGGAGTTAGTAGAGCTAGAAAAGGCAACCAGGCTGTAGATTAAACAAAGGGAAGAAGTAGCATAGTTGGCCTTAGAGGAGGAAAGAGAAAGAGAACAGATGGAGGCTGATCTGCAGCTCTGGAGGGAAAGGATATCTTCCTAACCTCAAGAGGTTTCTCTCTTCAAGAACTATCTCCATATAATAATGATACGATCTTATGGATTTTCAACAAAGAGCAGGATCAAATGGAGAAAGAGAGAAAGAAAGCTGCGAGA
This sequence comes from Flaveria linearis, assembly GCA_024085815.1. NCBI lineage: Eukaryota > Viridiplantae > Streptophyta > Magnoliopsida > Asterales > Asteraceae > Flaveria > Flaveria linearis. Next base: position 31,784,315 of record CM044011.1, read on the forward strand.
GAAAAGATGAAGGAGAAGAAGGAGAAAGAAGAAGAAGCTAGGGTCACTGCTTCCAAGAAGATAGGTGAAAAGGCCCGGATGAAAGACTATCTCCGGGCTCATGGCTTCTCTGGTAGGTAGGTGGGACCTATGTCTGAAAAGACACTCCAACGAATTGTCAGTGACATCAAGGCTGACTTTCGTATGGGAAAAAAAGGAGATTTATTGAAAGGTACAGGGATGATCTTCAAACCAACCACTTAACCTCAACCTGAACCAATTCCCTCACCTTTCACCATCAAACCTGAACCCTACACACCTGAGCCTACACCAGCATCCATACCAGCTTCCTCACCATAACCACCCAAATTACCCATTCTCAAACCCAAAACACTCCCCAAAACCATAACTCCACAACCTACCTAACAAACTTCCAAATGATCCACTCAGCCTTCTAAACATCTCTCCTTAGAAGAATTTAAGGCAATCAAGACGAAGCTCATCAACTGCACAACCCTGAGCGACATCTCTTTTGAGGAAGATTTTGTCAAACTGACTTATGTTGACAGATATTCGTGTTCCCTCACTAGAGATCAATTCCTTGATCAGCCTAGAGGAACACTGGACCAGGCTTCTATACTTCTTGGTCTTAACTCTGATTCATTAAACGATGAAGAGAAGAAGCTAAGAAGAAGGCTGGTGACTCTACTGGATACAAGGAGAGGGGATAAGATTCCTAGTAAATCTCTCGTGCCTAGAAGAAAATCATCCAGTGGAGGTTTGATGAATCCTCTCACAACTTTGTTGTGGAGAGAGAGAATGCAGAGAGCAATAGGCTAAATGCCTCCTCTCTGCTACACTACAGTAGATTCGACATTGCTGAGTTAGTAGAGAAACCATTCTCCAATCCCTTCAGCTCCGAAACTGCTGCTTACATCAGAAGTTATCTTAGTGGCCTTTATCTTGCTGAGCTAACCATAAAAGCAAAGATTGAAGAGGAGCTGAAGCTGAAAGAGAAGGAAGCAAAGGAAAGGTCAACCACCACAAGCAAAGTGTTTCTACAGATGGTGGAAGGCCCCGAATTAGAACCAATAGTTAGATGAGAATATGACTATACATCCCATCAACTAACTCTTTTCAGAGGGACCCAACAAAGGGTACATATCATTCAAAGAGACAGACTGGATCTCCTGTCCACAAATGATTTGTACAAGCTTCTTAGCACCACTTCCGGGAAGAACAAAGAAACAGATAAGTATCTGCTTTCCCTGGTGCTGAAAGCTTTGAGAAGCAGGAACAAGTGATGTTTTGGTAGCATCAGCCTAGGGGGAGTCTGTTGGATCAAGAACAAGGGTGGTGCAACCAAAACCGAATCACTTAGACTTTTTTGGTGCATCTAATAAAGGACTTTCATAGTTAAGTGTGGAACTTCCGAAGGAAAAAGAGCTCTTTCGAGAAAAGTATAATATGGACTTCAGAAGAGACACTCTTTTTCTGGAGACAAAGTATTTACTTCCAAAGATCAAAGCTTAGAAGAAAAAGATCAGAAGACAACTTCCAAAGTATGAAGAAAAGATGAAGTCCTCAAGCCTTGGAAGAAGTAGCCACTTCCGAAGTATAGGTGGATTCGGAAGAACTTGCTCTTCCGAAGCCAACTAACCTTCGGAAGACACTACTATGAACCAGTGGACATAAGTATGGTCCTCCTGACACTCTGCTACAGATATCTGATACACTGCATGGCGTTTTCTTAAAGGCCATGTAGTTGATCATACTTTATTCCACTGTTCACCTTTATTAGTTAGTACAGTTACTAACTTTAGTTTTGTAATAATAGGTAAGTCATGGACATGTCATGACTACCATATCTTAGATAATACTTTATCTAAGACACCTTAACTCTAGCATTGTAGTATATGCTTTAATTGTAGGTTCCTAGCTAGTATCAAAGTATATCCGGCTGTAGGTAGTAGTATATATAGTTTCTCATTGTAACTATAAACATGCTTGTAAGAGTCTTGTAACACTTTGAGTTGAGAACTAATATATACAAATACCTTGATAACTATACCTTTGTGTTCTTTGTTATTTATTATATTATTATCAGCTCTTAGAAAAGACTCTGCTTCATCTGATCCGAGTGTGACATTAGTGAGTTTGAGAGAAAAACCAAGTTTTATTAACAAAACTGATCCTGCATATTGGTTCTTTGATGTATCTCACAGCAAATAGACATGATATCATGTTTGCAACTTGCATTTGTACAAGATATCAGGCTGCTCCAAATGTGTCTCACCTAGCTGCTGCCAAGAGGATTCTCAGATACCTCGAAGGAGCACCTAAACTAGGTCTCTGGTATCCAAGGAACAACAATTTCAATCTCTATGGATATTCTGACAATGACTATGGTGGCTACAACATTGACAAGAAATCAACATCAGGGGAATGTCAATTTCTTGGTGGAAGGATCATTTCATGGCAATGCAAGAAGTAATCTTGTGTCTCTACGTCAACTGCTGAAGCTGAATACATTGTTGCTGCAAGTTGCTGTGCTTAGCTGCTGTGGATTCAGAATCAGATGTTAGACTATGGATTCAACTTTATGAGCACTCCTATCCACATTGATAACAACAATGCTATCTCCATCACCAAAAATCCTGTGAAGCACTCCAGGACAAATCATATTGATATCAGGTATCATTTCATTAGAGATATTCATGAGAAAAATCTAATTAAGCTAATCAAAGTTGACTCAAATGAACAATATGCTGACTTGTTCATCCAAGCTTTTGATGAACAGAGATTTAAATATCTCATTACAGGCATTGGGATGATAAACATCTTAAGTATGATGGTATTTTAGTATATTTTAACATCTTAATTATCCAGTTAAAACAAATTAATCAATTAATATTCAACTAAATACTAAAAAACACATGGATCGACTAGTGAGTGTGGCTTCGATTTAAAAGCTTCGATTAACTCTTACTCATGTTGTTCGATTGAGGTTTGTCGTGAAATTTCAATTAATCATAACGTTTTGTTCGAACGTGTACAGTTATTCGATTTAATCTTCACGTTTTCTTTGAACGTATATCGTTTTCGATTGAGGTCTACGGTTATCACGTTTTGTTTGATTGAGTTCTGATGTTGCCACGTTCGCGTATCTCAATCAAACAAAGTGCGACAATAGCATAACTCAATCCCACAACATGACCTCAATCGAACAACTATACATGTTCGAACAAAATGTGAAAATTAATTGAAATCTCACTGTAGACCCCAGTCAAACAAGTGAGTTAGAGATAATCGAAACTTTTAAATTGAAACGTCCCCAGTCTCACTAGTTGCCTCATATGTTTTTTAGTTTTAGTTGAATATTAATTTATTAATTTGATCTAATTGGATAGTTAGGGTGTTAAAAAAGACTAAAACACCCTCGTATTTAACGGAGATTTTAACGGTGTTAGTGGAGCGGATGAAAATGAGAAATTCTAGTAAACTAAGTGACTGAAATAAAAAAAAAGATATTTTTCAAATTGAAATGATAAATTTAACAAAATGTCAGAGACGAAAATAACATTTTCCTCTAATAATTTGTTTAATAAACCATCTAAACGTTTAAAAAAGTTTAAGCTTTATTAGTACTTATATTACAAAATATTCAACATGGTTTTGAGGTTTCGACTTATATAGGATATTGAGAATCAAAAGAAATACATAAAATATGTATATACGATTAAAAAGGATAAAATAAAAAAAACAATGGTTTACTGAATCAGACTAAATTAGTTAATTATCACCGTTAACAAATTTTATCACCAACCTGAATTTTTTTTTAACACCTTTACGTGTATAAATATGCAAGCGCGACCAAGATACATACTAGTTATTAACTTATTATCACAATTAACATCCTTTAGCATTTTAACAAATTAAACATAACTTAAATGATTTTATTTCAATCTACCAGGAAAAAAACATCACATATTTAAATTTAACTAATTATTAACTTATATATGCATTAGTTGTTGTATAATATGCACAAAAGCTTGTACCTCTCTTTTCTTTTTTCCTTTTAACGTTTTGTTTTAAACACAATACTTGTATATATTTCATTATTTAACTCTTACAGTCTTTCACTTTTAAACTTTTGTTTTAAACCTAATACTTTTACATATTTTACAATTTAACCCTTACAGTTTTTCACTTTCAACTTTAGTTCCTACTACTTTCATATTTTACAAAATTTTCGTCAGTCTAAATTTTGAAAGTTAACAAGTCGTAACGTGCACGTGTAGTTCAATGTTGTTACGCTTATTTTTTATCATTTAACATCCATGTCATAACGTACGGGTCCTAGATTAACTTAGTTATTTTTTTTATGTTTTATGTTTCACGTACGTGGTTTGATGTTTTTCCGTCTACTTTCCGTTTAGTTTAATTTTTTTATTTTATTTATTTTATAATACGAGATTTTTTAATGGTACTGGTCGCTGACGGTGTATGACATTGATATTATTTGATATGGTTTTATGTTCTCACCGCAACGGGAGCCTAATACTAGTTATAGTTGATAACTAAAAAGTATTTTATAATTTTTATCAACCAAACCCTTTGAAATCACCGGTTGTTTTGCTAAACTAATTGCATCTCCACACAAAACAGCTTACCAAACACTCCAAATCCTTCGATACAAACTATAAACCCCTTTCTCTATATAATAATCGTCACACTCTTCGTGCTCATCGCCCCCTTTTCTCTGTTCATTTCATCTTTCACTCTCAGATCTCATTTCATCTTCTGTTTCATCCTCATCAATGGCCTCTGTTGCAGGATCTTCCGCTTTGATGGCCTCTCTTTCGTGCCGTAAGCCCAATCAGGTGAAATAAACATACCCTTTTCGATTTGGGTGATGATTTAGTCGATTGTGATGTGATTAGGCCTACGTTTTGAAATGTTGAAAGATTTGTGGGTTTCTTTGTTGTGATGCTTTGCATTTTCGACAAGTTTGATGTTTATGTTTGTTAATTTGTGTATCGTGATTTGCGTGATGTATTCGCATGTTGGATTTTGTTAAACCCTAATGTGGATTATGCAATTTCGATCCTTTTATTGTTAATTTGATTTATGAGTTTCGTCTGTTATCAGATGCAAGATTTAGCTTTTAGTTTTGATTCTGTTGTGTGATTTTCATTTTGCATTGAATTAAATTGGGTTTGTGATATGTAATCTAATTCGATTGTAACGTATTTACACCTATAATTGTTATTTTGGTAGCATTTATGTCCTGATCAAGATTATCTACATTTTGAACAACTCCGTTAAGCATTATGTTTTGTTTGAAGAATTTTGATATAATATTTTATTAAACCCTGTTACTGATTCTGCTAGTTTAATTTCTGAAATTAGGGCAACCTCTTAGTTCATAGTACATGTTTAATGTTCTTTCATTCTGTGATCTTATGAACATGAAAGATAAAATTTTTTCAATCTTTGATTATCTTTATAGTTTGATTCTGCTGTGTGATTCTGATCAAGTTGGATTTGTGTTGTCAGGCATTTAGTTTCAATGCAGTCTCGCTTGCTGTCAACGGAAAATCCTTCCCGTCCCTTAAATTGCGCTCTGCCCCATCACGTTTCCGGATCTCTTGTGCGGTATATGTTCTTGGCTCTTTTGTTTGGATTTGTTAAGTTCTGAAACTTAAATGTTGTTAACTAAGAGAAAAATTGATAAACAATGATAGAATACGAAGATTTGTCTCAGAATAGGCATGCAATTCATGAATCTTTCTATTTGATCATGTAATCAGATAAAGTCTCATAGTACAGTCACAATGTCACATTATATGAAGTACATTTTACTAGGTCAAAGAAGACACTTCATATTAATCTAATACAGTCTTCTTATATTCTTATTTTCTTTCCATGCTCATTCTTATTGTAATTAATATCTTAGGGGCTGTTTGATTCTGTGGTCCCGGTCAGCCCATGCTGACCGAGTAAGAGGTGTTTCCAAATCTGACCGGGTAAGGGGAAATTTAGGCATGGGTCAGCCCCTACTGACCGGGTCAGACGTGATATAGGCTGCATCAAACACGCTGACAGGCCAAAATGTCTGACCGGGTCAGTGGGTCAGACATTTTGACCAGGTCAGGCTGCAATCAAACATCCCCTTAGACTATTTTTCTAGGGTTCCTTTTCTATGTATGATGTTTATAGTTGTAAACAAGCCAAGCGGAGGTTGTACTCCATTAAGCTCGAGCTCAGGCTCGGCACGTTTCTAGCTCTATGTCTAGCTCAAGCATGGCTTATGAATTATTTTACAAGCTCGATCTTTTCTCACTTGTTATTTTATTATTTTTTATACATTTATAATTATCTATCTAACATAATATGTTTTATAAATTATATATAATAATTAATTATATATTATCTTATAAATGATATAATATTTATACAAATAATAGGTCGTGAGAACTTTTAGTGAGCTGAACTTGAGTAGTTGACGCTCGACACGTAACATATTTACTTCCATAATTATTATATTTCAATTTGTCGACATATCCTTGATACAAGTATTACGCTCAGTCGCAAATGCATGTTTTCCCAGCTATTTTGTTATTTTCATCGGTACGAATTTAGATACAATTCCTTGGTAGTGTTATAGTTGATCTAGAGGTTATGTATAGTTTGTTATATATATCTAAACATGTATGGAAAGAGATTTGGAGTCGAGAATTGAGATGACATGTTCGTCCTGCTTTACTGCAAATTACTAAAAGAAAAATGTAAGCAGAGAAATTTGATTATTAGGTCTGCTGCAACTCTAGGTTACTCTATATAATGTAACTGCAATTTATAAAACAATATTTTTTTGTCTATGCAGGCCACACCTGAGACGGTGGACAAAGTTTGTAGCATCGTTAGGAAGCAGCTGGCACTACCAGAAGATTCTGCTGTAACCGGAGAGTCCAAGTTTGCTTCACTTGGAGCTGATTCTCTTGATACGGTAGCATGGCCTTTTCATTTGTTGTCTTTTATGTTGTTAAGATGTACACAACGGGTGGTTTAGGCAACAGGTCAAAACAGATTCGGGTCAAAACAAGTATTGGTCAGGTTGGGTTGGGCAAGACATCAACGCTTTTTTTATTTTATTTTTTAAATTTAATAAATAATAAATGTATTAAATACGGTTATAAAATCTATATTACTGAAACAATAATCTGCTATTTTAAACACAGGTTGAGATTGTGATGGGACTTGAAGAAGAATTTGGAATCAGTGTGGAGGAAGAGAGTGCTCAGACCATTGCAACTGTTCAGGATGCAGCAGATTTGATTGAGAAGCTCATTTCAAAGAATTAAGAAATATATGGAAGTCAAAATTGAGCAGAATAGTGGTTTTTTATTTTTAATTTCTGTTGGATCTTTTTATTATGGACCAAAATCTTCATAAGATCATGTGGGGAGTTGGATCTTTAAACTAAGGATGTTATAATATTGTGTTTGGTCTTATGTTTTGCTGTGTTGTCCGGTCATGGAACCATGTTTTAAGTTTATATCGAAATAATATTTAGTAAAAAATTTGAATTTTTATAAAACTTTGCTTGAATTTGTGTAAGTTTTGGGTGTTGTGTTAATGTTGACGGTTTAAATCGGGTAATCAAGTTACTTGGTGGGTTTTTATTAGTCAAATCGGGTCACGGGTCATGGGTATGGCGATGTGAACGTTAGAAGTTTTTATTAGCATGTGTTTTTAATTTCTTGTGCGAGTCAAATGAGTTAGTCAAGTCTGCCTGTTCCTTAGGAGGTTTTAGAGGTTTGTTATTTGAATAAGTTCTTTAATTAGTTTACGTTGAGTTTGTTACATAATTGCCTATATAAGGCTTGATTTGGTTATGAGTTGGTCAAGTCTGCTTCGTACACTTTGATCACGCATTAGAGAACATTCTCTTGCCGTATTAAAAGTGACATGTTAGTGGGAATTCTTTGTACAGACGCCTTCATTGGGAAACTTATGTTAGTCGAAACTCCAGGTTTAACGTGCATCAATAGCAAGTTACTTTCGTTGTAACATATTAATAGCATGTTAGTGGGAATTCTTTGTGCAGACGCTTGCTCGATCTTCCTCGAGATGACATGATTCTTGCTGCAAGATTAAGAAATATGAAAGAGGGGCAATAAATTTATGGAGAAGGGAGATCAAAGGAGAATGATAGGTTGATAGAGTTGAAAAAGAAGGTGGAGGTTCTTGAGGAATGATTGCTTTTTCCATCAGTGGTAACTAATTGCCTTGTGCCCAGACGGGTGGTTTAGAAATATTATTTTAACGATCATTCATGCGGCTCTATGGCATATTTGGTTACGGAGGAATGATTGCTTATTCAACGGGGGTAGTCGCGCCTTATTTGAGGACATTTTGGTCTCTTCGTTTGTATGGGTCAAACACAGAGGGAAGCTTAGTGGTTTGGTTTGGGATCATTGGTGTAATTTTGATATTTTTACTTTTCTCATGTAATGTATCTTGCTCTAGCTTCCCGCTAGTCTTTATATAAAAGTTATTTTGCCTTTAAAAAAACAATGTAATGGAGATGGAAATGGACATGCTGAAGTGAAACAAAAAATAAACTAGTGTCATTCTCGATGGTTTTATAATAAGTATATAAATATTTAGGTCATTTAAAGTTTTTTAGTCAAACTTTTACAAAAAAAGTATATTATAAACTGTTTTTACAAATTGCAAACTTAGTCAAAAGAGTTGATGTGTTCAAAAGGAAAAAAAGTCCCATTTTTAGCAATTTGTGCAATGATGCCTCTCTTATTTTCTATGTCAAAACACTCATCTTTGCATTTGATTTTCTCAATTGAGGCATGGGAAAGTAGAAAATTAGATTTTAGCATATTGTAATGAACATACATGTGATTGAAATACACACCAGTGAATTAATCTCTCAATACTTCGAGAATCGATTATATGAACAAAGATTATGAACAAGAACTCGAGTATTCAACAAGAACTCGAAAGTATATTCCGATTATGAAAGTACACATATGAGAAAAGAGAATGAAATTGATCAAAGAGAACTAATCACACTTTTATATGCAGAATTAGGGTGTTGTTAATTCCCCTAATTCTGCCCTAACAACCTTTAACAACTAGTAACAAACTATATACAAAAATGACATATATGGTCCCTGTAAATGAACCTATTTACACAATAGTCCTTGAACTCTTAAAACAGCTACATATCTTTACAATCTCCACCTTGGAGTTGTTTTAGTGCACATAGTGGTCACCAATGATTAACCAACACCCATTAACTTCAAACACACATAAAACTTTGAAGAATGAAGAGCTTTAGTCAAAGCATCAGCTGCATTCTCATCAGTTGAAACATGCTTCACTATAACTTCTTTTGAATTGACTATATCTCTAATAAAGTGAAGTTGAACTCTAATGTGTTTTGTTCTCTCATGAAAAGCATTGGGTTTAGCAAGCTGAATTGCACCAGTGTTAGAGAACAATTGTGTCATTAGATTCAACTCCCAATTCACCAACAAAACCTTTTAACCAAATAGCCTCTTTGACTGATTTAGTTAAGGATATGTATTCAGCCTCTGTGCTTGACAGAGCAACCACATTTTAAAGAGTAGCCTTCCAACCCACAATACTCCCCAATGTCTTAAACACATAACCAGTGAGAGATCTTCCTCAATCCAAGTCTTTAGCAAAATCTGAATCAAAATACCCTATTACCTTATCAACCTCATCAGAATTTCCTCCAAAGACTAATCCAACTTCAGATGTCCTACTGATATATCAAAGTATCCATTTCACTGCTTCCTAGTGCCTTTTACCTGGATTAGAAATATATCTGCTCACCAAACTTACTCCATAATTGATGTCAGGTCTAGTATATACCATCAAATACATTAAACTTCCCACTGCATTAGCATAGGGTATTTGATTCATATAGCTAACCTCTTCATCTGACTGAGGATAGTCAAGAGCAGACAAGTTAAAATGTTGAGCTAAAGGAGTACTCACTGACTTACACTTATCCATACAAAACTTCTTCAATACCCTTTTGGCATAAGATGATTGTGTTAATCTGATTTGACCAACTTCTCTATTCCTTACAACTTAAATTCCCAAAATCTTCTTAGCTGGCCTCAACTCCTTCATCTCAAATTCATCCATTAAATTTTGCTTAACCTCTTTTATCTCAACCTTATTTTGCTTGCAATCAACATATCATCTACATATAGGAGTAAATATAAGAATGATCCATCTTTACATTCCCTTATATATACACAAGAACCATATTTGCTCCTATAAAAACCTTGTGACAACACATAATCATCAAACCTTTTATACCATTGTCTTTGTGCTTGTTTAAGTCCATACAGTGACCTTTGTAACAAGCATACTTTGTTCCCTGGTTCCTCAACCCTAGGTGGTTGAGTCATGTATATCCTTTCATCTAAACTGCCATGTAGGAATGCAGTTTTTACATCAAGTTGTTCTAACTCCATATTCATGACTGCAACTAAAGACAATAGAACCCCTATAGAAGTATGCTTCATAACAGGTGAAAAGATCTCATGATAGTCTATGCCCTCTATCTGAGTGAATCCCTTAGCCACTAACCTAGCTTTATATCTTGTTTCTTAACTCCTAGAATGCCATCTTTCAACTTAAAAATCCATTTATAGGGAACTATCTTGTGATCATCAGGCTTGTCTACTAACACCCAAGTTTAGTTCTTATATAGAGAATTCATCTCTTCCTATATAGCTTCTAACCACTTATCCTTATCATGAGACTGCATAACATCCTTAAATGTCAAAGGTTCATTGGTATCTTCACTTTCAGCAGCAACAAAGACAAATGCTGACACATCCACACCAACAACATTCTCTTGTTCTAAATCCCTGTACCTCACAGTTGGCTTTATATTCCTTTTAGGTCTATTCTTAGCAAGGCTATATGATATAGACCTTAAAGAATCATGCTGTTCAGTTCCTTTGGCATTGCTATCAGAACTGCAGCCTGACTTGTCATTATCAGATCTTGTAGGAGTAAAGCCATAAGGTTGCCCATCAGACTCCACCTCAACTTGAAATCCATGGCAATCATTTTTAGACTGAGTACCTTTGCTCCTGATCTTACCAATTTCATCCTTATAAAAAACATTCTCTTGAAAAGTTACATCTCTACACACTACAACCTTAAGACTTACATCATCAAACCTCCATATCCTATATCCCTTTTGACCCTCAGGATACCCTATGAACACCCCCTTATATGCCTTGGCATCCAATTTACCTTGCTTAATATGTCCATAAGCAACAGTACTAAATATTCTTAGATTAGATAATCAGACTTCTTATTTGACCAAGTCTCTATAGGAGTTTTCATACCCAAGGCACTAGAGGGTGACCTGTTTACTAGATTGGCTGCAGTGGTAACTACTTCAGCCCAAAATGTACTAGGTAACCCTGAACTTAGCAGCATACATCTTACTTTATCTAGTAAGGTTCGATTCATCCTCTCAGTAAGTCTACTTTGTTAAGGGGTACCTGGGATAGTAAGGTGTCTTGCTATGCCATATGACTTACAAAATTGATTGAATCAAGTATTACAAAATTCTAAGCCATTATCAGTCCTGAGCTTTTTAATTCTTTTCACAGTTTGAGTTTCAACAAGAGTTTTCCACTCTTTAAACTTATTTAAAGCTTCACCTTTTGTTTCGAGTATGTAAACCCACACTCTTATAGAATAATCATCAATTAAAGAAAGAAAATATCTTCCACCCCCGAGTGACAGATGTTTGGTTGGCCCCCATAGGTCTGAATGGATATAATCCAACACTCCTTGAGATGTATGCTTACTTCTAGTGAACTTAACCCTGTGTGCCTTGCCCATTACACAGTGTTCACAGAATCCAATCTTAACTCCCTTTAGTTGTCAATCAAGCCTTGTTTCTGCAACTCTTGTAACCCTTGACTACTTATATGCCCAAGCCTTTGATGCCATAACTCCACTTGACTTAATTGAGTTGACTGAGCATTTACATTCACACCACTAGATACTTGACCATCTAACAGGTAAATGTTATTTTCTCCTCTTGTACCAGTCATCATAACCATAGACCCTTTCACAATCTTGGCTTTTCCACTCCTAAGACTGACTCCAAAACCAGATTTCTCAAAAGTACCTAGAAAAATCAGATTTCTGGTTAACTTGGGAATGTATCTTACATTATCAAACACTAATTAGTCCCATTGTTATGTCTTAATTCAATAGTGCCTAAACCCCTTATCTCACAAGGCTTGTCATCCCCTAATTGAACTACACCAAGAGACTTCATCTCAATTGTACTGAAGTACTCCTTATGCGGTGTCATATAGTATGAACAACCTGAGTCTAAGATCCATTCAGTAGTTCTCTTAGAGTTTGACACTACTAGCACCTCAGCACTTTCATATAGTCTAAGATCCATTTAGTAGTTCTCTTAGAGTTTTACACTACTAGCACCTCAACACTTTCATATCCATCTGCTAAGTCTTCCTGAGAAACATTCCCTTGTCCTTTAAAGAAATAGCCTTCACCCTGCTTCTTTCTTTTCTCAGGACAATCCATTTTCAGGTGTTTATCAGAATTGCAGACATAACACCTTCTTTTGGTTCTAGACTTATACCTGGAGTTCCTTTTCCCTTAAAACTTCTATGTTCAGCTCTTCCCCTAACCATTAATCCTTCACCTGACCCATCTCTTTCATTAGTCCTCTTGTTGAGTTATTTTTTGAATTCAAGGCTGCAAGAACCTCCTCCATTGATAAGGTCTCTCTTCCATACATTAAGGTATCAATAAAATGCTCAAAAGATGATGGAAGAGAGGTCAGAAAAATGACAGCCTGATCTTCACCTTCTAACTTCATATACATGTTTTCTAGATCTAACACTAGTTTATTAAACTCATCAACATGGTCTTCTAGAGTCTTACCAGATGACATATGGAAAGTATAAAGTCTTTTCTTTAAATAGAGCCTATTTGCAAGTGACTTTGTCATGTATAGTCTTTCAAGTTTAGTCCATAAAGCTGTTGCTGTTGTTTCTTTCGAAACTTCCCTCAAGACACGATCACCAAGACTCAAGATTACCACACTATGAGCCTTATCCATGGTGTTTTTCCACTTAACATCTAGATCTGCCTTCTCCTTCTCTATTGCATCTACCGTTGGTTGTGGTGCTACTCCACCCAAGGCTGACACAATTCCTTGATGAACCAACAGAGCTCTCATCTTGACTCTCCATAATCCAAAATCGTTCTTTCCATCAAACTTCTCTATTTTGAACTTTTTCGACACCATTTCATCAATTAATTGACTGAAAATTGTCTTTTCGCGCAGCCCTCGGAAGAAATTGATTAACCTTCGGAAGAAATTGATCAACCTTTGGAAGAAATTGATCAACCTTCGGACGGAAGAAGATGAAACCCTTCACGAAACAACCTTCTTGATTCAATTCACTGAATCGAGCAACAAACCAGTGCTCAGATATCAATTGTGATTGACATACACACCAGTGAATTAATGTCTCAATACTTCGAGAATCGATTATATGAACAAAGATTAACAAGAACTCGAGTATTCAACAAGAACTCAAAAGTATATTTCGATTATGAAAGAAGAAGTACACATATGAGAAAGGAGAATGAAATTGATCAAAGATAACTAATCACCCTCTTATATGCAAAATTATGATGATGTTAATTCCCCTAAGTCTGCCCTAACAACCTTTAACAACTAGTAACAAACTATACATAAAAATGACATATATGGTCTTTGTAAATGAACCTATATACACAAGAGTCCCTGAACTCTTAAAACAACTACATATCTTTACAATACATGTTTAGAGTAAAAAGAATTACGGACCCTTAACTTAAGTCCGCCCCTGGTGATATCGGTAGTTGAGTGCTAGACTAATTTATATGCTTTCTTTTCTATCTCTACCTAAACTACTACACTTGAAACACCTTTACTTTAACCCCTACAATTCCAAAAACACATAAACCTTTAAATGCTCTTAACTCTTAAGTGATTATTCATATTACATTTCAAGTTTTGAATCACTTTAAAAAAATGATAGAAGATTTGTAATGACCCTTGCATCATATAACTGAGAGAGAAATTAATATGATCTCTACCATTTTGAAGAGAAAATTACATGCTAGTGATCTCTACTTGTTTAGAGAAGCATTATAAACAATAACTATCGGTTGACAACCATAGAGTCGACGTGCAAATAGATTTATTAACATTCACACGAACCTTATATATCGTTGTGTTAGTGTGGTGATATCTTTCCATCTCTTACATGTGTCTATCAAAATTACTTAAGAGTTGATATAAAATTTCTCAAGTTTTTATAACAATAATAACAATCCGCTCATCCCGCTCCGGGTACTTAGGATATAGACCACAATAAATCCCACACTCAAAGTACTTATGGATCTTTCTAACATTTAACTCAACTTAAACAATACATGCTTGTTGCATTCATAACATAACATTAATCTTAATACATTACATGCAGACAAGAAAAATACTATTATGTGAATGAACCAAATAGTTTCATTTTCAAATGCAAAATCCGATTCCTTAAAAGTTTACTTGCTTACCTACAAATTCGAGTCTTTTAAAAAATCATGTGAATGAATCTTGAATTTAATCCAAATCTAATTCAAATGTTAGATTAAAATAGCAACACCCAAACAAAATAATTTAACTTAAAATATGACCAATGATCCTTAGTCCATGTGAATGTGATTGATGTAAAATACATCAAGACTTCAATAATATAGGTGGGGATCTTGAGCTCAAATATCACCTGAAACAAAAAATAGAGATGTTTTAGGTTGAGCCAATAAGTTATTTCATCTATGGTGGGCTTACTATAGGGTTGTTCAAATAGCTCAAAGCTTGAAACTAGCTCGAACTCGTTCAAAAAAACCTTGGATTTCTGCTCGTTCAATTTTTGACTCGGTTCGATTTGAAAACGTACCAAACAAGCAAAGGTACCCTCACTCGGTTTTGCTCGAATTATTTTTTAAATTAGTTTTTATCTACAATATTGTTGGATCATGATAAGGCTGGTGCAACCAAAATCACTTCATAGTCATCTTTTGGTACTACATTCAAAGGCTTCCGAAGCTGAGAAGAGATCTTCCGAGAGTCTGAAGGACAGCTTCCGAAGACAAAGTCTGAAAGAACTTCCGAAGACAAAGTCTGATGAAAGAGCTTCCGAAGACAAAGTCTGAAAGAGCTTCCGAAGACAAAGTCTGAAAGAGCTTCCGAAGACAAAGTCTGAAAGAGCTTCCGAAGACAAAGTCTGAAAGAGCTTCCGAAGACAAAGTCTGAAAGAGCTTCCGAAGACAAAGTCTGATGAAAGAGCTGAAGACAAAGTCTGCTTCCGAAGACAAAGAAGACTCCAAGCCTCGGAAGAAGCAGTCTTCCGAAGTATAAGTGGCTTCGGAAGAAGTTATTCTTCCAAAGCACTTTATCCTTCGAAAGACATTGCTATGTCCAGCAGATAAAAGTATGGTCCCTGACAGTCCGCTGCAGACCTCTGATACAGCATGGCATCTTCCTAAAGAGCCATGTTGTTGACCATACTTTATTCTACTGTTCACCTTTTTATGATAGTACATGTTACCAACTTTAGTTGGTGACAAAAGGTAAGTCAGGGACATGTCCTGACTACCAACTTTCAGACAAAATGTCTGAAAGACCTCACCTAGAGTCTTGTAGTATAGATGTAAGGTTAGAGGTGTCCAGCTGGTATCAAAGTATATTCGGCTGTAGGTAGTATTATATATATCTTCTCCCTGTAACTCTTTAGATAAGTGATTGGAGTCCAAGTGTCTTGTAATCCTTTGAGTTGAGAAGCAATATATAAAAGTACCTTGAAAATTTACCTGCTGTGTTAATTTTCTTACTGCTTGTTACTTGTTATATTGTGATCAACTCTTTATAGACTGCTTGCTGAGTGTTGATTCAAAGTGAGTTAAGAGAAAACCACCCGAAATCCGATCCTGCAAATATATATTTGTTAATTTATTTAGTTATTTACCAATTAGCACTATTTTTAATTATTTAGCCAACAAATCAGCAACCTTAATGTAAAAGCCCTAATTCTATATTTCTCTAACCACACTATCACTTCACAAATCAAAACACTTTTACCATTTACTAGCCGTCCCCCGAACTTCCGAAGCCCCCATGTCCCTGCCAACTTGCTATCGGCCAAACACCGATCACAGAACTTCGACACTATGACTTGCGACCGACCTACCTCTGGCAGTATGACTTGCGACCGGCCAACCACCAACCTCGGGCAATCACACTTGCAACAGTCCGACCTCACATCCCTCTACCTCCGAGTCTCC
The DNA here is from genome assembly GCA_024085815.1 of Flaveria linearis. Classification (NCBI taxonomy): domain Eukaryota; kingdom Viridiplantae; phylum Streptophyta; class Magnoliopsida; order Asterales; family Asteraceae; genus Flaveria; species Flaveria linearis. Next base: position 31,800,752 of record CM044011.1, read on the forward strand.
GATAGTCCGACTGCGTATTCCTCTGTTCGGTTGTTCTTAATAGCGATATCTTGAGTTTAGATTTTTCTTTGATGTTTTGGTTCTTAAAAAACATTTGCAGAAGAATAGAGGAAGATAGTAGGATGGTTATCACCATTAGCACATAACATGATGAAATGACAAAATGATAAAAGCTTTGAACAGAATTTGACACCAAAAACTGATGTTCTTAAAGAACATTTGCAATTGATTTTAGTTAATCTAGTTTAGATTGATTTTAGTTTATCTAGTTTAGATTGATTTTCGTTTATCTAGTTTAGCTTGATTTTAGTTTATCTAGTTTACCTTGATTTTAGTTTATCTAGTTTTGCTTGATTTTAGTTTGTAACATGAAACCAAGAAAACCGAGTGCTCGATTTAAAACGAACCGAGTTCAAGCATAAAGTTTGCACCCGAATTTATAAATTTGTGTTGGAGCATATATAGTCATATATAGTGTGTCCGTCGCTTGACGAATAGTCTAGGCTTAATGTTATACACCTTGTAAACACATGAAACTGGGTCATTCGCAGGAGCATATGCGAATGAGACTCAGTCGTACGACTGAGCCATGCTAATGGACCAGTCGTGCGACTGAGAGATGCGATTGGGGCATTCGTATGACTGAACCATAAGAATGGTCCAGTCGTACGATTGAACCATACGCATGGTCTAGTCGTACGATTGAACCATACGCATGGTCCAATCGTACGAATGGGCCCAGTCGCATCTAATATGGGCCGAAGCCTATATATACCAGTTTCATTATGTAGAAACCTAAGGGTTTCGATATTGTGCCCGGGGCTTAGGTGCTGCCGGATGAGAGGGGAGATCATGCTCGATCTCCCCTTGCCAAGATTCTTGATTCTTATGTTGTAATGAGCTTGTAATCGTTAGGTTTTATCAATGAAATCATTCGATTATTGTTCGTACTATTCTTCGTCTTTTGGTTTATCACCTTCCGTCAAGAACACGCTCGGATGTTTATCGATCCAGTGACCTAACAAGTGGTATCAGAGCTTTGGCTCTTGATTCTTCGTGGATTCAATCGTTTTTATGAAAAAGTTTACGTTTTTAGCAAAAAGATCCGTTCTTTCTGCTCAAAAATCAAGTTTTTGCGTGTGCATGTTCTGAAAATTGAGTCTTTTCGAGTTTCAGTCGTCTAGGGTGTAAAAGATTGTGTTTTTAGGTCAAAGTGTGTGAAAAATTTCGATCTCAGCAGTCTCAGTCGCACGATTATCTCAATCGCACGACTGAAGTCCATTTGCCTGTCCAATCGTACGACTGAACTCAATCGCTAGCTCAATCGTACGATTGACTCAGTCGGTCTGTCCATTCGCACAACAGCCCTAATCGCCTCTCCAGTCGTACGACTAAGCTCAATCGCACGATTGTGTTTCAGTCGTTCTCCAGTAGTCCATCCCAGTCGCCTAAACATTCTGTTTGTCAAGTCTAATTCTATTTCATCATGGACTCAGAGAACTTTGCATTCTCAGCTGGTAAAGACTCAAGGATACAGAACTTACTTCTACTGGAGAATGAGATTGGTAACCATAACAAGCCACCTAAGCTTCTTTCGATTGATGAGTTTCCACAGTGGAAGCAAAGGTTTGAGATTCATCTCAACGGCGTGGACACAAATCTCTGGAATGCTATTGAGACTGGTTACACTATGCCAGTTGGTGCTGATGGTATACCCTTAACGTTGAGTGGATTGACTAATGCTCAAAAGATTGCTTACAATGCTGAAAAGAAAGCCTATGCGATGTTAACTCAGTCCATTCCTAAAGAAATCTTCCATCAGTATTCAGAGCACAAGCAAAGTAAAAAATTCTGGAAAGCTCTTGAGAAAAGGTATGAAGGGAGCTCAACTCTTAAGTCCTTGAAGGCCAAAGCATTAAAGGACTTTGAAAATTTCTCGGCCATCGGGAATGAAAGCTTGGATGACATTATTGACCGCTTCTATCATCTGATGAGTGAACTTCACACTCATGGTGTTACAACGTCTAAAGAAGAAAAGGTGTCAAGCTTGGCTGACGGGCTTCCAGAGAAGTGGGATTTGTTTATTTCCACTTTGAGATACAATTCTATACTCGAGACCTTGGATATAAATGACTTCATCTTGAAACTGCGAGAAGAGGAAGTGAGACACAAATACAAGGCTAAGAAGGGTTCATATGCTCAGGATCTAACTCTCTACAATGTGACTCCCACTCTAATTGCAAAATCTTCCAATGCTCCTCTGCAGATTGCTTTTGTTTCTAATACTTCTGCATCTGGACAAAGCTCATCGTCTGTTAGTGAGTCAACGGTCTCTTTAGGGGTTCAGCACAGTGTTACTGAAGCTCAATCGACAAAGTTAGTAATAGAGAACTTGGGAAAAGTTACTGTTGAAGTGGCCAAGGAACACATGGACATGCTTGCTGCTGTGGTTCATTCCTATGATGGTTTGGTTGCTGGGAAGATAGGGAACTGCCACTTGGCTGATGAAGATTATGAGCAGTTGGATGAGAATGAGTTGGAGAGGATGGATATTATATGGGCTCTCGCCAGCGCTGTGCGACGAGCAAAGAAATTTATGAAGAAAACAGGTCAGAATTTGGTGGCTACAAAAGATACTACTTTTGGTTTCGACAAGTCAAAAGTCACCTGTTTCAACTGTGGGGAGAAAGGACACTTCAAGCGGGAATGTGTCAAACCAAAGAAGACTGGAAATGGAAATCCATTCTCCTCCTTCACAAAACAAGAGAGAGAGAAAAAGCCTACTTCAACTAGCAATGACTCAAAGGCTATGGTCGCACAAGGTGATGAAGGACAGGACTGGTCCTTCTGATTCTTATATGATAGTGAAGCCAACATAGCATCTGTTGATGATCTTAATGAAGACTCAACGAGTGAGGGGGAGAACTCGGCTGAACCTGACACCGCTGAATTGGATGAAGTCACAGCTGTTGTTGATCAACTTATTGAAAATGAGTTGAATGCTGAATCTGAAGCACAATCTGAGCCTCAAAATGCTTTCATGGCCGGAACGTCTACATCTGTACAGGTAGAAACAAAGGATGAGTTGTTTGTTAAACATGCTTGTGCTGAATGTGATAGATTTAGGGAAAGCATTGATATGAAATTTTCTAGGTTATTAGATCACAATGATAACTTAGTAAATGATTTAAAATTATGCACTGAGGCAAACCGAATCTTAAAACAAAATGAAAACAGCTATAAGGAAAAAGTTGAAGTTTTAAAGAAACAGTTAAAAGAAACTGAGGTTGTTGCATTTAACCAAGAAAATAATATCAAGTTTTACTTAAAAACAATCAAAGAAACTAAAAAGAAACGAGCGGTTTTACAAGTTGAAAACGAGTCTTTGAAACAAAAACTCCACAGTTTAGCTAGTTCCTCACATATTTTGAAAAACTTGGTTAAAGAACGCAACAACGGGGAAGGTTTGGGATATAAGGTTGTGCCTCCACCACATGAGATCCTTTTGAACACCAAACAACGTCCAATTAATAATAACCCAATAAAGGATCATGTGATGACAAATCCTCTGGTCAGCGATCCGGACACAGTAGTTAATTCTACCCCTCCGGCTACTGACCAGAAAGCATCAATATCAGGCACAAATGGTACAACAATCACTGAAAACAGGGTGGAAGAGAATGTTCAAGCATCTCTTGGGTCGGGTCCAAAATCTAGCAACCCGAGCTCTTAATTTCTGGATCAAATTTCAGATCTTGACGTTAAACCCACTTCGTGTTCTTCGTGTTTTGCTCAAATCTGGGTACGTGTGGTGTTTCTATGTTAAAATCGAATTCGAAACCACGTTCCTATCACCCTTGCGAATCTGATGATGTCTATCTTGATTCAGTTCACGTAAAATTCGTCAGATTAGGGTTTTGGGCAGCCTTGGCGGCTGCAGATCTGAAAATCTACGTGCAGACTCGTTCATGCGACTGGGCCATGCGAATGGACCATTCGTACGACTGGACCATGCGAATGGACCATTCGTATGACTGGACCATTCGTATGACTGGACCATGCTAATGGACCATTCGTGCGACTGGACCAGTCGTATGTTCAATCGTGCGACTGGACCAGTCGTATGTTCAATCGCCCGAATGAGCCATCCACATTGACTCATCCGCATTTGTTCCAGACCAAAAAAAAAAGAGTCTGGAACAGCTTCTTCCACGAATTTTTCCCTAAACCATTTTTATCGGTCGGGAAGCCTTCTGAAAAAGTTTGGTAAAATGAAATTTTTTTTTGAGAAAATTATCGGGTCATGTATAGTTCGTCTTCGGGTCAATAGTGAAGATTTTCCTGGAGAGTCTATGCAAGAGTTGAGGATGAGCAAAGGACATTCACCCTGAGGTTCTTATGTCAAACAAGTTCGATGGATACCCCATTATTCGTTGGACTTCCAGAATAGGTGAATGTTGATAGAACACGAAAGAGAGAAGAGAAGATGTCAGCTGTCGGTGCTGATTTTGTGGGGTAGTCAGGAGCATCTGACTATTTATGGGCCAATCAAGTTATATCTATCTGCACAGAAAGGATTCTCATCCAAGGGGGAATCCAAGTATAAGAGAAATTGAAGACGCAATCAGAAAGTGATGATGTGAATTGTTTTCCGATGATGAATCTGCATGCATGCTGATTTGTTTGAGATTGTCAGCTGTAGATTGGAACCTTCAACCTTTTGCCCAATACACCGTATGAAGACATTCGGAGAGCACAACGTTTATATATTGGGATATGCTGAATGTGAGGGGGAATTTTTGTAGTTGTTAATGTTAATCAGGTTAGCCTGTGTGAAGATTGGAGCAATGGAAAACTGTTCATGTCATTATCTAGAAAAATCAGTCGTATGGGGAATCTTGCTGCTATGATGGTGTTCTACAAATTAAACGAATGCTATTATGCTTAAATTCATTTTCAGGGATACTGTAGCAACCTGACGGATCGACAACGTTGGCTAATATGGTTTTTCGTTTGATTCTATTGGAAACCAGAGCAAAGATTGACTGAAGATTGTAAGAGGTGTTATCTACTATTCGCAAGCAACGTCCAAGGGGGAATTTGTTGGAGCATATATAGTCATATATAGTGTGTCCGTCGCTTGACGAATAGTCTAGGCTTAATGTTATACACCTTGTAAACACATGAAACTGGGTCATTCGCAGGAGCATATGCGAATGAGACTCAGTCGTACGACTGAGCCATGCTAATGGACCAGTCGTGCGACTGAGAGATGCGATTGGGGCATTCGTAAGACTGAACCATAAGAATGGTCCAGCCGTACGATTGAACCATACGCATGGTCCAGTCGTACGATTGAACCATACGCATGGTCCAATCGCACGAATGGGCCCAGTCGCATCTAATATGGGCCGAAGCCTATATATACCAGTTTCATTGTGTAGAAACCTAAGGGTTTCGATATTGTGCCCGGGGCCTAGGTGCTGCTGGATGAGAGGGGAGATCATGCTCGATCTCCCCTTGCCAAGAGTCTTGATTCTTATGTTGTAACGAGCTTGTAATCGTTAGGTTTTATCAATGAAATCATTCGATTATTGTTCGTACTATTCTTCGTCTTTTGGTTTATCACCTTCCGTCAAGAACAAGCTCGGATGTTTATCGATCCAGTGACTTCACAATTTGAATCGAACCGAGATGCTAAGTTTGAAACCGAACCGAGTTCGAGCAGAATCGCGTTTGGTTCGGTTCATAAACAACCCTAGTTTACTCCAGAGAATAATCTCAGGTTTTAGTTGGTTAATAACCTCCGGTCAACGATTCAATTAGTTTAAAAAAGACTTAATTACACGGGTGGTCCCTGTGGTTAGGCCCGATTTCACTTTTGGTCCTTAACTCTCTGAAATTACAAGGATGGTCCAAAACTTTACACAAACGTAACAACGATGGTCCCTGAAACGGAGGGACATTAATTATTGCTGTTAAGTGCGTGTGAAATGATAAAAATATCCCCTTTCACCTTTCTTCTTCTCCATCAGCGACCACCCCCACCATCTTCAACCACTGTTACCACCAGTACCACCTTCAACCACCACCACCACCACCCTTAATTTTCAACCACCACCATCTTCAACCTTCAACCACCACCAACACCACCACCTTCAACCTTCAATCCCCCACCACCTTCAACCCCCACTACCCCCACCACCACCCTCAACCTTCAATCACCACCATCTTCAACCTTCAACCACCACCACCACCCTCAACCACCACCATCACCACATTCAACCTTCAATCTCCCCCACCACCACCTTCAACCTTCAACCATCACCACCTTCAACCACCTCCAACGATGTCCACATCCATCATCGACCCTCCACGTTCGACGACCTCCACCTTTGGCGATCGTACACCTCCGGTGACCCTCCATCTCCGATGACCGTTCACCTCCGGTGACCCTTCACCTCCATCATCGGCATCAAATTTGATGGTTGTTAATGCGATTTAGATCTGCTCAACTTCTGTCTCCACCATCGCCATCACCACCATTACATAAACATCACCATCTCTGGAGATGGTGGGTTTCGTTACAGCGGTAGGTCGCCGGAGTTGAAGGGATGGTGAAATCAATTGGAGAAGACAATGATACAAAGGTATTTTAGTCATTTTTAAAATATTAACTGAAAAACTTAACGTCAATCCGTTTCAGGGATCATCGTTGTTACGTATGTGTAAAATTTTGAACCAACCTTGTAATTTCAGAGAGTTATAGACCAGAAGTGAAATCGGGTCTAACTAAAAGGACCACCCGTGTAAATGTGTAATTAAGTATTTAAAAAAAACTAAAAAACAAAAACAGATGGGCTTTTCTCCACCTGCTGGGCCGTTAAAGCAATTCAGGCCCAACCTTCTAACACAAAATAACACCACATAAACCAAACCCAACGCCATACGTGCGCTTCACGCACCAATAATATTTAGACAAACACGCGTGACACCTAACATCGCAGTAAAGGCGCGTGTTTTGACGGGGTAGGTGGTAGACTCTACAATGTCAGTCTTTAATGGCGACCTGCTATATGCATACTACATTGCAATCGGCGAGCCCTATCTCCAACCATCAACCACTAATCAATCGCACACACTAACACACACACAAGCTTTCAAGGGGTGTTCTGAGGTATAAACTCTTGAATCATCATATTCTCTCACTTTTGGTAGATCTTGATTATTATTATTATTATTATTATTATTATTATTATTATTATTATTATTATTATTATGTGTATGTTGTTTTTAGTTTATTTGCATCGGTTTTGATTTTGATTTGGCTTGATCTTGGATAGTTGATCTAGATCAAGTGATGGATTTTGACTTTGATGTTGTGCGTGTGCTCATCTGATAGTGATTCTGGATAAGATTAAGACAGCCAAAACTTAAGATTACTGGAGTTGGTGATTTAGTATGAACACGATAGTGGAAATCATTTCATTTCATGTTATGTGGTTTGATTGGACGATCGGTTTCTGTTCAGTGTGGAAAAGTAGGGGTTTGTAATGGATTGGTTTGGTGAAAAGAAAAGTTTTCTTATGGAGAATTGATTGAGATCAAAGAAACAGGTAGATATGAGTTGATGTTGTATCTATGATATATTAAGGGATTATTGCAGGAAAGATTTGAAATCTCAAGTGTTGATGTTGTATGAATGGGTTTGTTTTGGTGCAGAAATATTTTCTTTTGGGAATTGTTGCTATAGAGCAGATTCGAGTGTGGGTTTATGGATATGTTAGTTTATAGATGGATTCGAGTGTGGGTTTATGGATATGTTGTTTTAGTTTTCTAATCAAATAAGTTAAATAAATAAACATGTTTTTTTTGATAGAAACATAGTTGTCAATTGCGAATAACGGTAAATAGCGACACATTACCTATATGCTACGTCGCGAATAGCGGTAAATAGCGACCACTATTTTGTGTTTAGCGATGAAGTAGTCGAAATTATATAAAATATTGTACGTTCACTAAATTAAACATGTTTTAACGACAAATTAATACAAAAGTTCAACAAACACCATCAAACACCATCAAAATAGATAAAATTTGAGTCAAATATCCAATTCAAAAATAGGAACCACTGCCCAATTCAAAAATTTGAGTCAAATATCCACAAATTGTTACCTTAGCAGCAGGAATCAAGTGGAACTCAACAATCGAAGTGAGGAATCGAAGTGAACAGCAGGAATCGAGTCGAAGTCGAATTGTTACCTTAGTTGTGACTTGCGGCAGCAAGAATCAATGTCGAAGGTCGGACGGCGGCGGAGGGCTAGCGGCGGAGGGCTAGCGGCGGAGGGCTAGCGGCGGAGGGCTAGCGGCGGAGGGCTAGCGGCGGAGGTCGGACGGCGGAGGTCAAGCGGCGGAGGTCGGAACCGAATGGCGAGGTTAGAAATCGGACGGGGATATCGAACCCTATATATCTTTTTAGTGTATTTAAAAAAAATACCGCTATACGTCGCTATTGAGTATATAGCGACCGTCAGCCGCTTCGCGACGTAGCGCGCGATTGCGCCCGCTACGGTCGCTATTGACATCCATGGATAGAAATGATCAGTTAAGAAGTAATTCGTGCCCTTATGATGATTATTTAGTGATGTGGCTGACTGGCTGCTTTGGGAAACATAAATAGAAGACATATTATCTACTCATATTAGATAATTAATTAATTTATCATTTATTTCTGATGGTGAGAGACAAAGCATATGCTCATAGTCTTTTTGTATAGGTTCAGTTGTTAAACTTGCATGCATCCCTTTCCAGCAGCGATCATGTATATTAACAATAGATGTATACAGTTCAGATTTGTGATTAAGATATCTAGTATTTGCAAAGTTCCATTAGGTTATTGGTGGCAAATCCAACCTTGGGGCCAGCCATTAAAGAGTCTTGCAATTGTGTAAATAGTAAATTTTGATATAAAAATCATTGGTCGGAAAGTTATAGGCGCTTCATTGATAATATTTGCTTGTTCAACTGTTTAGATCACACAAAAAATGGTGAAGGCAGTTGCAGTTCTCAGCAGCAGTGAGGGTGTCAGCGGCACCATTTTCTTCAATCAAGAGGCAGAAGGTATATATAAAGTTATATTTAGAATTTTAAACTTTGATAAACATATTAGTTATCTTATTTAATTGATGTCTCAGGTGCTCCCACTACTGTTACTGGTGACCTTTCTGGCCTTAAACCTGGACCTCATGGTTTCCATGTTCATGCCCTTGGTGACACCACCAATGGATGCATGTCAACTGGTATGTTGTTTTCACTAATATTATTAACAGTGAACTAGTTTGTGTTTAACTGTCGTACATCTTAACATATAAACCTTTCCTTCTGATGGCAGGTCCTCACTACAATCCTCATGGAAAGGAGCATGGTGCCCCTGATGATGAGATTCGTCATGCTGGTGATCTTGGCAATGTTACAGTAGGCGAAGATGGTATACTAACTTTATATATCAAGCATTAGCATTTCCAAATTAGTGCGAGCCAAATTTCTGAATGATAAATTTTATATAACAAGTCATAGGTCTATCTTTTTGAATGATTTTCAACTTCCATTTGTAGTTTCTTTGGCTTTTCTAGTAAAACAGCAGGGTAGCATTTAAGATGGAAAAGTTTTCTGTTACACACTTTACTTAAACTTTAAAAACCTATGAACAGAATGTGATAATGATGTGAGCTTAGTAAACATAAAAAATGAATGGTTTTGTTGATAACTAATGCTAACTTCTCATGGAATTCTCATCAACTCAGGTACTGCAAAATTCACCATCGTCGATAAGCAGGTTTGTTCCTTGCAAGATATCTTGTGGTTGAGATTTAATACATGTTGAATCATGCAAATTTAACACTTGTATAATTTTATGTAGATTCCATTAATTGGATCTCAATCCATCATTGGAAGGGCTGTGGTTGTCCATGCTGATGCTGATGATCTTGGGAAGGGTAAACTTCAGTTTTATCTAGCATCATACTATCATGACACATACAAGCACGCGTGCACCCACGCTGATTTTGAAATACATAGGTGGATGATGTTTTGACATATTTATCTTTCAGGAGGACATGAGCTTAGCAAAAGCACTGGAAATGCCGGTGGAAGAGTTGCATGTGGTATGCAATGCTCTATTTTAATTATTATTATTTAATTTGTATTTAAGTTGGGAGTTTGTTACATGGATGTTATGTTTGCAGGTATCATTGGACTGCAGGGTTGATTATGCATTGCTATGAAAGGGAAACTATGGTTGGTGCCTGTCAATAAAAGTAGTCTACTGTGCTACTACTTGATTATATTTTGAGTTAATTTTCAAAAGGAGCTAGTTTGGCTATTTTGGACAAATGGGTTGCATGTTTATTTGGTGGTCTTGGTTTTTAATGTATCTGAATAGTAAAACAATGCCTGATCTGTTAAAAGCGAACTGTGTTATGTCTGCGTTGTTTGAATAAAACGTAGATTGAGTTAATAAGCACGTCGCAACGATATACTTACAATTTATTATGAAATATTACATTTTGAGAATGAGAGTTAAGGCAAAGGTTAATAAAAATAAGAACGCTGTAATGTAATTTAAAAATAAAAAAAAATGTAAAGAACATCAAATGAACTCTATATTATTTGTGAACTTTAATTGGATTTATAAGTTGTGTGAGATAAAACATTAAATTGTGAGTTCTAAAATTACGATCTTTGTGAAATTTAATGTTAAATAAATCAAGTTCAATTTTATATTGCATCTATGCTTAAGATTTTAAAAATTAAAGACATGGTTCTTGCTGCTTATCAAATCAAAACACTGGTGGTCCTTATATGGATTTAGGTTAAGTTTGTTAAATGAGTTTGGATCGATTAAAATACCCGTTATATTTAAAAGTAATAAATAATATTTATTCTTTAATTAAAATGTAAGCATATAATAACGAAAATATAGATACAAATTATTGTCCTCCCCAGTAGGGGTGTTTACGGTTCGTTTTAAAATTGTAAAACCATCAAAACCGGTTATCAGGTTTGGTTTTATGGTCGGTTTTCTAATTAACAGTTGGTCGGTTGGTTTCGAAAATTTCAAACTATAATGCCCGGTTTGTTTTTCAAAGTTATCAAACAATATAAAACTGGACCGGATCACAATATTTTTATTATATTTTTTTCAAATATCTTATAAACATATGTTTGATTTTTTATATTATATATTGACTTTAGTAAATATTAAATTGGGTTAAATCTATTAGAGCATTTACATTCCATCCCTTATTTTCATTTATATTATTATATTATAAATTATTACTTTTTCTTTGTTTTATTTTCAATTAAATAATAACACACACACGCGCCCGCGCGCCCGCCTGGTCACCGGTCACCCCCCACTACCACCGGTCACCGGTCACCACCACCACGCCGGACTCAGGTAAGCGCCCCACCGCCACCGCCTACCCCCACCCCCACCACCTACCCACCCAGGTAAGCTCCCCACCGCATACCCATTAACCGCCGCCGCCTTCACCGCTAGCCGCCGTCACCTTCACCGGCGATCACAGTCACCCACCCACCCCCCACCACCGTAGTCACACCCACCGCTAGCCACAGCCTTGTAACACCCCGAAAAGTCAAAACGAGTCATTAAGGATAATGGGCTTAATTAATGGGTATTTAATAAAAGAAGGAAAAGGGTTATGGGCTAAATTGGGTTTATGGGCAAGAGCCTAGTGATTAAGGCCCATAATCAGCCCTTAACCCTCCCAAAGCAGCCTCCATCTCCTTCATTTTAACCTTAGCTCCCAAAATTCATAGAGAGAGAAAGTAGAGAGAGAAAGTGAAGGAAACTCAAGATTTGAAGCTTCTAAGGTCAAGGGATTGAAGATCTGGGTGTTGGGGCGTCAAACCTCAAGAAAGGAGCAACAAATCCAGGTAAAAATCGACCTCTAAACCCTTCTGTAGATAAAACCCGGATTCTAGGGTTTTGGGTTTTGAAAAGTTTCAAAGAAACACATAAAGGTCAAATTTTTATGTATGAAAATGTGTAAAAAAGGTTAGATATGGTTTCATGGATGGTAAACCAAGGATTTGGACGTAAAAAGTTAAGATTTTGGGTTAAAAACGGGCTGGTTCGTCATTTTTATTCAACCAGCAAAACTGTGCCCCGATCCAGCGAAACTGTGCACTCATCCAGCGAAACTATGAGAAGTTCCAGCGAAACTACAGTTTCGCTGGGGCGAAACTATTGGCCCGTAGATACTGCGAAACTAGGAAATTCCAACGAAAGTTGGGCGCACCTGACAGCGAAACTGTCATGCAAAATTGCTGGGCGAAACTGGCAGCAAAACTGGCAGCGAAACTGGCCGCGAAACTGCCAGCGAAACTGCTTATCTGACAGCGAAATTAGGCAGAAATTAATCCCTTTAAGTGTCAACTTATCTGCAGGCTGTGTAGTGTGATCCTAGCCTAGAAGGCTTAGTTTAGAAGTTACTCACGATATCCAGGTGAGTTCTAGATCCCCTTATTTAAACGTTTTTCTATGTTTTTGGGGCTATTATGCATAGTAAACATAAGGTTTTCAAGGTAAGGATTTCAAGGGGTTTTAACAAGAAAATACATTTTTCTAAAGTAAAATGTTCCATTTAAATAGCTCAAAATAATTTTCGGGCGCGCTGACCTGTCAGCCCGGCCCCAGCCAGGGGCGTTGCCCTTTAGACCCGACTAGGGGCTGCTGCCCCTAGGACCCCGCTGTCAGGGGCTGCCGCCCCCGAACCCCCGCTGTCCCGCAGAGGGTTGGTTACGTGTTATGATGACTAGTACTTGGTATGTTGTGTACTTAATAAGTTACGTATTATATATATTAAGTGGAACATAATATTAATGAGAAATGGAACTTAACGAATGTTACCCCCGGGGCCGTTGATGATGAAAAGTCTTGCAAGCACTATGATAGACTTCATTTAGGTGAGTCTGATGTATGATGATGGATCCGTATTCATGAGCGGGCTATGTGCCTTGTAGTGTGGATCAAATGTCGGGGGTTAGCTACCATGATGATGTGTACCGACAGGGATCGACATTCGTTGTCGATCAACATGGAGCTCTTGCTTTATGTAATCTCGTTTATGATGAAGTGAAAGATATGAAAGAATGAAAGATAATGAACATGCTTAATATGATAAAAATGTTATGTATTATGTATGCGTGGTCATTATATGAAGGATAAAGTTATATTTTCTTATTTACCTAAAACTAGAACTTACTCAGCAAAGCTGACTTTTATGCATAATAGTTGGCAGGTAAGTGCTGATGCTGAGGATGGCACCACGAAGCTACTTGGGGAGCTATGGATGACATTCCTCTTTATGAAATATTTATTGTAATTTAAGAACAAGTAATATGTTTCATTTACAATTAAAGAACAAATGTATGAGTACGACATAGTTTCTAAGTTTTAAATGAATGTCTAATTATTTCCGCTGCAATGTTTTGTTATTAAAATGATTTTATGCTATGATTAACCAACTGTGAGGCTTCCCGGGAATGGGGCCTTACAAGCCTTTACCGCCGCTGTCACCCACCGCTAGCCACCACAGTCACCCACCTCCACCGGCGACCACAGTTACCGTCGCCTTCAACGCTAGCCACCTTCACCGTTAGCCACCACCGGTCACCGGTCACCGCCTTCACCCTCTTCACCCTCGCTGCTTTCTGCCCTCTCTCACACTATCACCGCTACCCACCTTCACCTTCACCACTAGCCACCACCACTTCACCACTAGCCACCACCGGTCATCGCCTTCACCATCGCTGCTTTCTGCTCTCTCTCACTATCATTTATAAATATTTTAAATAATTAATTATTTAATTAATTAATTAGACCAAGATCTTTATTAGTTAATTATTAAAATTAATTATTTTCACATTTTAAATTTCTAACTTTATTTATTCTATTGTTATCAATTAAATATTATTTTATCCTATCTTCTTTATATTAATTATCATTTTAAAATTCAATTATTTTCAAATAATAAATTAATCTTATTATTTTAAATCTATTTTGTTAAACTCAAATCTCAACTGAAAACCTAATTTATATCCACATCACCGCCTCCCTAGCCACCACATACCATCAGCATAATCGAGGAACCCTAAATTGGGTGTACATTTGGTGAGATCGTTCTATCTCGGGTTTGCATATCTGTTTCTACTCGCCTCTAATTATATCTTTAAATATTATCTTTTCGTTTAGATTGTTTGGCTGGATTAGGGGTATCAGCATTCTTGGTTTTGTATAGGGGGCATCCTCTATCTCTTGGGTTATTTCTACTCTCGTGTGATTTGATATTTTTCTGTGTCTTGATTTGTTTGTGTGTCCCTCGTGTATTGTTGTCCTCGTGTGACGGTTTGCTTTTGATTGTGCTTTACTTGTGCTACGATTCCGTTTTTTAAGGGGTTGTCCGTGTTTTTTTGGTTGTATTACTGGACTCTGTCTGGTATTATAGATAGCAGGAGCCATTATGCTGCCCCGAGATCATGTTCGGTGACGAGAGGTGCGTATACAGGGAAAAACGACTGTAGATTACGAGTGGCATCATGGAATGTAGGAACCCTAACTACTAAGTTACTAGAGTTAATTGATGTGCTGAAGAAACGTAGGGTCCAGATAGCGTGTCTTCAGGAGACTAGATGGCGGGGTGGGAGAGCAATAGAGTGTAATAGTTATAAACTATGGTATTCAGGGTCTGATAGAACAAAAAATGGAGTAGGTTTTCTAGTTGCTAAGGAACTTCAAGATAATGTAGTGGAGGTGAGAAGATACGATGATAGAATTATACTGTTAAGAATAGTAATAGGAGATGAAGTAGTGGCAGTAGTTAGTGCGTATGCACCACATATTGGACTAGGGGAAACGGAAAGAAAGAAGTTCTGGGAGAGTTTAGATCACGTTATGGGTGACTTACCTAGAGACGAAAAAATATGCAGAGCAGGAGATTTTAATGGGCATATCGGTAAGGCTAATGTCCACTTCCAGTTGGTGCATGTAGGCTTCGGGTATGGTCTTAGGAATGACGGCGGTAAGGAGCTTTTTGACTTTGCAATAGCGCATGACTTAGGCATCATAAATTCGTTTTTTAAGAAAAGAGACTCGCATCTAATCACGTTTAGCAGCGGCGGGAGACACACGCAGATAGACTATTTATTGATGAGGAGAGAAGATCGTAGCTCGTGGAAGGACTGTAAGGCTATCACAGGAGAGACAATTGTGACGCAACATCATATGTTGGTGGCGGATATACGCGTGAAGAGACCAATTGTCCAACAAAACAAGATACTTATACCTACGATCAGATGGGGCCAGCTAAAAGATAAAAAGATTACCATTTTTAGAGATAAGGTCATACCAATGAACCAGACTGGGCCACAATAAGACGCAAACCAAAAGTGGGAGGCTATGGAAACTAGGCTCATCCAAGTAGCTAAAGAAACGCTTGGAGTTACAACAAAGAGGACAAACGGCCATAAGGAATCCTGATGGTGGAACGAAAATGTACATGAGAAAATAAGAATTAAACAACAAAGTTTTAGAGAGATTATACGTTGTAACAATGAGGAAGAACGCGCAGCGCTTAAAGATAAATACAAGGAGGCTAAGCGAGAGGCGAAAAAATCGGTGTCAGAGGCAAAGAACGCGGCATATGAGATGATGTATAAATGACTAGAGATGAAAGAAGGAGAGCATGACATGTTTAAGTTAGCCAAGGCAAGAGAAAGTAGAAGACAGAACTTGAGAATGGTGAAGTTTATTAAGGTTGTGGATGGAAAGGTTTTAGTGAAAGAGAAAGACATCAAGGTGAGATGGAAAACTTAATTCGATAACCTTTTCAACATAAGGAACCTAAATCAACAAACTGAGATAGATAAAACAACCCAAAGAACGCAACAAAACAAATGCTATTGTAGAAGCATCACAGTAGACGAAGTTATGAGAGCTATGAAAAAAATGGGAAGGGCTAAAGCAGTAGGGCCAGACAACATACCGATTGAAGTGTGGAAATGCCCGGGAGATAAGGGTCTCCAATGGCTAACAAATTTATTCAACACTATCTTTAAGACAGGGAAGATGCCAGACCAGTGGAGAACCAATGTCATAGTCCCCATATATAAGAAAAAAAAGAGATGTTAAATGTTGCGAAAACTACAGGGGAATAAAGCTATTGAGTCACACGATGAAAATTATGGGAAAGAGTTATTGATACGAGAATTAGTCAGGAAACTCAGATAGTGTTAAACCAATTTGGATTTATGCCAGGACGCTCTATAACAGAATCCATACACGTCATAAGGAGGATAATATAGAAATATAGAGAAAAGAAAAGGGACCTCCATATGGTATTCATCAACCTAGAAAAGGCCTATGACAGTATTCCACGTCAACTAATTTGGGAAAGTCTATGACTTAGAAGGGTACCAGAGAGGTATATCAAAATAATCAAGGATATGTATGACGGGGAAAAAACGTGTGTGCGAGCTCCGGTTGAAGACACAGACTCCTTCCCAGTGGAAGTGGGACTCCACCAAGGATTGGCACTGAGCCCATTTCTCTTTACAATAGTGTTGGATGAGATGTCCAAGTCTATACAACAACCAGTTCCATGGTACATGCTCTTTACGGATGATATTGTCTTAATATAAGCATCTAAAATGGTGCTTTACGACAGGCTAGAACAGTGGAGAGCAGCACTAGAGCGCAGAGGATTAAGGATAAGTCGCTTTAAAACGGAATACATGCATTGTAACTTTAGTGGTGAGGTAAAAGAGGACACCCAAATCAGTATCCAGGGTATGGCGGTCCCACGAACGTCTAGGTTCAAATACCTGGGATCGTACCTCCAGGAGGACGGAGAGATACACAGCGATGTAGCTCACCGTGTTCAAGCAGGATGGTGCAAATGGAGAGCAGCATCAGGGATTCTATGTGATAAGAGATTTCCAGTAAAACTAAAGGGAAAACTATACCGAGTGGCAGTACGCCCAGCTATGTTATATGGAACAGACTGCTGGGCCATAAAGAAATCGCACGAGAAACAAATAAAAGTAGCGGAAATATGAATGCTGAGGTGGATGTGTGGGCACACAAGACTGGATCGGATAAGAAATGAAGTGTTTCGACAGAAGCTAGAAGTGGCTTGTATCACAGATAAAAAACGAGAAGGAAGATGATGGTTTGGGCATGTCAAGGGGAGACCAATGGTAACACCTATTAGAGCAGTAGAGAACGTCATCTTAGAGGGTAGGAGGAGTAGAGGAAGACCTAGTTTGACTTGGGACGAGATAATTAGGCGAGATATGATACACTTGCACCTCTCTGAGCACATGATCGAGGATAGGAGTGAGTGGAGACGTAGAATTAAAATTAAGAACTTTTAGTGGGACCTATAGGTAGAAAGGGTAATTGAAGACATGTTGCGGGGCCTGACGTGTACGTAGTCCACATCTGCCCTTTATAGGTGATACTTGCCGATTCTCTCATGTATGCTTTTTCATTTTCTAATTCTTTAGCTGATATATTACTGTATGCTGTGTGTTCTGTGTTGTATGATATTTTTTATGACGCCTTGCTATCGTTATTGCTTTTCTTATCGAGTAGGGGGTCTCTTTGTAAGTGGTCTCTCTACCTACCAAGATAGAGGAAAGATTCGCCACAACCTACCCCCCAAACCCTGCTCTTGAGTGGGATATACTGGGTTTGTTTGTGTGTGTGTATGTATATATATATATATATATATATATATATATATATATATATATATATATATATATATATATATATATATATAATGTTTACTCTCTCTTCCACTCACAATCACTTTAAAAAAAATTACAAACTAGCTACCCGTGTAACAAGGGTTGAATAAATAATATATCAAATAAATTTAAAATTTGTTAATAATAAAATGATAGTTTAATATAAGATATTATTAAAATCTTTCTTAATATAAATAGAATAAAAAGTTTTATTTCAAAAAGAACATTTTTTAAAAGTATTATTTTTAAAAACTTTCTTATTATAACTCCTTAATTTAATTATTTTTTGCTTATAAAAATTCGACTTTTTAAAAACCACGAATTTTAAATAGTTCGTATTATTAAAGAAGTTTCATATTTTATAAAATTTTCTTATATATAAAAATTTGTTTCTTTAGAAATAACATTAGTAAAATGATATTTTCTTAATTTATTAAAATACTATTTTAATATAAAAATTATTAAATAATATTATTAGTAATTAATGTGGGTACTTAATGTGAGTATTAATATGAGAGGAAAACAGAAAAAAATTGATGAAGATAAATGTGGTGATGTCACGTGTCTTCTCTAGTTACTCTTTTATTAGAGTAGTAAGATAAAATAAGATTTTACAGGAATTTGAATATTGTTTTCTTAAAATACGGATTGAACATTAATATTTTTCCTTTACCCCACTCACAAAAACTTATAACCATTACGTATAATATATGAAATACACTCACATCAAATTAGAGTCTGGATGTGAATGCTTTTAGATCACTTGTTGAGTACTTTAGTAATTATAACACCCACAATTTAAATTGTTTTATCACAAATATTTGACTTTATGACTTTCGCTTGTTCATCTAATTGAGTTTATACTTAAACATTGTTTAGTTTTATTTAGTGAAGGAACCATAAATTTTTTTCTATGTTGTTAGCATCTTTTGGTTCTTGAATTTTAACAACTTAGACGTAATATTTGTTGGGTTGGTCATAGTTCGGATTGGGTCAGAAAGTAAAAAACATTATAACTCAAAAAAATAAACAATAATAATACAATGATATTAAAATAAAGAATGGCATGTTTTGTAAATGTCACAAGTATAGATTTCTTTTGCCTATTCAAATCATCACAAATTTTTAAATGGCTAAATGCCTTGTGAAAATTATTTTATCATAATAATAACTAATAAATCTATTTGATTTGTTTCAATTATTAGAAGTCCTAGACAAGTGCATCTTTTTTACTAGTTTTTTAGTAATAAATAACAAATCAATCAATAGGCTTTATTCATTTTCTTACTAGCTCTAACTAATTTCAGATGAAAAAGCCTTACATTTCCACCAATTAATCATTACGGAAAATTATGATTTTTCTTAGGTATCTTTGTTTCATACACCATTTGATTTGACACAGCCAAGTAAACGGTCGTTTAAACCACTGCAAACGGTCGTTTAGACCACTGCAAACGGTCGTTTGGCATAGAGTAAACGGTCGTTTACTTTTCTGCAAACGGTCGTTTACTTTAATGTAAATGTCGTTTGCTATTAGTGTAATTTGACAATTCAAATTTCGTTTGCTAGCATTTCAACCGAACCCACAACCCACTCCATCAATATATACCATCATTTTCACCATTTTCATCTATCTTCACCCATCATTATCATCTTCCTTCTTCATCTTCATTCAACTCATCTTCTTCATTTTCTTTACCTCATCCACGGAATTTACGGTCATTATTTTTTATCAACATATTCACCATCTCATTATTCTTCTTTTTAAAATAAAGGTTAGTTTATTATTATTATAATAAAAATAGTTTAATATATATATTTTATTTTGTTACTAATTGTAATTATTTTAGGTAATGGCTTCAAGTTCACGCAAGATACATCGTCGGTTCATGCTTCGAATCATCCATGGCTTCAGTTTCGTCGAGGATCAGATGAAAATAAAAGACTTCAAAAACTTTTAGATAAAGAATTTGAGCCTTCACGTTCGATATCTTGGAGCTTTTTACGGGACGTGGGTGAATTTACTCGTGCTTGTAACATGATGGACGAGCCGTGGAGCAGATTTTTTACAATTAGTGGACCGCAATATAAGGAGCTTTGTTTGGAGTTTTTCTCTACATTTAATTTCGACTCTAACAACCATAACTATAGGTATACCAATTTAGTTGGATTATATATAATTTCGACTCTACATTTAATTGAACTTATATTTTTTTGGACAATGATAACGATGCTATCTGTCACACCCCCGCTTATAGCGGAAACACGAGGATGTAACGGACGGGATCGTCATAACACATTGTTAAGTTAATAGAGATGCATTAAATGAAGAAAGTCAACGTGTCATGACGTCACCCGACACAAATGGAGACTTGTGTCGCAGTTAGTCAATTCCACGACAAACATAGTCTTACAAACCAAATAAGTATAAGTCCCACAACCCGGGAAACAAATGAACATAAGTGAATAAAGAAAATCAAGCAACTGTCACAGACATCCAATGAGTCTAAGTAGTGCAATCCTAAGGTCGTTGCTAAGGCAGCATCCCTAGCTATCCTCAATGATTGTTACCTGAAAAGATATGCTCAAAATGTCAACATATTATTGGTGAGTTCACAGGTTTGAATTGTAAACATGTAATTGATGCTGTATAGTGTTTGTAGTGGAATACCGTGCATACAATTATAAGCAAGCAAAATCAAATACCATGAGTTTTATACAACCAAACCTAATAACGTACACACAGCAATTGTCGGAATATATTCACCCAAGGCCCGATCCTGGCAGTGGGATGGTATTCACAAGTAACCATCTGTCAAGGGTGGGGGTGTCAACCCAGTAGTACTACTAATACCTATCCGTTGGTTCCAACACTGAAATTAATGGTTGTAAGAAGAACCACACAGTAACATCATGTATGCATCAGATAAGTACTCACAAAACAGTATCACGTTGATTCCAAGTATGAAAATTATATGTATGTTGTACAGCATTGAAAACGGGTGAGCATACTTTTCCCTCATGTTTGTAAAAGATTGAAACAATTGTATAAGCATGAAAAGGGGCCGTGAAACTCACATGGCGTATAAGTATGTATGTAAGATGATTAAATAGGATAATAATCGATGTTCCAATGAACCCCTTCATGAGGTACCTGAACATGTATATATATTTTAAGATTTAGGTTAATAATAAGGTTTAATGATTAAACGCGAACTAGGGTTTAATAAGTAAATACACCTTTATTATTAGAATAATGTTTCGATTAATAACAAATTATTAATCTAAACCTTTAGTTTATAAGAAAATAATATTTGTAAATAATTTGTGAAATTATAAAATATATAATTTCTACAGTTATCATGATAAAACTTAAATTAATAATGCCTATTAATATTATAAAGATTTTATTGTTTCAAGTTTAATTTTACATAAATAATTATTTAGTTATTTTAAAAGAACTCGTTTGTGTCAACATATAAAGTTTAAATATAAGTTTTAAATAAACATTTTAAGATAACTATGATTTTAAAAGAATAACGTTTGAACCGAAATAAATTTATTAGTTGAAACCCATTTTTAATAGGATTTAACCAAGAATAATATTTTTAAAATGTTTTTAAAACAATTATTTAATTTTTAAAATTAATAGAAAAATCCAAAAAATTATTTGGTGGTCTGAAAAATATTTAAAGTTTACAAAAACAATTTTTATATTTATTAAAAATTTTCTGAAAAATTAATTTGGGCTAAAAACCCTTAAAAAATAAGTGTAGGTGCCCGGGGTCAAACCCTGGACCTCTTGGATTGCAAAGGTGTTTTGAACCGGTGAACCAAAGGCATCCAGCCGCGGTTATAAGTCGGTTCTAAATTGAAGGTCGATTTGATTTTGAAAGCGTCTGCGATCATGGGGCTTTCATTCCCCATGTAAGGACGAGTGTGTGGGTGTGTGTAATTACCCGTATGATGATGAACTGGTGATGAACTCAACGAAGAAACAGGTCGTGATGAAGAGGTAGTCGAATTCTATGTTTGTGTTTGTTTCAGATCGAGTTAAATGTGCTATTAGTTTAGGAATATATAAACGATCGTGTTGATTAATTTAATTGCATTATTGCGGTGTTTAGTGCGATTTGTGACCTGTAAAGCAGCCAAAAGTGGGTCAAAGTGGGTTAGGTTCGAGATCGCACTAAATCGATTGAAATTTTAAATGGTATGGGTTCGAATCTGGCACATAATGTTGTTGGGAATGATTGATTGAGCTGAAACCACGTATTTTTGGTTGTTTTGGCTCGGCCGGAGGTTGACCGGATGTGTGTCCGGCGGGTGGTTGGGAAAACGGGCGGTGGGTTGGGGTTTTTTAAAAAAATTTACAACTTTGGTCCCTGTGGTTTTAGAGTTGGTTATTTTGTGTTTAAACTTAGTTTTTAAGTTTCATAAATTACAACAACACCCCCTGCACTTAATTTAAATGCATTTTTTATAAATCATTGTTATTATTATTATTATTAATATTACTATCAATAATAATAATAATAATATCATCATTTTTATTATTATTATTATCAGTACTATTACCATTAACATTTTTATTATTAATATTAATATTATTATTAATAATAGTGATAATAATATCATTATTATTATAATATCAATTATATTTTAAGATTTATCAAAGTTAATTTTTAATGAAAATTACGAGATGTTATAGTCTCCCCTGCTTTAGGAAATTTCGTCCTGAAATTTGTTCACGAGGAGGCTGAAACGAAAAGATGAGGATACTTGGTTTTCATTTGGTCCTCACGTTCTCAGGTGAACTTTGGGCCACGTTTAGATTCCCAGCGGACTTTGACAATGGGTATCTGGCTACGCTTGAGTGTTTTGACTTCTCGATCTATAATTTCCACAGGTTTCTCAATAAAGTGCGTAGATTCATCAATCTGGACTTCGTCGAGCGGAATGTGGATATTTTCATTGGTGAGGCATTTCTTGAGGTTTGAAACATGAAACGTCGGATGCACAGTGCTGAGTTCTTGGGGTAGTTCAAGCTTGTAGGCCACTTTCCCAATTCGCTCGAGCACTTTGAATGGACCCACGTAACGAGGTGCTAGCTTCCCTTTCTTTCCAAAGCGAATCACTCCCTTCCAAGGTGATACCTTAAGAAGTACGAGATCACCGACATTGTATTCGATGGGCTTACGTCTTTTGTTAGCATAATGCTTTTGACGATTTCTAGCAGTGATCAAGTTATCACGGATCTTATGAATTTTGTCGGTTGTTTCTTGTATCAATTCCGGACTAGTAATCTGTGATTCACCAAGTTCAGACCAACAGATGGGAGATCAACACTTTCGGCCATACAAGGCCTCAAATGGTGCCATTTGGATGCTGGTATGGTGATTGTTATTGTAAGAGAATTCGATCAACGGAATATGAGAATCACACGATCCACTGAAATCAATGACACAAGCCCGGATCATATCCTTGAGGGTTTGTATCGTTCTTTCAGTCTGACCGTCGGTTTGCGGGTGATAGGCTGTGCTAAGATTTAGTTGAGTTCCGAGAGCTGATTTGGAGACTTTTCCAGAAACGAGAGATGAAGCGACCATCGCTACCAGAAATGATGTTCAATGGCACACCATGTCGGAATTTAAGAATTCCAAACGTCACCATATGAAACGACCTTAACGCATATCTTGTGAATATGTATTTCTCCTTTGACCAACCATCAGTCTAAGAATAATACGCTATGCGAAGATCTTGGAATGAGTTCACGAAGATAGTTAAGAATATTATTAAATCAGAAAATGAATCAATCATTCAAAGTAACGATCGATGTTTTAACGTCATAGCACGGTATACGAATATTTGAAACAGATACAGGTTAATTTCTCGACCCACTATCTTACATGAGTCAATATGAGATTTTAGTCAACCGGTCTATAATGCACCAATTGTCATCATGACAGCTAAGAGGCACTTAGTGAATGAAAAGTTAAACATGAGATTCACGGGAACACAATTTTGTCATATGTAAAGGTAAGACACTTGGGCACATACCAAGTTACGTCTCTTCCTTTATGCCAAACCCATGACTACAGATTACGAAATTTTATGAATCATTTTATCCACATCGCAATGAAGATAATAACGAGTCTTGTTGTTCGAAATCAAAATAGAGTTTTAAATATTTCCAAGGTTAAAGATTCGAAAATGATTCAAGAAGTGATCCAAACAATAAGAAAGGTATTTGTAACCATGTTTTGCAAGGTGACAAATTTCCAAAGGTAGATTGCATACGTAATTCATCAAACCCATAAGTATAGTAGAGAACATTCGTATGACTAGAAAGACATAATCACAAGTTGATAATATCTTTATTTGACAAAAGATTGTTTAGGAAGTCTACCATCACGTAATTAGGTGTTGATGATATCTCAAAATGAAAGTTGATAAGTAAGGAATAAATGGTTCGATGTAGCTAGATCGAGTCAAAGCATGAAGATAAAGGGAAAGAAATCGATTTAAGAATTTAAGTGCTCCAATCTTGGAATCTAAATCAACCTAATACGATCGGGTCTCCTTTCAGGTTCAGAGATCAAGTTACTACATGCTTCTCGTCACTTGATTACAACCTTGATAAGTTGAAGATCAAGAATTAATATTAGTCATCAAGGTATGGAATTCATGCCTATCTTGATGATTGAATTTCATAATAACAAGAAAACAATCGAAGGTTGACATTTGTCACCAAAATATGGGTTTCAATCCTATTTTGGTGAGATAATGTCATTTGTGAAATGTAAGTTCCAATAAGAATAATTGAAGTCAATTCTCAAGATAAGGAAGTCACCCTGATCCAGTGGATGAAATTTCACAAAACAAACAATTGGAAACCATTTGTCGAAACGAATAGAGATTCATCAAAGTAAGGGAATCTCCCCTGCTTTGATGAGATAGAATCATTTAGGAGATACGAGTGTTCTTAGTCATAGGTTGACTTGCAAACTCTTGCATCTCTCATGGTGCAAGCGGTACGAAGTTTGACTTAACGAAGAAAGGAAATTAAT
The DNA here is from genome assembly GCA_024085815.1 of Flaveria linearis. NCBI lineage: Eukaryota > Viridiplantae > Streptophyta > Magnoliopsida > Asterales > Asteraceae > Flaveria > Flaveria linearis. The sequence goes on from CM044011.1 coordinate 31,825,657, forward strand.
ATCAATTAGAAATTTGGAAAATTTCAAGTTACATCAGTGTAACAAAGGAAAAACCATGCTTACAAGCTTAAGATCAAAGTTCAAGATAGCAGAATTTGTTATGATGGTGTTCAAATCTTGAATAATTAAATCAGGAAGACGAAATCAAGGACAAGAATGATTCGACATCACAATGAGATATGAACATTCGATTCACAATCGAAGGGAATACATGGACTTCTCAGGATATGAGGTTAACCATAGCCTTATTGATGACACCCGTACTTATAAGTGATAACAAAGTTATAATTAGTTTATTCGATCATTGAGGTGAGTGACCACTTATAATATTTAAATTAACATTCAATTATTAAAGTACCCCAAGATGTAGGAATTCCACCTACAGCATTGCATGTTCTTAGTTATGGGACACATCTTTAAGAGGATTTGAGAACCACAAGTAGCGGTTTAAAGTTTCGAAGACCATACGGTTTAGATTCCCTATATCTTTGGATATATTAAGAGTCATGTTCTGTAAGGCCCCGATCCCGGGCACCTCACAGTTGGTCGTCATCACCCATAAAACATACATTTAATATAACTTAATAAAAACTATGCAGCGGAAACTTTAAATTTTACTATAAATGCTTTTGTAAAGTAATACAACCCCTGTTACAAAATATCATTTGTTTGCATTACAATACAAAAACATTATCAAAAGAATGCCATCCCAAAAGAGCTGAGTAGCCGCCTCGTGCCTTCCTCAGCAACACTACCTGCCAACTGGAAAATACATAAAAGTCAGCGTTGCTGAGTGAGTTCTAGTTTTGTATTAAAACATACCTTTACTTAAAAGTATTCTTTTGTGCATGCATTCATACATCATACTTACACAGATAATATTCGTTATTATCTTCATCATTCGTTACTCATTGTTATTCTTAACATCTCGTATGGATTCTGTCAGGCTTTACCCACTTCATAGCACTCGGCTATGATTACTGTGGCCGAATGACAAGGATCCCGTTACATCTTTACTTGCACATTGGATATCTTTTGTACCACTACCATCTGCTATACCCCGAACGTTATTAGCTACCGGGCCGAAGTCATTAAATGAACAACAAAACGTATGCCCGGTACTAGAGGTAAGCGGTAGGGGTTCCATACATATGGATACTTACTTGCACGCATTGAAAGGTTAATTGTACCAATACCATATGCTACACCTCGAACAGTCTTAGCTACCGGGCCGAAGTCAATCCATAGACAGCTAAACGTAGTGCCACAGTACGAGCCGAGGTCAACAAATGAGCAACAAGCGTATGCCACGGTACTGGGCCGAAGTCTATGGAGGGACAGCTAAACATGGTGCCACGGTACTAGAGGTAAGCGGTAGAGGTACCATGACCATGGTCAATCACATAGAAGGACCAATCGCGTTATTCAATGCTTGCAAGACATAATTCATTCGTTCATTAATGCATGTATTCATCATCATTCTTCATTTCGTTCATTCGTTAATACATGCATTCATCATCATGTTCCTCTTCCTTTATCTTTCACTTTACGATACATAATACTTCATTAGTTCATTCTCGTTATTCGTAAAGTTTCAGAAAGATAAGCATACACAAACACAAGGAACATACACACATCATACATATTCATCATACATTCATCATCATACATAGCATCATACCTTACTTAACAATATTTTAATAATATTGTTAACAATAATATACTAATAATAATATTAGTAACAATTAGGGTTAATCATACTCATCATTATATGCATGAGACATCATCATTTATTAACCCTAGTCAACCCTGGTCAAACTTCGAACTTCGAACTTTACTGGAAATTCCTGAAAAATGCTAAGTGATCTAGGCGTTTTAGCACTATTGGGCGTATAAGCCCTCTGGGCGTATGAGCACTATTAGCCGTATGAGTACTGCTGGACTTTTCACTTAACACTTAGATTTATCAGCTGGTCTTACGACCACACTGTTGGTCGTATGACCACTGATGGTCGTACCACCCCTGGACTTAGGAACATATTTGGATCATACGACCACTGTTGGTCGTATGAGTCTATACTCAGAAAATTTCCACATGATCATACGACCACTGTTGGTCGTATGAGTCCTATGGGCCTCATACTTAGAAAATATCACATATTCATACGACCACTGTTGGTCGTATGAGTCCTATTGGGCTCAACACTTAGAAAAATATTCTGGTCATACGACCACACTGTTGGTCGTATGACCACTAGTGGACTTACCAACTTTTGCTTATTTATTCTAAGTCCCATTTTCAGACACATTAGCATCCTACTCATATGTCTAATTCATAATTCAAGTCCAAAACATCATAATGCCTATTTCTAAACATATGCTCATAATTCTAAGCATAAATCTAACATAAACATAAACATACATACAATTAATTCATACGGGTATCAACCCACAATTTATAAAAGCATATTTACATGCATTTCCAGCCCCAAAACATTTAAAAACAGTAAAACGGGGTCTAGAACTCACCTTAGTCGTCTTCTTCGAATTTACACTCTTCAACCCGAACCTTCTCAACTTGTTCTAACACCTAGAACACACACACCACACCACCCGAACACACAAGACACACTTATAAGCACACATACGGTTCTAGAATTATCTAAAACTTCAAAAACTCAAGAATTCTTACCAAAAGCTTCCAAGTTTACAGATTCTTCTTCAAAAATCCGAGGGTTTTCTTCTCCTTCTACTTTCTCTCTCTAAAGATATCGAATGCAGTGAAAATGCAGACAACGTGGGTGCCATACCACCTTTTGTACAAAGAATTAATAGAAAGTTTGTCAAATTGACACTTTTGGCCCTTAAACAAAAGTAACTTTTGTTTTTCTTTCCTTTCTCTTTCTATTTTATTCTTTTAAATTCTTTACTAAAATTTACGGGTGTTACAAGTCCACCCCCTTATATAGGTTTCGTCCCCGAAACCTGTTATTCCTCAAACAGATGTGGGTAGTGTTGTCGCATCTCTTCTTCAGTCTCCCACGTAGACTCGGATCCCTTCCTGTGCTTCCACTGTACACGCACAAGAGGAACCACTTTATTCCTCAACCTCTTTTCTTTACGATCAATGATTGCCACTGGTTGCTCCACGTAATTGAGCCGTTCGTCTACTTCAATATCCTCCAGTGGTACAACCATGTCTTCATCAGCTAAGCACTTCCTCAGATGAGATACATGGAATGTGGGATGAATTCCACTTAACTCATCTGGCAATTCAAGTCGATAGGCCACCTCTCCTACTCGTGCGATAATTCGGAAAGGTCCTATGTACCTCGGGCTTAGCTTACCTCTTTTCCTGAATCTAATGATTCCTTTCCAAGGTGAGACCTTCAACATAACTCGGTCACCAACCTTGAACTCTATCGGTCTCCGCCTCTTGTCAGCATACGACTTTTGCCTATCTTTCGCCGCCTTCATGAAGGCTTTGATCTTTTCTAATTTCTCAGTCGTTGCTTCGATCACCTCAACACCTCCCAGTTCTTTCTGTCCAATGTCTCCCCAACATACGGGCGTCCTACACCTCCTCCCGTATAGCATCTCGTAAGGTGGCATGCCAATGCTGGCGTGATAACTATTGTTGTACGAGAATTCTGCTAACGGCAGGTGATTGTCCCAACTTCCTCCAAAGTCAATCACGCACGCCCGAAGCATGTCTTCGAGTGTTTGGATTGTCCTCTCAGACTGACCGTCTGTCTGAGGGTGATATGCTGTACTAATGTGTAGTCTCGTCCCCATCGCATCATGAAATCTCTTCCAAAACTTGGAGGTAAACCGGGTGTCACGATCAGACACAATAGACACCGGCACACCATGACGAGCTACAATCTCCTTGATGAACAGATCCGCCAATCTCTCCGATGAGTACGTTTCGCGGATCGGTAGGAAGTGGGCACTCTTTGTCAAGCGGTCCACAATCACCCATATGGCATCATACCCTTTAGGGGTACGTGGTAACTTCGTGATGAAATCCATGGTGATGTGTTCCCACTTCCACTCGGGTATATCCAACGGTTGGATCTTCCCGTAGGGCTTCTGGTGTTCCGCCTTCACTTGTAAGCAAGTTAAGCACTTACTTACGTACTCCACTACGTCGCGTTTCATGCCCGGCCACCAATAGTCTTTCTTCATATCGTGGTACATTTTGGTAGCACCGGGGTGAATGGAGTATCGTGTCTTATGGGCCTCATCCATAATTCTACTACGTAGATCCCCGTATCGAGGAATCCACATTCGCCCAAATCGGGTCTTAACACCTAGAGTGTTCTCACCCAACTCCGTCACTAGACCTCTCATCCTTTCGGAGTTAAGACGATCTTCTTTCAAAGCCTCATCTTGAAACTCCTTAACCTGCGTCATCACGTCGGAGGTCATGATCAATTGATAAGCCTTCACCCGGATCGGCTCAGGCCTTTCTTTTCGGCTAAGGGCATCAGCCACCACATTGGCTTTGCCCGGGTGGAAATGGATCTCACAATCATAATCTTTTATCAGCTCCAACCACCGCCTCTGCCTCATGTTTAGATCCTTCTGCTCGAAGAAGTACTTCAAGCTTTTGTGGTCTGTGAAGATAGTGCACTTCGTCCCGTATAGATAGTGCCGCCATATCTTCAATGCAAAAACCACCGCGGCTAATTCTAGATCGTGCGTGGGATAGTTGACTTCGTGGGTCTTCAGCTGTCGAGATGCGTAGGCTATCACCTTTCCACGTTGCATCAACACACAACCTAGCCCAGAATAAGATGCATCCGAATAGACCACTAAGTCTTCACTCCCCTCAGGCAAAGTCAAGACAGGAGCTTGTGTTAGTCTGGCCTTCAACTCCTCAAAAGCCGTCTCCTGTTCTCGACCCCACACGAATTTCATGTCCTTACGAGTCAATTTTGTCAAAGGTGAGGCTATCTTTGAAAAGTCTTGAATAAATCTTCTATAATAGCCCGCCAATCCCAAGAAGCTACGAATCTCGGTTGGCGTCTTTGGTGATTTCCATTGCATCACCGCCTCAACCTTTGCTGGGTCCACCATTATTCCTTCTGCATTCACTACGTGACCCAGAAATTGCAGCTCGCGTAACCAAAAGGCGCACTTGGAGAACTTGGCGTACAATTTCTCCCTTCTCAACGTTTCCAACACTTCCCGAATATGCCCGGCATGCTCTTTTTCACTTCTTGAATAAATCAGAATATCATCGATGAATACAATTACCGATTTATCCAACATTGGTCGGCACACTCGGTTCATCAAATCCATAAAAGCAGCCGGCGCATTGGTCAACCCAAAAGACATGACGAGAAACTCGTAGTGACCATAGCGCGTACGAAAGGCTGTTTTAGGGATATCTTGTTCCTTCACCTTTAGTTGATGGTAACCCGAACGAAGATCTATCCTTGAAAACCAACTGGCACCCTGAAGTTGATCAAACAAGTCATCGATCCTTGGTAAGGGGTATCTGTTCTTCACCGTCAGCTTATTCAGCTCGCGGTAGTCGATGCACATCCTCATACTACCATCCTTCTTCTTTACGAACAGAACCGGAGCACCCCAAGGGGAGATACTCGGTCGGATAAACCCCTTATCCAGCAGCTCCTGTAACTGCTCCATCAACTCTTTCATTTCCGTCGGAGCCAAGCGATACGGTGCTTTTGCGACAGGTTGGGCACCCGGTATTAGGTCGATCTGGAATTCGATCTCTCGGTCAGGTGGCAATCCCGATAAGTCTTCGGGAAACACGTCTGGAAAGTCACACACCACTGGCACATCGCATAGCTGTGGTGTTGGCGTCTCTACGTACTTTACATATTATAAGTAGGCGCTACATCCGCGCCTCATACACTTTCCCGCCACCGCCATCGAGATCACCTTCGGAATCGTCGTAACTCGATCGCCATAAATTGTCACCGGACTTCCGTCAGTCGCCGTCAGTCTAATCATCTTCTTTCGGCACACGATATTCGCTTCGTAGGTTGCTAACCAGTCCATCCCTAACACTACATCAAATCCTCCTAGAGGCATCACATGTAACTTGGCAGCAAACCTATGGCCCTCTAATTCTATGGCACAGCCTTCTATCACATCCGTAACCCTAGTGGATTTACCAATAGCGGTTTCTACGTCAAAGAACTTGTCAAGGCATTTACTTCTAACAGGCAATTTAGCACAGAAAGTAGCAGAAATGAAACTCCTACTAGCACCAGAGTCAAATAACACAGAAGCAAGAGTTTGGTTTACTAGAAACGTACCTGACACCACATCGGGGTCCGTCCTAGCCTCTTCCTGCGTCATCGTGAACGCCCTAGCCTTTGCCCTCGGTGCTTCTCCTCCCGTCTTCTTCTCTCCCGAGCCCTCAGCCCTCGGCTTCTTGCAATCTTTGCTCATATGACCACTTTCCCCACAATTAAAACACTTGCCCATCAAACAATCCTTGGCCTTATGTCCAGTCCTCCCACACTTGAAGCAGATGTTGTATCCCCACTTGCACTCCCCTGAGTGCTCCTTTCCACACTTACCACACTTCTTCACCCCAGCTCCAGACACGACCACTCGGCGGTCATCCACCCTTGCTTTCTTGTTGTTTGTCGAAGTATCACCCCGACCAAATCTCTTCCCCTGCCAGTTCTTCTCTCCACTTCCTTTCTTGCTTCCCTCAGCCTTCACCAAAGCAGCACGTTCATCGAATAACCTTCCCGCCAAATCCACTGCCGACCTGAAAGTGCTTGGTCGGGCAGAAATCAAGTGCCAACGAATTTCAGCCGGCAGTCCTTGAATATACCGGTTGATCTTTCGAGACACCGGCGTCACCTGCTCCGGCACCAACAACGCCAATTCGTTAAACTTGGTGGTATATTGTTGGTGGGTCATCGTCCCCACCTCCAGCTGCAGGAACTCCCTTTCTATTCTATCCATTTCCCGACGAGGACTGAATTCCTCGATCACCAGCCTTTTCAACTCAGCCCATTTCATCTTCCCTATAGCCCTGCTACCCTCGGCTTGGACTATATTCTTCCACCAGCATAAGGCCGACCCTGTGAAAGAGTGGGTAGCAAACTTCACCTTCTTGTCCTCCTGGCAATCACTAATATCGAGGACAGCTTCCATTTCCATCACCCATTGGTGAGCATCAGTAGCAGTACCAGACCCATCAAAAGTTGGGGGTTTGCACCTCATGAATGCCCCGTAGTTACAACCCCGGGCGGTCTCCTGTAACTGTTCTCCTTCCTCTTCATCATCAGATAGTACCGTTTCTGTTTCCTCCTGTTGTTGTCTTCCTGAGGACCGATTCCTCCCTCGTCTATCGTCTTCACGTACTGCCTTTATCACTTCAGTCACTACAGATGGTAAGATCGTCTGCATGACTTGGTGCACCTACTCGATCACCGTCTCTTTCACCGAGGCTCTCATATTATCACTCTCATCCACTCCCCCGAGGGAGTAGTATTAGGTCCTTCGGGAACCTTCTTCTCTTGTCTAGGCCTACCTCTTGTGGCTCGTGGTTCCACACCACTTCCGCCACTGCCTCCACCAATTGGGGCTTTAGATGATCTACCACCGACCATCTTCTATCACACTGAAAGATTTAAACACCAACACGGTCATTCAAGGAAATAGCTCAGTTTATGTCAAGTATAGTAAGTCCCTAATTACAGTGGCCAGTTGTGATTAGCCACTTACTCTACTCTTCACACCCCGAGCATTACCTGTCCTGACTACATTAGTATCTAAGTCTAACAGTACACATAAACACATAACATGCGCACGTAACACTGATTAACTTTCAAGAAAATACCTGATGGCACGCAGCTACTCAGATGGCATTCCCATTTCCCCCTGTCCCATTCTCAGTTTAAGTCTTAGGTTTATTTTAAAAATTTACCCATTTCACTTAAACTTTGGCTCTGATACCAACTTGTAAGGCCCCGATCCCGGGCACCTCACAGTTGGTCGTCATCACCCATAAAACATACATTTAATATAACTTAATAAAAACTATGCAGCGGAAACTTTAAATTTTACTATAAATGCTTTTGTAAAGTAATACAACCCTGTTACAAAATATCATTTGTTTGCATTACAATACAAAAACATTATCAAAAGAATGCCATCCCAAAAGAGCTGAGTAGCCGCCTCGTGCCTTCCTCAGCAACACTACCTGCCAACTGGAAAATACATAAAAGTCAGCGTTGCTGAGTGAGTTCTAGTTTTGTATTAAAACATACCTTTACTTAAAAGTATTCTTTTGTGCATGCATTCATACATCATACTTACACAGATAATATTCGTTATTATCTTCATCATTCGTTACTCATTGTTATTCTTAACATCTCGTATGGATTCTGTCAGGCTTTACCCACTTCATAGCACTCGGCTATGATTACTGTGGCCGAATGACAAGGATCCCGTTACATCTTTACTTGCACATTGGATATCTTTTGTACCACTACCATCTGCTATACCCCGAACGTTATTAGCTACCGGGCCGAAGTCATTAAATGAACAGCAAAACGTATGCCCGGTACTAGAGGTAAGCGGTAGGGGTTCCATACATATGAATACTTACTTGCACGCATTGAAAGGTTAATTGTACCAATACCATATGCTACACCTCGAACAGTCTTAGCTACCGGGCCGAAGTCAATCCATAGACAGCTAAACGTAGTGCCACAGTACAGGCCGAGGTCAACAAATGAGCAACAAGCGTATGCCACGGTACTGGGCCGAAGTCTATGGAGGGACAGCTAAACATGGTGCCACGGTACTAGAGGTAAGCGGTAGAGGTACCATGACCATGGTCAATCACATAGAAGGACCAATCGCGTTATTCAATGCTTGCAAGACATAATTCATTCGTTCATTAATGCATGTATTCATCATCATTCTTCATTTCGTTCATTCGTTAATACATGCATTCATCATCATGTTCCTCTTCCTTTATCTTTCACTTTACGATACATAATACTTCATTAGTTCATTCTCGTTATTCGTAAAGTTTTAGAAAGATAAGCATACACAAACACAAGGAACATACACACATCATACATATTCATCATACATTCATCATCATACATAGCATCATACCTTACTTAACAATATTTTAATAATATTGTTAACAATAATATACTAATAATAATATTAGTAACAATTAGGGTTAATCATACTCATCATTATATGCATGAGACATCATCATTTATTAACCCTAGTCAACCCTGGTCAAACTTCGAACTTCGAACTTTACTAGAAATTCCTGAAAAATGCTAAGTGATCTAGGCGTTTTAGCACTATTGGGCGTATAAGCCCTCTGGGCGTATGAGCACTATTAGCCGTATGAGTACTGCTGGACTTTTCACTTAACACTTAGATTTATCAGCTGGTCTTACGACCACACTGTTGGTCGTATGACCACTGATGGTCGTACCACCCCTGGACTTAGGAACATATTTGGATCATACGACCACTGTTGGTCGTATGAGTCTATACTCAGAAAATTTCCACATGATCATACGACCACTGTTGGTCGTATGAGTCCTATGGGCCTCATACTTAGAAAATATCACATATTCATACGACCACTGTTGGTCGTATGAGTCCTATTGGGCTCAACACTTAGAAAATATTCTGGTCATACGACCACACTGTTGGTCGTATGACCACTAGTGGACTTACCAACTTTTGCTTATTTATTCTAAGTCCCATTTTCAGACACATTAGCATCCTACTCATATGTCTAATTCATAATTCAAGTCCAAAACATCATAATGCCTATTTCTAAACATATGCTCATAATTCTAAGCATAAATCTAACATAAACATAAACATACATACAATTAATTCATACGGGTATCAACCCACAATTTATAAAAGCATATTTACATGCATTTCCAGCCCCAAAACATTTAAAAACAGTAAAACGGGGTCTAGAACTCACCTTAGTCGTCTTCTTCGAATTTACACTCTTCAACCCGAACCTTCTCAACTTGTTCTAACACCTAGAACACACACACCACACCACCCGAACACACAAGACACACTTATAAGCACATATACGGTTCTAGAATTATCTAAAACTTCAAAAACTCAAGAATTCTTACCAAAAGCTTCCAAGTTTACAGATTCTTCTTCAAAAATCCGAGGGTTTTCTGCTCCTTCTACTTTCTCTCTCTAAAGATATCGAATGCAGTGAAAATGCAGACAACGTGGGTGCCATACCACCTTTTGTACAAAGAATTAATAGAAAGTTTGTCAAATTGACACTTTTGGCCCTTAAACAAAAGTAACTTTTGTTTTTCTTTCCTTTCTCTTTCTATTTTATTCTTTTAAATTCTTTACTAAAATTTACGGGTGTTACATGTTCACTTGGTCAAGGTATGAAGATAGTTACATGAAACGCTGAGTTCAATACCGTTACACGCTACACGTTGAGCGTTTAAACGTAAGAGTTGAAATGTAGGATGAGTTCAATATTAACAGGAACATTATTTAGGTTAAGAATGAGAAGATATTTAAACTTTGGTGATACACCAGTTCAAGGATTCAAAGATTTTCAAGATGTAAAGAGGATGATTCCATTTGGTAACGCATTACCTTTTGGAACACGTCAAGATAATTTGACTCATTTGCCTTAGAGACTTGTGTATTGACCATATTTTATCACTCATTCCAGAAATCTACAGGTAAGCATAACTGGTCTCGTAATGAGATTTATACGATATGCTTGCCTTAGCCTGAAGGCCTTTTGCCAAGAAATCCAGAATACAGGTGTCTATGTGTCACATAAATTTTTTGGTTCATAGAATCAAAACCTTGATGAGATTTTCATAGATTAGACATAGAGTCTAAGGAATTGAACCCACGATGATAAATGTAGATTCCACTCATCAAGTTCCAATAACCCATGCTTCAGTCCATCAAGATTATCACGTAGTCCAGTTTAAGCACATTCTTAGTATACCGGTGATGCTTATATATAGGGTTCCCCACAGTGTTCCCACCACATCCACGATATACCTTGAATGACGCTTAAACCAGTTACACGACATCCTAATTTTCCTTAGCATCATTCCAAAGAATAACGTAATGTATGTGTAGAGAGTATCATCACTCCTCTACATTTCCTGTAGTCCACTTTCATTCTAAGCATTCAATCAGTTTCTTAGTTACTAAAATACTAAGTGGAGGAATGTCTCATAAAGGATAAGGTCAATGTCATGATTGGAAATACCCTGAAGGCTCTAAGTAGGACAGGACTTAAGTAATAGCAAGTGTTAGTAATGTTTTGTTACCGTTAACAAAGTCTTACTAGAATTATGATCCTAGCACACCATAGGGTATAGAATAGAGAACTTGTGATACTCCTGGTTGTTACCTCATGGTAAGATTTGCCAGGCTTCTCATGCAGTGCAAATTGCAATTACGTGTGCACCCGTAATGGTAATTTACCTTGCGTGGTCACCCTAACTCCACTTACCCTAAGTTAACATCATAGTATTGTCAACACTCATCAAGTCTGGTTCGTGTAATGTCCTCATGTCCATGAGCCATTAGTATTCCAATAGTAGTATATAGTAACAAGTAAACTCCAAGCATATAAGCACAATATGTTTAATGATAGTTGCCTATCCTTCATACTTTCAGGATTTCAGGCATAATAACAACGTTAGGGTAGGATTTAGTATCCGAGATCGACGCTATGCGTGATCACCGAGGTTCCCTTCTGTTTAGGTATCTCGACCGAATGATATGATGTAGTGCGCATACTATGTAAGGTTCTAGTATAATGGTATCCCATAGAGAAAGACTAAGTGTAATAGTGTCTTCCTCAGGATGATCAGATAACAAGTACATATGTATAGAATCATGTATAAAGTCAAGTAACAAGTATAGAGGAACACACACGTAATATTAAATGCAAGCGAGTCCTAGCATGCATTCTACATGAAGGTTCCTAGGTTATAGTCTAGGTCAAGTGTATTGCCTAATTCTCTATAACCTGGCTCTGATACCAATCTATCACACCCCCGCTTATAGCGGATACACGAGGATGTAACGGACGGGATCGTCATAACACATTGTTAAGTTAATAGAGATGCATTAAATGAAGAAAGTTAACGTGTCATGACGTCACCCGACATAAATGGAGACTTGTGTCGCAGTTAGTAAATTCCACGACAAACATAGTCTTACAAACCAAATAAGTATAAGTCCCACAACCCGGGAAACAAAGAACATAAGTGAATAATGAAAATCAAGAAACTGTCACAGACATCCAATGAGTCTAAGTAGTGCAATCCTAAGGTCGTTGCTAAGGCAGCATCCCTAGCTATCCTCAATGATTGTTACATGAAAAGATATGCTCAAAAGGTCAACATATTGTTAGTGAGTTCACAGGTTTGAATTGTAAACATGCAATTGATGCTGTATAGTGTTTGTAGTGGAATACCATGCATACAATTGTAAGCAAGCAAAATCACATACCATGAGTTTTATACAACCAAACCTAATGACATACACACAGCAATTGTCAGAATATATTCACCCAAGGCCCGATCCTGGCAGTGGGATGGTACTCATAAGTAACCATCTGTCAAGGGTGGGGGTGTCAACCCAGTAGTACTACTAATACCTATCCGTTGGTTCCAACACTGAAATTAATGGTTGTAAGAAGAACCACACAGTAACATCATGTATGCATCAGATAAGTACTCACAAAATAGTATCACGTTGATTCCAAGTATGAAAATTGTATGTATGTTGTACAACATTGAAAACGGGTGAGCATACTTTTCCCCCATGTTTGTAAAAGATTGAAACAATTGTATAAGTATGAAAAGGGGCCGTGAAACTCACATGGCGTATAAGTATGTATGTAAGATGATTAAATAGGATAATAATCGATGTTCCAATGAACTCCTTCACGAGGTACCTAAACATGTATATATATTTTAAGATTTAGGTTAATAATAAGGTTTAACGATTAAACGCAAACTAGGGTTTAACAAGTAAATACATCTTTATTATTAGAATAATGTTTCAATTAATAACAAATTATTAATCTAAACCTTTAGTTTAAAGAAAATAATATTTGTAAATAATTTGTGAAATTATAAAATATATAAGTTCTACAGTTATCATGATAAAACCTAAAATAATAATGCCTATTAATATTATAAAGATTTTATTGTTTCAAGTTCAATTTTACATAAATAATTATTTAGTTATTTTAAAAGAACTCGTTTGTGTCAACATATAAAGTTTAAATATAAGTTTTAAATAAACATTTTAAGATAACTATGATTTTAAAATAATAACGTTTGAACCGAAATAAATTTATTAGTTGAAACCCGTTTTTAATAGGATTTAACCAAGAATAATATTTTTAAAATGTTTTTAAAACAATTATTTAATTTTTAAAATTAATAGAAAAATTCAGAAAATTATTTGATGGTCTGAAAAGTATTTAAAGTTAAAAAAACAATTTTTATATTTATTAAAAATTTTCTAAAAAATTAATTTGGGCTAAAAGCCCTTAAAAAAATAAGTGTAGGTGCCCGGGGTCGAACCCGGGACCTCTTGGATTGCAAAGGAGTGTTGAACCGGTGAACCAAAGGCATCCAGCCGCGGTTATAAGCCGGTTCTAAATTGTTTTAACCTAAATCGATCGAATACCCCTAAACACATACGAGCCCTAGTTCGAGCCGAACCAAATTGAAGGTCGATTCGATTTTGAAAGCGTTTGCAATCATGGGGCTTTCATTCCCCATGTAAAGACGAGTGTGTGGGTGTGTGTAATTACCCGTATGATGATGAACTGGTGATGAACTCAACGAAGAAACAGGTCGCGATGAAGAGGTAGTCGAATTCTATGTTTGTGTTTGTTTCAGATCGAGTTGAATGTGCTATTAGCTTAGGAATATGTAAACGATCGTGTTGATTAATTTAATTGCATTATTGCGGTGTTTAGTGCGATTTGTGACCTGTAAAGCAGCCGAAAGTGGGTCGAAGTGGGTTAGGTTCGAGATCGCACTAAATCGATTGAAATTTTAAATGGTATGGGTTCGAATCTAGCACATAATATTGTCGGGAATGATTGATTGAGCTGAAACCGCGTATTTTTGGTTGTTTTGGCTCCGCCGGAGGTTGGCCGGAGGTGTGGCCGGCGGGTGGTCGGGAAAAAGGGCGGTGGGTTGGGTTTTTTTAAAAAAAATTACAACTTTGGTCCCTGTGGTTTTAGAGTTGGTTATTTTGTGTTTAAACTTAGTTTTTAAGTTTCATAAATTACAACAACACCCCCTGCACTTAATTTAAATACATTTTTTTATAAATCATTGTTATTATTATTATTATTAATATTACTATCAATAATAATAATAATATCATCATTATTATTATTATTATTATCAGTACTATTACCATTAACATTTTATTATTAATATTAATATTATTATTAATAATAGTGATAATAATATCATTATTATTATAATATCAATTATATTTTAAGATTTATCAAAGTTAATTTTTAACGAAAATTACGAGATGTTACAAGTTTCGTGCTTGGGGGAGTGCCACGTAATTATTCCGTGGCCGAGTTTGGTGTTTTGATGTGTTTATATAAAGTTCAAGAGACCCATCAATCTGATTTTTTGAATGGTCTTGTGCAATTTTCAGAAGATTATAATGATGAAATATTTTGGCAGGAAATTGGTGATGGCCAATATATGCCTGACAATAAAACGAAAGCTAGAAGAATAAACGATTCGTTGTATAGATATCTTCATCGCGTTATTGGTCATACAATAGCTGGACGTAGGATGACCAGTGGTGGGGTGACTAAAAAGGATATGTTCTTTTTATTTTGTTTGATTAAAAGGAGACCTTGTAATCTGACATATATGCTTGCTGATTATTTTACTACTTGCACGGGTATAAAGAAAAGTGGACATATTTGTTGTCACACCCCGGGCCCAAGGAGGGTGGGACGTCGCAGACTAGCAACAACGTGGCAGCGGAAGCAGACCATCACAAGAGCACACAAGTAGAGAAAAATCACATGACATTACAATAGCTAAAATAAAATCCGGGACTAAACAGCTTAGCCCGGTTACATCAATTATTTCATGTCGAAGGTACATAATTATAGTATCATTCCTAAAAGTTTTACACAAAGACCATAATGCCATGAAGTCGGGGTACTAAGTCGTCCAAGCATCCTCTAAACAAGCTAGGTCTCCATCATATGTTACCTGAAACATGCTCAAAAGAAAAAGTGTCAACTAAAAAGTTGGTGAGTTCAAGTGGTTTTGTTTCGAGAAATAAAAGAGTCTCATAAAGTTCGTATATCAAAGTATTATATTTAATATAGATGTCGTGGGATCACAACCAACCCTGCACTCAGTCCCGGCTTGCCTCTTCTAAAGTTATGTTATACCGGTTAACCCCGCAGGGAGAAGCTGAGCCCCATAGCAGGTGGACCGTACCTGCCAGTAAGGTCCACGTTTGTTTCTTATAAAAACCTGTCACATGCCACAACGACCCTTTCGGATCTCCAGTGGGGGTACCTCCCTGTAGCGGGAGCCACTGTGTGTGGGGGATTCCCCAAATAGATCTATCCACATAAACAAGCGGTTCACAGAAGAATTAATGATTGTGATTCATGTATCAACAGGTATCAACAAAGTCCACAACATAAGCATTATATAGTATCACAAAATAATAGTTTCAGTTTTTAAGATAAAAGAAGAGCATGCTTCATCCCCAAAAACAAAAATAAAAATGGGGACACGAGAACTCACCTTGATATCAGACAGGATGCACAAACAGATTGTTTCAAATCCTAGCACCCTATAATCATAATTCAAGTAATAAGCCATAGATTCCTAACATAGTTTAGTGTCATTTTACAATGAGAATGTGCGTGGCTTTGTTTCTTAGAGGTTTTGCATCAAAAGTTTCCTTTTTAGGAAAGTTAGGGTTTTGGTGTGTTTTTCATCGAGTTAAATGGTTCTTATAAGTTTATTATCATATGAATGAGCCTAATATTAGTTTCTGGTCATAAGGTTGCTGAAATTCTGCAAAAATGCCGAATTTACACTTTTGGCCCCTCAAGTTTCAGAATTGACATTTTCTACCCTAAAGTTTGTCTCTTTACCATTTTTGACCCCCTAATATTTTCTTAAGATTTTTGATGTTTATTTGCATCTATTTTAACCACAAAATATCAGACTCTACTTGGTGATATTAAAACACAATTTCTAGTTTTCGGGTAATTCGACTTTTGTTAATAAATTCGTAAAAATTACATATTAACCCAAAAATTCACCAAATTCGGTTTCTAGTTCTGAAATAATTATTCTAAGGCCTGAAAATTCTGAGAGTCTAGGTTGTTCATGTTTTGACCCGTTTCCTTGGTTATCTCCTTGTTTCGGGTCATCCAACTTGCGTATACTAGCTTTAGCATACTTTATTAAACTTTTCCAAGTTTACTTTCTAAGTATTCTATGCTCTAAATTACTGGAAATCTATCCTCAAATCTTGGTTTCACATGAATACTACTAAAATCGGGTGTTTTGCCCCATTTACACTATTGTAAATATCACATTTACCCTCCCAACCACTTCTATATCATTTGTAACCTAAATTTCAGAAAGTATAGGTATATATTTGGGTGTTTGTTTCATTGTTTAGGCAGATTTACAGGGTTTATATATAAATATACGGTTAAGTGTGGCTTGAACACATGATATGAGGATATACAAGGTAGAATCCTTGTATATCAACCTTAGGTTTGTGGGTTCAAGAGAGTGGTACCTCGTTCGAAGTGGAGTTTTAAAGAGAGTGAGGTTCCAGCCGAAAGCTTTCTGTTGGAATAATGAGAGTAGTGTTTATAGTAGAACACAAATGAGTTTACTAGGATTTAGATTATCAGAAGTTTATATTACTTACGTGTGAGGAATTTAGGAGGCTAGAACTAACAAAACCCTTCGAACCTCAGCGGAACAGCCTTGTTTCCTTCGATAGTTGTTGCTAGAAGGTTAGGAAAATGAAGTGCGTGTGTGATTTCAGTCGAAAGAAGCAAAGAGAGAGTAGTGAGTAGTGAGAGAGAGAAAGTCCGAGAGTTTGAGAGTAAAGTGTTGAGAGAAGGGATATAAAAATTATACACGGGTTTGCATGTATAGAAAAGTAGGAAAAGTTGAGTGTTTGAGTGGGTTTCGCAGATTGTGTTGGATTGGTGGTTCAGTGGGCGGCCATGCAGATTGTTTGTTTTATTCATTTCATTTGTTTTATTTGTATTCTTTTATTAGTATTATTATTTTTGGTTAAGCCGCGGATTGCATGGGTATACTTTATCCAATTTCATCTAAGTGTTGGAACATAATTGTTTCTAATATTCATTCGATTAATAGTTTCTTTTACAAAAATATGTTTCCACAATGTTACATATCCATAATGGATGTAAAATTAGTGTGGAAAAATAATCAGGAGCAAAATACATGCATGAAAAACATAGAAAAATTCTGGGCGTTTAACCACTGTTTTGGGCGTATGACCACTGTTGGGCGTATAACCACTGTTGGGCGTATACCACTGTTGGGCGTATGACCACTGTTGGTCGTATTACCACTGTTGGTCGTATTACCACTGTTGGTCGTATTAGTGCTGCTGAAACGACCAGGACTTAGTCGCGGGGGCATTTTTCCAGGCTTATAAGTACTGTTCGGGCACATGAGCACTGTTTAGACTCATGAGCACTGTTCATGCTTCTGACTTAGAAAAATTTCCATATCTTTTGTAAGGGTCGAGGAGGGGTTGTTACATTCTCCCACTGTTTAGAGAATTTCGTCCCGAAATTTTTGTTTCTGTTGAGTCTCTGAACGGTTGGTTTTGAAGAGATATGGATATTGGTTTCTCATCTCATCTTCCCGCTCCCATGTAAACTCAGGTCCTCGTTTAGAGTTCCATCGTACCTTCACCTTAGGTATGCGGCTTCGCCTAAGTCTCTGAACCAATCAGTCAGTAATCTCTATGGGTTCCTCAACAAAGTTCAATTTGTCGTTTATTTTTGCTTCTTTCAATGGCAACTCCAGGGCTTTGTCAACCAGACACTTCTTCAAATTTGACACATGGAAAGTGTTATGTATGTAGCTCAGCTCCTCAGGAAGACTGAGTTGGTATGCTACCGGACCAACTCTTGCTAGTATTTCAAATGGTCCAATATACCTTGGGCTTAACTTGCCCTTCTTGCCAAATCTCACAACTCCTTTCCATGGCGCGACTTTTAACATTACTTTATCACCTACTTGAAATTCAAGAGGTTTTCGTCTTCTGTCAGCATATTTCTTTTGACGGTCTCGGGCTGTTTTCAGTCGTTCCTTAATCTTGGATATCTTCTCAGTAGTCTCCATCACAACATCGGGCCCCATCACTTGACTATCCCCTATCTCATTCCAACTTAATGGTGACCGACATTTCCTGCCATACAAGGCTTCATACGGGGCAGCTTTTATGCTAGCGTGGTAACTATTATTATAGGAGAATTCCACTAGTGGAAGGTGGCGATCCCAGCTTCCACCAAAGTCGATTACGCACGCTCTCAGCATATCTTCCAAGGTCTGAATAGTTCTTTCACTCTGCCCGTCGGTTTGAGGGTGATATGCCGTGCTTATGTCAAGACGAGTCCCTAAGGCTTGTTGGAGAGATCTCCAGAATCGTGACGTGAAACGACTATCACGATCAGAGATGATCGAGAGCGGCACTCCATGCCGAGTCACTATTTCGTCGATGTATATTCGGGCTAACTTCGACATCTCATAGTCTTCTCGGACTGGTAAGAAATGTGCTGATTTGGTAAGCCTGTCTACAACTACCCAAATTGTATCATGACCGCGAGACGTTCTTGGTAGTTTCGTGACAAAATCCATGGTAATGTTATCCCATTTCCATTCCAGGATTTCGGGCTGCTGTAAGGTTCCTGATGGTTTTTGGTTTTCAGCCTTTACCATTGCGCAGGTTAAACATTTACTCACATAGGTGGCGATAGATTTCTTTAGTCCAGGCCACCAGAAAAGTGCCTTTAAGTCCTGATACATCTTATCACTCCCCGGGTGAATCGAATATCTAGACTTGTGAGCTTCGTCCAAGACTATAGTCCTAACCCCGCCATGATTAGGTATCCACGTCCTTCCTTCGCATTTGTATAGCCCATCATTGTCCATTTCCAAACGCTTTTCCATCCCTGTTAACATCTCTCCCGTCAGGTTATTCTCATTGAAGGCTTGCCTTTGTGCTTCCTTAATCCTAGCAACGAGGCTAGTGTATACGCTCATCCTTAGAGCACGAACGCGAAGAGGTTTCTCCCGTTCCTTTCTACTCAAGGCATCAGCTACCACATTTGCCTTGCCAGGATGGTAGCGAATCTCACATTCGTAATCGCTTAGTAACTCTACCCATCTTCTTTGGCGCATGTTCAACATTTTCTGGTTGAGGATATGCTGCAGGCTTTTATGATCGGTATAGATGACACACTTAGTACCATAAAGGTAGTGTCTCCATATTTTGAGTGCAAACACCACGGCACCTAGTTCCAAATCATGTGTCGTATAATTCCTTTCGTGCTCGTTCAGCAATCTGGATGCATACGCGATCACTTTCTCCCGCTGCATTAACACGCAGCCAAACCCTTGACGCGAGGCGTCGCAATAAACCACGAAGTCATTGGATCCCTCGGGTAGGGTAAGGATAGGCGCGCTACATAGTTTCTCCTTTAGCAGATTAAAGGCTTCATCTTGTTCCTGTCCCCATTCATAGGTCACATCCTTCTTGGTTAACATGGTTAGAGGCTGCACTGTTCGAGAGAAATCCTTGATAAACCTGCTATAGTAGCCGGCCAAACCAAGAAATTGTCTGATCTCGGTAGGAGTTTCGGGGACTTTCCAGTTCTTAATAGCCTCTATCTTTGATGGATCCACCTGGATTCCATCCTTGTTCACTATGTGACCGAGAAACTGAATTTCACGCATCCAGAACTCACATTTAGAGAACTTTGCGTATAATTGCTCATTCTTGAGTAGATCAAGAATTATCCGAAGGTGTTTCTCATGTTCCTCCTCGCTTCGAGAGTAGATCAAAATATCATCGATAAAAACGATCACGAACTTGTCTAAGTACGGACGACACACACGGTTCATGAGATCCATGAACGCTGCGGGTGCGTTAGTCAACCCAAAAGGCATGACTAGGTATTCGTAGTGACCATATCGGGTTCTGAAAGCTGTTTTCGGAACATCCTCTTCCTTTATTTTTAGTTGGTGATACCCCGATCGCAGATCTATTTTCGAGAAATAGCTTGCTCCCTGCAATTGATCGAATAGGTCGTCAATTCTGGGAAGAGGGTACCGGTTCTTTACGGTAAGCTTGTTCAGTTCCCTATAGTCGATACACATTCGTAGTGTTCCGTCCTTCTTTTTGACAAACAGCACCGGTGCACCCCAGGGCGAGACACTGGGTCGTATGAACCCTTTGTCAAGCAACTCTTGGATTTGCAACATTAGCTCCTTCATTTCGGGTGGAGCAAGTCGGTAAGGAGCTTTGGCCACCGGTGCGGCGCCAGGTAGTAGATCAATCTGGAATTCGACTTGTCGGTTTGGAGGGAGTCCTGGTAAGTCTTCTGGGAATACTTCCGAGTATTCAGACACCACAGGTATGACTTCAATCTTCGTTTCCTCTTTCACCTTCATCACGTATAATATAAAGGCTTCATGTCCTTTCATAAGGCTTTGGGTAGCCTTTAGGTGGGATATCATAGGACACAGTGGGTGACTCCTTTCCCCATGGACTACTAACATTTCCCCGCTGGCTATGGGTATTTTGAGCAAACGCTCATCACAGATAATTTCAGCCCTATTTTTAGCCAGCCAATCCATTCCTACTACTACATCAAAACCTCCTAATTTAATAGGCATCAAATCTATATCAAAGGAATTACCCTCTAGAATCAACTTGCAATCTTTGATGATTTCGTTAGTTTCAATTATATTACCGTCAGCTAGTTCTATGGTGTATGTTTCAGTCAAGGTGCAAGCAGTCAATCCAATCAACGACCTAAAAGTAGTAGAAACAAAACTGGCGGTTGCTCCAGTATCAAATAGCACAGAAGCAGGGTGGTTATTTACAAGAAACGTACCGTTCACCACGTCGGGTTCTTTGCGAGCACCATTTGGATCCATCACAAACGCTCTTCCCGTGGGCTTGTTGGGTCGAGTGTCCTTGTCCTTTGCTAGCTTGGGGCATTTGTTCCTCATATGCCCTGGGTCTCCGCACTCGTAGCATTGCTTTCCAGGCTCATAAGTGCAGTCCTTAATCAGGTGACCATATTTCTTGCATCGAAAACAAGGCATGGGTTTACATTCCCCCTGGTGATGAACCTTGCATTTAGTGCAGTAGGGGCTTGTGCCTTTATACAATCTCCTAGTCTTTCCACCTTGGT
Organism: Flaveria linearis; assembly: GCA_024085815.1. Taxonomy (NCBI): domain Eukaryota; kingdom Viridiplantae; phylum Streptophyta; class Magnoliopsida; order Asterales; family Asteraceae; genus Flaveria; species Flaveria linearis. The sequence goes on from CM044011.1 coordinate 31,847,183, forward strand.
CACCTCGCTTTGCCTCTTCTCCAGGTCGCTTGCTCGAACCACTACTGCTGCCGACCATCCTCTTGCTGTCGAACCACTTCCTCTTTCCATCCAGCAGCCTGACTGACGGCCAAGTGAGAGCCGGGTGGACGGAGCATGAAAGAACTGAGGACAAGAGGGTCACACCCCGGGCCCAAGGAGGGTGGGACGTCGCAGACTAGCAACAACGTGGCAGCGGAAGCAGACCATCACAAGAGCACACAAGTAGAGAAAAATCACATGACATTACAATAGCTAAAATAAAATCCAGGACTAAACAGCTTAGCCCGGTTACATCAATTATTTCATGTCGAAGGTACATAATTATAGTATCATTCCTAAAAGTTTTACACAAAGACCATAATGCCATGAAGTCGGGGTACTAAGTCGTCCAAGAATCCTCTAAACAAGCTAGGTCTCCATCATATGTTACCTGAAACATGCTCAAAAGAAAAAGTGTCAACTAAAAAGTTGGTGAGTTCAAGTGGTTTTGTTTCGAGAAATAAAAGAGTCTCATAAAGTTCGTATATCAAAGTATTATATTTAGTATAGATGTCGTGGGATCACAACCAACCCTGCACTCAGTCCCGGCTTGCCTCTTCTAAAGTTATGTTATACCGGTTAACCCCGCAGGGAGAAGCTGAGCCCCATAGCAGGTGGACTGTACCTGCCAGTAAGGTCCATGTTTGTTTCTTATAAAAACCTGTCACATGCCACAACGACCCTTTCGGATCTCCAGTGGGGGTACCTCCCTGTAGCGGGAGCCACTGTATGTGGGGGATTCCCCAAATAGATCTATCCACATAAACAAGCGGTTCACAAAAGAATTAATGATTGTGATTCATGTATCAACAGGTATCAACAAAGTCCACAACATAAGCATTATATAGTATCACAAAATAATAGTTTCAGTTTTTAAGATAAAAGTAGAGCATGCTTCATCCCCAAAAACAAAAATAAAAAGGGGGACACGAGAACTCACCTTGATATCAGACAGGATGCACAAACAGATAGTTTCAAATCCTAGCACCCTATAATCATAACTCAAGTAATAAGCCATAGATTCCTAACATAGTTTAGTGTCATTTAACAGTGAGAATGTGCGTGGCTTTGTTTCTTAGAGGTTTTGCATCAAAAGTTTCCTTTTTAGGAAAGTTAGGGTTTTGGTGTGTTTTTCATCGAGTTAAATGGTTCTTATAAGTTTATTATCATATGAATGAGCCTAATATTAGTTTCTGGTCATAAGGTTGCTGAAATTCTGCAAAAATGCAGAATTTACACTTTTGCCCCCTCAAGTTTCAGAATTGACATTTTCTACCCTAAAGTTTGTCTCTTTACCATTTTTGACCCCCTAATATTTTCTTAAGCTTTTTGATGTTTATTTGCATCTGTTTTAACCCCAAAATATCAGACTCTACTTGGTGATATTAAAACACAATTTCTAGTTTTCGGGTGATTCGACTTTTGTTAATAAATTCGTAAAAATTACATATTAACCCAAAAATTCACCAAATTTGGTTTCTAGTTATGAAATAATATTCTAAGGCCTGAAAATTCTGAGAGTCTAGGTTGTTCATGTTTTGACCCGTTTCCTTGGTTATCTCCTTGTTTCGGGTCATCCAACTTGCGTATACTAGCTTTAGCATACTTTACTAAACTTTTCCAAGTTTACTTTCTAAGTATTCTATGCTCTAACTTACTGGAAATCTATCCTCAAATCTTGGTTTCACATGAATACTACTAAAATCAGGTGTTTTGCCCCATTTACACTATTGTAAATATCACATTTACCCTCCCAACCACTTCTATATCATTTGTAACCTAAATTTCAGAAAGTATAGGTATATATTTGGGTGTTTGTTTCATTGTTTAGGCAGATTTACAGGGTTTATATATAAATATACGGTTAAGTGTGGCTTGAACACATGATATGAGGATATACAAGGTAGAATCCTTGTATGTCAACCTTAGGTTTGTGGGTTCAAGAGAGTGGTACCTCGTTCGAAGTGGAGTTTTAAAGAGAGTGAGGTTCCAGCCGAAAGCTTTCTGTTGGAATAATGAGAGTAGTGTTTATAGTAGAACACAAATGAGTTTACTAGGATTTAGATTATCAGAAGTTTATATTACTTACGTGTGAGGAATTTAGGAGGCTAGAACTAACAAAACCCTTCGAACCTCAGCGGAACAGCCTTGTTTCCTTTGATAGTTATTGCTAGAAGGTTAGGAAAATGAAGTGTGTGTGTGATTTCAGTCGAAAGAAGCAAAGAGAGAGTAGTGAGTAGTGAGAGAGAGAAAGTCCGAGAGTTTGAGAGTAAAGTGTTGAGAGAAGGGATATAAAAATTATACACGGGTTTGCATGTATAGAAAAGTGGGAAAAGTTGAGTGTTTGAGTGGGTTTCGCAGATTGTGTTGGATTGGTGGTTCAGTGGGCGGCCATGCAGATTGTTTGTTTTATTCATTTCATTTGTTTTATTTGTATTCTTTTATTAGTATTATTATTTTTGGTTAAGCCGCGGATTGCATGGGTATACTTTATCCAATTTCATCTAAGTGTTGGGTAATAATTGTTTCTAATATTCATTCGATTAATAGTTTCTTTTACAAAAATATGTTTCCACAATGTTACATATCCATAATGGATGTAAAATTAGTGTGGAAAAATAATCAGGAGCAAAATACATGCATGAAAAACATAGAAAAATTCTGGGCGTTTAACCACTGTTTTGGGCGTATGACCACTGTTGGGCGTATAACCACTGTTGGGCGTATACCACTGTTGGGCGTATGACCACTGTTGGTCGTATTACCACTGTTGGTCGTATTACCACTGTTGGTCGTATTAGTGCTGCTGAAACGACCAAGACTTAGTCGCGGGGGCATTTTTCCAGGCTTATAAGTACTGTTCGGGCACATGAGCACTGTTTAGACTCATGAGCACTGTTCATGCTATATGTTAAAATCTGATTATCAAACCCATTTGACAAAAACCCCAATCCATGGATCTTTATACACAATGCATACAAATGAAAGAACATTAGGTAGTCAAGAAACTACAACCTTTGTAGCTTCCAAAAGAAAAGATTTTCAGAGGAGAATAGTGATGAAGATGTGGCTGAAACTTCAAAGGAAAAGCTCTCAAGAGGCTATACCCCAAGCTTGCACAACACCCTTCCTTGCTAGGATTGCAACACCAACTTGAAGATCCTCCCAAAGTCGATTTTCAGCCAAGAACACCACTTGTTTTGGGCTGAAAAATCCTTGCTTTTCTTCTCCAAAATCCGAAATTTTGAGAGAGATTTCTTTTGCTTTCTTGTGTGTGTTAGAGAGAGAATGCAAGAGTGTGAAAGATGGTCTAGTTATTGCATGTCTTGGAACAACAAAATTGGGCCTTTTCAAGACACAAAGGGACGGCCAAAATAGGCTCCCTTTTTGTCTTTTCCCTCTCAAATTTATTTTATATAATACACTCTTGAATTCTACTCTTTTTATAAAATTAAACCACTTTAATTTTATAGCATTTACACACACTATTGTATTTCATTGTTTAACTAATTTAAGCAATGAAACCAATAATCCCTTATGAACAAATTACAATATATATATATATATATATATATGTAATCTTTTCATATGCAAAAGCAATGATTTAGAAAACCCGGTTTCTAAATTGGTGTATGTATTTATTTGTTTGATCTAATCAACTAATAAATATTTGTCGGTGTTTGTTTGGCTTGTTATTGGGTATGACCCGACTTGGATCATATCACACTAGCCACATCAATTTAATATGTATCTTGGGCAGATCAATTCTTTCAATCTCCCACTTGTACAAGATTCATAGAAGATTGATGCAAGCAGCAAATAACGCCTAGCAACGGTTTGCTACCCCTAATGTATATGACTAAGTGGACATATATGCTTGCTGTTTATTTTACTACTTGCATGGGTATAAAGAAAAGTGGACATATTTGTGGTGGTACATATGTTACTCGACTCGCTGAGTCTTTACACATTCTCACCCCTGAGAACGTGGCAAGGTTAAACGGGCCGGTTCTTATGTCCGGATTTGTTGATCGTGAATATGTTATACGAATGGACATGATTGCAGATTATCCACAAGTTAGGTGGAAGTTTAAACATAATAATCAAATGGATACCTCCATATGAAGACCCTCCTAATGACTCGTATCAACAGATGAATCAAATTTATAATGTAATTTTATTTTTATTTGTATAGAAATATAATTTTTTTAGTTTTGTAAAATTGTGATTTACTTTAATTTAGATAATAATTTTATTTATGTTTGGTTTATTGTAAACAATATTCTCCAAAATCCCACAATTGTAGATAAAAGAAATAATTTTTTGGGAATTGTGCCAGATAAGAGAAATAATTGTTTACAATGATTGGTAGAGGTTGATGCCTATAAATTCATTCACAATACACATTTCACAATTGACAATTCATAATTCACAATTATTCAAATTCATTCATTCACACATCATCGTAATTGAAGTTAATAATGTCTCAATTTTATAATGATTGGTGTACCAAACAAGAGAGGAGTTAATGGATTAGGTGTAAAACACTGCACGGATCCTTGGATACGTTATTGTCACACAACGAACAAAGAAGATTGTATACGGCTTCGTCAACAAGGCATTTCTTATGTGCGATCAGGGTGGTGTATACAAGTCAACATCAGATTCAACCACGTATTCAGGCACAAAGAAGACATGTTGTCCATTTCAACTTATAGCAAAATATCATGAAGAAGATAGAGGTTGGAAAATACATGTTGTTTGTGACGAACATAACCATGAACCTTCTAAATCTTTGGAGGGTCATGCTTATGCAAAAAGATTATCTAAAGAAGAGTATGCATTGGTGGAAGATCTTACAAGAAAAAATACGCAGCCACGTGATATACTTACGGCTTTAAAAGAAAATAATGATAAAAATATATCTACAATTGAAACCGTGTATGATGCACGGACAAGGATACGAAAGTTGGAAAAAATTGGAAACACCCCAATGCAAACACTTCTTCAATCTTTGCAGATGGACGGATACATCTATGATTTTACTACTAATGACGAATCAAATTAATTAAATGATTTGTTTATTGTCAACCCCACTTCATTAAAAATATGGCATGCGTTCTCGCATGTGATTATTTTAGATTGCACGTACAAGACGAACATGTATCGCCTCCCTTTTCTTCTAATTGTTGGCTTAACTTCAACAAACAAAACATTTTGTATTGCTTTCGCGTTCATACGAAATGAGAAAAAAGATAATTTCAAGTGGGCTTTAAATTATCTGAGAAAAACATTGGATGGCTATATGGTACCACATGTCATAGTCACCGATAGAGAGTTGGCATTAATGGATGCATGCCAAGTAATTTTTCCAGAAGCAACCCGATTGCTTTGTAGATATCATATACATGAGAATATCAGAAAGCATTGCAGACCATCTTTCAAGTCTCAGACTGAGTGGGATAGATTTATGTATTACTGGAGATTTCTGCTTCAATCTCCAACAATTGAAGCCTACTATGAAAATCGAACGCGATTGCAAACAAAGTTGATGAACAAGCATCGAAGCATTTTCCTGATCTATTCAATTTATTGTTTTTATTTTAATAAACTTGAAACTAACATATTTGATTTCTCTTTGCAGATGTGAATATCCATTGCCTTTCATAACGCCGTTATGGAATTTTCACAAAAGCAATAATGCGGCTGCGTGGGAAAGAATGTACGAGAAGAGACTTCAAAGATATAGTCAATATATACTTAGAAATAAAATTGTTACTCGTTTCAATATTGATTAGATTAGTATCATTTGTAAGTATTCATTTTATCTTAACAGTATATTAATTTAATATAATATAACTATTTATAGTTTTATATACTAAATTGGTCATTTACTAAATTATAATTTTATCTTAAATTTATATAAAACTAAATTATCTAATAGAAAAAGTTAATACATGTACATAAAAACTTAATAATATATAAAATTAACTATAAATAGAAAAACTTAAAATAAATATTTAACCATAAATATAAATAGAAAATTTTAATATAATAAAAACTTAAAATAAATACTTAACCGTAAATATAAATAGAAAATTTTAATATAATAAAAACTTAAAATAAATATTTAACCATAAATATTAATAGAAAATTTTAATATAATAAAAACATAAAATAAATATTTAAAAACTGAAAACGACCGTTTAGTCCGGAGTAAATGACCGTTTGTCAAGCTGCAAACGGCAATTTATTTCTCTGCAAACGGTCGTTTAGTCTCATGCTGTGACAACCCGGAAAAATTTCGTTATCTTTAATTAAACTATAGGGTTTAAATTGTAACATCTCGAATTTTATTTAATTAAAAGTTAATTTTATGAACAATTAATTTTAAATACGTTGAGGTTAATTTCAAAAATTTCAATAATAATAATAATAATAATAATAATAATAATAATAATAATAATAATAATAATAATAATAATAATATTAATAATTTACAAGAATCATTAAACTTAAAAACTATTTAAAACTTAAATTAAAAAGGTTAAGGGGGTATTTGTGTAATTTCTGAAACTTATAATTAAAGTTTATGACATAAAATGTTGAACTTTAAACCACAGGGACCAAAAGTGTAAATTATTTTAAAACCCAAACCTCCCACCCGTCGCCCCTGTGTTCTCCGGCCATCGCCTCCGGCGTGCTCCGGCGAGCCATCACAACCAAAACCACGCGAATGTTCAACCAAATTAAATGCCCGACAACTTCGAATGGGAGAATCGAACCTCAGCCCACAAACAATTTAAAAATTTGGATCGTTCAGTGCGATTTGAAATTAAAACACTTTCGGCCACTTTACAGGCCACAATCGAGCACTAAACAGTAATAATAATCGAAATATTGGTGCACTAACGATCGCTTAATCATTTATAAGCTTCCAACGATTTCAGTTTCTCCTAAAACAAACACAAACCCACGATCCGATCAAACCCTTCATCGTCGACCTGCAACTAATCGAACATCACACTTAGAGCTTCAATTCAGGTAATTAAACCCTCCTACATACTCGTTTGATCATGTGAAAGAAAAGCCCTATGGTTTCAATCGATTACAACATCGATTTGGGTATCAATTTGATTCAATTGGAATTAGGGTTAATACGGTTTTGGGAACTCTTTTTGATCGTGTTTAAAAGAATTGAAACCCGTGTTTCTATCGTGGCTATATGCCTGGTTCACTGGTTCCCGGTCCACTTGTGATTCATGAGGTCCCGGGTTCGACCCCGGGGACCCTCACTTATTTTTTTAATGTCTTATTAAGCTTTTACAAATATATAAAAATTCCTAAAAATTATAAAAATAAGTTTTATAAACTTCCTTTATTTTAAAAGTATTTAAGTAAATTTCAATAAATTTATTTATTAAAAACACCCTAATAATTTTTATAAAATATTATTTATAAATGTTATAAATAGTCATTTTTTAAAATGGATTCTAAATAATAATTTAAATTATTAATTCATTATTGGACACTATATTATTTTTAATTATGGATAAATCATGATAATTGTGGAAATTATAAAGATGTTATAATTTCATAAAGTATTTACGAGCGTTATTTAAGGTTATTACTTATAAAAAAATATATACAAATTACAGCTGTAGATTAATAATAAATTAAAACTTGTAAACATTACTTATTTGATAAAACAAATTAGATTTTATAAATTTAATTATAAAATCTTACTAAATTAAATACAAACTTACATATTTAAATAATGTCTAAAATTTATTTAGAAAATAATGATATGTTAAAATCATTATTAAATTAATCAAATGAAATGCAAATCTTTAGTTATTAAAGAATTAACAAAAATAATTAAATGATTTAATTGTACGTTTATAACAAATCCCAGAAAACCAAACCCTAGATCAATTGAACTCCAGGTTCAAGATCTAACTTATTTTGGGTTATGGATTTGTATTTATTTGCTTATGTGAGTTATAATTCCTTAGGAGGAATTTACTAGCTTGTCAACACCACACGAGAACTGAGGTGAGTTCATACTTAACTATTCCCCTTTTTAATCATTTAAATATTTTGGGGGAGGATACATGTTGTAATTGAAATTTCAAATTATTTTTGTGTATTATGTTAAATAATAATCGATCACATTTATGATTACATATGGTTATAATGAAAATCCTTCTCTGTATACTGGACTATAAACAAGCAGGGATCTTTTGGATAGTACTATCAGGGAGTGACTTACCTCACAAAGGTTTGGACATGTGGTCCTTACCAAGATGCACAAAGATCTTATAAGTCATTTGGGATGACTGTTCTGTGTTGAGAAGGCAGATGTGCACTATGTAAAGTTTGCCATTATAGTTCCACTTACAACCCATATGAGGATAAATGTAAAGGAGGATTTGCTCCCTCTGATTTGAAATTATTATGACTAATATAATATACACACAAAAAGGATAATAAACTATGATACATGGGCAATTCCTATGTGAAGGATTTGTTGGCTTGTGCATAGTTAGTATGTGGGATAGCGGGTTCACCTTATAAAAGGGTTCCGACAGGCTATTCATATACAAAGTGATACCAGTGGGTAGTTTATACTCACACTTTTACAGTAAATCCTACTTTGATGATAATTAATGGTTTATCGTTTATGTTTTACTCACCTATGAACTCACCAACCCTGTGTTGACACTTGATTTACATGTATTCTCAGGTATCTACTAGAAGCTTTTGGAACTGCACGTAGGATCATATAAGAGTTCAAGATACATATTGCTTATTATTTAAGATATGATTAGACGTATCGTTATGAAACAAACTATCTTTTATTTCCGCTACGCATAATTTTTATTACTCTAAATATTAATGGAATGATTATCTAAAATTTATCATATAGATAACTGCATCTCATGTGTGACTACTGTGTTCGATCCTGTTTGCTCACCCCTCCGTGATAAATTCCAGACCCGGAATTTGAGGGTGTGACAGATTGGTATCAGAGCTATTGGTTATAATGAGTTAGGAATTGCATCTAGCCTATAGCCACACACAATAGTTACACAAAGTAAATTTCCTTAGTTAGAGATCTACTAGGATTAAGAAGTTATATGCTTCTACAACGAGAATGTCAAACGATTCTAGAGGGAGGAAACTAAGAATGAACTTCCTAAACTTATTCTCAACGACATGTGGGATCTACCCTTATCGTCGTGGGTTCAATTCCTTAGACTTTATGTCTAATCTATGAAAATCTTATCGAGGTTTTGATTCTATGAACCGAATAAACTTGTGTGACATATAAGACACCTGTATTCTGGATTTCCTGGCAAAAGGCCTTCGGGCTAAGGCAAGCATATCGTATAAATCTCATTGCGAGACCAGTTATGTTTACCTGGGGATTTCTCGGATGAGTGATAAACTATGGTTAATACACAAGTCTCTAAGGCAAATGGGTCAAATACCTTGACGTGTTCTATTTGGTGATCTAAGCTACGCTTGTCCTAACCTAAAGAGAGACTTGTTTCCCTAGTACTCGTGCCTTGCTGAATTTAATTGAGAAACCCAGTTCTCTTAAATTCCTATCTATCTTACAGTAATTGTCCATACTTTGAATATTTGATATAGAATGCATCTATTGAATATATCAAAGTGTGAGTTCTCACCAAACAATTTCATGATAGTTGGACGCATCAGCGGGCAGAGGCAGAGGTAGAGGACGCGGTAGAGGAACTGTCCCAAGAGGGATGACTCCTGAAGAAATACAAGTTTTGGTCAATCAAGGTGTTGCTTCAGCCCTAGCCATTTAGGCTGCTCAGAATGGTCAAAACTATTCCTATAAGAAGTTCCTAGACTGCAAGCCTGATATCTTCACTAGGGCAGAAGGGGCCATTGGGCTCATAAGGTGGTTTGAGAAATGTGAGTCCATCTTTGCTATATCTGAATGTCCAGATGCGAATAGGACAAAGTATGCCTCAGGAGCATTGAGTGGAGCTGGACTCTCGTTCTGGAAGACCGAAGTTTCAAGACTTACTCTCCCACTAGTCAATGCTATGGCTTGGGATGAATTCAAACAACTGATGATGGAAGAGTACTGTCCAAGGGAAGAAGTACAAAAGTTTGAAACAGAGTGCTGGAACCACAAGATGGTTGGATCTGAGATTGAAACTTATACCACTGAGAATCATGAGTACGCAACTTTATGCCCACATATGATGGAGCCTGCTCACAGAATAATTGAAGGCTATATTCGTGGACTCTCTCCAGTCATTTAGTCTATGGTCACTTCCTCTAACCCAACTTCAATCCAACAGGCCATTAGGATAGCTCACAAGCTGACTAATGAGGCTGTGGCTTAAGGGAAGTTGCCACCAAGGATCAAGGGAAAGGGTGCTGCTGCTGAAAGCTCAGGAAAGAGAAAGTTCAAAGATTCTAAAGAAAGTGAGAATCAAGGTGCAAACAAGAAGCAAGACCAGAAAAAGCAACATGACAATCAGGGCATTCCGCCTAGATGTCAGAGACAATCAGGGCATTCCGCCTAGATGTCAGAGGTGTAACAAGCATCACCATGGCAATTGTACTGCAGTCATTTGCTACAAATGCCACAGGAAGGGGCACACTGCTCCTAAATATAGAACCAAGACTCAAGATCAAGGAAATCAGCAGAATGATGGTAAGAAGGGAGTTACGTGTTTCAGATGTGGAGAAAAGGGCCATGTTGCCAGAGATTGCACTGGGGAAAATAAAGATACAGCCAAGGGCAGAGCCTTCGTGATTGGCAAAGGTGAGGCTCTAAAAGACCCTAACATTATTATGGAAAATTTTTGGTAAATATGCTATAGTTTTATTTGACACGGGAGCTGATAGAAGCTTCGTATCCAATATTTCTATAAGCACTTGAATGTGGAACCTGTTCAAGAATATTGCCAGTACATCTTAATTTTCGGGACGAAAATTCCTCTAACAGGGGGATGATGTGATAACCCGGAAAAATTTCGTTATCTTTAATTAAACTATAGGGTTTAAACTGTAACATCTCGAATTTTATTTAATTAAAAGTTAATTTTATGAACAATTAATTTTAAATACGTTGAGGTTAATTTTAAAAATTTCAATAATTATATAATAATAATAATACTATTAATAATTTACAAGAATCATTAAACTTAAAAACTATTTAAAACTTAAATTAAAAAGGTTAAGGTGGTATTTGTGTAATTTCTGAAACTTATAATTAAAGTTTATGACCTAAAATGTTGAACTTTAAACCACAGGGACCAAAAGTGTAAATTATTTTAAAACCCAAACCTCCCACCCGTCGCCCCTGTGTTCTCCGGCCATCGCCTCCGGTGTGCTCCGGCGAGCCATCACAGCCAAAACCACACGAATATTCAACCAAATTAAATGCCCGATAACTTCGAATGGGAGAATCGAACCTGAGCCCCACAAACAATTTAAAAATTTGGATCGTTCAGTGCGATTTGGAATCAAAACACTTTCGGCCACTTTACAGGCCACAATCGAGCACTAAACAGTAATAATAATCGAAATATTGGCGCACTAATGATCGCTTAATCATTTATAAGCTTCCAACGATTTCAGTTTCTCCTAAAACAAACACAAACCCACGATCCGATCAAACCCTTCATCGTCGACCTGCAACTAATCGAACATCACACTTAGAGCTTCAATTCAGGTAATTAAACCCTCCTACATACTCGTTTGATCATGGGGAAGAAAACCCTATGGTTTCAATCGATTACAACATCGATTTGGGGATCAATTTGATTCAATTGGAATTAGGGTTCATACGGTTTTGGGAACTCTTTTTGATTGTGTTTAAAAGAATTGAAACCCGTGTTTCTATCGCGGCTATATGTCTGGTTCACTGGTTCCCGGTCCACATGTGATTCATGAGCTCCCGGGTTCGACCCCGGGGACCCTCACTTATTTTTTTAATGCCTTATTAAGCTTTTAAAAATATATAAAAATTCCTAAAAATAATAAAAATATGTTTTATAAAGTTCCTTTAGTTTAAAAGTATTTAAGTAAATTTCTATAAATTTATTTATTAAAAACACCCTAATAACTTTTATAAAATATTATTTAAATGTTATAAATAGTCATTTTTTTAAAATGGATTCTAAATAATAATTTAAATTATTAATTCATTATTGGACACTATATTATTTTTAATTATGGATAAATCATGATAATTGTGGAAATTATAAAGATGTTATAATTTCATAAAGTATTTACGAGCGTTATTTCAGGTTATTTCTTATAAAAAATATATACTAATTACAGGTGTAGATTAATAATAAATTAAAACTTGTAACATTACTTATTTGATAAATACAAATTAGATTTTATAAATTTAATTATAAAATCTTACTAAATTAAATACAAAATTACATATTTAAATAATGTCTAAAATTTATTTAGAACATAATGATATGTTAAAATCATTATTAAATTAATCAAATGAAATGCAAATCTTTAGTTATTAAAGAATTAACAAAAATAATTAAATGATTTAATTATACGTTTATAACAAATCCCAGAAAACCAAACTCTAGATCAATTGAACTTCAAGTTCAAGATCTAACTTATTTTGGGTTATGGATTTGTATTTATTTGCTTATGTGAGTTATAATTCCTTAGGAGGAATTTACTAGCTTGTCAACACCACACGAGAACTGAGGTGAGTTCATACTTAACTATTCCCCTTTTTAATCATTTAAATATTTTGGGGGAGGATACATGTTGTAATTGAAATTTCAAATTATTTTTGTGTATTATGTTAAATAATAATCGATCACATTTATGATTACATATGGTTATAATGAAAATCCTTCTCTGTATACTGTACTATAAACAAGCAGGGATCTTTTGGATAGTACTATCAGGGAGTGACTTACCCCACAAAGGTTTGGACATGTGGTCCTTACCAAGATGCACAAAGATCTTATAAGTCATTCGGGATGACTGTTCTGTGTTGAGAAGGCAGATGTGCACTATGTAAAGTTTGCTATTATAGTTCCACTTACAACCCATATGAGGATAAATGTAAAGGAGGATTTGCTCCCTCTGATTTGAAATTATTATGACTAATATAATATACACACAAAAAGGATAATAAACTATGATACATGGGAAATTTCTATGTGAAGGATTTGTTGGCTTGTACATAGTTAGTATGTGGGATATCGGGTTCACCTTATAAAAGGGTTCCGACAGGCTATTCATATACAAAGTGATACTAGTGGGTAGTTTATACTCACACTTTTACAGTAAATCCTACTTTGATGATAATTAATGGTTTATCATTTATGTTTTACTCACCAACCCTTTGTTGACACTTGATTTACATGTATTCTCAGGTATCTACTAGAAGCTTATGGACCTGCACGTAGGATCATATAAGAGCTCAAGATACATATTACTTATTATTTGAGATATGATTAGACGTATCGTTATGAAACAAACTATCTTTTATTTCCGCTACGCATAATATTTATTACTCTGAATATCAATGGAATGATTATCTAAAATTCATCATATAGATAACTGCATCTCATGTGTGACTACTGTGTTCGATCCTGTTTGCTCACCCCTCCGTGATAAATTCCAGACCCGAATTTGAGGGTGTGACACATGCAAACTGCCGTTTACGGTATGACAAACGACCGTTCGCTTCTCTACAAACGGCCGTTTGCTTTGTCTGGTGTAAAATGCGTAATCGGTCGTGTGGGAAACAATAACCTCTTTTTCTTATTGGCATAGATCTCTACTTTAATATGCTCTTCTAATTTTATATTTTTTATCAATAATGAGATCATAATTTATTTCACACAACAATGGAAAAAAAGATTGGGTCGTCTGACATCAAAAGTATCAAACATTTTTTATAAAACACACAAAAATAAAAATAATGTCAGGTGATCCCATACTCCATAACCTAGTTTTGCCGTTGCTTTCATTGCTTTTTCTTTGCATCCCATATTCTCATCAAGTCTCATAATCATCTTCTTTTATCATTTATACCTGAAAACATTTCATTGTATGTTTGTATTTAATTTTTTTTCACTTACTGTTTCCATTTACAAAATATTCTAGACAACTTTTTCAATTTTTAGTTTTTATGCATTTCATTGTAAGTAACGATTTAATTCTTGTTCATGCTTATATAGATGGTATTATTTTTGGTTCTACTCGTAAAGACTTGTGATGAATTCTCTAACAAAATGCATGACGAATTTGAGATGAGCATGAGAGGTGCATTAACTTTCTTTCCACTTCTACACAAATTAAGTAATATGATGATGGTTTATTATTAAGCAATCAAAATATATAAGAAACATGCTAACGAAATTTGATTTTGAAAATCTTAATCCTAAGGATACTTGATATAGAGGAATGATTACTATATATAAAAGGATTACAGGAAGCCTGGTTTAGTTATCTAACAACAAATCGTCTTAATATTATGTATAGTGATTGCTATTGCGCAAGATTTCTGGAAAACCCAAATAAATCATATTATGAAGCGGTCAAACTGATATTTAGATACATTAAAAAAACTACAGACATTGGTTTATCGTATCTAAATAATGAAAGTGTTTTCATAATGTGCTTTTTGGATTCGGATATTGGAAGACACATGACAGATGGAAAGAGCAGTGTTAGTGTTTATGTTTTCATGAGATTAACATTAACATCTTGGTTTTTGTAAGAAGCAAGCATATGTTACACTTTCCCTAATCAAAGCGGAATATGCACCCGCTAATAGAGCTGCACAAGTGCTATTGATGAAAAATAAATCTTCTTGATTATGAGGTAAGTAATTCTAACATATCTGTATTTTGTGATAATTAAAGTACAATAGAATTAAGTAAGCATCACATTACACTCCAGCTAGGACTAAACATATTGAAACACATCATTTTTGTTGAGGTATTGTACAAAAAGTAAACATAGCGCTTAGTAAAATCCTTTTGGAAGAGAATACAAAGAATATATATTTACCAAGCGCGAAAACCTTCAAAACCATGCGAATGGGTCTTGGAATGCTAGCATATAATCTTTAATGTCTTCAAAGCTAACCAACGTGTCTAAATAATAAAAAAACACACATGGTGTAAAAACAACATTGGAATAAAAAATAAACCCAAAATTGGAAGCTGACCATCTCACGATTGCTTCATCTGGTCTGATTGCTTCATCAAGTCGCTTCATCGACCGGCACATCAAGTGCAAGAATCAGTGACCCATCACACGTGGTCTCTATACCAACCACGACCACTTGAAATTTTATGTTTTTGAAAAATATCATTTTGATCTTGAAAGATGCATGATAGATTGAAAGAGCACTAGTGTTGTTTGTGCTTTAATGGGATTAACATTGACATCTTGGTTTTCTAAAAAGAAAACACGCATTTGTTATGCTTTCCACAAATGAAGTTGAATAGTTACCCGTCGGTAAAGCTTGTGCACAAGTGCTAGGGATAAAGTAAACATTTCTTGATTATGAGGTAAGTAATTCTAACACACCTATATTTTATGATAATAAAAGCATAATAGACATAAGTAAGAATCCCATTTTACACTCCAGGAATAAACATATCGACCATAGACATCATTTCTATAAAGATATTATTATACATAAATAAAGGGTGCTAATAAAGGTACACTCAAAATCTTAAATCGACACCCCCCTATACGCCGCGTATGGGTCCATACGCGGCCCATGCCCGGCGTATAGGGTACGACCATTAATGCGACATTAATGACTGACAACCGACGTCACATCAGTTTACCTATACGGGGCGTATAGGCCCATACGCCACGTATAGGTCGGTGTCAATTTAAAAAAGAATATAAGCTATACGCCGCGTATGGACCCATACGCGGCGTATAGATCCTCGGTACGCTATATCTTTCAAATTTTCTCATTTTTACACACACTTCAAAAAAAAACACTCTCGTATAGCACTATACTACACGTATTGATCTTCGATTTTTCAACATCCAGGTACGTATTATTGTTCATACATCATTATTATGTTAATCGTTCATTGATTTAAACGTTAAAGTAGTGTTTTATGCCCCATAATGCGTGATTTAAAAACTGGTATAAAGAACTATACGCTGGTACAGCCCCGCGCATAGGGCTATACGCAGCGTATAGTTCTTTGGTTGGGGACGAAGACACATAGGTGTGTACCCTATACGCGGCATATAGATATATACGCGGCGTATAGGATGTTGCAATACGCGACTTGTGGACCATACGTGGGTCCCCTATACGCCGCGTATAGTCCTATACGCGGCGTATAGGGTCAGATTCGACCTATACGTTGCCCTGTGACCCATACGCTGCTACCCTATACGCGGCGTATAGCCCTATACGCGGCGTATAGGGTAAATATATATATACAAATACATATATATGTATATACGCATATACATATACATATACATATACATATACATATATATACATATACATATACATATACATATACATATACATATACATATACATATACATATACATATACATATACATATATATGTATATACACATATACATATACATATATGTATATGTACATATATACATATAACATGTATATGTATATGTGTATACATATACATATACATATACATATACATATACATATACATATACATATACATATACATATACATATACATATACATATACATATACATATACATATACATATACATATACATATACATATACATATACATATACATATACATATACATATACATATACATATACATATACATATACATATACATATACATATACATATACATATACATATACATATACATATACATATACATATACATATACATATACATATACATATACATATACATATACATATACATATACATATACATATACATATACATATACATATACATATACATATACATATACATATACATATACATATACATATACATATACATATACATACATATACATATACATATACATATACATATACATATACATATACATATACATATACATATACATATACATATACATATACATATACATATACATATACATATACATATACATATACATATACATATACATATACATATACATATACATATATATATGTATATGTGTATATATATATATATACGTATACGTTGTTTTTGACCTATTTGTTTTCTTGTGCAGATATGTCTTTCGATTCTGAGATTGAGGCTGACGTTGTTGACCATATTGCTGAGCATCCCTGGCTGCAGTTTGATGCCGGTTCCATTGAGCACGCTAAGTGCTCAAAATTTATTCGGATGAAGATCGGTCATCAAAAGGCCGTAGATTGGGAGGTTATGGCTGAGTTAGGAGAGCGCGATCGTCTTGCTGCTATTATTGGAGACGATACGCCGTGGAGACGTCTTTTTGAGATCGCATTCTTACCGTCCCACCGTGAGCTGGTAGTGGAGTTTTTATCCACATTTACATATATTCGTCCAGATGAGATGGAGGAGGACGATGAACGCTCGGAGATTTCTTTTACGCTTTGTGGACATGCACATCAGATGTCCATTGAGCAGTTTGCAGTTGTCTCGGGGCTTTATTATGAGCCGGAGACTGTTACCCCTCTGTTCACTGAGGGTATTACTGAGATGGAGGAGGGCACATTGAGAGAGTGGTGGCCTCAGATTGCCGGAGGTCCGTTTCAGAGGACTAAGGGCAGGGTCACCGGCATTCGAGATCCTCTCATCCGTTATCTGCATCGCATGATCGCCACGTCCATCACGGGACGTGGCAAGAGTCGGGAGTGGTGTACCATTCCCGACTTATTTTACTTATACTGTTTGATTACGGGGACCAGGTGTAACCTGGCGAGATGTTTGGCGGAGTATTTTGCGTCGTATTATCATCGCCAGGAGCGAGGAGCGGTGTACGGCGGTGCGTACATCACGTTGATTGCCCGATCTTTAGGTTATCTTCCTCGGCATCTTGGTGACGTGTCTCCGCCGATCGAGCCGGTGAGATTAGATCGTCGTACGCTATTCGGCATGCGTATTATACGCCAGTTTCTGGTTGGCATACGATTCTCTCTTCGACTCGGGGAGATCTGGCAGCCGGCACCAGTTCAGCAGCTCAGCATTGTCGATCCACTGCAGCAGCACGGGCAGCCGTATGATCAGCCACCACCCGACGAGCAACCACATGATCAGCCGCCTCCTCAGCCACATCAGCCGCCTCCTCAGCCTCAGTTCCCGCGACATATTTATAGAGAGGTGAGGCTGCCTGCACGTGTGGAGACATTGTTGCAGGATATGTCTAGGAGCTTACGGCAGCAGAGTCGATGGCTCGATCGCGTTGAGGATCTGATGGAGTGGCAGGTTCAGTCAGAGATTGCGCGGCGTTCTGGTACTGATCCTCCGCCGTTGCCACCGCCTCGAGATTACCCTGACTCCCCGTAGTTTTGCATTGTAATTTTTATTTTGTTATGTAATTTAAAAACTTTGTAAATATATTATCAGTTTATGTTTATCTTTTATGTTTATTATCAGTTTATGTTTATCTTTGTAAATATATACATACATACATACAGACATACAGACATACATACAGACACACATACATACATACATACATACATACATACATACATACATACATACATACATACATACAGACATAAAGACATACAGGCATACATACATACATACATACATACATACATACATACATACATACATACATACATACATACATATAGACATACATACATACATACATACATACAGACATACAGACATACATATATACATACATACATACATACATACATACATACATACATACATACATACATACATACATACATACATACATACATACAGATATACATACACACATACATACATACACACATACATACAGACATACACACATACATACATACAGACATACAGACATACATACAGACACACATACACACATACACACATACATACATACATACATACATACATACATACATACATACATACATACATACATACATACATACATACATGCATACATACATACATACATACATACATACATACAGACATACAGACATACATACATACATACAGATATACATACACACATACATACATACATACATACATAAATAATTTTAATTCAAATTATATATATATTAAAACTCAAAAAATTAAAAAAAAATATATATATATATAAGCTATACGCCGCGTATAGACCCATACGCGGCGTATAGCTCCTCCACAGTGCACTATACGTAGCGTATGGCTCCATACGCCACGTATAGGTGGTGTCAGATGTACTTTTTGTACCATGTACGATTACAAGCAACGTATGGGCTCATACGGGGCAAACGTGGCAATACTATACGCAGAGTATAGAACCATACGCTGCGTATAGGCAGCTATACGTGGCGTATAGACCCATACGCTACGTATAGTTGTCAGACGTCCTATAAAGCGTTTTTGTACCATGTACGAATATACACAGCGTATAGGTGCCATACGTGGAAGACGTGGCAAGCCTATACGTAGTGTATAGTCCTATACGCCGCGTATAGGTGCCATACGCCAGCCTATACGTGGCGTATGGACCCATACACCACGTATAAATTATTTGGATATGACATGACCCGATTCGTTTTCACCTATATAACAACGATTTCGATAACACTTTCGATATGCTTTCAATTCCTGTAAATCCCAAACGTATTTCTCTCTCAAAATATCACACTTTTATTTCGTTCGGTATGTCGTTTTGGGACGGTAACTATTTTTTTGGTGAATATTCAAATGAATATTCGTTCGTGGTGGATAGTAATCAAGATGATGCGTACGTTCAATCTGCTTACGAGACAGGACTGCCAGATTTAAACCAATCGTATGTTCCCGATGATGAAGTTGAGTTTTGCCGAGAGTCAACTTACGACACGCAACAAATAATATACTCTCGAGTGATGAAAAACAAACGACAAAAGTATCGTTTGAAACATCTCAAAATTTTTTATCTCTCGATGAGCTAGTCTGTTGGGCTGTTAATAGAGGACGTGATAATGGTTACGTTATTATTACACGAAGATCAAAGAAAAAAGAAGGTCAGGTCGTAAAGGTATGGCTTATCTGTGATCGTGCTGGCGAACACAAAAGTAAAGCAACAGTTAGACGATCTGGTAGCAAAAAAATCGGATGTCCTTTTAAATTAGTAGGGATATACGACAACAAACGTCGTTCGTGGAAATTAGAGGTGCGAAGTGACGAACATAACCATGATCCTGCTCAACATATGGAGGGGCATCCTTTTGTAAGACGGTTTTCTCAAAACGAATACAATTTGGTGGAGCAGCTTACTGATCAGAACATGGAGCCTCGTAGCATCTTATCAGCTATTAAAAAGCAAAATCCTAATAACGCATCAATAACCAGAGACGTATACAACGCTCAATATAAGATAAGAAGTGAAAGAAAAGTCGGTGAAACACCAATGCAAGTCTTAGAAAACCTTTTATCTATTAAAAGGTACGTTTATTACACCCGAGGTTTTTTTTCAATAGACTTAATTAAAATGAAGCCTAACTTGTATTTGTATACTCACTTAACAACATCAATTTTCCTTCCTTTATCTAATTAAAGGTACGTTTATTACACCCGAGAAGATCCCGATACTAATGTCGTAGAAGATATATTTTTTTGTCATCCTAAATCATACGACACTTGGCGTGCATTTCCGCACGTGCTGATGATAGACGCTACATATAAAACAAACATGTACAAGCTTCCGTTTGTTCAGATTGTTGGTGTGACCTCCACACACAAGACATTTTGTGTTGCTCATGCGTTTATTAGCAAAGAACGGGAAGATAATTTTGAATGGGTGCTTAATAGATTGAAAGATACGTTAAGCAAGTGTATGGAGCCGCGCGTCATAATAACAGACAGAGATCTCGCTTTAATGAACGCATGTGTTAAAGTGTTTTCGAATGCTTCAAAGTGTTTATGCAGGTGGCATATTGATGAAAATATCGCGAAACACTGTAAAGCAAGTTTTACAAAAGATGACTGGAGAAAGTTTAAATATGCATGGGCACGTTTGTGTGAGTCTCCCACGGCGGAGATTTACGAGTATAACTATAACCTTCTTTACGAACGACTAGTTGAAGCGAATCGAGAAAGTAAGTTTTTATTATATTTTAATTATGTTTTATTATATTTTCAATATATAATTTAATTATGTTTTATTATATTTTCAGAGGTATTGTCATATATAAACAGAAACTGGTTAGAGAGTTACAAAGAAATGTTTGTATCAGCCTGGACTAACTCGAACCGCAATTTTGGCCAACGCACAACAAATAGGGTGGAGAGTCAACATGCAAATTTAAAAAGATATCTTAAATCAACAAATAGCTCACTGGATAGACTTGTGGAGTTTGTAGATCAATTGGTGAACGCACAAGAGGTAAATATAAAAGAAAGCTTTGAGACAAGCAAAATTAAAACCATGAATCATCATAAACTTCCGCTATTTGATTACTTAAGAGGCAAGGTTTCACACATAGCTCTTGATTTATTAGTTGCCGAAAACACTAAATTGCATGTGATGCGCTCTGCAAATGCAACATGTGGTTGTCATCTTTTCACTAGTTGTGGCTTGCCTTGTGCTTGTCGGCTGGAAAAATATGAACATTCTGGTAATAGTCGCTCCATCATTATCATTTTTCTATTAAAGTGACAAATTATGTATTAATTTATACTTTATAATGCAGGCACTAAAATTCCATTAGATGCAATTGACGTATTTTGAACGAAGCTTGATAACATTAAGCCATCATATACGGTGGATGAAAAAGTTGATGTTGAAGAAGAAATGGAACGGGTGAAACAACAAATAATGACACAACCCGCAGCTGTAAAATTTAGTTTGGTGGAAAAAATAAAAAAAATTGTGTATCCATGGAAAAATAACAAAAAAGCGCTTGTTGTTCAAACAGATATTCGCGGTCGTCCAACGTTAAAGGTTCAACAACAAAAGTACGACACTCAACAAAGTACGTGCGACATGCCGAGACATAGCTCGTTTATTGCGTCTCACATTTCCGGAAGAACAAGTTCAGCTGTAAAGCCCCAGAAGCCTGCCATGCAACGTAGTCGTTCAACGTCATCTAAAGTATCACGGGGTACTAATGAGTTTTCTTCGATTGTCGGAGATCACCAATTAAACAATATAAACAGGTTAAAAAATTGGATTCCGTCAATCTTTCATCAGTATATTTCACTTATACGAGATGTCCGACCCGATGGGAATTGTGGTTTTCGATCAATAGCTTTAGGCTTAGGGTTTGACGAAAATAAGTGGATGTATGTGCGGACACAGCTTTTAGAAGAGTTGGACAGACATGAATTGGAGTACAGAGAAGTTTTCGATACTTTGTACCCCGGACAGTATAACGAATTACGTCACACCATCGATTGGCAAAGTGTGGAACCTGCACCAGAAGAACATTTGATGATAATGCCGTATACGGGAATAGTGGTTGCTCAAAAGTTTGGGGTTATTCTTCATTTACTAAGCAATAATGGTTGTCAAACATTTTTCTCATTATGGGCTGATCCGAAAACTGTCATGCCTCATCATGTCGTGTAGATTGTTCATGTCAACAACAATCATTTCGTCCACGTTAAGTTAGAAGGAGATTATCCGATGCCAATATTAAGTAATCTTTGGATTCTTAACCGAAGCGTACGTGCTGCAGAATGGGAGATTATGTATAGGATTCGTATCTCGGAATACAACGCAATAATAGAGAATAACCGAGAACCCCCAGCTTATATAAATTTATTTTAATTTATAATTTGTAATATGCGAATTATATATTTTAATTTTAATTTTATTATTGTATTCGTATTATATTGTTTAAATAATTTTAATTCAAATTATGTATATATTAAAATAAAAACTCAAAAAATTAAAAAAAAATAAATATATAAGCTATACGCCGCGTATGGATCCATACGCGGCGTATAGCTCTTCCACGTATGGGTCATAAGTCACGTATGGGTATAAAATGTCAAACCCTATACGCCGCGTATGGTCACATACGCCGAGTATAGGGTATAAAACGTCAAATCAACAACATACCCTATACGCCGCGTATGGACCCATACACGGCGTATAGGGTATAAAACGTTAAATCAACAATGTACCCTATACGCCGCGTATCGCGGCGTATAGGGTATAAAACGTTAAATCAACAATGTACCCTATACGCCGCGTATGGACCCATACGCGGCGGATAGGGTACTGGGTTGTTGATTTAAAATTAAGGGGTGTCTAAATAAAGGGACCCTAAATAAATTAGAGTGCTTAGTAAAGTCCCTTTGAAAGAGAATATTAAATGAACGAATCAATGTCTCACAAGACGTGGTCACTATACTGATCACAACCAAATCTATATGTTTATAAAAACCCAATTTTAAACATGTTTTTGAAGCTTTTCTTCAAAATCACATCCCATACTTGAAAAATTTAGAACCCTAAGTACATGTCTTAGCATTCATGTTTAATATTCTTCATGAATGTATGTAGCTATAATGAGAAATAAGAATAAGGATTTAGGCTTTAAGAGGAAAGGACAAGAAAATAAAATACATTGGAGGATTGTTAAAGCAAGCTAAAACTTCCTTATCACAAGCTCCACATTCACCCCTTCCATCATTACCTCACAAGCTCCTACCCAAGCACCTTGATTCAAACCAAAAACCTATAAGTAAACATCCTATCCTTAAAGATATGTTAGTTTTCTTACTAGTTTAGAAGAATATGATGTTGGTGAGACCTTTTTAGCTATTAGTTGGATTTTTTTGGGCTTGAAAGCTCACATGTATCCAGATCATATTTGTTAATTCTATTTGAGCATTTAATATCATGAGAAACCCATTTTTGTTACACTGAACATTTATGACAATCATTTGATTTGGACCTTAGATGAGTTTTCTAAAATTCTAAATGCACCCCTGTTGAACTATTTAAAGATTATTACAAACTCTTTCAGATTAAAACGTAAAGATTCTCTGTTCAAGAACTAATGTCTGATGTTTTTATTCCTAACATGTCATCCGAAGTTGAAAGCTATTTGGGTATTATCTTAAACATGAATGTAAGGTTTGGGACTATCATGGAATGACTACAAGGAAGGAGGTGATTCCAGCTATCTTACAGCTTTAATGTTTCATTGAAACCAAGGTTGGTATGAATATGGCATACTTCATTCTCAAACATTGGATGGTGTTCTTCGCAATCCTCAACATAACTATAGTTTTATCATCCTAATCTTCTTCTCACCAATCCTATAATTCTAAAACCAAAACCCTTAATTCCATGACTCTTTAAGGTATGTCTAACCTTCCTAGCTCCTTAAAATTAAAAGGGGAACATACCTGGGTATCCACGTTATCCGGAAGTGAGGAACTTGAAGAAGGAGACATTGATGAATATTAAGAATTAAGGGTGAGAGTTAGAAAAAAATACAGTCGTAACAAAAACACATCAATTCTAAAAATCATACCTTAATTTTTGAGGCAAGTATTTCTTGATTACGTTCGATCACCACCACCATCCTCATATCATAATTGAGGTCTGGTTAAGATGTTGGTTCACAGGGTTTTAAAACAACTTCTCTTGAATGGTTGGTTAGAAGACAATTTATGTTTGTGTTTTGGATACTTGACACTATTCTTATGGTTAGTTTGACCTTATTTATGGTTAAACGTGAAACTTGTTAGGTCCCTTTTGGTATTTATCGTTAGGTCCCTTTCAGGTGATGGTTAATAATTTGATCATATTTTGGTACTTATCACCAGTTTTGAACTTGGTTTTACCAGGTATTAACAATATGGTGACTTGTTATTGCTATTATGTTTTGAACTTTAAGTTATATGTTGTTTATGTATGATTATTGGGTTAATTTATTAGGCTTTGAATAGTGTATAGTTACTTGTATGTCTTTGCTATTAATGTTTCTTTTGGAAGAACACCATCTATGTCTATTTTAAGGGAGATTTACTAAAGGAAGCATACATCAAGTGGGAGTTTACTTTTTGAACAAGACATGAAAAAAGATAGAAATAGCAAAATTAGCAACTACAATGGCAATTGATTTTTGACTTGATGGTTTAATTCAAGTCAAAAGGAGGTTTGATGATTCACTAAGGTATGCGATATGTTAACATATTCATACTCATGGTTGCAGTTGTTCCACAAGTCATCTAACTTTGTCATAATTATAAAGAGGAAGATTTTTAGGATAACATTGAATTAACGTTTCTTTTTTTGATTATTATTAAAATCATGGTTGTAAAACAAGGTCTACAAGGTCGAGTACTCTTTGAGTAATCGTTCCAAGGTAGATTGGCCGAGACGACTTTTTTCAACTCCGCCTAATTACTCAGAATTGATCAAACGTGGTCAACCTTGACCAGAATCAGATATAGTAGGTGAATTCGGGCTGATTTGAATTTTAACAAAAGTAAAGCATAATTTATATGCCTATTATATCAAAGAATGAATATCATTTTTACATATTTTGTTGTAAATATTAGTAAATTTACATTATTTAACGTATATTTAATTTGCCAAAACTAAATTCTTTATAATTAAAATGGCCGAGTACTCCCCGAATACTCTCCCCTAAACCGAGTACTCTCAACTCCTCGCTTAACCGATTAGAGAGCGCTTAGCGAATTTTGCAACCATGATTAAAATTATGATTAGTGATATTAAGTTGCCAATTGAAAATAAACATATATTCACATACATGCTTTATACACTTATTAGATCATAAGAATGAAGATTAAAACAAGCACACATCTTCTACTAACTATGTTCAAGAATTAATGGTTTTTAAATCAAATCATTAATCTTATAGAAAATAATAATGTTTTTAAGAAGATTTTAACTAAGTAAACCAAAGTCAAATTTAATACGTATGTTGCAACTAAATGGTTTAAATCTGATAGCATTTTGATTTTTAGAATGGTTGGTAGATGGAATGAGAAAGTCTTGAGATATTTTTTGTATAGAAGACATAAATTTTCTTTAAGCGACTAAATCTTATGAAAGTGTAAAACATATTTGTTGCTTTATGTATTTCAAAAGGTGAATTATCATATAATTATACTAATATATTAATTCATATGTCGGTGACCATAATCATTTTTTAAAGTTTCATAAAGTAAACACTAAAATCTAGTAAATTTACAAAGAAGTCCTTGGAAGATAAAGTGGTTTAACACTTGGTACAAGAGACTTATGTAGATGAGCCACATGTCATTACCCCCCATTCACTCACCCTCTCTCACTCACTCACTCACTCACTCACTCTCTCTCTCTCTTCCTTTATGTATTAATATCATCTTTCCTCTATCTATACAATCAACATACACCCTCATCTATGTTTATAATATCAATCTCTTATTAAAAAAATGTGTCGATGAAATTGAATGGTGGCATTGATGGTGTCCTAGGGAGGCGGTCTGTCTCTATATGAGAGCACGGATTTGATGGGTGAGTGTATTTGATGTAACAATGTTGGTAGAGGTTTGTGAGATTGATACTCAGTAACGTGTTAGGCGGGTGTGTTGTTATTTAGGTACAGGTGGGTTGTTCATCTTATATTATTTGTAAGCAACCACCACCGGTGGTGCTTGTGGGGTGGCTTATGGGGCTTCATAACATCGTTGGTTAAGGTAGGTGTGAGCTGTTTTATGACGGTGTTGGATTGTGGCGGTTGATCAGGGGCTTCTATGTTGGCGGTGGTGGAGGTTTCCATGGTGGTTTAAGAGAAACAAATTTGATTATTTTATAAGAGTACCCATTACACTTTGTCAATATACTCTCTCTCTATATGTGGGTTGACAGAGAAAGAGATACAAGACAAGATGCCTGTTTTATTTCTTTTGTATTTGCAGGAAAATAATATTCTTTTATAAGATTAACATATTTTATTAAAATTTATATAGTTATGATTAATAAAAAATTAATTGCTAATTGATGGGTTTGATTTATGTTCTGTAAATAAAAATACCTATGAAAATTGAAAGTGGGGATGAAAATAGATTCAGTGACGGAGCTTGAACATTCTAATTTATACTTCTTTTTCTTTCTTTCTTTTAATTATTATTATTTTGATTTTATTTTTTATTTTGTAAATAAGACATTTCCTTCCTTATCATTATATGTCTTTTAAGATGGTTCACATTTTGATGTAAATTTTGCCTAGAAATTAATCGGGTCAAATATAAACGATACATGCTTATTTTTATATAAGTCTTCAATTGTTCTACGTTTTAACGTAAGTTTTGTTTGAAAACGCGTTGAGTACAATATAATTTGTTTTCCTTTAAATGATTCATAACGATTGTAGTCTATACTTTATCACGTCGCAAATGGCGTCACTGCTCTTGCTTTCTTTATATACGTTTTGACTTGGTCTATGTCTCGACATCAATTTTGTATGAAAAATAGTTGGGTGAAATATAATATGTTTTGATTAAATAGTATAAATTTGTAGTCTATACTTTATGACGCTGCGTAAGATGCCACCGCAACGCACGACAAGTTAAAAAGCTAGTTGATGTTAAAACAGTTACACTAACTTTACAAGCCTTAACTACCATTATTGTCACACCCAACCTTGACGGCGGAAACGTCGAGGTGTGAGAGTTAAGATCGTTCACAGCCACATAACGCTATTAATAATCCCAAATATATTAATCATAAATTCCAATAGTACTATTACAATCATAAGGTTTAGGGAAGTTTAAAATAAACATAACAAGTCGTTTATTCCATATATTTATCTAGATCTATTTCTAGATGTGTAAGCTTCGAAGAGTAGAATTTAAGCTTGGGTATTTCCTGAAACACGTTAAAAATAAAAGGTCAACAATAATGTTGGTGAGATTTCTATAGTTTCAATACATATGTATATATAAAAGATGACAATTCATGTTGTAAATTAGAGAACAAAGTAACTAGAGATGTAAGATAGAATGCACAATCAAACCTTGACAAAGTTTTACAAGTGTCAAACGACGTTAATATTCTATTAACGTTAAAAGTATATACGATTAGCTAAGTGTACTTGGATCAACCAAGCAGGCTTGTTAGGCCCATAGATCTATGATGTCGCCAGGCTAGCAATAATTAATAATTGGACATATATTCGACATTATATGGTAGCTACAAGGTCCAACTAATCACAACACACAAGTAAATTGCCATAAGTTTACAAGAATCAAACGTGTTTACAAGTGTAATGTTTATAATGCAACATGTTTCACCAAAAAGTGTGAAAATAATAAAATGGGTATAGAAATACTCACTTGGCAATTGAATATAAGTATGACGATTAATAGAGGTATAATAGACGTCGTCCAAACGTGACTGGTCACAAAGCACCTAAATATATATATATATATATATATATATATATATATATATATATATATATATGTTTATATTATTTAAGTTAATAATAAGGCTAACGATTTAACGTGAACTAGTGTAATAGAATTTGAGAATTTTATAAAGTTAATAAATCCTTATAAAAATACCATTCGTGACATTTTATAAAATTTATTTTAAGAAAATTGATCCTTTGTAAATAACTTGCGTATTTAGTTATAAAATATATTTGGATACTATGATTATCATTTAAACTCTAATTAGGGAAAACATAAGGTCTAATAATAAATTAATGATTTAAATTATTATTTAGAGTCCAAATTAATTATTTATAATATTTGTAAATAATATTTTATAAAAATTTATTAAGGTGTTTAAATAAATAAATTTGCAGAAAATGGTTAGGTAAGTTTAAAAATAAAGAAAATTTATAAAACTTATTTTTTATAATTTTTAGAAATTTTTATATATTTTTTTAAAGGCTAAAAAGCCCTAAAAAAATAATGTGGGGTTGCCCGGGTTCGAACCCGGGACCTCGAGTGTCTATTGTGACCGCAGAACCAGTAAACCAAGGCCGTGGCCGCGGTTTAAACTCGGTTCTAAATTCTTAAAAGCAATCCATACAGACTGCCCCCGACCCATGAACCCTAGATTTCGATCGATCCCAAATTGAACACCAATTCGTTTTTGTTAACGTTGATAAACATGGGGCTTTTGTTTCCCATGTAAAATCGAATGTATAGGTAGGTTTATTTACCCGTATGATGATGGATTGAAGGTGTTCGATACGAAGAACAGGTCGCGGTTGTCTTGAGTCCAATCGATGAGCAATCCTCAATGGTAATTAAATTAACCTCTTGGGTAGCTTCTTAGAGAGTAAATGGTGATTTACCCTCAATCAATTTGGATTAAGAGAGCTCAGAAGGTTGATTTCGATTAGGTTGCAGGTCCGCGTAAATGGGGTGATCGAATGTGGTTTTTATTGTTGAATTGAGGTGTTAATTATGATTATGATTGTTGTTATGCGTTCCAGATTGTCTAATTGATTCCCACTACTCGTTGTTTCCACTAAATTTCGAATTTGTTTTAGCGGGTTGGTTGGTTCGATTCTAACCCGCCTATTTGAGTTCAATTTTCGAATTCTATGGGTCCACAGGTTCGAATCCTTGTCGCGAGGCTGTCGGGGGCATTTGAATTGGTTGAAACCGCGTAAATTTGTGTGTTGTGGCTCGCCGGAGGACGGCCGGAGGTTCGCCGGACCTCAGCCGGAAAATCGAGGGTGGGCAGGGTTGGTTTTGAAAATTTAAAAATTACACAAATGGTCCCTGCGGTTTCATTTGTTATTATTTTATGTGAAAAACTTCTTTTAAGGTTTCGAAATTGACAAGAATACCCCCTGGACTTTATTTATTATTATTATTATTATTATTATTATTATTATTATTATTATTATTATTATTATTATTATTATTATTATTATGACTATTATTGTTATTATTAATATTATTATTATTATTATTATCATTATTAATATTATTATTATTATTATCATCATCATCATCATCATCATCATCATCATCATCATCATCATCATCATCATCATCATCATCATCATCATCATCATTATTATTATTATTACTATTACTACTATTACTATTATTATTTATTATTATTATTATTATTATTATTATTATTATTATTATTATTATTATATATATATATATATTTTTTATTTAACATTAAAAAGGCATTAACACGCACATCACCCATGAGTTTCACAAATGACCACAATGGTGCTCATAAGATTAAACGCCGTAAAATACGAGATGTTACAGTCTTCCCTACTTTAGGAAATTTCGTCCAGAAATTTGTTCACGAGGAGGCTGAGACGAAAAGATGAGGATGCTTGGATTTCATTTGGTCCTCACGTTCCCAGGTGAATCAGAAGGTGAGCATGAAGCCACAAGTAGATCATAGTGATTCTCTTTTTCTTTCTTGATGCAATTTGTGTTTTCATTTTTTCTAAGGTACACTTTGAAGAACATTTCGGGTTCTGATGAGGTATTAAAAAGAAGAAAATTCATCATCGATTAAGCTGACCGCTTTAGTATTTACTTTATGTGCAATGGCAGAGCCATTAGAGGTAAAAAGAGAGCCTAAAGTGATTTACTAATTTAAAGTTATAAAACTTTATTATTATCATTAATATTATTGTGATTAATATATTATTATTATTATTAACATTATAAGCTTTCATGTTGATTAAGAATGAATGTTAGTTATTGTAAAAATACAAGATGTTACAGTCTCCCCTACTTTAAGGAATTTCGTTCCGAAATTAAGAATGAACTAAGCGAACAAATACGGGTATGTCTTCTTCATATGATCCTCGCGCTCCCACGTGAACTCAGCCCTTGACAACTGGAGTAGTTGTGGTTCTAGTCCTCTTCAGGGTTCGGTCCATAATCTCAACAGGTTTCTCAACAAAGTGTAATGACTCGTCGATTCGGATGTCATCCAACGGAACATGCAGACTTTCTTCAGCCAGACACTTCCTCAAATTCGAGACATGGAACACAGGATGAACTCCACTAAGGTCGGAAGGTAATTCTAGTTTGTAAGCCACTTTCCCAATCCTTTTCAGAATCTTGAAAGGTCCTACAAATCTTGGAGCCAGTTTACCCTTCTTTCTAAAACGAACAGCACCCTTCCACGGTGAAACCTTAAGAAGAACCATCTCCCCAACTTGGAATTCCAACGGCTTACGTCCCTTATCGGCATAGCTCTTTTGTCGACTTCTTGCCACTTCAAAGTTCTTTCGGATGATAAAGACTTTATCGGTCGTCTCAAGTATAAGTTCAGGACCAGTGATGAAGTTTTCACCAATGTCGGTCCAGCAGATTGGTGAACGACATTTACGACCATAAAGCGCTTCGAACGGTGCCATCTTGATACTCGAGTGATAACTATTGTTATACGAAAACTCCGCAAGCGGTAAATGCGTATCCCAATTACCACCAAAGTCAAGAACACATAGTCGTAGCAAATCCTCGAGAGTTTGGATTGTTCGTTCGGTTTGACCATCAGTTTGAGGATGGTAAGCCGTACTTAAATCCAATTGAGTACCCAGGATTTCTTGCATAGACGACCAAAAGTGCAAAGTGAAACGAGCATCTCGATCGGAAATGATGTGCAACGGTAAGCCATGACGACTCACAATTTCGTCAATGTATATACGAGCTAGTCTTGAAACTTTGTATGTCTCGTATATGTATGAAATGTGCCGTCTTAGTCAAACGGTCCACAATCACCCATATACTATCATGACCACGAGGAGTACGAGGTAACTTGGTTATGAAATCCATGGATATATGTTCCCATTTCCACATAGGGATTTCGGGTTGTTCAAGTAAACCACTTGGTCGTTGATGCTCGACTTTGACTCTTGCACACGTGAGACACTTGGAAACATAAATCATGATATCTTTCTTCAACCCAGGCCACAAATATTGACTACGCAAGTCCATGTACATCTTATCGGAGCCAGGGTGAATAGAATATCGGGTGTGATGAGCTTCATTCAAAATGAAGTGACGAAGGTTATCAAGATTCGGGATCCAAAGTTGATTCAGAAAGTACCACAGGCCGTTTGATTTTGCCTCCAGTTGTGACCGTACGTTAGACACCAAATCTTCATCTTTTCCTTCGTCGGTTAATGCCGCTTGTTGAGCCTTGCGAATGCATAACTCGAGATCACTATCAATCCTTATGTTTTGGAGCATGATAGTAGCCTCGTTAACATCCACATGTACCTCGATATTAAATTCCCTTAACGTGTCAAACCATTGTCTTCGATCTCGGATTTCTTGAAGTGAGACGGTTTTGTTATGGACCTTGCGACTCAGTGCGTCGGCTACAACATTCGCCTTTCTAGGATGATAGCGAATGTCACAGTCGTAGTCGCTGATCAACTCGATCCAATGTCTTTGTCTCATGTTGAGATCTTTTTGGTTGAACACGTGTTGGAGACTTTTATGATCGGTGTAAACGATGCATTGTGTCCCATAAAGATAATGTCGCCAAATCTTCAAAGCGAAAACCACAGCACCAAGTTCAAGATCATGAGTTGTGTAGTTCACCTCATGAACCTTCAATTGCCTCGACGCGTATGCTATAACTTTGCCTCGTTGCATGAGAACACAACCAAGACCTTGATTTGAGGCATCGCAATATACGGTAAAGTCATCGTTTCCTTCAGGAAGTGTGAGAATAGGAACGTTACACAACTTGAGTTTTAATGTCTCGAAGGCCTCTTCTTGCTCAGGCCCCCATTCAAAGAGCCGATTCTTTTGGGTTAGTGCCGTTAAGGGTTTAGCAATCTTCTAGAAATTCGCTATGAACCTACGGTAATATCCCGTTAAGCCCAGAAAAGAACAAACTTCGGTTGGGGTTGTGGGAACACACCGATTTTTCACTGCTTCAAGTTTTGCAGGATCGACGTGAATTCCTTGGCTATTCACCACATGCCCTAAGAATTGAACCTCTTTTAACCAGAATTCACACTTGGAAAACTTGGCGTATAATTGCTCTTTCTTCAAAAGTTCAAGAACTTGTCGCAAGTGCGTCTCGTGATCGATTCTCGTCTTGGAATAAATAAGAATGTCATCAATGAACACAATCACAAACTTATCCAAATACGGTTTACATACTCGATTCATGAGATCCATGAACACGGCAGGCGCATTGGACAAACCAAAAGGCATAACCATGAACTCGTAGTGTCCATATCGAGTATGAAAAGCGGTCATTGGAATATCAGCATCGTGAACACGTAGTTGATGATACCCAGAACGTAGATCGATTTTTGAGAATTGAGTTGCTCCTTGGAGTTGGTTGAAGAGATCATCGATTCGAGGGAGAGGGTAACGGTTTTTGATAGTAAGTTTGTTGAGTTCCCGGTAATCTATGCACATACGAAATGAACCATCCTTCTTCTTCACAAACAGTACAGGTGCACCCCACGGTGACGAACTAGGGCGAATGAAACCCTTATCAGTCAACTCTTGCAGTTGACTAGCTAGTTCTTGCATTTCAGATGGTGCAAGACGATAAGGCGATTTAGCCACAGGATTTGCACCAGGGATTAAGTCAACCTTGAACTCAACTTCTCGCACGGGAGGTAGTCCCTTAAGATCCTCGGGAAAAACCTCGGAAAAGTCCCGTACGACAGGAATGGCTTTCAATTCTTTACCCTTGGCTTTCGTATTAACTACATATGCCATGAAAGCCATGTAGTTTTTACTTAGGCATTTGCGGGCCTTAATGCAAGACATAAGTTTGAGTCCTTGGGACGATTCCTCCCCAAAGACCTTTAAGGTATCACCAGTCGGTAAGGGAATTCGGATGCATTTCTCGAAGCATAAAATTTCCGCACGATGTTTGGCTAACCAATCCATGCCGATAAGAACATCGAAGCTTCCTAGTTGCATAGGAATGATGTTGATGGAGAATTCGTGTTCGTTAAGGCTTAAGGTACAATCACATATTACGACGTCAATGACATTAGATTTTCCATCGGCGACTTTGACCGTGACGGATCTTTCCAGATTGACATGCGGTTTAGAAAGTATAGGTTCAAATTCCAATGACACGAAACTCTTATCCGCACCCGAATCAAACAGTACAGATGCATAATGACTATTTACAAGATACATACCTATTTGGTAATAACTTATTATTGATATGATGAACACAAAGATAGGAACATTTACAAGACAAGAAATGATTTAAGCGGAATTCAACGTCGTACCATTCACCACGTCGTTGCTGGCTTGTGCTTGTTTGGCGTTGATATTGAAGGCCCTTCCATGAGCAGGTGGCACATTTCCCGCATTGCAAGGACATTGCGGACGAAAGTGACCAGGCTCGCCACAGTTATAGCAGGTTCGGTTGGTAAGCATTGCAGCGTTGTTTGGCGCACGAAGACAAGTAGTCACCAAGTGGCCATACTTTCCACACAACGAGCAGATTTGGCATGGAATGTTGCTCGCATGATGATACTTGCACGTGTTACACATGGGGTATGGACCAACATAAGCTCTAGCCATAGGAGCTTGATTTGCAACCACCATTTGTTTTTTAGGTGCATTTGGAGTGGTCACAGCATAGTTGCGTGTCGGGGTGAACTTACGCTTCTTGTTTTGGGAGGATGACTTGGCCCGTACTTCATTTGTTGCCTCAGGTGTCACCTTCGCAGTAGCCTTGGAACCCTTTGCCGACATAATGCCAGCTCTAATATGATTCTTGGTGAGCTGCGCGGTGATAGTAATTGCCTCCTCCAAGGTTGTGGGCCTACTACCCAACACAGCATCTTGAATTTGTGGTGGCACCCCCTTGATAAATTTCTCAATGTTACGGGGTACAGTGTCCACCATGTGTGGTAGAAGCATACTTAACTCATGATGCCGGGTGGAATAAGCCAGATGATTCCCACTATCTTGTTTGAGGTTCCAGAACTCCTCCTCTAGCTTTTGCAACTCGCTCCTCGGGCAGAACTTTTGGACCATGATATCCTTAAATTCTTCCCAGGGCAACGCCAAAGCAACCTCAGTTCCACGGTTTCTCTTTTCACTATTTCACCATGTTAGTGCCCGTTTTTGGAGGACACTTGTAGCATAGCGAACCTTGAACTCGTTAGGGCACTCGCTAATAATGAATGTGTTCTCCATACTTTCAAACCACTCGAGAAGTCCAGTGGATCCTTCTTTTCCTCTAAAGTTAGTGGGTTTGCATGAGTTGAAGTGTTTGAAAGTGCAAGTATGATTGTTCCCGTTTTGGTTGTTGCTATTCTCTCCATGAGCACCGCTATTGTTCCCATTGGTGTTGTTGTTGCTTGCGACGTTGGCGATCATAGTGTTGCTGAGTTCTACCATCATAGTCTGGATGACCTTAGCCATTTGCCGGGAAATCATGGCGGCAAGCTTACGGTCGGATCTTCCTCGGTTTCTGTGATTGCGAGACTTGCTGGAACATACGAATTTGGATTAGGAATGGGTAAAAGGATACTAAGGATAGACAGTTAAGGTAAGAATCATGAATTATACGGAATGTTTCCAGTCAGTAACGCATCACCATTTGGAAACGTTGACACGTCAAGGTAAATTGACCCATTTGCCTTAGAAACTTGTGTGTGTTGACCATAGTTTATCACTTATCCCAGAAATCTCCAGCTAAGCGTAACTAGTCCCGTAGGATTTATACGAAACGCTTGCCTTAGCCCAAAGGCTTTTTGCCAGGAAATCCAGAATACGGGTGTTTAGGTGTCACACAAAATTTCTTAGGTTTATGAAATCAAAACCTTGATGAGATTTATATAGATTAGACATAACGTCTAAAGATCTTTGTCATATGTATAAGTATACGATTCCATGTGTCGTCAAGAAGAAGATTAAGAGGTTTCATGTTTGGGGAGAGTCAAAGAGTCAAATATAAGTTTTGGGAGACATGTAGCAATGTTTAGGCAATCCTATGCTAAGGCATCAAATTACACATAAGGAGACATAGCATTATGTAGTATGCAAACCATAAAATATAATTCTATAAGGTTCATGCATATATAGTCTAGGTCACCATTTCTAATAACCTAAATCCCTATAGTTATGGGCTCTGATACCAATCTGTCACACCCCAACCTTGACGGCGGAAACGTCGAGATGTGAGAGTTAAGATCGTTCACAGCCACATAACGCTATTAATAATCCCAAATATATTAATCATAAATTCCAATAGTACTATTACAATCATAAGGTTCAGGGAAGTTTAAAATAAACATAACAAGTCGTTTATTCCATATATTTATCTAGGTCCATTCCTAGATGTGTAAGCTTCGAAGAGTAGAATTTAAGCTTGGGTATTTTCTGAAACATGTTAAAAATAAAAGGTCAACAATAATATTGGTGAGATTTCCATAGTTTCAATACAATGTATATATAAAAGATGGCAATTCATGTTGTAAATTAGAGAACAAAGTAACTAGGGATGTAAGATAGAATACACAATCAAACCTTGACAAAGTTTTACAAGTGTCAAACGACGTTAATATTCTATTAACGTTAAAAGTATATACGATTAGCTATGTGTACGTGGATCAACCAAGCAGGCTTGTCAGGCCTATAGATCTATGACGTCGCCAGGCTAGCAATAGTTAATGATTGGATATATATTCGACATTACATGGTAGCTACAAGGTCCAACTAATCACAACACACAAGTAAATTGCCATAAGTTTACAAGAATCAAACGTGTTTACAAGTGTAATGTTTATAATGCAACATGTTTAACCCAAAAGTGTGAAAATAATAAAATGGGTATAGAAATACTCACTTCGCAATTGAATATAAGTATGACGATTAATAGAGGTATAATAGACGTCGTCCAAACGTGACTGGTCACAAGGCACCTAAATATATATATATATGTTTATATTATTTAAGTTAATAATAAGGTTAACGATTTAACGCGAACTAGTGTAATAGAATTTGAGAATTTTATGAAGTTAATAAATCGTTATAAAAATACCATTCGTGACATTTTATAAAATTTATTTTAAGAAAATTGATCCTTTGTAAATGACTTGCGTATTTAGTTATAAAATATATTTGGATACTATGATTATCATTTAAACTCTAATTAGGGAAAACATAAGGTCTAATAATAAATTAATGATTTAAATTATTATTTAGAGTCCAAATTAATTATAACATTTGTAAATAATATTTTATAAAAATTTATTAAGGTGTTTAAATAAATAAATTTGTAGAAAATGGTTAGGTAAGTTTAAAAATAAAGAAAATTTATAAAACTTATTTTTATAATTTTTAGAAATTTTTATATATTTTTTTAAAGGCTAAAAAGCCCTAAAAAAATAATGTGGGGTTGCCCGGGATCGAACCCGGGACCTCGAGTGTGTATTGTGACCGCAGAACCAGTAAACCAAGGCCGTGGCCGCGGTTTAAACTCGGTTCTAAATTCTTAAAAGCAATCCATACAGACTGCCCCCGACCCATGAACCCTAGATTTCGATCGATCCCAAATTGAACACCAATTCGTTTTTGTTAACGTTGATAAACATGGGGCTTTTGTTCCCCATGTAAAATCGAATGTATAGGTAGGTTTATTTACCCGTATGATGATGGATTGAAGGTGTTCGATACGAAGAACAGGTCGCAGTTGTCTTGAGTCCAATCGATGAGCAATCCTCAATGGTAATTAAATTAACCTCTGGGGTAGCTTCTTAGAGAGTAAATGGTGATTTACCCTCAATCAATTTGGATTAAGAGAGCTCAGAAGGTTGATTTCGATTAGGTTGTAGGTCCGCGTAAATGGGGTGATCGAATGTGGTTTTTATTGTTGAATTGAGGTGTTAATTATGATTATGATTGTTGTTATACGTTCCAGATTGTCTAATTGATTCCCACTACTCGTTGTTTCCACTAAATTTCGAATTTGTTTTAGCGGGTTGGTTGGTTCGATTCTAACCCGCCTATTTGAGTTCAATTTTCGAATTCTATGGGTCCACAGGTTCGAATCCTTGTCGCAAGGCTGTCGGGGGCATTTGAATTGGTTGAAACCGCGTAAATTTATGTGTTGTGGCTCGCCGGAGGATGGCCGGAGGTTCGCCGGAGGATGACCGGAGGTTCGCCGGACCTCAGCCGGAAAATCGAGGGTGGGCAGGGGTTGGTTTTGAAAATTTAAAAATTACACAAATGGTCCCTGCGGTTTCATTTGTTATTATTTTATGTGAAAAACTTCTTTTAAGGTTTCGAAATTGACAAGAATACCCCCTGGACTTTATTATTATTATTATTATTATTATTATTATGACTATTATTATTATTATTATTATTATCATTATCATTATTATTATTATTATTATTATTATTACTATCATTATTATTATTATTATTATTATTATTATTACTATTATTATTATTATTATTGTTATTATTATTATTATTATTATTATTATTATTATTATATTTTTTTATTTAACATTAAAAAGGCATTAACACGCACATCACCCATGAGTTTCACAATTGACCACAATGGTCCTCATAAGATTAAACGCCGTGAAATACGAGATGTTACAATTATGAAAACTCAAACTCTAGAGGCTTTGAGTGGATTTAGCTATAGAGGTTTGCTTATAACTAGACACAACAATCAGAAGGAAAAATAAGAAAAAGAAGCAAACTGTCGTCACCACGCCTCCCGTGAGATGAGCAGTTTACTATTGTAGGTTTTATTGTGTTGTGGCTTTAAATAGAAGCGTTATACAATCTTTTTCCACACCTTTTTTTCTTTAAAATTTTATCAATACTCATATAATACATCTCTCTAATTCCATCTAAGATAGGCAGTTTGCCTATTTGAGATAGTCACTTTCTTGGTATAGTGAGACGTTAGTGTATCATTGATCTCTTCTATTTAAAATAAACAACTAGTGGAGAAATATCTCGATTGAAATTAGGGAGAAGACGTAAAGTGAATTAATGAACACCTAGTTAAATTTATATTCATTGGTTTCATCATTCT
Organism: Flaveria linearis; assembly: GCA_024085815.1. Taxonomy (NCBI): domain Eukaryota; kingdom Viridiplantae; phylum Streptophyta; class Magnoliopsida; order Asterales; family Asteraceae; genus Flaveria; species Flaveria linearis. Next base: position 31,886,394 of record CM044011.1, read on the forward strand.
TAACCTTAACTCTTTACGTATACATATATTATTGCTTGGCTTGGTTATTATTAGAGTGTATATTTCAATTACAAGACTTAATCAAGACAATTTTAAGAAAACCTTGTCACTCTCCCCTTTAGTTTTCTACAACTCTTACGAAGATTGACTTCAAATGATCAAGAAAATGATATACCACAAGAATAACATATAAAATATAGAAGCAATAGAGAATTAACAAACAACATTAACTAATTTCATTAGAGGACTCAAAGCCTTAGACGACATCTATATTAATAACATTCTCGTTGAACCTAATTTTAGTGAAGTATATATACTTTTGACTTATGATGATCTACCAAGTAACTATAAAGAAGTCATGGGAAATTTAAACGGGGTAACAGGCTATGCAAGGAAAATAAACTTAGTATAAGACATGGACTTTAACAGATTTTCGATTATAACACAAACCTATCAATTTAAAATGGATCAATAAAGTCAAACATGATACAATAGGTAAGATTACCAAGTACAAGACAAGGTTAGTAGCAAAAGGCTATATTAGAAAGATAGCATAGATTTTGAGGAAGTACTCACACCTAGCAAGATTGAAAACTTTTAGATTATTTTTGGCTTTAGCTGCAAAGGAAAACCAGGAAGTACATCATTTAGGGTCCAGTTGATTCATAAAACTTTTTAAAGGAATTGGAATCTTGATTGGAATTGGAATCCAATGGAATCATTTCCAAAACCAATGACTTGTTTCGTTGATAGTTTTATTTAAGGAATTAGAATGTTTAAAATTGAAAATGACAAATTTACCCTTTCTATTCCCTCTTCCCTCTTCCCTAATTCACAACACTAATCAGATGGGTTTTTTAATATCTATCTTTTACTCTTTCTCTCTCTAAAAACAAATAGACATTCCCCTTTGATGCGAATCTAATTGTAGAAGCTCAATCGGAGCTTTGTTGTGAAGGATATCTGGCTGTAGGTGCTTGTGGTGGTGTTATTGAAGGTGATGAATCAATGTGGTTGCTGTTGTGGTGAAGAATTCAGCTTTAGGAGCTATTATGGTGGAGAATCTTGTTCTAGGTTGTTGTGTGATAGATGTGGCTGTGGTAGTGAGGGTGTGTTGGTTAGGTTGCTCGATTGGTGGTTAAGGGGTGTTATAGGTTGTTGTGGTGAGGTGGAAGACAACATGTGGTGATGTATAGTGGTGGTAGTCGGTGGTCGAAGTGGCATGTCAGAGGTGGTTGGCCGGAAGTTTTGGAGATTCAGTTGGGATGATTGAAGTTTGTAATCTTTAAACATTCTATAGGAAAATTCCATCACATATGAGAAGGACTGTTAAGTTCCTTTGGTGAATGGAATTTGATAGAATCCTTTCCAAATCTAATTCTAACCAAACATAAATTTGGATGGAAAGTTTTTCAATTCTAATTCCAATTCCTCTAGATTCGGCAAACCAAATGGACCCTTAGATGTAAAATTAATATTCTAGAATGGGGAATTAGGTGAACTAGTGTATGTTACCTAACCAGATGGATTTACAAAGAAAGGAAAAGGAACATAAAGTTTATAAACTTACAAAGGCATATATGGTTATGTCAAGCACTAAGGCTTTGGAATGTAAAGCTTCACAAAACACTAATGGAATTTGCATTCGTGAAATATCGATAAGAACATGAAATGTATAAAGAAAACAACTCAGAATTGATCATAGGTGTACATGTGAATGAACTAGTTTGACATTCGCGATCTAGGACTATTAAGTAACTAGTTTTCAGTCGAAGTCCATCAAGGCACATAATGAATTTCAATGCATCAAGGGAATTATACTCAAAGGATACTTCAAAACACGAAAATGAACCAGAAGTAATGCAAAAAATCTAAGTATGTAATGGAACTAGGAATATAATTATCAAAGTATATAGATAGTGAGTCTATCAATGGAAGTGAACATATATGACTAATTGGAAGTCTTTGATATCTCAATCATACCCGTCTCAATATAAATTTCACGATAAGACTTGATATTGTTGGTTAAGGTTGGTGTGAGCTGTTTTGTGACAGTGTTGAATTGTGGCGGTTGATCAGGGGCTTCTATGTTCGCAGTGGTGAAGATTTCCATGGTGGTTTAATAGAAACAAATTTGATTTTTTTATGAGTACCCATTATACTTTGTCAATATACTCTCTCTCTCTCTCTATATGTGTGTTGACAGAGAAAGAGAAACAAGACAAGATGTCTGTTCTATTTCTTTTGTATTTGCAGGAAAATAATATTCTTTTACAATATTAACATATTTATTAAATTTATAATTGTTATAATTAATAAAAAAATTAATTGCTAATTGATGGGTTTGATTTATGTTCTGTAAATAAAAATATCTATGAAATTGAAAGTGGGGATGAAACTAGATTCAGTGACGAACCTTGAATACTTTAATAAGCACTTCTTTTCTTTTTTTATGTTTATTATTATTATTTTTCTTTTATTTTTTATTTTGTAATAAGACATTTCCTTCCTTATCGTTATATGTCTTTTAAGATGGTTTACGTTTTAACATAAATTTTGCTTAGAAATTAATCGGATCAAATATAAAATGATAAGTGCTTTTTTATATAAGTTTTCAATTGTTCTAAGTTTTAACTTAAGTTTTGTTTGAAAACGCGTCGAGTACAATATAATGTGTTTTTCTTTAAATTATTTGCGATGATTATAATATATACTTTATCACGTCATATATGGCGTCACTGCACTTGCTTTCTTTATATATGTTTTGACTTGGTCTATATCTCGACATAAATTTTGATTGGAAAAGAGTTGTGTGAAATATAATATGTTTTTATTAAATCGTATAAATTCGTAGTCTATACTTTATGACGCCACGTGTGATGCAAACGCAACGCACGACGAGTTAAAAAGCTAGTTGATGTCAAAAATGTTACAACAACTTTACAAGTCTTAACTACCATTATAGAAACTCAAACTATTGAAAGTTGGAATGAATTAGTTGTGGAAGGTTGGTTATAACTAGACACAACAATCAGAAGGAAAAATAAGAAAAAAAAAGCAAACTGTCATCACCATGCCTCCCATGAGATAGGCAGTTCACCATTCTAGGTTTTATTGTGTTGTGACTTTAAATAGAAGCCTTATACAATATTTTTCCACACATTTTTTTCTTTAAAATTTTATAAATACTCATATAATATATCTCTCTAGTTCCATCTAAGATGGACAGTTTGCCCATTTGAGATGATCACTTCCTTTGTAGAATGAGACGTTAGTGTATCATTGATCTCTTTTGTTTAAAAGAAACAACTTGTGGAACAATATCTCGATTGAAATTAGGGAGAAGGAATAAAGTGAATTAATTAACACCCAGGTAAACTTATATTCATTGGTTTTATCATTCTTAACCTTAACTCTTCACATATACATATATTATTGCTTGGCTTGGTTATTATAAGAGTGTATATTTCAATTATAAGACTTAATCAATAGAATTTTGAGAAAACCTTTTCACTCTCCCCTTTAGTTTCTTTACAACTCTTAGGAAGATTGACTTCAAATGATCAAGAAAATGATATACCACAAGAAGAACATACTAAAGATAGAAGCAATAGAGAATTAACAAACAACATTAACCCATCTTCATTAGAGGAATCAAATCCTTAGATGGCAACTATAGTAATACCATTCTTGTTGAACTTTATTTTAGTGAAGTATATATCCTTTTGACTTATGATGATCTACCAAGTAACTATTAAGAAGTCGTGGGAAATTTAAACCGGGTAAAAGGCTATACAAAGAAACTCACTATAAGTCATTTACTTTATCATATTTTGACTATAACACAAACCTTTCAATTTAAAATGGATGATTAAAATCGAACATGATACAATAGGTAAGATTACCAAGTACAAGACAAGATTAGTAGCAAAAGGTTATATTAGAAACATAGCATTGATTTTCAGGAAGTACTCACACCTAGCAAGACTGAAAACTTTTAGATTATTTTTGATTTAGTTGCGAAGGAGAACTAGCAAGTACATCATTTAGGTCCATTTGGTTCGTAGAATTTTTTGAATGGAATTGGAATCCTGATAGGAATTAGAATCCAGTGGAATCATTTCCCAAACCAATGACTTATTTGGTTGATAGTTTTATTTAAGGAATTAGAATGTTTATAACTCAAAAAGACAATTATACCCTTTCTTTTCCTTTCCTCAATTCAGAACCCTAATCAGATGGTCTTTTTAATGTCTCTCTTCTACTCTTTCTCTCTGTATAATCAAATAGACATTCCCCTTTGATGCGAATCCAGTTGTATAAGCTCAATTGGAGCATTGTTATGAAGGATATCTGGCTGTTGGTGCTTTTGGTGGTGTTATTGAAGGTGATGAATCAATGTGAATGCTGTTGTGGTGAAGAATTCAGTTTTAGGAGTGTAACACCCGTATATTTCTTTTAGAGAAACAAAAGAATAAGCGAGGAAGAAAAATGGGGAAAAGAAAGTCAACCCTAAAGTTGAGGGACCAAAAGTGTAAAAGATGATAAAATCTTAAAAAGTTGGTGTAAAAGGCGATATGGTCGCCCATACCCACTGCACACTCTTTTCTTGTTCGGATTTTAGAGAGAGAAAGCAGAGAAACTCTCGGGTTTTTGAAGAACAAGAAGAAGAATTCGATTTTTAGGTAAGGTATAATGTTTTTAAGTTGTTCTTAGCTAGATTAGCCTCGGTTAAATGCTTATATGTGTTTCTATGTGTCAATTGCGTGTTAAGAAGGTTTCTAAGTGATTGGAATTGTTTGAAGAAGCTCGGGTGAAGAGTGTAAACCCGAAGACAACTAAGGTGAGTTTCTAGACCCCTTTTTACATGTTTTTAAATGATTTGGGGCTGGAAAATGCATGTGTGTATGTTTTTATAAATTGGGTATGATACTCGTATGATATGTACATGTGTATGTGTATAGAGTATGTTTTGGGATGAACGTATTGTTATGTTTATGTTAAGTTTATGCCTGGAATCGTGTGTACATGTTTAGAACTAGGTATTATGATGTTTGGGGACTGGAATGTGAATTAGACACATGAACAGGCTGCTAATACGCCTAATAAGGCCAAATAGTGGTTATATGTCTGGAATTTTGACTTAGAAAACTAAGTACAAGATAATATGTTTGAATAGTGCTTATATGCCCAGGGATTTGCCTTAGAAATATTTTAAGGGTCATATGTCCCAACAATACTTATATGTCCCAACAGTACTCATAAGTCTGTAAAAAATTCCTAAGTATGGGGGATGAAACGACTGAACAGTGGTCGTATGACTAGAAAAAAATTCCTAAGTATGGGGGATGAAATGACTGAACAGTGGTCGTATGACTAGGAAAAATTTTCTAAAGTATAAGGTGAAACGACTGAACAGGGCTCATACGCCCAACAGTGCTCATACGACCAGAGTCGAAAATTTTCTAAGTGTAAGCTGGTATGTCCGACAGTGGTGAAACGACTGAACAGGGCTCTTACGCCCAAACACTTGGAATTTTTAACGGAATTTTCTTGGAGTCTGTGCAGTAGGGCTTTCGCATGAATGGTGACTGGGACTTTATTATACGCGTATGATTATGTTTGAATGTAATAATATCCCTTTTTTAATATTTTAATTAATATTATGATTAGGGCTATTATTAAGCCTATTATTGATATTATTAGTATTATTATTATTAATATGCTTATTAATAATAATATTGTATGACTTTACGTGGAATGATCATGATCAAGACAGGAATTATTATCATTAGTAAAGTGAAAGATTAATGATAAAGAAGAATGGAATGTAAATGAACGTAAGAAAGGCTTGCAAGCAAATGTATGGAGGTGCACACCCCTAGCAGGTGTTAGCTCAACTGTGATGCGGGTTCGCTACCCCGAAGGATGCACACAGGGTCAATCTTTGAGATTGACAATAGGTGAGCAACTTTGTGTTGCAAAAGACCGCAGAAGACTTACAACCCGTGAGGTTGGTAAGGGTGAGTGACTCAGTGTCGCAACAGACCAAAAGTCTTGCAATCTTTGAGATTGCTAATGGGTGAGCAACTATGTGTTGCAAAAGACCGGAAGAAGAATAATAAAAGTACGAATTGAACGATGATGAAGATAATAAAAATATTACCTAAGTGTACGTACGATGTATGATCACCTACAAGAATGAGGAATGGTTTTGAATGAAAAATAAAGTATTTTAATTACAAAACTAGAACTCACTCAGCAACGCTGACTTTATGTATTTTCCGGTTGGCAAGTAACAGGTTGCTGAGGATGGCACACGGGGATGGCTACACGGCGGGCAAGACTGACATCCATTATGTTTTGACGATACTGTTGTTTTGTAATTCATTCGACTAATTATTTTGTGACTTATGAACTAGAATGTATTGCTTAACAAAAGTGTTTAAAATGAATGAAGGGTTTTTGCTAACTTAATTCCGCTGCTTAATTTAATAATATGTATGTTTTATGCTATGAATGACCAACTGTGAGGTGCCCGGGAAGGGGACCTTACAAGGAGCTGTTATGGTGGAGAATCCATCTGTAGGTTGTTGTCGTGGTGATAAGGGTGGCTGTGGTAGTGAGGGTGTGTTGGTTAGGTTGCTCGATTAGTGGTTAATGGGTGTTAGGGGTTGTGGTAGAGAGGTGAAAGACAACATGTGGTGATGTAGTGGTGGTCGTCGGTGGTCAAAGTGGCATGCCAGAGGTAGTTGGCCGAAAGTTTTAGAGATTCTAATAGGAATTAAAGTTTGTAATCTTTAAACATTCCATAGAAAATTTAGTATTCCATCACATATGAGAAGGAATGTTAAATTCCTTTGGTAAATGAAATTTGATGGAATCCTTACAAATCTAATTCCAACCAAACATAAATTTGGATGGAAAGTTTTCCAATTCTAATTCCAACCAAACATAAATTTTGATGGAAAGTTTTCCAATTCTAATTCCAATCACTTCAGATTCCGTAAACCAAACTGACCCTTATATGTAAAATTAACACTCTAGAATAGGGAATTAGATGAATACGTGTATGTTACCTAACTTACAAAGGCATATATGGTTATGTCAAGCACTAAGGCTTTGGAAGGTGAAGCTTGACAAAACACTATAGAATTTACATTTGTGAAATGTCGATAAGAACAAGAAATATGTAAAAGAAACAACTCAGAATTGATCATAGGTGTACATGTGAATGAACTACTAGTTACATGAAAGACCAAGGAAGAGATCTCATCTTTTAAAATGGAAATGAAGTACCCGTTTGACATTGGCAAACTAGGACTATTAAGTTACTAGATAGAAGTTGAAGTCCATCAAGGAACATAATGAATTTCAATGCATCAAGGGAATTATACTCTAATGATACTTCAAAACATGAAAATGAACCAAAAGCAATGCAAAAAATTGAAGTATGTAATGGAACTAGGACCATAATTATCAAAGTATATAGATCGTGAGTCTGTCAATGAAAGTGAACATAGATGACTAATTGAAAGTCTTTGATATATTAATCATACCCACCTCAATATAAATTTCATGATAAGACTTGAAAGTAAATATATGACAAAATTGAACCTTAGAAAGATCATATGCAAGCTATAAAGCATCTACTAGATATGTCAAATAAGGAGCAAGGCATTATGCATTCACTTAAAAAGAAATTAAAACAAAACTTTTATTGGTTATAGTGATAGTAACTATGGTATAGATAGTGGCAAAGGAACTACATGAATAGTAATTTACTTCAATGATGCACCATATCTTGGGATAGTCACAAGCAAGCAATAGTAGCACTAATCAAATTCTTAGCACCAACATCTACAACATGTCAAGGACTATGGTTAAGAAGTTTACTAAGTGAGTTAACAAAGTAGTACTCCATGTGGATAATAAATTTGCCATCTTATTAATGAAAAACCCAGTCTTTTATAGAAGAAGCAAGCATATTGATACACGATATCTCTTCAATTAGTGAATGTGTAGAAATGAGAAAAATCTATGTTAAAATTGTTGTCGGAAAAATTCTATAAGGAGGCAACGTTTACACTTGTATATATAATTTGTAAAATTAGGTTGCATGAGTTAGTTAATTCACATACCATAATTGTATGCATTATTATTTTTCTTGATTTATTGATCCAGATTTTAGAATACAATCCTAAGGGTACCTCAATTATAGTATTTCAGAAAGTCGGTGATGCGACATTTAGTGAACAACTTTCTAAATTGGTTATACTGTCTTCAAAGAAACATACAAGAAGAGACTTCCATCAAAAAACTTAAAATTGTTTATCATTTCATCTAATCATCCTTCACAGAAACCTGTTTTCTTATCTAATATCTTACCATATGAAACAACATGTTTGACTAACATAATCATTCTACAAAACTTAAAAATCAACCAAAAAGAAACTAAACTAGAGACGATGATTATAACGGCTTCGAGGTCGAATTAAACTTAGCTGCAGACGACGAAGACGATTGTCCCTCATCTTCATTCCTCTGCGAACGATCACCTTCAACTTCTCTATATCTATCTAAATACCTCTTCAATGGTGTAGCATAGTCATCAAACCCTAGTGCACCCATGGCCCACAACACATCATCCCCATTCACCGTCTTCCGCCGCTCCTTTCGGCACTTATCGGAGGCTTCACCGGTGACAAAACTGATGAACTCAGAAGCACACTCCTGCATAGTCTCCTTGGCCTCTTTGGAGATCTTTGCGTTTTGTGGGAGTATTTGCTTCATGATTCGACCGACGTTCGCGATCGGAAGTAGGCGGTCTTGTTGGCTTGCGGTGTCGTCGTCGCCGGAGGTGGGTGGTTTGGTGGTGGAATCATCCATCGAATTCGATGGTGTCAAAGAGGTAGTGACATAGATGTGTATGTTTGGTCAACCAACGGGAGAAAGATGGCTTTTATATATATTAGGGCAAGTGGGTTTGCATGTAGAGTTAGTTCCTAGCCGTTCATCACATGATTATATTATTTAATCTAATGGTTGAAAATTGCTCCCTATGTCATGGTGAAGTAATTATCCATTCGGTCTATTTATCCATTCGGCAATCACAAGATATTTATAATTACCATGTAGGTGTTGATATTTTAACCACGGATTAGTAGTTAGTTTTAATAACGTGATGTTAGTAATTATTCGTCATAAGTAGGATTAAAATCCGGAACCTTTAAAAAAACAAAACCTTACACTTTTTATTTGAACCACTAGACCATGAGATCATTAGAATCACAACACAAGCAATCAGTAAAAATTACATAGCTATTTATGTATTTACACAAATATCTAAGAATCTATAATACGTTAAATTAAAATACATTCTAATTATAAGGAGTACATAAAATATTGTTATAAGTGGTGGGGGAGATGAAATCATCTTGTGTATTACTTTTGAAGTAACTTAGAGCATTTATGATACTTTTTTTTTTATTTTCATGTGAGTAAGTGTTTATATAATGAGGTACGGTTGTGAGTACATGAAAAATTATGAGGGTTATATCGTATTTCCTCATATTTGAAGAAATACGGTACAACCCCCATAAAAATTTTAAATATTTTTGAAAGTGATTGTTAGAAAGGGAGAGATAATATGTAATGATAAATATATAAAGAATATTATTTTATTGAAAGAGAAAGGAAAAAAATAATGCTTTTAGTGTAAATATATGAGTGAGGATGAAAAGCTAGTGTGAATGCTATACATGCAAATATTTAAATTTATAATTTGAATAGAGTTATAGTAAAATAATATTTAACATAAAAAGGTTAAGAAAGATTATAGGATTAACATGTGTTGTTTTATTATTTTTTAATTGAAAGACATTTTGATCACTACGTCAAATATATTAGATAATTGTAATTATAAATCAAGTCATTGTGTCATATATCTTAGATAATTATGTCAAATACTTTTCATTATATTATTAAACATTGTGTTTCAATATTACGGCATGTTTTGAAGTATTCATCATCTTAAGAAAACACACACGCACAATGGTATTTATAAAAACTCAATAATAAACTAAAACACATAATGAACTATAAATCATATGGGCTGTAAAACATAGACTTTTTTTATACTTTTACATATAACGATACTGCACTCGCTTAATAAAACAACCGTTCGTTTTTTATGTATTTTTTATATAAAAAAATATTATGTGTAGAAGTAGTGAACGTATATAAAAAGAGGAACATTAAAAAATGTTAACAAAGGAGGTTATGCCAGAAAAAATTCTTTTTAACAAACATTTTTAATACATTTTGATCTCAATCATTAGTTAAAAAAATTAATGATTAAGATTATATTTTATACTTTTTAGATTAAAATCCCTCTTATTTAAACCCTTACCTTATAATTTTATTATCCGTGGCTTTCATAACATTGTGTTTCTTATATATAAATCACATATTACAGAAATTACTACCATCATTATATTTTATTTGAGGATACAAAATTTAATTGACAATAGATTTTCATATTAATAATTGGTAAAGGAAATATATAGTAGAATATGCCTTTTAATCTTTATCAATAATCAAATAAGTTAAAGAAAAGACAACTGGAACAATTACACATGACCGTTGGAGGGTTCCTAGACAATACGCCATGGCATAATAATTGAGGTAAAACAATAGATTTTCTTAACTATTAAACAACTTACAAGTTGACGCGCGACTTGATATTTTTTCAAATTAAAAGCCAAACTTCTAAATCTTTCTTTATAATCATTTGACTTTATGAAACATTTTATGCATTACAACTATTATAACGTATTGAAATAAAAAAAAGTTTGAATGATTTTATTGGCTAGCTCTTATATAATGATGAACTCGTTCGTTGATTGTATTGACAGGTGCTGTGAAAAAGATAAACAAGTAATGACAGAGATATATACTATGAGAGTGTAGTATTTTTTTCTGTCTATTAATAATTGTACATACAAAAGAATATATTTGAAGAATTAACTATTTTTGATAAATCTATCATAAAATGATAAAAGCGCTAAATCCATAGGAGGGGAGGGGGGGGGGGGGGGGAGACATATTTTCGACAATTCCTACAAAACAGTGGTCACGTCCAGCGGCAACAAATATTTGTGCGGGCTTGTTCTTCGAGGATAGTGTGGTACTGTTGGGTTGTAGAAGCAAGAAAGGTGTAGATTGAACTTGATGGCGGCAATGACGCATGCCTGGATTTGCCTAAGATCACTTTTCCATTTTCCAATGACTTATGGTGGTTTTCCACCACCTCTTTGGTTTTTAATGATTTGAGGTCAGTTTATAGATCTACTAGATTTTTGACGGTGAAACACCTTTTGTTGGAGCATATATTGTCTATATAGTGTGTTCGTTGTTTGACGAATAGTCTAGGTTTATTGTATACACCTTGAAAAACACATGAAACTGGGTCATTCGCAAGAGCATATGCGAATGAGACTCAGTCGTATGACTGAGCCATGCTAATGGACCAGTCGTGCGACTGAGAGATGCGATTGGGGCATTCGTAGGACTGACCCATAAGAATGGTCCAGTCGTACGATTGAACCATACGCATGGTCCAGTCGTACGATTGAACCATACGCATGGTCCAATCGCACGAATGGGCCCAGTCGCATCTAATATGGGCCGAAGCCTATATATACCAGTTTCAATGTGTAGAAAACCCAAGGGTTTGAGAGGGAGTCTGCCCGACGCCCAGGTGCTGCGGATGAGAGGGGAGATCATGCTCGATCTCCCCTTGCCAAGAGTCTTGATTCTTATGTTGTAACGAGCTTGTAAGTTAGGTTTTATCAATGAAATCATTCGATTATTGTTCGTGTTATTGATTGACTTTTGTTATGTCTGTATTTAGCTTCCGTCAAGAACATGCTCGGAGTCTCCCGATCCAGCGACCTCACAATTGGTATTAGAGCCGGTTACTGCTGGAATGATCTAACAATCATTCTAGCAACCCGAGCTCTTGATTTCTGGATCGAATTCTAGTTCTTTGACGTAAAACCCACTTCGTGGTCTTATGTTTTGCTCAAATCTCGTTGCATGTGCTGTTTGTTTGTTTAAAATCAGACTCGGATTTCTAGTCATAAAAACAAATACAGTGGTATAATTTTTTGTTGTGTCTCGTTCAAATCATCGGATAGGTTTTTTCAGCCTTCTGTCGTCGGCGGCGAATCTGGTTTTCTATGTTCAGACCCGTTCATGCGATTGGGCCATGCGACTGGGCCTCATTCGCACGATGAACCATTCGTACGACTAAACCAGTCGTATGTCCATTCGTACGATGGACATTCATTCGCAAGACGACCGACCCTTTGTGTATTTCATTCGCACGATTGACCCATTCGAGTATCCGTTAGCACGTATGTCTTCATTCGTCTGTTCCAGTCGCACGAATGAGCTGTGTACCAGACCAAAAAAAATCTATTCGCACGAATCACCCATTCGCACGTATGTTTCTTATGTATATTATATATATAAACAACATATGTATACACTATAATAACATATGTATATATACATATGTATATTATGTATATATGTATATATATACATATGTATATATATATATATACATATATATACATATGTATATATATGTATATATGTATACAGTATATATTGTATATATGCATACATATGTATATATATGTGTATATATAGTATATATATACATATGTGTATATATATCTATACATATATATACATATGTGTATATAGATATATACATATATATACATGTGTAATATTACATATACATACATATGTGTCTATATATACATATAATACATACATGAGGGTATTATATATATACATATGTGTGTGTGTGTATATATATATATACATATGTATATATAATATACACACATATGTATATATATATACTATGTAATATATATACATACATATGTTATATATATATATATATACATATGTATATATATACATATGTATATATGTATATATATATATACATATGTTATATATATATATACATATGTATATATATATACATATGTAGATATAGTATATATATATATACAATGTATATTATATATATACATATATACATATGTATATATATATATACCTATATACATATGTATATATATACATATGTATATATATACATATATACATATGATATATATATATATATAATATGTACATATGTATATATATATACATATGTATATATATTATATAATCCTTAGAGCCCCTAATTATCCCACCCTTAAAAGGTAAGGCTACTTGCTTAAGGATTCTATAAAGTACATTAGCATCCAGTTAGTGCCCATGAAGCAATATTAGATCATGACAAGGTCTCTATCCCACATAACATAGCTTATAAAGATTGTAGATGATAACCCGACAATCAAAAGTTAGAGAGAGGAAAAGAATTTACAACGATGATGGTGAGGTTAGAGAGAAGGAGGATCCTGAGTTCTCGCAACCCTAAGTTTGTAATCTTTCTCTTTTTATTAGATGACCCTACAAATTCAAGTGATGAAATAAAAAATAATACAAGTAAACAAGACCTTGTAAAAATAAATGTAAATCAAGTAAACAACTTACCAATTGTCGCACAGCCCGAAGCGGGGTTCCATCCTCCTGGTGGAGGATCTCCATGACCATCACCATCGTGTCCCCTAACATCCACATCAGCCATCTGAAAATCCAAATACAAAAATATGAACTAGTTTTTTTGAGATCAATTGAAATACAACCCGATAAACATATTACCAATACAAAAGTATAACAAAAGTCAATACACATATTTATTTGAATTAAGGTCTTATTACAAATTATTATTGCGATTCAATCAGATTCATCACTAGAGTAACTGCGTGCTTATAGTCATTATCAAGTTCATTATCGGACGTATTCATATCAGGATCGTCGTTGTCATCATCATCAATAAACTCAGCATCATCATGACGGGTAGGAATAGGAATATCTTCAACTTCAGTGGCATGACCCATACTCAAACTACTATAAGTCAAATCATCCAAGTTGGCAGACAATGCAAGATCACTCGAATTACATGGATGACATCTTTAATAACTTCTACCATAATATCTCGGTCCCGAATCTTACGATGATTCACCTCTGGACGACCTTCCAATAATCTTGTCTTTTAGATGGGTCTTGAAGATAAAAGACTTTGTTTGCTTGTGTAGGAAGAATGTATTGGTCTCCTTTTTAAACGACTCATGCTGAATAGAAATACTGGTTGTTATTTTTGGTAACATAATGCTTATCGGTTTGAACCATTTACATTGAAAACAACACAAACCTTGTAATCAAGCATATAAGTTAGCTCCAAAATCTCTTCCAACACGCCATAAAAAGTCTCTCCTTCAAGCCGGGCGTTTGAATACCACTGTTCTAAGTTGTACGCTTTGTATCACGACTATGAACCACAAACCTCACACCATTAAACATTCCAAAATCAATGGAATTTTTATGTTTGAAAACCCAACTCTTATCTATCATCATAACTGTGCTGACAACGATAAATTATCAAAATTAGCAATCAAAAATCGTAACATTGGCTAATTTACAACTCAAAACGTATAAATCAAATAGACTTGTTTGACCCAATACATAATGTTCTTGACAAACCGAATAAACTATAACATAAACATTGGCTCAAACTAAAAAAAACGAATAAACTATAACATAAACATGTTCTTGACCCAATTAAATAAAAGATTAAGCAAGGCCCAAAAGAATAGCCACATTCGAGAGGGGAAATTATAACGCCGGATATTTCTTTGAAGCTGACGAAAGAAGAAAATAAATAAAGCCCAAGTCGAGGGGACCAAACTTGCCAAACGGGAAGAAACTTAGATGAGTGGGGGTATAAAAGGGGGGAGGGCAGCCCACACCCTCCCCATTCTGCCAAAAACTCAGCCAAGGGAGAAGAGAAGGAGAAAAAGGGAGAAAAGCTTGGTTCGGGTGGATTCGAGTGTGAAAAATCGAAGTGTAGCGGGTCAAATTGAAGCTATACTTGACGGGAATTTTGTGAGTTCTAGGACCCCTCTTTACACGTTTTGAATGATTTTAGGGCTAGAACATATCTGAAAAACATTTTTGGGTATTTTGCGTGTAAACCCATTTGTGTATGTGTGTGTATGTGTACGATTCGTTATGTGTTGATTTTGGGCTTGGTTGTGCTTGAATAGATTCATGGTATGCTTCCCTAAGGTTTAGAATGGCTGATTTGAGCTTAAAACAGGTTTGGAAGAGTTTGGAGGTTGAACTTGGCAGCTGCAGTTTGGGATGAACTGCATTCGGCACCCAGTTAGGGCTATGCGACTGGAGGTCCATGCGTCCGAATGGCGTGCGACTGGGTCCATACGCATGAAAGGAGTTCGGCTGAGGTTCATTCGCATGAAAGTATTGCGACTGAATGAGATGCGGATGAAGGTCACGCGACTGAATGAAATGCGAATGAAGGTCATGTGACTGGAGTCTATACGCCTAGAGTCCATATGCCTGTGAGTCGTGCGATTAAGGTTCATACGCACGAAAGGTGTGCGATTGAGGTCCATTGCATGAATGTCATGCGACTGAGGTCCATACGCCCGGATGTCATACGAGTGAGGTTTATTCGCATGGGAAGCGTGCGATTGGAGGCTATGCGACTGATGTCCATTCGCTGAGTGTTCTCATACACAGGAAGACCATGCGATCGAGTAGATCATACGCCCGAATGACCATAGTATGTCTAGCTTTCGGGAAAGTGCGGACGCAGGCTCGGACCTTTGGGGTTGTAGAGGATGATGATGAGAGCTGATGATGATGATGATGCGATGCATGACGATGTGCGATGTCACATGATTTTATA